>CM039677.1:402333185-402933185 GCA_022496015.1 Hordeum marinum
TTCAACCTTCATGCCTTTTTGCTGCTTCAAAACTGTATTAATCTTCATGTTTTGTCTAGGAAACATATGTAAGGTAAAGGGTGTGGCAATGCCACATGTTTTTTTAGGAAGAAGTTTCTATTCTTTGACCTATCATCTTTGGTGCTTAAACACATTTCTGAATCTTTTATACGCAACATGAGTTAATGTAAAGGGTTGGTAGGCAACCATTTCTCAATAAATTCATGCCAAAATAAGGTGTGGGGGCAGTACTAAATCCCTCGACCAAACCAATAGCAGTTGTCTTATCTAGATGACTTCTCTTCTTTTTCCTGTAAGCAAATCAAAAGTTAAAACTAGGCAAGTGGCTCAACACAGAATCACTTGTTTTCAGCTCCTTCAACTTGTTTTTGGAATCCACCTTCACCCAACCATATATACATAATCGCCCAATCAATCCATCGAGTCGCCCAAGTCTATATACTTAATCGCCCAACCCATTGACCAAGTCACAGAATCCTATAGTCTTAACAGCCTAATCCATCCAACAAGTCACTAACCTTATGTGCTTTATTGCCTAATCCATCAACCGAGTCACCCACCCTATACAATTAGTTGCCTAATCCATCCACTGAGTCGTAACCTCTACACTTAATCACCTAATCCATCTTCGAGTCACCATACCCTATGCACTTAATCACCTAATCCAAGCACCAATTCATCCAACCATATACACTTAATTGACTAATCCAACCATGAGCCGTGTATTATTGTTATACTAAGTCCCCTCACCCATCCATCAAGTCTCTTAACACTATACACTTTTAATCCCCCATCCATCCATTGAGTCACCTATCCTCCGTATATTAAGTCACCTCACCCATCCATCAAGTTGATTATCCTCTATACTAGAAGGGTTATGTGCATTTTGTTGCGCCGTTGAAATTGTTGTGATTCTTAAATTCCTTTAATCATTCTATTTCAAAACATACGATGTATTACTTTTTTGAAAAGTCAAACCTCTTTAAGTTTGATCAAGTTTAAGTCAAACCTCTTTCAAAATTCATTATATCAAATCGATGTTATTAGATTCATCATGAAATGAATTTTCATTTTTTTAATATTGTGGATGTCAATATTTTTGGCTCTGAACTTTGTTAAAATTAAAAAAATTAACTTTCCAAAAAACTAATAATCCTTATATTTTGAAACTGATGGAGTATTTAATTTGGCCGGTGGGGGATGCGAGTGTGTTTATGTTTATTTATAATGCGGTTATTCTCGGTGTCTTTCGCAGTGTGATTCTATGTTATCCGCTAATACGCCCATATTTATGTTGAGATATTTTTTCATTTTTGGTTGAATGTACTATATTCGGGCTATAGTATGACATGATGATGTTTTTTATGGGTGATAGAAGTCTGCGAGGGGTTGATATGTTTTTATAGGCCAGTTACCGCTGATTGATTTGAAAAGTTGTTGGCTCGATCAAAATCGTAAACCAAATCCAAAATTGAATACCTCAATCGAATGTTTTTTTTTAAATTAGGAGCATAGAGAATTAAAATAATTAAATAGGAAAGCTCCTTGAGAAATTGTTGACCCGGTCAAAATCGGATGACCAAAATCTAATTGAAGCCTCAATTAATTGTTAAAATCCTAAAATTAGGAACCGTTGTATAAAAAATTAAATGAGAGGGTTTGAGAAATTGTTGACCCGGTCAAAATCTGATGACCAAATTTTAATTGAAAACCTCAATTGATTGTGAGGCATACAATTCTAGGAAAATTAGTTATATAATATTATATATGGAGTCGCCTGACTCACCCATCAACTCATCTGATCCATGTACCCATACAATGCAGGTTTTTCAGAAAACACAATAAAGTCACGTTATCACGTAATAAAAAATCGCACCACACACAAAAACTAGCACACTTAGAGAACCAAAGTTGTCCGCCATCCAACTAGTGGTTCAGTCGCAGAAAACACTAGATCTCCCAATGTCAGCACCCCAGAGTCGCAAACTTCCGTATAGATATCACAAGCATCGATGAGCTCGCTTGCCTGAGTCAAAAACAATGAGTCGCTCCATTTAAGCCATAAAAGCGTGACACACTAAACTCAACTGGATCCTAATTTATCACCTGCACAAACACACATACAAGCAGCAGGAGTACACACAACTAATTCGCCTAAATAAGGAGCATTAGATCGCCTAACCTTTTTCTAGGAACACCAAATCGCCTCGCACACTCACCAACTTTTTTGGGGCACAAATACTTTTCAATTTCTTTGGTTTAATATGCAGTAGCCCTCTTGGTAAATAGCAACTAACATTTTTCACCGCCCCTATATTTATTTGCATCCTTCTTTCATGTGTCGGCAGGTTTCATCTTGGCTTATGGGCCCAAAGATATCCCCAACATAAGGAAGATACTAACAGCAAAAATGGTAAAGAATGACCGCTATAACATCAATTGGGCAAGTTTGCTCAACATAAAAAAGATAAAAAGTCTCAAAAACACATAAGCGACATTTAATATCCACTCAAAAAGGCTATTATCCCACGCATAAACATTCTGAATATTACATGTTCTTTTCTATCAGAGAACACATTAACATGGTGTTTTCAAAACATTCAGATCATCTTTGCTTTTCAAAACATATATAACATATTTCTTTCTTTCTTTTTTATTGTGGCTGCACACAAACATTTTTATTGCTTTCTCCTGCAATCAGTCAAACACTCTGGTTTAGCCCAGATTTGTCTTAGAACTGCCCGTGTGGTTTTTAGAAAAGAACTCAGTGTATAGGCATGCTCAACTTACAATGGCAAAGAGATTTCCAAGATGTAGGCAATTTTACTACTAGTTAAGACTACGGGTTGTTTTTCTAAGCAACTGTTCTTTTTCAATCATTCTTTTCTTTACGAGGGATGTTGGCATGTTTTTGCCAACTTCAACAGTTTTTTTATTACAACACTTCCCAGTTCAACATGCAGGGTTTTTTTTTTCTCCCCTGAGCAAGTACACTACTTTTAGGGGTTTCTGCAGGTTATTTTTTGTAACCAAATACTATGTGTTCCCCTTTATTGCAGATGCTAAGTACAAGAAAATAGGCAAGACAATAAACAACACAAATCAAGAGCTCAGCATCTTCTCTAACATCCAAGTTCAACAGGGAGGGGGGGGGGGGGTTAAGAATAGCTAGAATTTTGGAAGATCCAAACTCTGGTCGCAACACATGGTGTACAATAGAGCTCGTCTCCAAGTGAAATATCATACTCTAGACTTGACCACTCAATGTAATCACGTCAAACTCGACTAGAAGTTATCGTCGAAATGATTAAATATATATGGTCTTCTAATTCTCATGAGTACACGACGAACAATTTTACAGCCACTGTAAGCCGGGTTTTTACTTGCTCCGACGATGGCGCTTGCTAGCACCGTAGCTAGTCGTCCCAACGATCGACTAATTCAACTTTATGTTCTTTCCAGTAAAACAACACATGCAGACATATTATTTTGACCGTGCAGTCATGTTGTTCCCATTTATGGACAGAAAGGCCTCTCTGAGGATAATGAGTTGAAGTGCATAAAGTTTGGATTTTTTTTTCATAAAGGTTAATATATTAACATCAAAATGATTTCTATTACACTGGCTATTTTCAACGACACAATATCATAACCTTGTAAAGATATTGAGGATGCACAGAACCAAAAGAGGATATAGAATGAAAGACAACAAAAGCCAATGCGTCTAGTGACTCAAACAAACATACGACCACACCCTTCACCGGCCTTTACCCCACACAAATGACAGGAAATGCTCTCTTAAAGTAACGCCTTCTGGAAGGAAATGACACGCGGACATCACCGTCACAGCATCCAATCATCGAAGGTAAGGCCAACTCCAGGGCGTGATCCCATCCGGACGTCCGTTTTGTCCGGATTCTATCCGTTTGGGATGGGCGATGGGGTCGTGTCCAGGCCATTTTTGGGATACGGTGGTCGTGCGCCCAAAGCGCGGACGCATCCTTGGCCGCATCATGTCCGCCTCATTTTCAAACACAAGCATTCGGATAGCCACGGCCCATAGTTCATGCAAGCGGCCCTAGATCATGCCGGCAACACAGCCAGCCTACACGTCCTCGCCGGCAACACAGCCGACCTCCAAAAAGAATAAGTTTTTCGCCAGCAACACAGCTGGCAGCCGCCAACACAGCCAACCTCCAAAAAGAATAGGGTTTTCACGCCGGCACACAGCCAGCGGCCGGCTCACCATGCCAGCCTCCAAAAAAGAACGGCCACGGCCGATCAAACGCCCTAGTTCAGGCCATCAGCGTCGAACATCTCCTTCTGCCGGGCCTCGAACCAGCTCCTTGTCTTCTCGCTCATCTTGCTCGTGTCCACGCTCATGATCGCCAGCGCCACCTCCTTTGCTTTGGTTGCGGCATTGGTGGCCTCGATGTCGAGCTGCCTCTGTCTGGCCACGGCATTGGTGGCCTCGATGTCGAGCTGCCTCTGCCTGGCCGCCTCCTCCATGTCGATCTTCCTCTTCTTGGCCGCCTCCTCCATCTCAAACTTCTTTGTCTGCAGCTCCATGTATTGCTTCATTTTCTCCTCCTTGCCTTGTCTCTTCTTCTCGTCCCTCGCTTCCTTTTGAGACATCATGCCATGCAAAGCTTGCTAAAAAGCATACGATGCCGCATCACTTGTTGTCCACCTTGGAGTTGGTCTTGCCCCTCTGCCTCTTCAACGCCTCACCATCTCCATCTCCGACCAAGGCGGCCGCCTTCTTGCCTCTCTTCCTTTGAAGCTCACGGTATTAATCTTTGAACTTAGGGAAATTGTTGATGATTTGCCAACAATGCGTGAGAGTGAACGGCTTGTCATTGTCCCGGGACTTGAATGCTTCCAAAGATTGAAATGCCTACATGATCAACAACAATTGGACATGCGAATAAAATTAATCATAGAGGAGGCCGAGGCACGGCCGTAGCAAAGGAAAGAGAAGAGGCCATACCATGTCCCCGATGCCAAGACCACTCACGGGACGTGCTTCAACGCTCTCAAGTGCCGCGCAATATTTGTTGCATTCTTGTTGGATGTACAACCACCTCTTTTGGATCGAGTTGATGCTACGATCGCTCATAAATTGGTAGGGCGGAAACAACTTTCTTTCATGGAATGTATTGTGAACTCTTGTCCAAAAAACAATTCCTTTTGTTGCGCACCGACTCTAGGATCTTGGTCAATCTTTTTCCAACTTTCGCAAATCAACTTGTCCTCATCTATTGTGTATGATCCCGCACGAATGCACTTCTTCCTCTTTTGAGCTTCCGCTCTTTGGGTGAGCTCATCGATGAACAATGGCTTGCCCGCAATATCGACGTTGTCCTCTTCTTCTTCATCACCTTCGCAATATATGTCCTCTTCTTCATGCCACGAGTCACCATGGTTAGCCTCAAAGTCTTCATCGGCCATGTACTCGCCGTGGCCATCTTGACTCTGGGTCTCCTCCGGATCGAAGGTCCCGCCCTACCCACCCGTCTGAAAGGCCTCGCCACGGCCCTCGAAGATCACATTCTCCATGAACTGGGAGTAGAAAGGGTCTTCGACCGTTGGCGTTAGTGTTGGCATTCTGCCGAACAGGACGCGGGGCGACGGCATGGTGGCCGTAGACGACGGTCGGGCTTGCTTTCTTTGCATCTCCACGGATGGGCGGCCGCCGCTGCAGGACCCCGGCGTGACGTTGAGGTCGATGACAGCCGAGGGGCGCGGCGTGGATGGGGCGATCACGCTGACTTTCGGCGACCCCGATAAACGGGTCTGGGATTGGCACCTTGGCGGAGGGAAACCGGGCGACAATGGCGTGATCGACAACGTCGGGGAGGGGCACTGCAGAGGCCAGACGACCGACGAGCCTGTGCTCGCCGGCCCGACGGGCGTAGCCGCGAAGCTCGTCGGACGGCACAACCCCATCATGAGGAGGGCGTGCGCTTTGCTGACGATGGCCTCCTTCTCTTCAGCATCGGCCTTCTGTCGCGCGGCCTCCAGCGCAGCGCACTCGATGGCGTACGCGGCCGCGGCGTCCTTCCTCTTCGCCTCCGCCCGCCGGTTCCGCCTCTGGGTTGATTCCTTGTCCAGCTTTGTGATCTCCTCCGGCGTGAGTTCCGACCGTGGCTTCTTTGCACCCTTGTGCGCCTTCTTCTTCGCCTTGGTGGCCGGGACGACAGCCGGGTCGCCGGAGTTTGGCGGGTCCATGGCGGGACTGTGGCGGGCGGAGGGGGAGGGCGGGGCGTGGGAGGTTTTGGGGGGAAATGAAATGGAATGGGGCGTGGGGGCGGAAAGGCCGGACGGCTTTGTGCCACCGATGGGCGGGCCAGGGGAGGACAAGCGCGTGTGTCCCGTCCGTCCGCGCGCTGTCCGTTTCACCACAAAACCGTATCAAATTTGCGCTGGGAATGCGTCGAAAGCGGATAGAAAACGGACAAACGTCCGTTTGCGCCCGCGCGCTGGGCCACCTGGTGTGTCCGTTTTGCCCCAAACGGACACGGCGGATAGGACGGGGTCACGCGCTGAAGTTGGCCTAAGATCTTGGGTTTTTATCGGAGAGCATGTCTAAGTAATCCACAACAAATACCTCAACAAGCACACGACATGTAAGCCTGCCATTACAAAGAGCAACCATCGAAGGTTAGATATAGGGCTTTCACCCCAAAGTTGCAGTCGTAGGTTATATTGAATTTTAGATAACCCCACATTTGAAAGTGTTTTTGAACAAGAAACCAACCGAAGAATGACATGTAGCAAATCCGGTTACCATTTATTATTTTCTCTTACAAAGGCTGATCTTGATACATGAGTAATAAGATTACTGCACCCACATCCAAATCTCTTCTACGATTATCATGCAGATCTCATCAGATGATCACTCATCGTCATTTCAGTTTAGCTGGGGAAGGAGGGACTGGCAACTATAGTCACACTTGCATCCGTTCCGGAATCGTCCCGTCGGGACGCAGCGTCCTTCTGCTCTGACGTACTTATTCCCGCAGTCTCTCTGGCACGTGAGAGGTTTGCAGGTGCGGTAATATATCACCTTCGAGCAATCGTACGGAGGAGGAACTTGTGCCGCCAAGGCTGCGTACATATATAAACACCAGGATATCTAGGCCATGGTCAATCATATTAGGATTAATTGCCCGTTACAAAATTACATTAGATGAAGAAGTAAGTACCTGAGGGTGACATCAAAAGGAAAGTGGCTAGAATAAGAAACAGTTTAGTGGTAGTCGCCATGGATCGTCTCTCGCACTTTAGGCCGGTCTGCGTTTGATTGCTTATTTGCTTTTCGTTGTGATGGTACCTTGTCTTTCGGCTTGGCCTAGGAGAGCTACTCCGAGGGTGGCATGGAAGGGCTTTATAATGACGAGCCCAACTATTTTTGGTATCACATTAAATGACAATGATATCCCGCAATAAAAAAACTAATTAACATTGATACTCAATATTTCGGACCGATATGGATTAATTGAACCACCTTAAATGTGTTGTCAGTTTTTGGATTAATTTGTACATTTTTTTAAAACATCCTGGATATGGTTTATGCAAAATAAAATTCTGCATGGCGCACTAACCTGCTTTACAAAGTGCCCACAGCTTATGCGCGTACAACGAACATTGTGCGGAAGACAAATGTTGAGCGGACCAGAGAGACATTTTTGTCATAACGGATTGGTGGGGAGTTAGATTGGTTGCGCCGACACGTGGGGAGCAAGATCTCCAGTAAACACCCTGTCTCCCTCGGAAATTCTAACCAGTTTTTTTGTGTAAATTTGTATTGGGGAAAGGAGGGGGAGGAGGAGGCTCACCACCGCAAATGTCTCCTGGTTATTTTTTATTCCATCTGGGGCAACATACACAGTAGCACACCTGACAGATTAACCGCCTACTCATAGTCACCCCTGTGTGGCAATCCATCAACCCCTGTTCCCTCTTTCTCTAGGTGAGTCTATAAAACTCTTAAGGCCTTTTTGGTTCATAGGATAGGATAATCATAAGAATAGAAAACTTGTAGGAAATGAGATGACATGCATTTCAAATCCTATGTCAAGGATTAGAAAAAGAGATGTCATTTGGTTCACATCATAGGATTTTTTTTCCATTGAGTCTAGGCTTTTTTTTTATTTTTTTTGAAATGTGGAGGATAGGAACTAATCCTACGTAGGAATAGAAATACATTCCTACAAACCAAAGGACTTCAAAGAAAAAAATTCCGACAAGAATCTCATCCTATAGAAATCCTGTGAAATTTCTCCAAACCAAAGGAAGCAAGATGTAACTAGATCATGATTGGCACGTGTTGTCGTGCTAGTCTATTTTTCCAATAGACTGTAATATTTACAAATTTTTAGACATGGAAGAGCTGAATTCCTATTTCCAGTGAAAGAACCTCTGCACCATCATGTAGGCAAACCAAATATTTATCATTTTACTTCGTCTATGATTTTCAGGTCATATTGACCATCCTCTTAGTTTCATTTCTACCAAGATGTGAGTCCATTTGCTCGGTCCAGGACTTATATATTTACAACATGCACTTGTTTTGTCCTGATATCATGATGTTTGTGATGACTGGTTGGGATATTATTTTGCATTCTGCACACACTAGTTTGTTCAATCCAAATATGCAGATAATAGCAGATAATATAAATTGCTTGTCATGGTTTACAATTTTCTCCAGGTTGTTGACTCCATGATACAGCGAGATGAGAGAGAGGGCGGGGGAGGGAGAGAAAGAGACCATGGATAATGATACAGCGAGATGAGAGAGGGCGGAGGAGGAGAGAAAGAGACCATGGATAATATTTCATGTAATCTTTACCTAATAATAAAACACTGTTCGCTCATCATCGCAGCATTGTTGCAAACAAACTCCCTGTACTTTTTGATAATTGAACCCGCATTCCGTTTTTAAGTAGATCTGGGAAAACGCTTCATTTTTACAAAAGAGACCCTGTAGTTCGGTACATTCAAGCAGTGGTCCTTTCTAATTGAGAAAACGCACTGGCTCCTTCCAGCAGAGGCGGTGCAAGGTGGAGGGCAGCCAGGCGCGGCGGCTGCTGTCGGGAAGCTCATCGGGACGGCAGCAAGGAGGCGGCGCCGGTGTGTGAAGCGATAGGCAGCGCTCACGCTAGGTCGGCCAGTAGGAGGCAATGTGCAGAGATCTAGGAGGAGAGTGAGCGGCGTCGTGGTGGTCTCGTCGGCGACCGACGGGAGGAGCACGGCGAGCTGGGCCGGAGCAGTGTGAGGCGTCCACGTGCAGGAGGCTCCACGACCGACCGGGGATACGGCGCGAGGCATCTCCAATGGCGTGGGCGTCGGGCCGCCCGGGCGTCGGGCTTCCTCAGATTCGCGTTTCAGCCATGCATCCAATTTGTCGCTTCCCTCGACTCGACGGCTCTATGATCAGCCTTGTTCTCTTCCTGTTGGGTGGCCACGCCACCCCATCCTCCAAATACTAAGCCATGACGAGATCTAAATGCACTCTCTATTTTTCTCTAGATCACGGCATATCATTGCTGCCTTCCACATGTTTGACGGAATGCCCAACCACATTGTTCACACAAAATTGGATGGAAAAAGGAAGCAACCTCACTTATTAGGGCCATTAGGCAAACTGAGAGTTGCTTACAAGTCTCTTTGCGTACGACGCTAAAGGAATTTCTTTCCACTTTGATCATTCACAAGTGCAGTCCATGCTCTCATAAAACTATTAGTGAGGTTTCTCAAAATCCATGCTTCCTTTGTTTTTTTTTACTTTGTTAGTGTCTTTTAATTTTTGTACTGGTCAATTTTAATAGCTCTCATACTTTCATTATAATCTATAATAAGAGCTTTGTTCAAAATGTATACTTTTATAATGAATGAAAAGACTCACGCTCTGCTATGCCGGCAAGGATGCAAGAAATAAAAATAAGAAACAACTTTTGTGTTGGATCTCTAGGAAAATTTGGAACATTATTTGATCCGGGGACAACAACTATAAGAACAATTGATCTTGGATTTTAGTTTCTTTTAATCTTTATATGATGTAAGGGGCCAGCAAATTCAGTTATTTGGTTTTATAACTTGTGGAAAGAAAAGTGATAGGTGAGGAGGAGAGAGCAGAGAGATAGAGAGAGCAAAGAGAGATGGGAATATCACTGAACCCTTTCGATTCTATTGCAAGGTCAAATATTTTTTCCTGTTCTAACTCTCTAGGATAATATGTAGTTATTTGGCTCATCGTCGTGCCTCAAGTTTCCTATAGCGCTGTGGGTGTACACTGTCGACTTCGCCGAAAATCTGTGTGCACATACTCCGCTGCCTGCTGAAACTTCGTCTGACCTGAGGTACATACTGCAATGTCGATTTGCTTCTGGCATTAACTACTTACTTCTTAAATTTGCATGTCATCAATTATACTAGTTATTAAAAGGGAGAAAGAGAGGATATGTTAGAGCTAAATGGAACACTAGCCTTGTGAAAGAGAGGATTCTGCTTTCTAAGTGAGTACCTTGGTGCATGCTTGTTTCTGAATAAAATGCAGAGGTCATGAACGAATTAAACCATGCTACTCTGAAATCAGAGAGCGGGCAAGGGTTGGTTTATTTTCAGTTAAAGTAGTATCAGTTCTACATACCCCATTTGAAAAAAAAATGTACATGCTCCTTGAAAACTATTACCTATTATTCAAACATTTATGATGAATAACAAATAACAAGATTTAATTACCAATATTTCTACTAACCAACGATCATGTACTCATGTCCTACTTATATCCTTTCATATTACTACATCAATATAATCAACTCATATTTATTTTTTAGTGAGCTACATGAATGTGTTTATTATATCCCCCTTGAATACATATCTTTTTTGGACTAGTCCTATAATACGTGTGTATTATCATTCCTATTTCTTATATACTCTCAAAAAGATATAAGTGAAACATGAGAGTTCAATTATTTCTACAAAATCTGATTGTCGTTGTGCTCTAAAAGGAATTAGGACAACCTGAACAATTTGTATATCAATACTGTGAAAAATAATTCAGGAATTTATCACATTCCAGCAGAGAGAATAAGGCGCAAAAGTGTATGTTTATTCACATCGTCAATTCTACTATCATCTAAATCAATTTTAAAGTCTTTACTTGACACAAAAACTAATTTAAACATAAAAACAGAATCATTAAAGTAGCCATAATCATGCCAAGACACCTAAACGTAAAGTAAAATAGAAATTTAAAGATAACTATTGGGTTTCCTTCCAATAAGAGTTATTGTTTTATGCACCTACCTAGGCATAATGCATAGTATCAAATATTTTCATCCTTGACATCCAACTCCTCGGTTGTGCAACCACGCTCCTAGGAACAAAGAGCGGAGGCTTGATGATCAGGGACGGAGCCAGGATTCAATCATGGGGTGGCAAAAAAATGCTTCTAATGTAGACTCGTAAAAAAAAGACAAAAACAGCCTAGCTTAACATACTAAATCTTCATCTAGACATGTGTCTATTGTGAGCAAGTTAATTTTTTAACAGAAGTTACCATCAAGAAAATGCCAAAGCAATTCATGTGTTAATGAACAAAAAAATTCTACTATAGTATGGGATAAACCATGCGAAACCTGGTCTCACGGGTAAAGGGATATAGTCCCTAATTAATCATCTACTAGAGTTAGAATTCTGTAGTTTTAAAGGAATAGATTAATCTGATTAGAAAGATAATCAAGGACTAATAACAAGAATTAGAAACGAGACTGAACGGCCGCCGTCCGCGCGTCCGCGAAAGGATGGTTGTCGCCGCTTCAGCATTTTACACGCAATCTCGTCTGCTCAAGGATTGTCCGCTCGGGATCTGAATGAAACAACGCTGCTCAACAAGTACCCTAGGCGGCTAGACCTAGGCGACATGCATGGCATCCCAAGAAAATTAAACGATCGTATCCCTCTGTGCTGGGCTACTGCTGGGGGCGTTTCAAAGATGGGCTCACTGAATTTTTGTTGCGCTTCGCATGGTCAGGGGGCAGTATTAGCAAAATAGTCATTTTTTTCCGTCGGCCTGCTAATCGCTAGTTAGTAAAACGAAATCATAGGGGGGTCTAGCCCCCCCCCCTCGCCTCCCCTTGGATTCGTCCCTGTTGATGATAGGTTTCTTTATTATGTCTATGAAATTGGGATGCACACTAATCATTTTAAGATCCTCATTCTTTTTACTATGTGTACCCCTCGTAGGCTTAGGACCATACATAACCTTGGAAGGTTTATTTATAAGAGCCTTATCAAAAGCTTTAGTAGGAACGAAAGTGGAACCCACGTTTTTAAGGATTTCTTCCAACTTATCGATTTGGGATTGACTTTGTCCTAGCCTTTCACTAATCTTTGGTCTCTACCTTTTAGAGTAGTTCCTATTTTGGAACCAAATTTAGTAACTTGATTATGGTACTTCTTGCCTAGATTTTCAATGTGCTCAATAGTAGGCATTTTATTTCATATAGCATCTAACCTATGCATAAAATCTTCCAATGTCAATACGGTTCCATTAACAATAATATGGGGTGATCCTGCTAAATTTTCCATAGCATTGAAAGCATCCAAAGTGTGACTCGATAATAAATTACCACCACTTGCATCCCTAAGTGGCGCCGGAAGATCAGGACTATCGCCGAGGGCTTGCAGGCCCACCGTTGGGCGCGCGACATCCATGGCGTCCTGGGAGTCCACTAAATTGGTGCATTACTTGATGCTTTGGCGTCTCCTCGAGAGCGTGTCACTCTCCAATGAACCAGACAAGATGGTTTCAAAGTGGAATGAGGCCGGCACCTACACCGCCAGATCTGCCTACCTCGCATCCTTCCACGGATCGATCGCCTCTGATGACTAGAAGCTCACCTGGCAGAGCTGGGCGCCGCCAAAAGTGAAATTCTTTCACTGGATCGCCAGCTTAGACCGATGCTGGATGGCGGACCGTCTCGCGCGACATGGATTGCAGCACCATGTGGCATGCCCCTTGTGCGACCAAGCCCCAAAGATGTTGCATCAACTCCTGCTATCCCGCCCCTTCCCGCGGCAGGTATGTCATGACATCATTGCCTGGATCTGCGTGACCTGCAGATCACCCGATAACGACAGCTCCCTGCTCGACTCGTGGCACCATGCTCGGCAAGACACTCCTCAGCTGATGCACAAGGGACCTGCATCCATGACGCTCCTGGCCCCCTGGATGATCTAGAAGCGCACGAACAATTGCCTCTTCGACCGTGCGCAGTCATCCGTGTCCACTCCAGTGGGCAAGATCAAAGACGAGGCTAGGCTATGTGCTAGTGCTGGTGCTGAAGGGCTTAGGGTTGTGATCCCAGCCTTATGGGATGTGCACTAGTGACCATTTGCTACGTGTAAACCACCTTCTAGGAGGCTTGTAAAGTTTCTCTCTTTTTAATGAAATGAAACGCAAAGGTCCTTTGCGTTCCCCCCAAAAAAATAAATTACCACCAGTAATAGTGTCAAGCACAAATATATACCACGTAGTGACACCCACATAAAAATTATGAAGCAAAATAGTCGTGGATTGCTTATGAGTAGATCTATTTTGAGCATTGCAAATCCTATGCCAAGCATCTTTTAAACTCTCTCCGCCCCTTTGTTTGAAATTAAGCACTTCATTCTCAGGAGTACATAAAACAATAGAAGAACTAGCAATAATAACAAATAAGTAAACTAGATAACTAAGCAAATAGAAATATTTTTATTTTTTGATTTTTACATAAAGAAAATATAACAGCAAATAAAAAGTAGAACAAGTGAACGATAATTTATGTGTAGGGACATGGTGATAATTTGATGATGTCTTCCCGACAACGGCGCCAAAAATTGGCAAGTTGACGGGAGACTACTTTCGTGCCTCCTCCCCGGCAATGTCGCCAAAAATTCTTCTTGTTACTTATGAATTATGTTGGGATTTTCACTGAAGAGGAGAGAAAATGCAGCACAATAGAGATAAGTATTTCCCTCAGTGATAACGAAGGTTATCGAACCAATAGAGGAACTAAATAAACTCCTTTCAATAGCACCTACACACAAAACTAAACGCTTGCACCCAACACAGGTAAGAGGGTTGTCAAACCCCTTAAACTCGTTACTTACAAGGATTAAATCTTGATAGAGATATATAATGTAAAGGTGAAATAAAATAAAAGTAAATAAATTGCAATAAAGTATTTATAGGTTTTTATTTGTGTTTAAGTAGACCCGGAGGCCGTAGTGTTCGCTAGAGGCTAGCTTCTCTCTTGAAAACAGCATACGGTGAGTAGAGAAAATATCGTTGGGCAATTGACAGAATTGCGCATAGTTATGACATGTTATTTACGACAAAGATCATGTATATAGGCATCAGGTTCACAAACAAGTAGACCCAAATGATTCTGCATCTACTATTATTACCCCACTTCGAGAGCACTTCTATGATTGCCTCTGTAGGTATTAAGTTCATAACAAACAGAATAATGCTTGGAGCAAGATGACATGATGTAAACAAAATAAGACAAGCAATATGTTCAGATCCCATCGTTTTATCTTTAATGGCAACAATATTAATATGTGTTTTGTCCCCTTCTGTCACGAGGATATGGCGCATCGTAAATTTGAACCCACTACAACGCACCACTCTCACTAAAGATAAATCAATCTAGTTGGAAACCAAATCGATAGATTGGAGAGAAATACGAAACTATAATAATCATGCATAACAGAATTCAGAAAAGACTCAATTACTTTATGAATAATCTAATCATAAACCCACAATTTATCGGATCCCAACAAACACATTGTAAAAAAAGATTACATCGGGTAGATCACCGCGAAGATCGCGATGAACATGGTATTGAAGATCAAGAAGAGAGAAAAAGGCATCTAGATACTAGCTATGGACATGTGGGTGTGTTGTGGACTATTCACACATCATCATGAAGGAAGCAAGGTTGATGTAGATGGCTTCTGTGATCGATTACCCCTCCGGTAGAGTACCAAAAAAGTCTCCAGATGACCTCCAATCAGAACAGAGGTTTGCGGCGATGGAAATAGTGTTTCGGGTGGCTTTCTATTGGTTTCCTAATTTTAGAGAATTTATGGAAGTGGAATTAGGTCAGATGAAGCCACGAGGGGCCGACAGGACATCAGGGTGTGCCTACCCCTTGGGCGCGCATTGTTGCCTTGTCGTCTCCTCGTTTTCCTTTTTGACTCCTCCCGAAGCTTCCTCTGTCATTTTTGTCCGCAAAAAATGCCAACAAGTTTCGTAGTATTTGAACTTCGTTTGTTACAGATTTCTGAAAAAACAAAAACTGGCATAAAACAGCAACTGACACTTGGCACTCGGTTAATAGTTTAGTTTCCAAATGTGATATAAAATAACATATAATTGCATATAAAGCATTCTAGATTGATAATATAATAGCATGGAACAATTAAAAATTATAAATATATTGAAGACATATCTGTTGGAGTAAGCCATGACGTCTGGTGCTGTCGGGCTTGTCGGACGAGTCAGGTGTACGCGGGACGCACTGATACGGTCGGACTCGTCGGACGCGTCGGGTGCGCGCGGGACGCAACAAAACCATGGCGCGGGCACGATGAGCACACGGCATTGTCGCAACAGGCGCGAAGGCATGCGGTGGCATCGAGCGAAGGCGTTCAAGGCGATGGTGCATGACGAGCCAGGTCAAGATTAGCGGGAAAATTGTTAGGCATAATCTTGACATGAGAGTGGAGCGGCTGGCTGGGTCGTACGTGGAGTTGGTTAGCTGCATGCTACCAGGTCGTGTGGCCGGCTGTTGAGGAATTGTAGCTAGCTTAATGGTAGTTAGTGCGTGCGTGACTTGCGTGTGTGTATGGATTAGTGGCCGTGAGTTCACATCGGTGATGTGTGCGTGGTAGCTAGCCTGGTGTATGTGCACGGGTATAAAAACCAACCCCATCAATCTTTGTGTATCCGAGTCAGCCATGTAGCCATTGCAAAGAGAAAGAAGATTAGGGCGTCTGTGCGTCCACAGCGAAGTTCTTGCGACAGCTGCGTGGACCTCCGGGTCGTGTGTCGGCCTATCGAGGTGCGCGGCATGACGACTGCCCTGGCGGACGCGGAGGAGGCGTGCGGTGAGTTCGCGACGAGCGCGGCAAACATGAAGGTTGAGACGCGCGGTTGCGGTGCGCGGCGAGTGCATGGCGACGACGAAACGCGGCAAGTCCGGCTACGGCGATGGCAGACGGTTTCGACGTCGAGCGGCGCGGCAACCACGACGCGGGCGCGACGAGCAGAGGGCACGTCGCAGCGGGCGCGGAGGGGCGTGGTGGCGTCGGGCGAAGACGGCCATGACGATGGACTTCTCTAGGTCGTGCCTTAGGGGGTGTGTGTTGCAGTAAGCCACGACGTGTGGTACGGTCGGGCTCGTCAGGCGCGTCGGGTGTGCGTGGGACGTGCGGGACGCACTGGTGCGGTCGGGATCGTCGGGCGGATCGGGTATTGTTGGTGCACCTACGCTTCACACCATTGATCTATAGACACCGTTTATAAGAATTCGTGCACGATTGATTAAAATATACATGATGAAAGATGTTTGCATGTTAAACAATGCATGACATGAAGTTTTGAATAGAATTAACATGCATGACGCAGATCCAAATGCAAAAGAAAATTAATCATACGATATGAAGTATAGATTCGACTGAATCATGGACCTAAATCACGCCTCTGATCAGGTGAGCCACCGTCTCCAAGTTCCTTCGACACAGTCAGTTTGCTTAGCATCAAGACATCCTCCGTCAGGACACGTTTTTGCAGCGCTATCCACATGAAGAACTTACACTCCAACGGGGTATGGACTCGCCAGACTAGGCACAGGAACAGAGTGCCAACATGCGCGGAAAACATCGTCTGGTACATCTGCAAAAAAAAAAAAAAAAAAAACATCGTCTGGTAAGCTGATCGTGCCGGGTATTTTCCGTTAGTTGTCAACTTCCAGACTATGCCGTCCCTGACACCTTGCCGGAGCGTGACATGTTGCAGCCGTGAGGACAAAGAGATCAACTCATCAAGCATCTCCTCTCGGAAGCTGGTGGATAGATCCATGAGCCAGCTAAGCCCGGCAACGCCCCTGCGACAGTCCTCCTCCCTGGTAGAAACACCCACCTTTTGTCCCGGTTTTTAAGGGATCTTTTGTCCCGGTTGTCCAACCGGGATGGGGCAGTCGGGACGAATGCCCCCATTCGTCCCGGTTGTATCAGGACCTGGGATGGATGGGGCGTCCATGTGGGGGCGTGGGCTGGTCCCTGGTCAGGACTATTCGTCCCGGTTCGTAACACGAACCGGGATGAATGTCCCCTCTGTCGCGGCAGAGATTTTGGCCAATTCTTTGCCGTGGCAGAATTTTTTTTCTTTTTTTTCTTGTTTTCCTTTTAGGGTTTGGTTTTAGGGTTTGGTTTGTTGTATTTTTTTCTATTTGTTTCCCATAAGTATTCTGCATCTAATACACCACCATGTTTTTTTATTGTATTCCATTTTATTAGAATACACAAGTTTGGTGATCGCATTAGAATATACAACTATATGGTGATCGCATTAGAATATAGTTGAAGAATATACAAGCAAGTACGCATCATGAATCGAATATACAAGTAAGGAGTGAAGAATATACAAGTTTGTACTCTTTCCCATAATTACTCTAATACACCACCATGCACCATGACTCGAATGTACAGGTAAGTACTATGCATCTAAGAATTCGAACATCAAGTTCGTCGAGCATAGTTGGCGCTGACATAGTATTCTCCTCCTGGTGTTAGGACCTCTGCGTCTAAGAACCCGCAAATTTCCTCTTGAATTGCTCGTAGGCGATCCCTTGGTAGAAGACCGTCCCGCAGCCGTTCGATCTAATATAAAGAAGAGTGGTCAATATCTAATTAAAGACAATAGACGGTAATAAGATAAAAGTGATGGTTGACGTACACGAAGTTTTTCTAAATCTCTACCCAGCTTGGCGCATGTCGTATGACGAATGAACTCGCAGACATAGTATCCACATAAGTTATTCCCATCTCCCTGGTTCAAGGACTTTACAAGAACATGGTTTCAATCAAAATTATAATATAGCATTATAATGGTATCGAAACTATAATCAAGGATGCGCGGATATAGCTAGTACTACTTACTTTCAGATGTTCAAATTTAAGATTCTCCTTCCATTCACCCCTAGCCTTTGCTGTGAACCATTTCCAAGCGCTGCCCGGCAAAGAAAATGAATTAAGTGAGTTATCAGAAAATAAACGAAACTTGTCGATATAGTGTCATAAAGATTGAAATTACTGCTGGATCAGTTTCTGCATGTCCTCCCACTTCTTAAGGGGTTTATGTTTCGAGTCCATTACCAGTACTTTTCCTTTGTCAGTTTTAAATATTAGAAGAATATAGTGGAAGCTGCGCAAACATAACTCATCAGTTATACACTTATCATCGAGTAAGCAAAAAAAAATGTTTACCGGACAAATAATACTCACCCGAAGTTGTAAGGAAAAAGTATTTCCCTCTTGGTTTCGTGAAACCTTAACGCCTTCACAATTGAATCTTCTATTTCCCTGGGTTTTGTGAGAAGAGTTGCTTGATTAACCCAATATGGGTCAATGAACCCAATGTCATAGATGTGTCCTCTTTTGCATTCGAGAATCTTCATTCTGCAATTATAATATACTGAGTATTATTATAAAAATGAAATGAACGAGGTGAGCTAGCTAGAGACTTAACTACAACGAAATAAATACTTACAGACAATACGCACTGACGATAGATTTGTCGAGGGCCTTTAGCTGGAATAACTGATATAGTTCTATAAACTCAATCAGAATTATCCTTTCTCCATAACCGTGATGCTCGTTTCTAACTTCCATCGTTATCCATCCCTCAGAGTGCTCCGAGGCTTCCATGTACCAATTATGCACTCTTCGCATTTTTGTTGGTAGATCATTTTCCTCCCCAGGTTTGATGAGAGGATGCCCGTGTCGGTATGGGTGCGCGAAATCAGAAGAGGGGAAGACATCTAAGGTTTGGAGATACTGCGCAATGGACATACCCGTAGCAGCGGCCGCTTGTCCGTACAGTGCAATAAACTCCGGGTTAAGTTCCTCGCCTGCGCCTGTGCTCGGCCCCACCTCGGGATTGGAATGCACTATGAGCGGGGGGTGGATTGATTTTTCTGTTGTCCGAGCTGGTCAACTGTTTTCCCGCATTTCCCGCTTCCGGTACTACTCTTCTTCGACCGCTCCTTTTCATCGTGTGCCTTAAGAATAGAGCGGTCATAGTTAGGAATGAGACTCGGCTCGGGCTGATGAAGGGTCTTCACCATTTTCAACGCTCGGGCTTTGTCTACTTCGGTGTTGGGGAAATCTGGCTCTTTCGGCGACTTCTCCTTAGATTTCCACGCCTCATATTCGTCCTTTGCGATCTCCTGGTTTTCCTCTGGAGTATAGTGGTAAGGTAACTTGGGTAGATTCGGATGTGGTACTCTTGGGAGGGGCGACAATCGACGCTTCGGTGATGCGGTGGTTCTCCTCCGCTTGGAGCTGCCCTGATCAAACTTCATGGGCGGAGACGGCTGCCGCCGCGGCATAGACGCACACACTGGAGACGGCTGATGCGGCAGCGTAGACGCACGCGCTGGAGACGCCGAGCGCGGCGGAGAGTACGAAGAAGACCGTTCCGCTGGAGACTGGTCTTGAGGCGGCGGCGAAGGAGGATGGCTACTCCGATCAGTCGTTGGCCTTGGCGTCCAATAGGAAACACGATGTGTTCCTTTAGCCATAGAATGCTCAAGTTCTTGGCGTCTCCAAGTTCAGACACCTCCCCGTCTTCACCTTCAGGATAGTCAAGCTGCACCCGCTTGAATCCGGTCATAACTTCATCCACCCCGGCAACAGCGTAGCTCGGTTGAACCGGCCGACAATGGTGTGTTGGTTCAGGGCCAGTTGGTTTCACATAGCCGACCGCCGCCTTAATGGTTATATGTTGACGACTTTCACATGCAGCTCACACGGTGTCATCTCTGTTATATGATCCACCGGGTGCATCATCGGCGGTGCATCTTCACCATCATCACCCTGGAGCTGCGTGGAAGCAACACTGCTCTTCCGATTAGATGGCGCGGCTTCCATTTCCTGCTGAGATTGGGTGTTACCTTGCTGCTGGCTAAGTCTGTCAATTTGCTCCTGCTGCCGCTCTGATTGCTCCCGTTGCCGCTTTAATTCCGCTTCAATGCTAGTCCACCGGTCTATCCGATTATGTGCTTCAGCTGCCTCCAAATCCTTTCTCCTCTGACGGCTTCTATCCGGATATTTCTTCTTCTCCTCGGGAAACCCATGTTTCCACGGAACAGAGCCTTTTGTGGCTCGTGTCCGTCCATAGTGTTCCTTATTCCCAAGGGCGCGGCTGAGCTCGTCGTTCTCTCTATTTGGATGGAACTTCCCCTCTTTAGTAGCCTTTATTGCTTCTCTGAGAGCATCTATGGGTAGAGGATCTTCTTCATGTCTTACATTATAGATGCATTTCCCTTCTGATTCCAACGTGCCCCCATGCCCGAAAAACCAAGACCTTGTCCGTTGGTCCCAGTAGAACGTCTCTGGAACGATGTCCTTAGCAGGCAAGTCGTCCTAAAGTTTATTCCACTTAGGCATGCTACGCTTGTAGCCAGCTTGCCCCATAGTATGGTGATAGATCTTTTTAGCAGCGTTTATCTTATTTTTTTAGACTTTTCCAGAGCTTCCTCTGACTTCTTGTACTTAACAAATTCTTCCCAGTGCGGTTTTATCTTCTCATACGTTCCGGTGAAATCTGGAGTCTTATTTTTCTGGATAAAGTCAAGGTTCAATCTTTTCTTCCAGCTTTTGAATTGCTCGGCCATCTTCCTAAAAGTGAATGCCTTGACCAGTTTCTCTAAGGCTTTGGTCTTTCGCTCTAAGATCAATTTGGGATCCTCCTCATTCTCATCCAACTCATCTTGAGTAACCTCCGGCGTCGGTAGGGTGAAATTAGCCAACATCTTTTCAAAAAAAATTCTTTGGCTTTGTCGCCAACATATGAAATTCCGGGAGCCTCCTTTGGCTTATGCCACTCCCGAACGGTGATCGGGATGTGGTCCCTAACAAGCACTCCGCATTGCTTCACATATTTTTGGGCAACACCTTCGGAAAGCTCTGGCGCGCCGTCTGCAGCGATCTGTTCAATCTTGTACCTTTCATGCTCTTTCAACTTCTGGGCTCCGCCTCGTTTAGTCTTCTTTCCGGTGGATTTGCTAGATCCGGATGGCTAAAATATATAAGAAAGTGTGTTAATTCATGTATATAGAAAACAAATGCTTCATTTAATTAACATATATATATATATATGCACCTCGCCGGAATTTGTAATTTCTAAGGTTCGACCGGAACCGTCGGCTTCTCTCTCATGGGAGCCCTCGGCTTCTCCCCCGACGATGTCGTAGGCTTCTCCCTCACCGGAGCCGTCTCTTTGGGCAAGCTCGAGATCTACCTCACCAGAGCCGTCTCTTCGGGCGAGCTCCGGATCTACCTCACCAGAGCCGTCTCTTCGGGCGAGCTCCGGATCTCCCTCACCGGAGTTGTTCATCCACTCGGAGACATCTGGGTCTCCCCCGGGCCCGCGGATAACATCTGCGACCATTTCTTCTACATCTTCGTCTCTGAAGTTCGGGTCCATACTTTCTGCAAATTAAAAATTGCAAGTTAGTGTCAACGCACAAAACTTAAAACAAAATGACTTAGCAGTTTCATCATCGGTGTATGTGGGATCCGAACAAAGTTGGAACCTTTTGTGCATATCCACAATGGTGACATTCTATATAAATCTATTCTAGGGTTCTGGAAAGGATTTCTGAAGAATATAACCATCGCGGATATGCACTAATGGGTGCAACTCCGTTCGAATCGCACTAACCCATATGTGAAGTTGTTTAGTTTCAAAAAAATCTTCTAAAAAATATTGCTAATTCTTTTTCCGGAAACTAAACAAAATCATATATGTCGGTGGTTGTGGAATCCGAACAAAGTTGGAACCTTTTGTGCATATCCACAATGGGGACATTCTTCATAAATCTCTTCCAAGGTTCCGGAAGGGATTTATGAAGAATATAACCATCGCGGATATGCACCAAAGGGTGCAACTCTATTCGGATCGCACTAACCCATATCTGAAGTTGTTTAGTTTCAAAAAAAGTATCTGAAACCCTAGGCTACGTCTTTTTCCGGAAACTAAACAAAATCATATATGTCGGTGTATGTGGGATCCGAACAAAGTTGGAACCTTTTGTGCATATCCACAATGGGGACATTCTTCATAAATCTCTTCCAGGGTTCCGGAAGGGATTTCTGAAGAATATAACCATCGCGGATATGCACTAAAGGGTGCAACTCCGTTCGGATCGCACTAACCCATATGTGAAGTTGTTTAGTTTCAAAAAAATCATCTCAAAAATATTGCTAAGTCTTTTTCCGGAAACTAAACAAAATCATATATGTCGGTGTTTGTGGAATCCGAACAAAGTTGGAACCTTTTGTGCATATCCACAATGGGGACATTCTTCATAAATCTCTTCCAGGGTTCCGGAAGGGATTTATGAAGTATATAACCATCGCGGATATGCACGAAAGGGTGCAACTCCGTTCGGATCGCACTAACCCATATGTGAAGTTGTTTAGTTTCTAAAAAATCTTCTCAAATATATTGCTAAGTCCTTTTCCCGAAACTAAACAATATTGAGAAGGAACCCAAATTAAATAAACTTAACACAAAATACGTCTTCACGAATATTAATCGAACATAGTGAACAATTCAAACCAGTTTTACCGGGTCCTACGCCGCGGGGTACAATTCAAACCAGTTGTTAGCTTTTTTCTCCACTCTCTTCTCTGTCTTTCCTCTCTGTTTCTCCACGATCGAGCAGGGAGCGAGGCCAGGGGCAGGGAGAGGGGGTGGGAGGGGGAGGGAGGGGGAGGGCTTTACCTGCGTGAGGAGGCGGCCGCGGGGAAGGTGGCCGCTGGCGAGGTCGCCGCGGGCGACGCGGGCGAGCTCAGTGGTGACGCCGCGACGACGTACGTGCGGGCGACGCGGGGGCAGAGGCACTGCAGGGGGGCGACGACGCGACAGAGAGAGAAAGGGGGCGGCGACGACGGCGACGGCGAGGAAGAGGCCGCGCAGGAGTTGGGCAGCCTGCCGGCGTCGAGTCATCCTCCTCGTGCGCGTCTCGTCCTTAGGCGTTTTCAGATCCTTGTGACGGAAGGGGAGGGGGAGAGGGAACGGCTTAAGTATGTGGGGAGGGGCATCCGTCCCGGTTGTTGCCAATAACCGGGATGAATGCCCCATTCGTTCTGGTTGTTGGCAATAACTGGGACGAATGCCCCACCCATTCATACCGGTTGTTGCCAACAACCGGTACGGATGACCTGGATCTGGAACGGCGCGAAGAGGGGCATTCGTCCCGGTTGTTAGCAATAACCGGGATGAATGCCCTGTTTTTTCAAAAAAGTTTCATATTTTCAAAAATTCATGTCAGATTATCTGCTAGTTCAATAATCAGAAAAATATGAAAAAACTACCAAAACGTTTAGAAAATTATAAACTAACTAAATATGTTACTTTCAAACATATTTGGTGAAATTCAAAATTTGGAATTATTTGAATTTGACTTAATTCATTTAAGAAATGGAGAAAATATCAAATAATTCAATAAATTCTAAAAATTGCAAGTTATATATCAAAATGATCAGAAAGATAAATTACACTCACTTATGATGTTTTGGTACTTCCTAGGGCTTCACCGGAGAGGGGTTGTTCTCTCCAGCGAGGCTAGGGTTTCACCGCAGAGGGGCTGCGGAGCGTCGGGATGGCACCAGAAGCAAGGATTTGGCATACCAATGTGTTTACAAGTGTTCTTAGGGTTGTAAATGCCAAATATTCACTCACTCTTGTTGTTGGGTCTTCACCGGCATCGATTTCTCTCTCCGAGTCTACGTACTTATAGGCTGAAGGTCCCCGAACCGATGAACAGTAGGGGATCTTGTGTACAGGTGGTTCATGCCATTGTTTTGGGACTTCCTAGGGCCCACCCTAACACAACCAAGCAAATTGTTGCACATTTCTACCCACTCCGGGATTCGGTGAAAGCTGTAGACCGATAAGCTGGGTTGTTCTCTCCAGCGGGGCTAGGGTTTCACCGGAGAGGGGCTGCGGAGCGTCGGGATGGCACCAGAAGCAAGGATTTGGCATACCATGTGTTTACAAGTGTTCTTAGGGTTGTACATGCCAAATATTTACTCACTCTTGTTGTTGGGTCTTCACCGGCATCGATTTCTCTCTCCGAGTCTAAGTACTTATAGGCTGAAGGTCCCCGAACCGACGAACGGGGGGGGGGGGGGATCTTGTGTACAGGTGGTTCATGCCATTGTTCTGGGACTTCCTAGGGACCACCCTAACACAACCAAGCAAAGTGTTGCACATTGCTACCCACTCCGGGCTCCGGTGAAAGCTGTAGACCGATAAGCTGGGCTGTTCTCTCCAGCGGGGCTAGGGTTTCACCAGAGAAGACCTGAGCCACATCATTGGCTAGGACAAATGGTTCGTCATTGTAAACAATTTTGTTGAGATCCACTGTTGTCATTCCGTACAACGGGTCTACCTTTACCCCTTCTCCATTCAGGTTGACCCATTTGCACTTAAACAAAGGGATCTTCAAAGAAGGTCCATAGTCAAGTTCCCATATCTCCTCTATGTAACCATAGTATGTGTCCTTTTCCCATTCTCGTTTGTTGCATCAAAGCGGACACCAATGTTTTGGTTGGTGCTCTTCTTATCTTGGGTGACCGTGTAAAATGTATTCCCATTTATCTCGTACCCTTGAAAAGTCCCAATAGTCGAAGATGGTGACCCGACCAACATGTAGAGCTGATCTTCAATAGTGATGTCATTTATAAGATGTGCTTGCAACCAACTTCCGAAAGTCTCCATGTGTTTGACTTTAAGCCATGTGTCATCCTTCCCCGGGTTTGTGGAGCGTACAATATTCTTGTGTTCCTCGATATACGGAGCCACAAAGGTGGAATTTTGTAGAACTGTGTAGTGTGCTTTAGTGAAAGAATGCCCGTCCCTGGGTATCATTGTTTTCTTTCCTAGTGTTCCTTTTCTCCTCAGTCTCCCCCCATGCCGCGATTCAGGAACACCAATCGTCTTAAGGTTAGGAATAAAGTCAACACAGAACCCAATGACCTCCTCTATTCCATAGCCCTTGGAGATGCTTCCTTCTGGCCTAGCATGGTTATGAACATATTTCTTCAAGACTCTCATGAACCTCTCAAAGGGGAACATATTGTGTAGAAATATCGGACCGAGAATATGAATCTCTTCTACTAGGTGAACCAGGAGATGCGTCATAATGTTGAAGAAGGATGGTGGGAACACCAACTCAAAACTAACAAGACATTGGACCACATCCCTCTGTAACCGTGCCAGACTATCTGGATCGATTCCCTTCTGAGATATTGCATTGAGGAATGCACATTGCTTCACAATGGGTACTCGAACATTTTTCGGTAGAAGCCCCCTTATTGCAATCGGAAGCAACTGCGTCATAATCACGTGGCAGCCATGAGACTTCAGGTTTTGGAATTTTTTCTCTGCCATATTTATTATCCCCTTAATATTCGACGAGAAGCCAGACAGCACCTTGATACTATAAAGGACTTCAAAAAAGATTTCCTTGTCTGCTTTGGTAAGAGCGTAGCTGCTTAAGAAATGACGCCCTGTATCCATGTGCTTGTTTTTTGGGTCTTTCATACGTTGCTGGTCCTCTCATGCTTCTGGTGTATCTTTTGACTTCCCATACACGCCCAGGAAGCATAGCAGGTTGACGCAGAGATTCTTCGTCACGTGCATCGCGTCGATTGAAGAGCGGACCTGTAGGACTTTCCAATATGGTAGCTCCCAAAAGATAGATTTCTTCTTCCACATGGGTGCGCGCTTATCAGGGCCGTTCGGAACAGGTTGGCTACCATCACCCTTCCCAAAGATTACTTCTAGGTCCTTGACCATACCGAATACATCATTACCACTACGGAGGTCAGGCTTCTTCCGGGTATGTGCCTCACCTCTGAAATGTTTGCCTCCTTTCTTTGTTACGGGATGATTCATCGGAAGAAATCTACGATGCCCCAAGTATACAACCTTCTTACATTTATCCAAATATACACTATCAGTCTTATCTAAACAGTGTGTGCATGCATTGTATCCCTTTTTTGTATGTCCAGAAATGTTACTAAGAGCAGGCCAATCATTGATGGTTACGAAAAGCAACGCCCGTAGATCAAATGGCTTTTGTTCGTTCTCATCCCACACACGTACACCTGGTTTGCCCCACAACTGTAATAGTTCTTCCACTAATGGCCTTAGGTACACATCAATGTCGTTGTCGGGTTGCCTTGGGCCTTGGATGAGCACTGGCATCATAATGAACTTGCGCTTCATGCACAACCAAGGAGGAAGGTTGTAGATAAATAGAGTCACGGTCTAGGTGCTGTGAATGGAGCTCTGCTCTCTGAAAGGATTACATACATCTGTACTTAGACCAAACCATAAGTTTCTTGCCTCGCTTGTAAAGTCCGGGAAGTCTCTCTCGATTTTTCTCCACTGCGACCCATCAGCAGGGTGTCTCAACTTTCCGTCTTTGTTACGTTCTTCTTTATGCCATCGCAACAACCTGGCATGCTCTTTATTTCTAAACAGATGTTTCAACCGTAGTATTATAGGAGCATACCACATCACCTTGGCACGAACCCTCTTATGGGGGGCTCACCGTCAACATCGCCAGGGTCATCTGCTCTGATCTTATACCGCAGTGCAGTGCATACCGGACATTTATCCAAATTCTCGTAATTCTCACCGCGGTAGAGGATGCAGTCATTAATGCATGCATGTATATTCTCCACATCTAGTCCTAGAGGGCAGAGAGCCTTCTTTGCTTCGTACGTACTGTCAGGCAATTCGTTATCCTTTGGAAGCTTCGGCTTCATTATTTTAAGTAAACTCTCAAATGCTTTGTCAGTCACACCGTTCTATGCCTTCCATTTCAGCAACTCTAGTGTGGTACCGAGCTTTGTGCTGCCATCTTCGCAATTTGGGTACAACAACTTTTTGTGATCCTATAACAAGTCGTCCAACTTCAACCTCTCCAATTCACTTTCACAGTCTTCCCTTGCATTAGCAATAACTCGACCAAGATCATCATCGGGCTCATCTGATGCCCATTCTTGATCATTATCGGGCTCATCCGATACCCATTCTTGATCATCATCGGGCTTATCAGATGCCCGTTCTTGATCACCTCCTTCTTCTGCATTGTCTTCCATTACAGTATCACCGTATTCGGGGAACATAGGATCCTCTTCTTCTTCTTCATTGTCTTCCATCACAACCCCTCTCTCTCCATGCTTGGTCCAACAATTATAGCTGCACATGAAACCTCTCCGAAGCAGGTGGCTGTGAAGGACTCTCGAGGAAGAGTGCTCCCTGACGTTCCCACAGTCAACACATGGGCAACACATAAATCCATTCTCTTTGTGAGCCTGAGCTATAACGAGAAATTCATCTAGGTCGGCCCTATACTCGGAAGTGCGTCGGTCACCGTACATCCATCGCTGCCGTGCATCCATCTACATCGTATAATTAAGTTTATCAAAAACCATTACAACAATAACATCTTCAATAGCGAAATGACCACAGTACATCGACCAATATAACATTTTTGTATCAATTATAGATGAAATGGATAAGTTTGCTAACCTCGGTCGAAGATACCATTTTCTGTGAAGTTAAGTGTCGCTCGGGTATTTCGTCGAACACCTCGTGTGCATAGCAAAAACAACACACACTAGCACCCACCTCTCTCACACCTCCTAGGAAAAAAACAGAGGAGGGAAGGGGTCTGGATGCAGTATTTATAGGCAAGGGGGCATTCATCCTGGTTCCTGGCATGAATCGGGACCAATGCCCCTGCGCACGCCACGTGGCATACATCGAGGCATTGGTCCCGGTTCATGCCACGAACCGGGACGAATGCCGACTAAAAAACTGGGACGAATGCCCCAGGGGGGCTCGACGCTGCCCTGGCCTAAAGAACCGGGACGAATGCTACGCATTCGTCCCTTTTCTTTAGGCAGCCGGGACGAATGCGAATTCCCCCTGGACGAAAGGGGGGTGTTTCTACTAGTGCCTCTTCCTTGCCGACGTGACAAACAAGGCCGGTGCCAAGTCACACAGCGCCATACCATCTTGCCATGAGTCGAAACAGAACAGCGACATACGTCCATCGCAAACCGTAACCATGGTTGCGGAGACAAACATGGCGAACTCCACATCTGAGCAGGGCACCCACAAGCCGTACCAAGTCCTTGTGCGATCATCCCAGCATTACCAAAGCCACCATAACCGCAGCACCGACCCAAATTCCTGAATGTTTTGCAAGGCCAGACCTCCGAGGTGTAGCGGCTAGCAAACATGTAACCAACGGACCCGACAGTGACCCTTGTTGCACGTCTCCCTACCCCACGAGACACAAGGTGTTGTACGCTTGTCAATCCATTACAACAGCCACTTAGGAATGGATGGACCGGTAGCGCGCATAGTATAAAGTGGGCCAAAGCAAGCCGCCCATCCTTGAACAGCAAGCTATCGATCCATCCGACTAATTTTCTGTCGTAGGAGGCAACAAATCTCTAAAAGTTCAATCCGCGCAGAGAGTGAAGAGAGAGCGGTATACACGTCGAGGAGGTCAACTTGAGAGCATCTAACATGGCCACACTCTTGGTAAAATTCATCTCCACTCTTGTTGCCGCTCCAAAGGAGTCGAGGACATGCCCAATCATCTGCAGGTCCCCTTTGCAAGGATTCACAAAAAGAGAGACATCATATGCATACAAGGACGCTCGGAAACTGGCCTTCTGTCCGCGCACTACCAGAAAAACTTGCGATGCCGACGGCCCCCGTTGGCATCGATGGGCATATCCCGACGGCCCAGATAAAGCCGTCGGCGTATAAAGGCCGTCGGCGTCCAAATAAATATGGCTACGGCGGCCGGCGGCACAGGGAAGGCCGTCGGCATATCTCGTGGGCCCGTCTACCCGCGATGACGGCCGTTTGACGGTCTAACGGTGACTGTCGGCATAGCTATGCCGATGTCATCGATCCGCGGTGCCGCCACGTCATCGATCCGCGTCGCTCATAGGTCCCGTGGGGAGGCATATCTATGCCGACGGCCTTACCGTCGGCATAGGCCTGGTCCACGGATCCCTACGCCACGTAATCGATCCAGGGCCGTGGTCGTAGCTATGCCGACGGCTTTGCCGTAGGCATATATTTCTAATAAAATTTTAAAATATTATTTATTTTCTCTTTTTATTTTTTATTTTTTCCAAAACTAATTTCATTAACTTAAATGTATAGAAAACACACGGGCCTTGCTTCCGTCGTGTCACGGAGAGGTTAGACGGGATGGGGTACCTATGGGGGCGGGGGCTAGCAATGCCGCCAGGTGTTGCGGTGGGCCCTCCTACGGTTGTGGAAACGTGGTGGCAGATGCAGGCACCCGGCACGTGGCTCCGGGGTGTGCTCCCCCCCTCACAAGCGTCGCAGCCGTCGTGGCCCGGAGGGGGGAAACGGCCACATCGGGCCGACGCGGAGGGAATCTTGGAGTGGGTTGTGCCGCGACTGTATTGGGGGGTGTAGCTATGGCTGGGCTATGACAACTAGGTGAAAAGGTCCACTGGTCAAACTATGTACGGCGAAAGTCAAAGGGCTAGACCCGGCGGTCGTTTGTGTCAAGGTTAGACGAGACGAGGTACCTAGGGGTAGCAATACCGCCAGGTGTTGTAGTGGGCCCTCCTATGGTTGTGGAAGCATGGTGGCAGGCGCAGGCACCCGGCATGGGGCTCCAGGGAATGCCCCCCTCACGGGCGTCGCAGCCGCCGTGTGCCGGCGGCGGCACCGTCCGTGAGGGGGGAGGGGGCACACCCCGGAGATGCGTCGGGTCTACACGAAGGAGATGTAGCTATCGGTTTTGCCCGGATGTTGCTCCCAGGTGTCCCTCTAGGCTGACCTGACACAACCGGGTGGAGAGGTCCACTGGTCAAAGCCCGTCCGCGGTAAGTCAAAGTGTTAGATCTCGTGGTCAACCGCTCCAGGGTTAGGCGGGACGAGGGCCCTGGGGGTAGCAATGCCACCGGAGCGTCGCACCGGCCCCTCATACATGCGGGGGGGTGTTGTGGCATGTCCGAAGAGGCGGCACGCGTCTCCGGGGTGTGGCCCCCCTCACGGACGGCGCCGTCGCCGGCACCTAGAGGGGGAAACGGACGCGTCGGGTCTACACAGAGGGGATGTAGCTGTGGGTTTTGCCCGGATGTTGCTGCGAGGTGTCCCTCTGGGCTGACCTGACAAAACCGGGTGGAGAGGTCCACTGGTCAAAGCCCGTCCATGGAAAGTCAAAGCGTTAGATCTCGTGGTCAACCGCTCCAGGGTTAAGCGGGAGGGCCCTAGGGGTAGCAATGCCACCGGAGCGTCGCACCGGCCCCTCATACATACGGGGTGGTGTTATGGCATGTCCGAAGAGGCGGCACACGTCTCCAGGGTGTGGCCCCCCTCACGGACGGCACCGCCGCTGGCACCTGGAGGTGCGGAAACGGACGCGTCGGGTCTACACGGAGGGGATGTAGCTATGGGTATTGCCCGGATGTTGCTGCCAGGTGTCCCTCTGGGCTGACCTGACCCAACCGGGTGGAGAGGTCCATTGGTCAAAGCCCGTACATGGAAAGTCAAAGCGTTAGATCTCGTGGTCAACCGCTTGAGGGTTAGGCGGGACGGGGGCCCTAGGGGGGTAGCAATGCCACCGGAGCATCTCACTGGCCACTCATACCTGTGGGGTGGTGTTGTGGCATGTCCGAAGAGGCGGCACGTGTCTCCGGGGTGTGGCCCCCCTCACGGACGGCACCGCCGCCGGCACCTGGAGGGGGGGGAAACGGACGCGTCAGGTCTACACGGAGGGGATGTAGATGTGGGTTTTGCCCGGATGTTGCTGCCAGGTGTCCCTCTGGACTGACCTGACCCAACCAGGTGGAGAGGTCCACTGGTCAAAGCCTGTCCGTGGAAAGTCAAAGTGTTAGATCTCGTGGTCAACCTCTCTAGGGTTAGGCGGGACGGGGGCCCTGGGGGGTAGCAATGCCACCGGAGCGTCACACCGGCTCCTCATACATGCGGGGTGGTGTTGTGGCATGTCCGAAGAGGCGACATGCGTCTCCGGGGTGTGGCCCCCCTCACGGACGACGACGCCGCCAGCACCTGGAGGGGGGAAACGGATGCGTCGGGTCTACACGGAGGGGATGTAGCTATGGGTTTTGCCCGGATGTTGCTGCCAGGTGTCCCTCTGGGCTGACCTGACCTAACCGGGTGGAGAGGTCCACTGGTCAAAGCCCGTCCGTGGAAAGTCAAAGCGTTATATCTCGTGGTCAACCGCTCCGGAATTAGGCGGGATGGCGGCCCTGGGGGGTAGCAATGCCACCGGATCATCGCACCGGGCCCTCATACATGCGAGGTGGTGTTGTGGCATGTCCGAAGAGGCGGCACGGGTCTCCAGGGTGTGGCCCCCCTCACGGACGGCACCGCCGCTCGCACCTAGAGGGGGGGAAATGGACGCGTCGGATCTACACGGAGGGGATGTAGCTTTGGGTTTTGCCCGGATGTTGCTACCAGGTGTCCCTCTGGGCTGACCTAACCCAACCGGGTGGAGAGGTCCACTAGTCAAAGCCCGTCCGTGGAAAGTCAAAGCATTAGATCTCGTGGTCAACCGCTCCAGGGTTAGGCGAGACGGGGGCCCTGGGGGTAGCAATGCCACCGGAGCGTCGCACCGGCCCCTCATACATGCGGGGTGGTGTTGTGGCATGTCCGAAGAGGTGGCACGCGTCTCCGGGGTGTGCCCCCCCTCATGGACGGCGCCGCCGCGGGCATCTAGAGGGGGGGAAATGGACGCGTCGTCTCTACACGGAGGGGATGTACCTGTGGGTTTTGCCTGGATGTTGCTCCCAGGTGTCCCTCTGGGCTGACCTGACAAAACCAGGTGGAGAGGTCCACTGGTCAAAGCCCGTCCGTGGAAAGTCAAAGCGTTAGATCTCGTGGTCAACCACTCGAGGGTTAGGCGGGACGGGGGCCCTGGGGGGTAGCAATGCCACCGGAGCGTCGCACCGGCCCCTCATACATACGGGGTGTTGTTATGGCATGTCCAAAGAGGCGGCACGCGTCTCCGGGGTGTGGCCCCCCTCACGGACGGCGCCGCCGCCGGCACCTAGAGGGGGGAAACGGACGCTGCGGGTCTACACAGAGGGGATGTAGCTATGGGTTTAGCCCGGATGTTGCTGCCAGGTGTCCCTCTGGGCTGACCTGACAAAACCGGGTCAAGAGGTCCACTGGTCAAAGCCCGTCCATGGAAAGTCAAAGCGTTAGATCTCGTGGTCAACCGCTCCAGGGTTAGGCGGGACGGGGGGGCCTGGGGGGGTAGAAATGCCACCGGAGCGTCGCACCGGCCCCTCATACATGCGGGGTGGTGTTGTGGCATGTCCGAAGAGGCGGCACGGGTCTCTGGGGTGTGGCCTCCCTCACGGACGGCACCGCCGCCGGCACCTGGAGGGGGGGAAACGGACGCGCCGGGTCTACACGGAGGGGATGTAGCTATGGGTTATGCCTGGATGTTGCTACCAGGTGTCCCTTTGGGCTGATCTGACCCAACCGGGTGGAGAGTTCCACTAGTCAAAGCCCTTCCGTGGAAAGTCAAAGCGTTAGATCTTGCCCTGGGCCCTCTTAATTACGTTCGGAAAACGTGACATCGGGTCGACACCGAGGGAATCTTGTGGTGGGTTGGGCCCGGAGCTTGTGCTAAGATGTTTCGTTGGGCTGCCCTATCACAGACAAGTGAAAATGACCCTCGGTCAAACCCCATCCGGTGGAAGTCAAAGGGGTAGATCCTCTCGGTGAACAGTGTCAGGGTTAGACGGGACGAAGGACCTGGGGGTGGCAATGCCGGACGTTGCTCCCAAGTGTTCCTATGGGCTGACCTACCACAGCCGGGTGGAGATATGCACTGGTCAAAGCCCGTTCGGGGAAAGTCAAAGGGTTAGATCTCAGGCTTAACCGCGCCAGGGTTAGACGAGATGGGTGTAGTTTGGGGTGGGGGTAGTAGCTATGCCGTAGGGTCTTTAGCTAGGCCCTCCTACACGTCCGGAAGTGCGATGGCGGGTGCAAGCACCCGACACGGGGCTCCATGGTGTGACCCCGTCACCGACGTCATCGTTGCCGTCGCATGGAAAAGGGGGAACAACCACGTATGGCAGACTGGGCCCAACAGACATGCGTGGTGTGTTTATGTATGTTTATACTTAGATAATACACGTTTAAATTAATCAAATTGTTATTTAGGAAAAATGTAAAAAATATAAAAAATGAAAAAATGAAAAAAGAACTATGCCGACGGCCAAGCCGTCGGCATAGCTCCTTTTTCCTTTTTTTGCTTCATATTATCCTCTCACGCATCCGCGCCGCCGAAGCCTCCCACACCCGCACCTGCACCCGACCCCGCCGCCGCCTCCCCCACCTGCCCCGCCCTCCCCGCCGGCCGCCCCGACCTCTGCCCAACCCCGCCGTCGCCTTCCCCCACCTGCCCCGCCCACCATGTCGGCCGCCTCCCCACACCAACACCCGGCCCCACCGCCGCCTCCCCCACCTGCCCCGCCCACCCCGTCGGCCGCCACGCCGCCCCGGCCTCCTCCCGACCCCGCCGCCGCATCCCCTCACCTGCCCCGCCCACCCCGCCGCCGCCTCCCCCCGCCGGCGGCAACGCCCCTGCCCGACCGGCCCTGCTGCTAGGGGCACCGGCCGCCCCAAGCACGAATGGCCGCGGCTCTGCCCGGTCCCGCCCCAGCCCTCCCGTCCCCGGCCTCTGCCTCACCAGCCCGTCCACCACCGCTAGCCCCTGCCACCCCCTTGCAGTGAGCTACCATTCCTATTTTTTTCATTTTTTTGCATTTTTTGCTACTTTAGATGTTGGATATTGTTAGGTTGATAGATGGATGTTTGATGTTGTTAGATTGATAGATGGATGTTCGATGTTGGATGTTGTTAGGTTGATAGATGGATGTTGGATGTTGGATGCATGGATGTTGGATATTGTTAGGTTGATAGATGGATGTTGTTAGGTTGTTGTTAGATGATAGATGAATTGATGATAGTTAGAAATGTGAGAAAAGCAAGAATAAATGCAAAAAAAGTTAACAAAATGCAAGATATGCAAATGATAGATGATTTTGTTCATGATGATGATTTTTTATGCTCTGATGATTGTTAGGTGATGATAGATGATGATGATGATGAAGATATTGTGATGTTCTTAATTTTGGTCATGGTGCAATTTGCAGGTTGTGTGGTGTTCCATCTCGGTGGAGTGATCGTCGTTGGAGCTGTTGGTCCCCGATCATCCCTCCGCTGTTGGACTACTTCCTCTACAGCAGAGGGTGAGCTACGAATCATGCCGGTAGAATTTATTTTCGAGTCAAGTCGCGTAACCTAGGTGTCTCCCATCCGAAAGGGTTGCATCCGATAAATATGCATTCAATTAATCCTCCTACTGAGGTGGAGGCACTTACTCTTCTCCGTCATGGAAACCCTAGACGTACAAAATTTGTTGCTTGGTTCATGGAGAAAGTAATCTTCTACATTCCCCTATTAAATATGTAGTTCAACAATTATTAGTTAACCGAACTAATGCACCCAACACTTTCAATTATACTTGTAGGGAAATAATCCGAACATATCTATGGATGAAGAATTGAGATGGGTTTCCATGGGTTTTGACCCTGCTGTCATTACATGTAAAAAGTATGATGTGAATGGGTATCGCTTCCATACAAAGGAGCACTAAAACAGCCGTCCTGATCCCAAAACTATAAATACCGGAGTGTACACCCCCGGTCAAAATTCAATAGACTACTACGGAAGGGTACAAACTATATACGTGATTAAATTCCGCAAAGGGCGTGAAACCCTAATTCTGCCTGTGTTCAAATGCCGATGGTTCGATCCGCGGGAGGGGCAGAGACATACGCCTTCTATTGGTTTGGTCGAACTTAAACCATCAACAATCTATGTAGGAGCCGATCTCTTCATTGAGGCTACCCAAGCTACACAAGTTTATTATCTGCCTTACCCATGCCAGAAAGATTACCTAAAGGGTTGGGAAGTTGTGTTCAAGGTGTCGCCACATGGTAATCTACCGGACCCGAATGAAGACGATTACTACAACATTAACCCCGTGACATTTGAGGGATTGTTCTATCAAGAGCAACCTGATGATGATGTGGTCAGAAATGATGACTCTAGACCATTGGCTGATGATGATGTGGATCCAAATGAGGACGATGCATGGAATGATGGTGAGACCATTGTCAATAAAAGTGACATACTTATGCTACAAAAGTTAAACGAAGACGCTGATGACGAGGAAGAGCCTCCACCTTCGTCAGACAACGAAGATGATATGATTGATAGTGATGATGAGACCGACTGAGAAATAGGTTACAATAGTGATGATTCGTATGGGTTCTAGCAGATGTACGTTTCAATACTTTTTTTCTATGGTTTAGGATTATGCCTTTTTATGATTATTTATTACTACGCTTTTTTCCTTCAGTACTAATTGTTTATTCTCTTTTCAATGTAGGTTCTTGGAAAATGGGCAAGGGGAAGGCCGACGGCGTGGGTTTCCTACGCAAGGTCGTCGGCATGCCTAGTCGGAGTGGTCGAGCACGTAATCCCACCCCCCGACTACTTGAGGATGAATCCTCACAGGGAGGTCAAGGGAGAGGTGCCCCTAGAGGAGGAGGGGGTGTCGGGAGAGCCCCTAGAGGGCGAGGGGGTCACGGCCAGAAATAGCGCAACCTCACCGACTTAGGGGTGTTGTCTCCGAGGCCCTCCTCTAGTGAGTTACCTTCCTCTAGTGAGGTACCCTCTTATGGGGAGGAGGAGGACGAGGAGGACGAGGACGAGGAGGTTCAGGAGGAGGAGGAGGAGGCGGAGGTTCGAGGTGGGGGAGAGGAGGAGGGGGCTGAGGATGAGGATGAGGAGGCACGCGAGGAGGATGGTGGTGGCGGGGATGATGGTGCTGGCGGGGAGGGGGTGGTAACAACAAGGGGTGGCTGTGTGGTAACGCAAAGCTACCAAAGCAGGTTCCTGCTACTGAGGATCAGAAGTGGCTCATTGAGCCCACGGGGAAAGAGTAAGTGTCACTTTATAATACTTTTATTATTTTCTTGTCACATGCTCATTCCGGTTGTTATTTATTTTGCTTGTCACAAGCTAATAGTTCATTCTTTTGCAGCAACTGGATATATTCTAAATGGGTCTGTATTCCCAATGGTGTCATCACCGTCTTGCTGAAGTTATACTGGCCGGGGTTGTACTGTCCGGATTCAGTCAGGCACCCGGACAGTCGGGTTTTGGCCACGAGATGGGACCACTGGAAAGCGGCCCTTCACGCGGAGCATGAGACCCATGCCAAGGCCGTGATCACTACTTTCTGGGTGAGTTCTCTTCAGAAGCACAAGTCCATTCTAGTTTTATGAATGATTTAACTCATGGCTTCTTCCATTCTTGTTTCATGCATGATTGTAGAAATTCTATTGTGTTCTTCCGGAGCACAAGGCCAGAGCCGACGAGATCGTGTTGCCCCAATGCAAGAAGAAGGGCCACCAGATGCAGTACGAGGCGCGCTATGTGGCCATCACGACATACTATCACGACGCTCTTGGTGTGAAGATGACCAAGGAAGAAGCGCGGAGGAAGGGCATTACCTTGGAGAGGGACCAGTACTTGGCGGTAAGTATAAAAGATTTTTCATTCTGATGTTTGTGGTATATTTTACCATTTCGTGTTGACATGCCATTATGCTTTCATTATGTAGGTGTGTCCAAATTGGTGTTATGGAAAAGACGAGTCTTTGGCGGCATTGGTGGATGTTTGGTGTGATAAGGATGGAGCCTTGGCGGCTACGAGCATCAAAAACAAGGCTAACCAAGGGACGGAGGGAGTACATGCTCAGGGAAATCGAAACCATTTTCTCCACAAGGCACTTAATGTATGACTAACCTCATTAAACATTCTCTTCTTCTATTCACCGTCACTTTCTTATGTATGACTAACCTCTGTTTGGTGGTGCAGGAGGAGAAACTGAAGCGACCGCTCTCACACATGGAGGCATGGGAGATCGCCCATACGCGTAGGAGCGCCAAGCCTGGTGAGCCCAAGTACTACGACAACACCGCGGAGAAGAAGCAGGCCTACTCTCAGGAGTATCTCAGGTTACATCCTGGCACATCTGACCCCATGAGTGCCGATCTGGACGAGAGGGTGGTGGTGGGCATGGCCCCAAGAAGCACGGTCGGCAGGAGGTTCTCGATGCTGTTATCACTCCGACTATCTCCTACACGCAGCTCCGAGCTACCGACCCAAGCCTGAGCCAGCGCACGAGCACGCCCATGACCAGTGCGCAGTCACAGTCCCTCTTTCAGGAGCGGCAATCTGTAAGTATTTTCCCTCTTATCTACATTTCTCACTTCATTTTCCAGCATTGAGATGTTTATGAGTTCCATCATGTCATACCGTAGGCCTACATGGAGTACACACGCCAGGAGACCATGACGTGGCACACGAGCCTTTATGCATACCATGAGCAGAACAATGCCAGGATGCAGCTCCCTCTTGAGGAGATGGCGGCCGGACGGGTTCCTCAATTTGCAGCAGCACCACCTCCTCCAGCACAACCAACGCTGCTTACCTTTGAGGAGTTTGTGGCATAGCAGCACGATGGCCCCTCGCTGGTATGTACATCCCCCAACTATTCACCCAAAGCATATCATGCCTTTCAACACAGTCATATATCCCGTTAATATGTCTTTTCAACATCCAGGGAACCGGTACATCAACCGTTGGCGGTGATCATCGCAACACTCTTGAGTCACGGAGCCTGACCACTCCGATCCACAGAGGCGGAGGTGGACGCGATCTTGGCGGTAGTGCTGCCGCTAGCAATGACGACCTGGGCTTTAGTGGTCTTGGCGGTGATGACCTCTGCGGTGCTCGACGTCCTGGCGCTTAAGACTTTCGGTTACTTGTCTGCTTATGCTTATGTTTCTTTAGATGACTTGTGTATGGTGATGCTGATGATAAACTTGTGGTATTTGATGGTCCTTTAGATGACTTGTGCACTTCTTTATATGCTTATGCTTATGTTTATGTTGATTGTGATGATGCTTATGCATATATTGTTGTGAAGGTGCTGGATGATACTTAGATGTGTTCTATATGTCTATTTCCATCATATATATCTGCTGTATATTTGAATTGAATTGATCTGAAAACAAACAGAAAAAAGAAAAAAATCAAATACAATCTATGCCGACGGCTAGGCCGTCGGCATAGAGCTGGCATGAGCACCTAGTAGCTGACACGTGGCATCTATGCCGACGGTTTAGCCCAGGTGCTGGAGCGCCCAGGTGCTGGCACATGGCGAGCACCCATTGGTTAGCACTTGACGGCGGACGGCGTTAGGCGGGAACGTTGCCGACGGCCGACGGCGTTAGGCGGGAACGTTGCCGACGGCCCGGGCCGTCGGCATAGATGTACGGACACCGTCAGCATAGATCCTATGCCGATGGCCTTTCTATGCCGACAACCCCCCGGGCTATACTGACGTATATATTACCGACAGCCCTATGCCGACAGGGGCCGTCGGCATAGACCTGTCCCGACGGGAATCAATGCTATGCCGACGGCCAGGGCTGTCGGCATAGGGTGCGATTCTGGTAGTGGCAGGGCCTCGTTAGGAAACCATTGTCGGTGGCGAGTTCAAGCAGTTTGTGGAGAGGTTCAATCGCGAGAATGAAAAAGTACGCTGACAGGGAATCACCTTGGCACTTCATTGACTAACACACGAGAGGACGAGGAGGCCCAGATCATAGCCATCTAATCCCGAGAGGCGTGATTTCGGATCATGGTTCAGCCGAACCTATGCTCCACACCGTACGATCAAACTTTCTTTTGCATTTGGATCTGTGTCATGCATGTCAATTCTATCCAAAACTTCATGTCATGCATTGTTTAACATGCAATGATCTTTCATCATGCATATTTTAATTATTCATGCACGAATTCTTATGAACAGTATCTAGAGATGTGAAATGTAGGTTTGGCTGAATCATGGTTTAGTAAACATTTTCGTCTTCTGAGAGAGTGCCCATGATCTAGGCAGCTTTGGGAGTCTGTGGCCTCTTGGGCCCGCCAGCAGGACATTCGACCGATGTCTTGGAATGACAATGTCGGCATGGTGGACTGGCTAGACGGGTTGTCAAGTACGCTCCCTAAGCAGGAAAGGGCTGCAACAAAGATCATGGCCATGTTGGTATGCTGGGAATTTGTCTGGAGCGTAACAGACGGACTATTGATAAGAAGGAGCTGTCGGTTGCTGTTGCGCTGGTATTAATCAGGGACGAGGCCTTCATTTGGCAGCTGGCTGGCTGCCCAATCCCGTCGTTTGACCCTGGTTGAGATGGTGCAGGCTAGGTAGGGCTCTTTAGCAAATCTAAAACCCGGTGGTTGTTTGTACTAATTTAGTTGGCTATGGCCAGGGTGTGTTTGTCTTTCTTTTGTTCTTTCCCTGTACTATTGCCTTCGACTTCTCTTTTGCAATGGAATCCTAACAGCTTTTGTCGTGAGAACGAGCCTGACAGTAGAAGGTAAGGGTACGTAAGGAGAGGACAGAGTCCTAGCTACGACGAGGATGCACACACGGATGTATGAGTTCAGGCCCCTCTCGTGAAGGTAACAGCCCTACGTCTCAGTATTCGGGAGATTTGTCGTGCGGAATAGTAAGATTACAGTGGTTGCAAACCCTTGTGCCAGAGGGGAGGGGCGGCATATATATAGTTCGATGCCCCTCATAATTACCCAGCATCTAAAGGTCCCATCATGAGGTTAAAATCTAGCGTTACTGGTAACGTACGGAATAAAAGCTAGTAATGACGATAGGACTAACGCCTGCCCGTTGGCCTCTTGGTGGTGGCTTCTGGTCTTCTGGCGTCGACTAGGAACGAGGTCTTCCGAGTGACATATGACTGTCGAGTGAAGAAAGAAGTATCCGAGTGGATAAGTTGTCGAGTGACTTAGGCGCTGCACGGGATCCAGTCGGAAGCTTGTTTGAGATCTTCAAGTCCTCCAATATAGTGTCCTTAGGTAGGGTATGTCGGTCATGCCTAGGACCCTACCCTAGGAACATATCCTCGTCATTAGCCACCGAATGGATCGGGGTTCGAGTGGTGAATGGGGGTGTTGATGTCGATTCGGAATCAAGACACCAAATCTTCCAAATGATATTCGGAGCTTCAACGAAACTTGCGTCGATTGAATTCCTCATCATTCGCCCGGATCTATTCAGCCTTGAAAGTGTCCGAGTGAATATTCAATGCCTGTTCTACTCCGAGTGAATCGAAGGAATCTTGGGAGGTGACGGGTCAGTCTGCCAGGCCTGGATTTCGCGGGATACGAAAATTTGGGAAGCGCGCGCGTGCGATGATGATGCCACGATCAGGGCAAGTGGAGGCATGAGGCCTCGATTCTCGTGTCGGTCATATCGCCACGTACTGGGCGCCATTAGCGGTTGGCGTGTGTTCTGATCTCGCGGTCCCACTAGTCAATGAGTCACTCAGCGGAGTATAAAACTTGACGCGCCGCGATTTGCACAGTATCTCCGCCTAGACTTCCTCCCTTCCTCCGCTTCCTCTGCCCCCAGCGCCCCACTATGTTCCTCTCCGACGAGAGCTGCCGCGAAGATGACGAAGTGCACCATGGAGAAGTTGGAGAGAGCTAAGAATGGGGCGATGAAGGCCAAGGGCAAGAAGCCCTCGACCGCTCGGTTCACCGTGCCGACGGGATGGATGCAGGGTGACTTCCTCCCTTCGGTGGTCACCTGTGCGGACATCGACGGCTTGGTTGCTGACGGGCTCGTGGTAGAAGGCGCTTGGAGGTTGCTGGAAGGAGAGCACGAGCCAGAGCCGCGCGACGGGGAGCGGTTCCTCCTCCTCTCCCATGTCGAAAGAGGTTTCTCTATGACACCCCACCGGTTCTTTAGAGGGTTCTTGAATTTCTTCGGCGCTCAACTGGACCATTTCCCGCCGAATGCTATTGCATACTCGTCTGCCTTCGTAACTTTGTGTGAGTGCTTCCAAGGGTGTCCTCCTCATTGGGGACTCTTTAAGCACATCTTTACGATTAGATCTCAGACGATGAAGAAAGCAGATCCGTTAGATGGGAAAACTCATGTACTGCAGCTGTGTGCGGGTTTAGGGCTTCAAAAGAGAGCATGTAGTTCTTTCCCTGCTATGACTTTCCCTGAATCCGTTAGAGGCTGGCAGTCGACTTGGTTCTATTGCAAGGACATAGCTTCACCCAACATGTTGACTGGCCTTTCCCCATACACATCTGACCGTCCAGCTGTCCCCAAGTCCCTAAAGGTGTCTTAAGAGGAACAGGATCACGTGGCGACCTTGGTGGACACCATGGTGAAACTGGTTCGAGGCGGAGTGACGGGCCTGGATCTGCTCGAGACTTTTCTCAATCGACGGATTCAAACCCCGCAAGCCAGGGATCACACCATGTGGCATTATGCGAGCCCAGAGGACTCTACCAGGACGCACCCAGAAGAAGTTCCACCAGAGACCGTCGAGCAGTGGCTTCGTAGCATCACCGGGGCATGCGACAATCCCGTGGGAGCCAAGAGGATCCAGCCTTACTCGGCCAAAAACCCGCCAAAGAACTTGGTAAGTTGCACTTTGTCGACTGAAGTATTTATACAGTCGAGTGATATATTGATTTTTGGACTGACTTCCTTGTTGGAATTATGTAGGAATGGACGGACATGCACTTGCCAGTTCCCAATGGGAACCAACCTGAAGACGACGTAGTGAGCGAGGGTGGCAGCATGGACTACGACGGTCCTTCTGACTCCGAGGATGAATACGAGTACTCCGGCGAAGAAGAAGAAGTCGAGTCACCTCCTGGGTGCGAACGCCGCTCCAAGTCCCGCCAAGATCCGGCAGCTGCTGATGACATGGCTCCAGGCCCCAGCGAGAAGAACCCGAAGCCGAGATGCCCTACAACTGTCGAGTCGAGTGAGCGGTCGGCCAAGCAGCCCAAGCCAAACACGACCAAACCTCGCCAGGCACTGCCTCGCATGAGGATGGTTGTGCCTGTCGTCTCCACGTGAGTATTTCATTTCAAACTCTTTCTGTCGGCTGTGATTTTGCGTTGTTGCTAACCGAGTGTTGTTTGATCCATCAGAGCTGCTACTTCTGTAACATCACCTCCTCGAGACGGAGGGGAAGCAATGGACATTGACACTGCTGACGATGTAACTTGTCATAGAGGTAAACAAGTCTTCGATTCACTCGAATGAGATTCGTCACTTGCAAACGTTAACACTGTCGTTTGACGTTGCAGAGGTCATCTAGCTGGAAGACGACAAGGAACACCCAAACGCCTCGTGCTCGCACTCGAAGAGCTTCATCCGTGCAAACGCTTCAGCGGTCGACTGTAGAGTCCTCCCAGGGGACGGGCGACCCGACACGAATCGGAGCTGATCCTACAGTACCTCTGTCGAGTGCCCCTCTAGCTATCTCGACCATCGTGACATCAACTCCAATCAGACCTGCTCAGACTGCTTCAGCTGCTCCAGCTACTACGCCGATCCCGCCCATGACGGCTTTCCCTCTGCATCGCGTCCCGAAAGATCAGACCGGAGCTGCGAAGGAGTCTATGATCTAGGCAGAGAAGATGATACTGCGAACCAAGGAGGCATATGAGGCCAGCAAGCTGGCTTACGATGCCAGCATGGCCCTCCGCACCAATGTCCGGGTAAGTTCAATTGTAAGTACATTTCCGATTGAATTCCTGTCTTTTCGTGACCGTACACCCACTGGGTGCTTACTTTCCACCCTGTAGAGTGTTTTGAAATTTCCCCACTCGAATAGATCGGGTCTTAATCGAGAAGGTTTTGGATCAGTTGGGGCACTCTGAGTGCATCCACTGGGTGTAGTCCCCGAGACCGCTGTCAAGTGCTTGCCTCGGCAGGGGTCTTAGAGTCTGTCGTATGCTTGATACGTTTTCTCTTGGTCGCACCACTCCACAGCTACGTTGTAGGTTTCATGGATATCGTTGATAAACCATGATATGACGCTACATAAGGATAGACTGAACTTCACCGAGTGGGGAGGGGCATGCCGCTCGACGGATTGAGTGACGGATATTCCAATGATGGATGTTTTTTGCCGCTCGACTGATCGAGAATTGGCAGATCCAGTGGGGGCACGCTAAGTACACCCACTGGGTGTAGCCCCCGAGACCGCTGTCGAGTGCTTGCATACGGGAAACATTTTGCCTTTGATCACACCACTCCGAAGCTACCTTCTAGGTTTCATGGATATTATTGATAAACCATGATATGACGCTACATAAGGATAGACTGCACTTCACAGAGCAGGGAGGCGTCACTCGACGGGTCGAGTGACGGATGAATGTTCTAACAGGGCTGACCTTGTCAAATGTTTCAGTAACCAGTGAGGGCACGCTAAGTGCACCCACTGGGTGTAGTCCCCGAGGCTACTGCTAATCGCAGACGATAAGCAGTAGTCTGGAAAACTTGAAATTGGGATTTCCGTCGTACGCGTAGTACTAGAGTCACTTAACATGTCGAGTGCATTTTTTTCCCTAACGAGTTACTCAACAGGTCAAGTGTTAACCGACTCAGTGGGGGCACTCTGAGTGCACCCACTGGGTGTAGTCCCTGAGACCGTCGTCGAGTGCTTGCACCGGTGGGGGTCTTAATAGAGACTGCTTTGAATTTGTTTACGGCACGCGGAGTGCCAGAGCCACTCGACAAGTCGAGTGGACTTTTGCTTGAATTCTTCTTCCCCTGGACAGGGGCTTCATGGACATCATAGGTCAACCATTATATGACACTGTTCCAGGATAGTAAGAGTCATTCGACGGTATTCATAGCCCAATCGACCATCCTTGGTATTACTTGTCGATTGAATTTCTTTCTTTTGTTGGTTTCGGAAGGCTTGCGAACTTGGAATGCACTACAAGGATCTTGAGGATGAAAGGAACCGACTGCACATGGATCTAGAAGCCTCCAACAATGCTCTAGAGCGAGCGCGGGCTGAGCTGAAGTCTCTGGGAGGTAACTACCGTCGACTCTCTGCATTCCCATCTTCGCTTTTCATGCTTTGAACTGAGTGCTCTCACTCAAACAGACGTGCGCAATGAAAATCGTCGACTCCAAGCGCGACTCAACAATGTTATTTCTTTAGATTTCATGAAGAAGGCGCTGGAGGACAAGGACAAAGCACTCGCCGGCGCCCAACGGGTGGCCAAGGATAAAACCGAGACTACAGATCGGAAGCTGGTGGCTGCCAAGAAGCTAGAGGAGGAGAACGCAAAGCTGAAGCAAGAGTGCGTGGACCTCGTCAAAAGGGCCGAGTAACTGAACAAAAGGAGCAATGGCCTGGAGAAGCATTTGGGCAAATTCTCGAGGAAGATGTGCATCATGCTCGATGGTGAGTGTCTCTTGTCGACTGAACTTTGTAAAATCCTTGAAGATCGTAGCTCACCGATTCTCCTCCCATTGCTTCTCTTCAACATAATTCTGCCAAGACTTCAAAAAGGAGACAGAGGAGATTGAGCCCAACCTGGATCCCACCAAGTCACGTGTCGCAGACGCGGTGTCCATGAACATGCTCAGACTCAATTTCTGGCTCCAGGGCGTTTAGGCATATCTTGTCCGACTGAGATCTGCGATGGAGAGGATTGACAAGGAGTTGTTGCCTGAGAACACTCTTCACCTTGACCTCAACTCCATGATGGCCCATCTGAACGACCTTCCAAGTCGAGTGCAGGCCTGGAAGAAGTCTGTTGCTCGCTGTGGGGCCGACGTGGCGCTATCACTCGTCAGGGTCCATTGTATGGACGTGAGGAAGGAGAAGCTGAAGGAGCTCCGAGTGGTTAACACGAAGAAGCTTCAGTTCGAGGACTTCATGGAGACCTTCATCGACGCAGCTACCAGAATCGCAGATGGCGTCGACTTGGACACTTTTGTCGAGCCAGCCAGCCTGTTGGATGCTTAAAAAACTTGACCTTTGGAAGAAACACTTTTATTCGCCTCGGTATGTCGAGTGGAACTGCATCCCTTAAAACTTCATTCAGGCCTTAGGCCTGAGCACATTTGCTTCTTTACGAAACATTTATCCGCGATTTAACCTTTGGATTTTATCCATATTTGGCTTTTAATCGCTTGTTCGACTGTATTTGCTTTTTGACTTAGGCGAACGTTGGTTCGCAGCTTAGTCCCCGAGTGTGAGGATTGCTCATCACTCAGAGTATTTTAGAACTTAGGCGAATGTCGATTCGTAACTAAGTCGTCGAGTGATTGGATTGCTATTCACCCAACAAGGTTTTTAACTTAGGCGAAACATGTTCGCAGCTAAGCCCCCGAGTGTGAGGATTGCTCATCACTCGGAGTTTTTTTTTCGAACTTAGGCAAATTGTCGATTTGCAGCTAAGTCGTCGAGTGAATGGACCGCTATTCACCCGACAAGGTTTTTTAACTTAGGCAAAACATGCTCGCAGCTAAGCCCCCGAGTGTGAGGATTTCTCGTCACTTGGAGTTATTTCGAACTTAGGCAAGTGTTGATTCATAGCTAAGTCGTCGAGTGAAATCCAGCTATTCACCCGACAAGGTTTTTAACTTAGGCGAAACATGTTCGTAGCTAAGCCCCCGAGTGTGAGGATTCCTCATCACTCGGAGTATTTTAGAACTTAGGATGCCCGTGCCGCTATGGGTGCGCGAAATCAGAAGAGGGGAAGACATCTAAGGTTTGGAGATACTGCGCAATGGACATACCCGCAGCAGCGGCCGCTTGTCCGTACAGTGCAATAAACTCCGGGTTAAGTTCCTCGCCTGTGCCTGTGCTCGGCCCCACCTCGGGATTGGAATGCACTATGAGCGGGGCGATGGATTGATTTTTCTGTTGTCCGAGCTGGTCAACCGTTTTCCTGCATTTCCCGCTTCCGGTACTACTCTTCTTCGACCGCTCCTTTTCATCGTGTGCCTTAAGAATAGAGCGGTCATAGTCAGGAATGAGACTCGGCTCGGGCTGATGAAGGGTCTTCAGCATTTTCAATGCTCGGGCTTTGTCTTCTTCGGTGTTGGGGAAATCTGGCTCTTTCGGCGACTTCTCCTTAGATTTCCACGCCTCATATTCGTCCTTTGCGATCTCCTGGGTTTCCTCTGGAGTACAATGGTAAGGTAACTTGGGTAGATTCGGATGTGGTACTCTTGGGAGGGGCGACAATCGACGCTTCGGTGATGCGGTGGTTCTCCTCCGCTTTGAGCTGCCCTGATCAGACTTCATGGGCGAAGACGGCTGCCGCTGCGGCGTAGACGCACGTGCTGGAGACGGCTGATGCGGCGGCGTAGACGCACGCGCTGGAGACGCCGAGCGCGGCGGAGAGTACGAAGACGACCGTTCCACTGGAGACTGGTCTTGAGGCGGCGGCGAAGGAGGATGGCTACTCCGATCAGTCGTTGGCCTTGGCGTCCAATTAGGAAACACGATGTGTTCCTTTAGCCATAGAATTCTCAAGTTCTTGGCATCTCCAAGTTCAGTCACCTCCCCGTCTTCACCTTCAGGATAGTCAAGCTGCACCCGCTCGAATCCGGTCATAACTTCATCCACCCCGGCAATAGCGTAGCCCGGTTGAACCAGCCGACAATGGTGTGTTGGTTCAGGGCCAGCTGGTTTCACATAGCCAACCGCCGCCTTAATGGTTATATTGTTGATGACTTTCACATGCAGCTCACACGGTGTCATCTCCGTTATATGATCCACCGGGTGCATCATCGGCGGTGCATCTTCACCATCATCACCCTGGAGCTGCGTGGAAGCAACACTGCTCTTCCGATTAGATGGTGCGGCTTCCATTTCCTGCTGAGATTGGGTGTTACCTTGCTGCTGGCTAAGTCTGTCAATTTGCTCCCGCTGCCGCTCTGATTGCTCCCGCTGCCGCTTTAATTCTGCTTCAATGCTAGTCCACCCGTCTACCCGATTATGTGCTTCAGCTGCCTCCAAATCCTTTCTCCTCTGCCGGCTTCTATCCGGATATTTCTTCTTCTCCTCGGGAAACCCATGTTTCCACGGAACAGAGCCTTTTGTGGCTCATGTCCGTCCATAGTGTTCCTTATTCCCAAGGGCGCGGCTGAGCTCGTCGTTCTCTCTATCTGGATGGAACTTCCCCTCTTTAGCAGCCTTTATTGCTTCTCTGAGAGCATCGATGGGTAGAGGATCTTCTTCATGTCTTACATTATAGATGCATTTCCCTTCTGAGTCCAACGTGCCCCCATGCCCGAAAAACCAAGACCTTGTCCGTTGGTCCCAATAGAACGTCTCTGGAATGATGTCCTTAGCAAGCAAGTCGTCCTCAAGTTTATTCCACTTAGGCATGCTATGCTTGTAGCCAGCTTGCCCCATAGTATGGTGATAGATCTTTTTAGCGACGTTTATCTTAGTTTTTTAGACTTTCCCAGAGCTTCCTCTCACTTCTTGTACTCAACAAATTCTTCCCAGTGCGGTTTTATCTTCTCATACGTTCCGGTGAAATCCGGAGTCTTATTTTTCTGGATAAAGTCAAGGTTCAATCTTTTCTTCCAGCTTTTGAATTGCTCGGCCATCTTCCTAAAAGTGAACGCCTTGACCAGTTTCTCTAAGGCTATGGTCTTTCACTCTAAGATCAATTCAGGATCCTCCTCATTCTCATCCAACTCATCTTGAGTAACCTCCGGCGTCGGTAGGGTGAAATTAGCCAACATCTTTTCAAAAAGTTTTTCTTTGGCTTTGTCGCCGACATATGAAATTCCGGGAGCCTCCTTTGGCTTATGCCACTCCCGAACGGTGATCGGGATGTGGTCCCTAACAAGCACTCCGCATTGCTTCATATATTTTTGGGCAACACCTTCGGGAAGCTCTGGCGTGCCGTCCGCAGCGATCTGTTCGATCTTGTACCTTTCATGCTCTTTCAACTTCTGGGCTCCGCCTCGTTTAGTCTTCTTTCTGGTGGATTTTCTAGATCTGGATGTCTAAAATATATAAGAAAGAGTGTTAATACATGTATATAGAAAACAAATGCTTCATTTAATTAACATATATATATATATATGCACCTCGCCGGAGTTTGTAATTTCTAAGGTTCGACCGGAACCGTCGGCTTCTCTCTCATGGGAGCCCTCGGCTTCTCTCTCATGGGAGCCCTCGGCTTCTCCCCCGACGATGTCGTAGGCTTCTCCCTCACCGGAGCCATCTCTTTGGGCGAGCTCCAGATCGACCTCACCAGAGCCGTCTCTTCGGGCGAGCTCCAGATCTACCTCACCAGAGTCGTCTCTTCGGGCGAGCTCCGGATCTCCCTCACCGGAGTTGTTCATCCACTCGGAGACATCTGGGTCTCCCCCGGGCCCACGGATAACATCTGCGACCATTTCTTCTACATCTTCATCTCTGAAGTTTGGGTCCATACTTTCTGCAAATTAAAAATTGCAAGTTAGTGTCAACGCACAAAACTTAAAACAAAATGACTTAGCAGTTTCATCATCGGTGTATGTGGGATCCGAACAAAGTTGGAACCTTCTGTGCATATCCACAATGGTGACATTCTACATAAATCTCTTCTAGGGTTCTGGAAGGGATTTCTGAAGAATATAACCATCGCGGATATGCACTAAAGGGTGCAACTCCGTTCGGATCGCACTAACCCATATGTGAAGTTGTTTAGTTTCAAAAAGATCTTCTAAAAATATTTCTAAGTCTTTTCCGGAAACTAAACAAAATCATATATGTCGGTGTTTGTGGAATCCGAACAAAATTGGAACCTTTTGTGCATATCCACAGTGGGGACATTCTTCATAAATCTCTTCCAGGGTTCCGGAAGGAATTTATGAAGAATATAACCATCGCGGATATGCACCAAAGGGTGCAACTCTGTTCGGATCGCACTAACCCATATGTGAAGTTGTTTAGTTTCAAAAAAAGTATCTGAAACCCTAGGCTACGTCTTTTTCCGGAAACTAAACAAAATCATATATGTCGGTGTATGTGGGATCCGAACAAAGTTGGAACCTTTTGTGCATATCCACAATGGGGATATTCTTCATAAATCTCTTCCAGGGTTCCGGAAGGGATTTCTGAAGAATATAACCATCGCGGATATGCACTAAAGGGTGCAACTCCGTTCGGATCGCACTAACCCATATGTGAAGTTTTTTAGTTTCAAAAAAATCATCTCAAAAATATTGCTAAGTCTTTTTCCGGAAACTAAACAAAATCATATATGTCGGTGTTTGTGGAATCCGAACAAAGTTGGAACCTTTTGTGCATATCCACAATGGGGACATTCTTCATAAATCTCTTCCAGGGTTCCGGAAGGGATTTATGAAGTATATAACCATCGCGGATATGCACGAAAGGGTGCAACTCCGTTCGGATCGCAGTAACCCATATGTGAAGTTGTTTAGTTTCTAAAAAATCTTCTCAAATATATTGCTAAGTCCTTTTCCCGAAACTAAACAGTATTGATAAGGAACCCAAATTAAATAAACTTAACACAAAATACGTCTTCACGAATATTAATCGAACATAGTGAATAATTCAAACCAGTTTTACTAGATCCTACGCCGCGGGGTACAATTCAAACTAGTTGTTAGCTTTTTTTCCTCCACTCTCTTCTCTGTCTCTCCTCTCTGTTTCTCCACGATCGACCAGGGAGCGAGGCCGGGGGCAGGGAGAGGGGGTGGGAGGGGGAGGGAGGGATAGGGCTTTACCTGTGGGAGGAGGCGGCCGCGGGGGAGGTGGCCGCTGGCGAGGTGGCCGCGGGTGACGCGGGCGAGGTGGTCGCGGGCGACGTGGGCGAGCTCGTTGGCGGCGCCGTGACGACGTACATGCGGGCGACGCGGGGCAGAGGCGCTGCAGGGGGGCGACGGCGTGACGGAGAGAGAAAGGGGGGCGACCGCGGAGCGCGCGAGGGGGGCGGTGACGACGGTGACGGCGAGGAAGAGGCGGCGCGGGAGTTGGGCAGCCTGCCGGCGTCGAGTCGTCCTCCTCGCGCGCGTCTCGTCCTTAGGCGTTTTCAGATCCTTGCAACAGAAGGGGAGGGGGAGAGGGAACGGCTTAAGTACGTGGAGAGGATTTGGCATACCAATGTGTTTACAAGTGTTCTTAGGGTTGTAAATGCCAAATATTCACTCACTCTTGTTGTTGGGTCTTCACCGGCATCGATTTCTCTCTCCGAGTCTACGTACTTATAGGCTGAAGGTCCCCGAACCGATGAACGGGAGGGGATCTTGTGTATAGGTGGTTCATGCCATTGTTTTGGGACTTCCTAGGGGACACCCTAACACAACCAAGCAAAGTGTTGCACATTGCTACCCACTCCACGCTCCGGTGAAAGCTGTAGACCGATAAGCTGGGCTGTTCTCTCCAACGGGGCTAGGGTTTCACCGGAGAGGGGCTACGGAGCGTCGGGATGGCACCAGAAGCAAGGATTTGGCATACCATGTGTTTACAAGTGTTCTTAGGGTTGTACATGCCAAATATTCACTCACTCTTGTTGTTGGGTCTTCACCGGCATCGATTTCTCTCTTCGAGTCTAAGTACTTATAGGCTGAAGGTCCCCGAACCGACGAACGGGGGGGATCTTGTGTACAGGTGGTTCATGCCATTGTTTTGGGACTTCCTAGGGACCACCCTAACACAACCTAGCAAAGTGTTGCACATTGCTACCCACTCCGGGCTCCGGTGAAAGCTGTAGACCGATAAGCTGGGCTGTTCTCTCCAGCAGGGCTAGGGTTTCACCAGAGAAGACCTGAGCCACATCATTGGCTAGGAAAAATGGTTCGTGATTGTAACCAATTTTGTTGAGATCCACTGTTGTCATTCCGTACAGCGGTCTATCTTTAACCCTTCTCCATTCAGGTTGACCCATTTGCACTTAAACAAAGGGATCTTAAAAGAAGGTCCATAGTCAAGTTCCCATATCTCCTCTATGTAACCATAGTATGTGTCCTTTTCCCATTCTCGTTTGTTGCATCAAAGCGGACACCACTGTTTTGGTTGGTGCTCTTCTTATCTTGGGTGACCGTGTAAAATGTATTCCCATTTATCTCGTACCCTTGAAAAGTCCCAATAGTCGAAGATGGTAACTCGGCCAACATGTAGAGCTGATCTTCAATAGTGATGTCATTTATAAGATGTGCTTGCAACCAACTTCCGAAAGTCCCCATGTGTTTGACTTTAATCCATGTGTCATCCTTCCCCGGGTTTGTGGGGCGTACAATATTCTTGTGTTCCTCGATATACGGAGCCACGAAGGTGGAATTTTGTAGAACCGTGTAGTGTGCTTTAGTGAAAGAATGCCCGTCCCTGGGTATCATTGTTTTCTTTCCTAGTGTTCCTTTTCTCCTCGATCTCCCCCCATGCCGCAATTAAAGAACACCAATCGTCTTAAGGTCAGCAATAAAGTCAACACAGAACCCAATGACCTCCTCTATTCCATAGCCCTTGGAGATGCTTCCTTCTGGCCTAGCACGGTTATGAACATATTTCTTCAAGACTCCCATGAACCTCTCAAAGGGTAACATATTTTGTAGAAATACCGGACCGAGAATATGAATCTCTTCTATTAGGTGAACCAGGAGATGCGTCATAATGTTGAAGAAGGATGGTGGGAACACCAACTCAAAACTAACAAGACATTGGACCACATCCCTCTATAACCGTGCCAGACTATCTGGATCGATTACCTTCTGAGATACTACATTGAGGAATGCACATAGCTTCACAATGGGTACTCGAACATTTTCCGGTAGAAGCCCCCTTAGTGCAAACGGAAGCAATTGCGTCATAATCACGTGGCAGTCATGAGACTTCAGGTTTTGGAATTTTTTCTCTGCCATATTTATTATCCCCTTAATATTCGACGAGAAGCCAGACATCACCTTGATACTGTAAAGGACTTCAAAAATGATTTCCTTCTCTGCTTCGGTAAGAGCGTAGCTGCTTAAGAAATGACGCCCTGTATCCATGTGCTTGTTTTTTGGGTCTTTCATACGTTGCTGGTCCTCTCGTGCTTCTGGTGTATCTTTTGACTTCCCATACACGCCCAGGAAGCATAGCAGGTTGACGCAGAGATTCTTTGTCACGTGCATCACGTCGATTGAAGAGCGGACCTGTAGGACTTTCCAATATGGTAGCTCCCAAAAGATAGATTTCTTCTTCCACATGGGTGCGCGCTTATCAGGGCCGTTCGGAACAGGTTGGCTGCCATCACCCTTCCCAAAGATTACTTCTAGGTCCTTGACCATACCGAATACATCATTACCACTACGGAGGTCAGGCTTCTTCCAGGTATCTGCCTCACCTCTGAAATGTTTGCCTCCTTTCTTTCTTACGGGATGATTCATCGGAAGAAATCTACGATGCCCCAAGTATACAACCTTCTTACATTTATCCAAATATACACTATCAGTCTTATCTAAACAGTGTGTGCATGCATTGTATCCCTTGTTTGTATGTCCAGAAATGTTACTAAGAGCAGGCCAATCATTGATGGTTACGAAAAGCAACGCCCGTAGATCAAATGGCTTTTGTTCGTTCTCATCCCACACACGTACACCTGGTTTGCCCCACAACTGTAATAGTTCTTCCACTAATGGCCTTAGGTACACATCAATGTCGTTGTCGGGTTGCCTTGGGCCTTGGATGAGCACTGGCATCATAATGAACTTGCGCTTCATGCACAACCAAGGAAGAAGGTTGTAGATACATAGAGTCACGGTCCACGTGCTGTGACTGGAGCTCTGCTCTCTGAAAGGATTAAAGCCATCTGTACTTAGACCAAACCATAAGTTTCTTGCCTCGCCTGTAAAGTCCGGGAAGTCTCTCTCGATTTTTCTCCACTGCGACCCATCAGCGGGGTGTCTCAACTTTCCGTCTTTGTTACGTTTTTCTTTATGCCATCGCAACAACCTTACATGCTCTTTATTTCTAAACAGACGTTTCAACCGTAGTATTATAGGAGCATACCACATCACCTTGGCAGGAACCCTCTTACAGGGGGGCTCACCGTCAACATCGCCAGGGTCATCTGCTCTGATCTTATACCGCAGTGCAGTGCATACCGGACATTTATCCAAATTCTCGTACTTCTCACCACGATAGAGGATGCAGTCATTAATGCATGCATGTATCTTCTCCACATCTAGTCCTAGAGGGCAAAGAGCCTTCTTTGCTTCGTACGTACCGTCAGGCAATTCGTTATCCTTTGGAAGCTTCGACTTCATTATTTTAAGTAAACTCTCAAATGCTTTGTCAGTCACACCGTTCTATGCCTTCCATTTCAGCAACTCTAGTGTGGTACCGAGCTTTGTGTTGCCATCTTCGTAATTTGGGTACAACAACTTTTTGTGATCCTATAACATGTCGTCCAACTTCAACCTATCCAATTCACTTTCACAGTATTCCCTTGCATCAGCAATAACTCGACCAAGATCATCATCGGGCTCATCTGATGCCCATTCTTGATCATCATCGGGCTCATCTGATGCCCGTTCTTGATCATCATCGGGCTTATCTGATGCCCGTTCTTGATCACCTCCTTCTTCTGCATTGTCTTCCATTGCAGTATCACCGTATTCGGGGAACATAGGAACCTCTTCTTCTTCTTCATTGTCTTCCATCACAACCCCTCTCTCTCCATGCTTGGTCCAACAATTATAGCTGCGCATGAAACCTCTCCGAAGCAGGTGGCTGTGAAGGACTCTCAAGGAAGAGTGCTCCCTGACGTTCCCACAGTCAACACATGGGCAACACATAAATCCATTCTCTTTGTGAGCCTGAGCTACAACGAGAAATTCATCCAGGTCGGCCCTGTACTCGGAAGTGCGTCGGTCACCGTACATCCATCGTTGCCGTGCATCCATCTACATCGTATAATTAAGTTTATCAAAAACCATTACAACAATAACATCTTCAATAGCAAAATGACCACAGTACATAGACAAATATAACATTTTTGTATCAATTATAGATGAAATGGATAAGTTTGCTAACCTCGGTCGAAGATACCATTTTCTGTGAAGTTAAGTGTCGCTCGAGTATTTCATCGAACACCTCGTGTGCATAGAAAAAAGAACACACACTAGCACCCACCTCTCTCACACCTCCTAGAAAAAACCCAGAGGAGGGAAGGGGTCTGGATGCAGTATTTATAGGCAAGGGGGCATTCATCCCGGTTCCTGGCATGAGCCGGGACCAATGCCCCTGCGCACGCCACGTGGCATACATCGAGGCATTGGTCCCGGTTCATGCCACGAACCGGGACGAATGCCGACTAAAAAACCGGGACGAATGCCCCAGGGGGCTCGACGCTGCCCTGGCCTAAAGAACCGGGACGAATGCTACACATTCGTCCCCGTTCTTTAGGCAGCCGGGACGAATGCGAATTCCCCCCTGGACGAAAGGGGGGTGTTTCTACTAGTGCCTCTTCCTTGCCGACGTAACGAACAAGGCCGGTGCCAAGTCACACAGTGCCATACCATCTTGCCATGAGTCGAAACAGAACAGCGACATACGTCCATTGCCAACCGTAACCATGGTTGCGGAGACAAACATGGCGAACTCCACATCTGAGCAGGGCACCCACAAGCCGTACCAAGTCCTTGTGCGATCATCCCAGCATTACCAAAGCCACCATAATCGCAGCACCGACCCAAATTCCTGAATGTTTTGCAAGGCCAGACCTCCGAAGTGTAGCGGCTAGCAAACATGTAACCAACGGACCCGACAGTGACCCTTGTTGCACGTCTCCCTACCCCGCGAGACGCAAGGCGTTGTACGCTTGTCAATCCATTACAACAGCCACTTAGGAATGGATGGACCGGCAGCGCACATAGTATACAGTGGGCCAAAGCAAGCCGCCCATCCTTGAACAGCAAGCTACCGATCCATCCGACTAATTTTCCGTCGTAGGAGGCAACAAATGTCTAAAAGTTCAATCTGCGCACAGAGTGAAGAGAGAGCAGCATACACGTCGAGGAGGTCAACTTGAGAGCATCTAACATGGCCACACTCTTGGTAAAATTCATCTCCACTCCTGTTGCCGCTCCAAAGGAGTCGAGGACATGCCCAATCATCTGCAGGTCCCCTTTGCAAGGATTCACAAAAAGAGAGACATCATATGCATACAAGGACGCTCGGAAACTGGCCTTCTGTCCGCGCACTACCAGAAAAACTTGCGATGTCGATGTCCAAATCTATGCCGACGGCCCCCGTCGGCATCGATGGGCATATCCCGACGGCCCAGCTAAAGCCATCGGCGTATATCAATCTATGCCAACGGCAGTCGTCGGCATAGATCACCCGTCGGCGTCCAAATAAATATGGCTACAACGGCCGGCGGCACAGGGAAGGCCGGCGGCATATCTCGTGGGCCCGTCTACCCGCGGTGACGGCCGTTTGACGGCGTCAGGCTACGGCGACGGTCTAACGGTGGCTGTCGGCATAGCTATGCCGATGTCATCGATCCGCGGCGCCGCCACGTCATCGATCCAGGGCCGTGGGTGTAGCTATGCCGACGGCTTTGCCGTAGGCATATATTTCTAATAAAATTTTAATATTTTATTTATTTTCTCTTTTTATTTTTTATTTTTTCCAAAACTAATTTCATTAACTTAAATGTACAGAAAACACATGGGCCTTGCTTCCGTCGTGTCACGGAGAGGTTAGACGGGACGGGGTACCTGTGGGGGCGGGGGGTAGCAATGCCGCCAGGTGTTGCGGTGGGCCCTGCTACGGTTGTGGAAACGTGGTGGTAGGTGCAGGCACCCGGCACGCGGCTCCGGGGTGTGCCCCCCCTCACAAGCGTCGCGGCCGCCGTGGCCCGGAGGGGGGAAACGGCCACATCGGGCCGACGCGAAGGGAATCTTGGAGTGGGTTGTGCCGCGACTGTATTGGGGGGTGTAGCTATGGCTGGGCTATGACAACTAGATGAAAAGGTCCACTGGTCAAACTACGTATAGCGAAAGTCAAAGGGCTAGACCTGGCGGTCGTTTGTGTCAAGGTTAGACAAGACGGGGTACCTGGGGGTAGCAATACCGCCAGGTGTTGCGGTGGGCCCTCCTAGGGTTGTGGAAGCATGGTGGCAGGCGCAGGCACTCGGCACGCGGCTCCAGGGAATGCCCCCCTAACGAGCATCGCTGCCGCCGTGTGCCGGCGGCGGCGCCGTCCGTGAGGGGGGGCACACCCCGGAGATGCGTCGGGTCTACACGAAGGAGATGTAGCTATGGGTTTTGCCCGGATGTTGCTCCCAGGTGTCCCTCTGGGCTGACCTGACACAACCGGGTGGAGAGGTCCACTGGTCAAAGACCGTCCGCGGAAAGTCAAAGCGTTAGATCTCGTGGTCAACCGCTCCAGGTTTAGGCGGGACGGGGGCCCTGCGGGGGTAGCAATGCCACCGGAGCGTCGCACCAGCCCCTCATACATGCGGGGTGGTGTTGTGGCATGTCCGAAGAGGCGGCACGCGTCTCCGGGGTGTGGCCCCCCTCACGGACGGCGCCGCCGGCGGCACCTAGAGGGGGGGAAACGGACGCGTCGGGTCTACACGGAGGGGATGTAGCTGTGGGTTTTGCCCGGATGTTGCTGCCAGGTGTCCCTCTGGGCTGACCTGACAAAACCGGGTGGAGAGGTCCACTGGTCAAAGCCCGTCCGTGGAAAGTCAAAGCGTTAGATCTCGTGGTCAACCGCTCCAAGGTTAGGCGGGACGGGGGCCCTGCGGGGGTAGCAATGCCACCGGAGCATTGCACCGTCCCCTCATACATACGGGGTGGTGTTATGGCATGTCCGAAGAGGCGGCACGCGTCTCCAGGGTGTGGCCCCCCTCACGGACGACGCCGCCGCCGGCACCTGGAGGGGGGGAAACGGACGCGTCGGGTCTAGACGGAGGGGATGTAGCTATGGATTTTGCCCGGATGTTGCTGCCAGGTGTCCCTCTGGGCTGACCTGACCCAACCGGGTGGAGAGGTCCATTGGTCAAAGCCCGTACGTGGAAAGTCAAAGTGTTAGATCTCGTGGTCAACCGCTCTAGGGTTAGGCGGGACGGGGGCCCTGGGGGGTAGCAATGCCACCGGAGTGTCTCACTGGCCACTCATACATGCAGGGTGGTGTTGTGGCATGTCCGAAGAGGCGGCACGCGTCTCCGGGGTGTGGCCCCCCTCACAGACGGCACCGTCGCCGGCACCTGGAGGGGGGAAACGGACGCGTCAGGTCTACACGGAGGGGATGTAGCTATGGGTTTTGCCCGGATGTTGCTGCCAGGTGTCCCTTTGGGCTGACCTGACCCAACCGGGTGGAGAGGTCCACTGGTCAAAGCCCGTCCGTGGAAAGTCAAAGCGTTAGATCTCGTGGTCAACTGCTCCAGGGTTAGGCGGGACGGGGGCCCTGGGGGGCAGCAATGCCACCGGAGCGTCGCACCGGCCCCTCATACATGCGGGGTGGTCTTGTGGCATGTCCGAAGAGGCGGCATGCGTCTCCGGGGTGTGGCCCCCCTCACGGACGACGACGACGCCGGCACCTGGAGGGGGGAAACGGATGCGTCGGGTCTACACAGAGGGGATGTAGCAATGGGTTTTGCCCGGATGTTGCTGCTAGGTGTCCCTCTGGGCTGACCTGACCTAACCAGGTGGAGAGGTCCATTGGTCAAAGCCCGTCCGTGGAAAGTCAAAGCGTTAGATCTCGTGGTCAACCGCTCCGGGGTTAGGCGGGATGGGGGCCCTGGGGGGTAGCAATGCCACCGGAGCATCGCACCGGCCCCTCATACATGCGAGGTGGTCTTGTGGCATGTCCGAAGAGGCGGCACGTGTCTCCAGGGTGTGGCCCCCCTCACGGACGGCACCGCCGCCGGCACCTGGAGGGGGGGAAACGGACGCGTCGGGTCTACACGGAGGGGATGTAGCTGTGGGTTTTGCCCGGATGGTTCTGCCAGGTGTCCGTCTGGGCTGACCTGACCCAACAGGGTGGAGAGGTCCACTGGTCAAAGCCTGTGCGTGGAAAGTCAAAGCGTTAGATCTCGTGGTCAACCGCTCCAGGGTTAGGCGGGACGGGGGCCCTGGGGGTAGCAATGCCACCGGAGCGTCGCACCGGCCCCTCATACATGCGGGGTGGTGTTGTGGCATGTCCGAAGAGGTGGCACGCGTCTCCGGGGTGTGGCCCCCCTCACGGACGGCGCCGCCGGCGGCACCTAAAGGGGGGGAAATGGACGCGTCGGGTCTACACGGAGGGGATGTAGCTGTGGGTTTTGCCTGGATGTTGCTCCTAGGTGTCCTTCTAGGCTGACCTGACAAAACTGGGTGGAGAGGTCCACTGGTCAAAGCCCGTCCGTGGAAAGTCAAAGCGTTAGATCTCGTGGTCAACCACTCGAGGGTTAGGCGGGATGGGGGCCCTGGGGGGTAGCAATGCCACCGGAGCGTCGCACCGGCCCCTCATACATACGGGGTGGTGTTATGGCATGTCCGAAGAGGCACCACGCGTCTCCGGGGTGTGGCCCCCCTCACGGACTGCGCCACCGCCGGCACCTAGAGGGGGGGAAACGGACGCGGCGGGTCTACACGGAGGGGATGTAGCTGTGGGTTTTGCCCGGATGTTGCTGCCAGGTGTCCCTCTGGGCTGACCTGACAAAACCGGGTGGAGAGGTCCACTGGTCAAAGCCCGTCCGTGGAAAGTCAAAGCGTTAGATCTCGTGGTCAACTGCTCCAGGGGTTAGGCGGGACGGGGGGCCTGGGAGGTAGCAATGCCACCGGAGCGTCGCACCGGCCCCTCATACATGCGGGGTGGTGTTGTGGCATGTTCGAAGAGGCGGCACGCGTCTCCGGGGTGTGGCCCCCCTCACGGACGGCACCGCCGCCGTCACCTGGAGGGGGGGAAACGGACGCGTCGGGTCTACACGGAGGGGATGTAGCTGTGGGTTTTGCCCGTATGTTGCTACCAGGTGTCCCTCTGGGCTGACCTGACCCAACCGGGTGGAGAGGTCCACTAGTCAAAGCCCGTCCGTGGAAAGTCAAAGCGTTGGATCTTGCCCTGGGCCCTCTTAATTACGTTCGGAAAACGTGACATCGGGTCGACACCGAGGGAATATTGTGGTGGGTTGGGCCCGGAGCTTGTGCTAAGATGTTTCTATGGGCTGGCCTATCACAGACAGGTGAAAATGACCCTCGGTCAAACCCCATCCAGTGGAAGTCAAAGGGGTAGATCCTCTCGGTGAATAGTTCAGGGTTAGACGGGACGAAGGACCTGGGGGTGGCAATGCCGGACGTTGCTACCAAGTGTTCCTATGGGCTGACCTACCACAACCGGGTGGAGATATGCACTGGTCAAAGCCCGTCCGGGGAAAGTCAAAGGGTTAGATCTCGTGCTTAACCGCGCCAGGGTTAGACGGGACGGGTGTAGTTTGGGGTGGGGGTAGTAGCTATGCCGCCAAGTCTTTAGTTGTGCCCTCCTACACGTCCGGAAGTGCGATGGCGGGTGCAAGCACCCGACATGGGGCTCCGTGGTGTGACCCCGTCACCGACGTCGTCGCTGCCGTCGCATGGAAAAGGGGGAACAACCACGTATGGCAGACTGGGCCCAACAGACACGCGTGGTGTGTTTATGTATGTTTATACTTAGATAATACACATTTAAATTAATCAAATTTCTATTTAGGAAAAAATGTAAGAAATATAAAAAATGAAAAAAATGAAAAAAGAACTATGTCGACGGCCAAGCCGTCGGCATAGCTCCTTTTTCCTTTTTTTTGCTTCATATTATCCTCTCACGCATCCGCGCCGCCGCAGCCTCCCACACCCGCACCTGCACCTGACCCCGCCGCCGCCTCCCCTACCTGCCCCACCCTCCCCGCCGGCCGCCTCGCCGCCTCGGCCTCCTCCCAACCCCGCCGCCGCCTCCCCCCACCTGCCCCGCGCACCATGCCGCCGCCTCCCCCCGTTGGCGGCCACGCCCCTGCCCGACCGGCCCTGCTGCTAGGGGCACCGGCCGCCCGGAGCACAGCTGGCCGCGGCTCTGCCCGGTCCCGCCCCAGCCCTCCCGTCCCCGGCCTCTGCCTCACCAGCCCGTCCAGCATTGCTAGCCCCTGCCACCCCCTTGCAGTGAGCTACCATTCCTATTATTTTTTCATTTTTTTGCATTTTTTTTGCTACTTTAGATGTTGGATGTTGTTAGGTTGATAGATGGATGTTGGATGTTGGATGTTGTATGTTGGATGTTGTTAGATTGATAGATGGATGTTCGATGTTGGATGTTGTTAGGTTGATAGATGGATGTTGGATGTTGGATGCATGGATGTTGGATATTGTTAGGTTGATAGATGGATGTTGTTAGGTTGTTGTTAGATGATAGATGAATTGATGATAGTTAGAAATGTGAAAAAAGCAAGAATAAATGCAAAAAAATTAACAAAATGCAAGATATGCAAATGATAGATGATGATGTTGATGATGATGATTTTTTATGCTCCGATGATTATTAGGTGATGATAGATGATGATGATGATGATGAAGATATTGTGATGTTCTTAATTTTGGTCATGGTGCAATTTGCAGGTTGTGTGGTGTTCCATATCGGTGGAGTGATCGTCGTAGGAGCTATTGGTCCCCGATCGTCCCTCCGCTGTTGGACTACTTCCTCTACAGCCGAGGGTGAGCTACGAATCATGCTAGTAGAATTTATTTTCGAGTCATGTCGCGTAACCTTGGTGTCTCCCGTCCGAAAGGGTTGCATTCGATAAATATGCATTCAATTAATCCTCCTACTGAGGCGGAGGCACTTACTCTTCTCCGTCATGGAAACCCTAGACGTAAAAAAATTGTTGCTTGGTTCATGGAGAAAGTAATTTTCTACATTCCCCTATTAAATACGTAGTTCAACATTTATTAGTTAACCGAACTAATGCACCCAACACTTTCAATTATACTTGTAGGGAAATAATCCGAACATATCTATGGATGACGAATTGAGATGGATTTCCATGGGTTTTGACCCTGCTGTCATTACATGTAAAAAGTATGATGTGAATGGGTATCGCTTCCATACAGAGGAGCACCAGAACAGTCGTCCTGATCCCAAAATTATAAATACCGGAGTGTACACCCCCGGTCAAAATTCAGTAGACTACTACGGAAGGGTACAAAATATATACGAGATTAAATTCCGCAAAGGGCGTGAAACCCTAATTCTGCCTGTGTTCAAATGCCGATGGTTCGATCCGCGGGAGGGGCAGAGACATACGCCTTCTATTGGTTTGGTCGAAGTTAAACCATCAACCATCTATGCAGGAGCCGATCTCTTCATTGTGGCTACCCAAGCTACACAAGTTTATTATCTGCCTTACCCATGCCAGAAAGAGTACCTAAAGGGTTGGGAAGTTGTGTTCAAGGTGTCGCCACATGGTAAGCTACCGGACCCGAATGAAGACGATTACTACAACATTAACCCCGTGACATATGAGGGAGTGTTCTATCAAGAGCAACCTGATGACGATGTGGTTAGAAACGATGACTCTAGACCATTGGCTGATGATGATGTGGATTCAAATGAGGACGATGCACGGAATGATGGTGAGACCATTGTCAATAAAAGTGACATACTTATGCTACAAAAGTTAAACGAAGACGTTGACAACGAGAAAGAGCCTCTACCTCCGTCAGACAACGAAGATGATATGATTGATAGTGATGATGAGACCGACCGAGAATAGGTTACAACAGTGATGATTCGTATGTGTTCTAGCAGATGTACGTTTCAAGACTTTTTTTCAATGGTTTAGGATTATGCCTTTTTATGATTATTTATTACTATGCTTTTTCCTTCATTACTATTTTTTTATTCTCTTTTCAATGCAGGTTCGTGGAACATGGGCAAGGGGAAGGCCGACGCCGTGGGTTTCCTATGCAAGGTCGTCGGCATGCCTAGTCGGCGTGGTCGAGCACGTAATCCTACCCCCCGACTACTTGAGGATGAATCCTCATAGGGAGGTCGAGGGAGAGGTGCCCCTAGAGGAGGAGGGGGCGTCGGGAGAGCCCCTAGAGGGTGAGGGGGTCGCGACCAGAAATAGCACAACCTCACCGATTTAGGGGTGTTGTCTTCGACGCCCTCCTCTAGTTAGGTACCTTCCTCTAGTGAGGTACCCTCTTATGGGGAGGAGGAGGAGGAGGAGGACGAGGACGAGGAGGTTCAGGAGGAGGAGGAGGAGGAGGCGGAGGTTCGAGGTGGGGGCGAGGAGGAGGGGGCTGAGGATGAGGATGAGGAGGCAGGCGAGGAGGATGGTGGTGGCGGGGATGATGGTGCTGGCAGGGAGGGGGTGGTAACAACAAGGGGTGGTTGTGTGGTAACGCAAAGCTACCAAAGCAGGTTCCTGCTACTGAGGATCAGAAGTGGCTCATTGAGCCCACGGGGAAAGAGTAAGTGTCACTTTATAATAATTTCATTATTTTGCTTGTCACATGCTCATTCCGGTTGTTATTTATTTTGCTTGTCACAAGCTAATAGTTCATTTTTTGCAGCAACTGGATATATTCTAAAGGGGTCCGTATTCCCAATGGCGTCATCACTGTCTTGCTGAAGTTATACTGGTCGGGGTTGTACTGTCCGGATCCAGTCAGGCACCCGGACAGTCGGGTTTTGGCCACGAGATGGGACCACTGGAAAGCGGCCCTCCACGCGGAGCATGAGACCCATGCCAAGGCCGTGATCACTACTTTCTGGGTGAGTTCTCTTCAGAAGCACAAGTCCATTCTAGTTTCATGAATGATTTAACTCATGGCTTCTTCCATTCTTGTTTCATGCATGATTGTAGAAATTCTATTGTGTTCTTCCGGAGCACAAGGCCAGAGCCGACGAGATCGTGTTGCCCCAATGCAAGCAGAAGGGCCACCAGATGCAGTACGAGGCGCGCTATGTGGCCATCACGACATACTATCACGACGCTCTTGGTGTGAAGATGACCAAGGAAGAAGCGCGGAGGAAGGGCATTACCTTGGAGAGGGACCAGTACTTGGCGGTAAGTATAAAAGATTTTTCATTCCGATGTTTGTGGTATATTTTACCGTTTCGTGTTGACATGCCATTATGCTTTCATTATGTAGGTGTGTCCAAATTGGTGTTATGTAAAAGACAAGTCTTGGGTGGCATTGGTGGATGTTTGGTGTGATAAGGATGGAGCCTAGGTGGCTACGAGCATCAAAAACAAGGCTAACCGAGGGACGGAGGGAGTACATGCTCAGGGAAATCGAAACCACTTTCTCCACAAGGCACTTAATGTATGACTAACCTCATTAAACATTCTCTTCTTCTATTTACCGTCACTTTCTTATGTATGACTAACCTCTGTTTGGTGGTGCAGGAGGAGAAACTGAAGCGGCCGCTCTCACACATGGAGGCGTGGGAGATCGCCCATACGCGTAGGAGTGCCAAGCCTGGCGAGCCCAAGTACTACGGCAACACCGCGGAGAAGAAGTAGGCCTACTCTCAGGAGTATCTCAGGTTACATCCTGGCACATCTGACCCCATGAGTGCGGATCTGGACGAGAGGGTGGTGGTGGGCATGGGCCCAAGAAGCACGGTCGGCAGGAGGTTCTCGATGCTGTTATCACTCCGACTATCTCCTACACGCAGCTCCGAGCTACCGACCCGAGCCTGAGCCAGCACACGAGCACGCCCATGACCAGTACGTAGTCACAGTCCCTCTTTCAGGAGCGGCAATCTGTAAGTATTTTCCCTCTTATCTACATTGCTCAATTTATTTTCCAGCATTGAGATGTTTATGAGTTCCATCATGTCATACCGTAGGCCTACATGGAGTACACACGCCAGGAGACCATGACGTGGCACACGAGCCTTTATGCATACCATGAGCAGAACAATGCCAGGATGCAGCTCCCTCTTGAGGAGATGGCGGCCGGACGGGTTCCTCAATTTGCAGCAGCACCACCTCCTCCAGCACAACCAACGCTGCTTACCTTTGAGGAGTTTGTGGCACAGCAACACGATGGCCCCTCGCTGGTATGTACATCCCCCAACTATTCACCCAAAGCATATCATGCCTTTCAACATAGTCATATATCCCGTTAATATGTATTTTCAACATCCAGGGAACCGGTACATCAACCATTGGCGGTGGTCCTCGCAGCACTCTTGAGTCACGGAGCCTGACCACTTCGATCCACAGAGGCGGAGGTGGACGCGATCTTGGCGGTAGCGCTGCCGCTAGCAATGATGACCTGGGCTTCAGTGGTCTTGGTGGTGATGACCTCTGCGGTGCTCGACGTCTTGGCGCTTAAGACTTTCGGTTACTTGTCTGCTTATGCTTATGTTTCTTTAGATGACTTGTGTATGGTGATGCTGATGATAAACTTGTGGTCTTTGATGGTCCTTTAGATGACTTGTGCACTTCTTTATATGCTTATGCTTATGTTTATGTTGATTGTGATGATGCTTATGCATATATTGTTGTGAAGGTGCTGGATGATACTTAGATGTGTTCTATATGTCTATTTCCATCATATATATCTGCTGTATATTTGAATTGAATTGATCTGAAAACAAACAGAAAAAAGAAAAAAATCAAATACAATCTATGCCGACGGCTAGGCCGTCGGCATAGAGCTGGCATGAGCACCTAGTAGCTGACACGTGGCATCTATGCCGACGGTTTAGCCGTCGGCATAGTTTGAAGCTACGCCGACGGCTACGCCGTCGGCATAGCTGCCACGTGCCAGCAGCTAGGCACACCTAGGCGAGGGCTATGCTGACGGCTAAACCGTCGGCATAGTTTAAAGCTACGCCGACGGCTCGGCCGTCGGCATAGCTCTGCCCCAGGAGCGCCCAGGTGCTGGCACGTGGCGAGCACCCATTGGTTAGCACTTGACGGCAGACGGCGTTAGGCGGGAACATTGCCGACGGCCCGGGCCGTCGGCATAGATGTACGGACACCGTCGGCATAGATCCTATGCCGACGGCCCCCGGGGCTATACTGACGTATATGTTACCGACGGCCCTATGCCGACGGGGGCCGTCGGCATAGGCCTGTCCCGACGAGAATCAAGGCTATGCCGACGGCCAGGGCCGTCGGCATAGGGTGCGATTCTGGTAGTGGCGGGGCCTTGTTAGGAAACCATTGTCGGCGGCGAGTTCAAGCAGATTGTGGAGAGGTTCAATCGCGAGAATGAAACAGTACGCGGAAAGGGAATCGCCTTGGCACTTCATTGACTAACAGAAGAGAGGACGAGGAGGCCCAGATCATAGCCATCTAATCCCGAGAGGCGTGATTTAGGATCATGGTTCAGCCGAACCTATGCTCCACACCGTACGATCAAACTTTCTTTTGCATTTGGATCTGCGTCATGCATGTCAATTCTATCCAAAACTTCATGTCATGCATTGTTTAACATGCAAACATCTTTCATCATGCATATTTTAATTATTCGTGCACGAATTCTTATGAACAGTGTCTAGAGATGTGAAATGTAGGTTTGGCTGAATCATGGTTTAGTAAACATTTTCATCTTCTGAGAGAGTGCCCATGATCTAGGCAGCTTTGGGAGTCTGTGGCCTCTTGGGCCCGCGTGCAGGACATTCGGCCGATGTCTTGGAATGACAACGTCAGCATGGTGGACTGGCTAGATGGGTTGTCAAGTACGCTCCCTAAGCACGAAAGGGCTGCAACAAAGATCATGGCCATGTTGGTATGCTGGGAAATTTGTCTGGAGCGTAACAGGCGGACTATTGATAAGAAGGAGCTGTCGGTTGCTGTTGTGCTGGTATTAATCAGGGACGAGGCCTTCATTTGGCAGCTGGCTGGCTGCCCAATCCCGTCGTTTGACCCTGGTTGAGATGGTGCAGGCTAGGTAGGGCTCTTTAGCAAATCTAAAACCCGGTGGTTGTTTGTACTAATTTAGTTGGCTATGGCCAGGGTGTGCTCGTCTTTCTTTTGTTCTTTCCCTATATTATTGCCTTCGACTTCTCTTTTGCAATGGAATCCTAACAACTTTTGTCGTGAGAACGAGCCTGACAGTAGAAGGTAAGGGTACGTAAGGAGAGGACAGAGTCCTAGCTACAACGACGATGTCAACATGGATGTATGAGTTCAGGCCCCTCTCGTGAAGGTAACAGCCCTGCGTCTCAGTATTCAGGAGCTTTGTCGTGTGGAATAGTAAGATTACAGTGGTTGCGAACCCTTGTGCTAGAGGGGAGGGGCGGCCTATATAGAGTTCGATGCCCCTCATAATTACCCAGCATCTAAAGGTCCGATCGTGAGGTTAAAATCTAGCGTTAGTGGTAACGTACGTAATAAAAGCTAGTAATGACGATAGGACAAACGCCTTCCCGTTGGCCTCTTGGTGGTGGCTTCTGGTCTTCTGACGTCGACTGGGCACGAGGTCTTCCGAGTGACATATGACTGTCGAGTGAAGGAAGAAGTATCCGAGTGGATAAGGTGTCGAGTGACTTAGGCGCTGCACGGGATCCAGTCGGAAGCTTGTTTGAGATCTTCAAGTCCTCCAATATAGTGTCCTTAGGTAGGGTATGTCGGTCATGCCTAGGACCCTACCCTAGGTACATATCCTCGTCATTAGCCACCGAATGGATCGGGGTTCGAGTGGTGAATGGGGGTGTTGATGTCGATTCGGAATCAAGACACCAAATCTTCCAAATGATATTCGGAGCTTCAACGAAACTTGCGTCGATTGAATTCTTCATCATTCGCCCGGATCTATTCAGCCTTGAAAGTGTCCGAGAGAATATTCAATGCCTGTTCTACTCCGAGTGAATCAAAGGAAGCTTGGGAGGTGACGGGTCGGTCTGCCAGGCCTGGATTTCGCGGGATACGAAAATTTGGGAAACGTGCGCGTGCGATGATGATGCCACGATCAGGGCAAGTGGAGGCACGACGCCTCGATTCTCGCGTCGGTCATATCGCCACGTACTGGGTGCCATCAGCTTTTGGCGTGTGTGGTGATCTCGCGGTCCCACTAGTCAATGAGTCACTCGGCGGAGTATAAAACTTGACGCGCCACGATTTGCACAGTATCTCCGCCTAGACTTCCTCCCTTCCTCCGCTTCCTCTGCCCCCAGCGCCCCACTATATTCCTCTCTGACGAGAGCCGCCGCGAAGATGACGAAGAGCACCACGGAGAAGTTGACAGAGCTAAGAAGGGGGCGACGAAGGCCAAGGGCAAGAATCCCTCGACCGCTCGGTTCACCGTGCCGACGGGATGGATGCAGGGTGACTTCCTCCCTTCGGTGGTCACCTGTGCGGACATCGACGGCTTGGTTGCTGACGGGCTAGTGGCAGAAGGCGCTTGCAGGTTGCTGGAAGGAGAGCACGAGCCAGAGCCGCGCGACGGGGAGCGGGTCCTCCTCTTCTCCCATGTCGAAAGAGGTTTCTCTAAGACACCCCACCGGTTCTTTAGAGGGTTCTTGAATTTCTTCGGTGCTCAACTGGACAATTTCCCGCCGAATGCTATTGCATACTCGTCTGCCTTCGTAACTTTGTGTGAGTGCTTCCTAGGGTGTCCTCCTCATTGGGGACTCTTTAAGCACATCTTTACGATTAGATCTCAGACGATGAAGAAAGCAGATCCGTCGGATGGGAAAACTCATGTGCTGCAGCTGTGTGGGGGTTTTGGGATTCAAAAGAGAGCATGTAGTTCTTTCCCTGCTATGACTTTCCCTGAATCCGTTAGAGGCTGGCAGTCGACTTGGTTCTATTGCAAGGACATAGCTTCACCCAACATGTTGACTGGCCTTTCCCCATACACATCTGACCGTCCAGCTGTCCCCAAGTCCCTAAAGGTGTCTGAAGAGGAACAGGATCAAGTGGCGACCTTGGTGGACGCCATGGTGAAACTGGTTCGAGGCGGAGTGACGGGCCTGGATCTGCTCGAGACTTTTCTCAGTCGACGGATTCAAACCCCACAAGCTAGGGATCACACCATGTGGCATTATGCGAGCCCAGAGGACTCTACCAGGACGCACCCAGAAGAAGTTCCACCAGAGACCGTCGAGCAGTGGCTTCGTAGCATCACCGGGGCATGCGACAATCCCGTGGGAGCCAAGAGGATCCAACCTTACTCGGCCAAAAACCCGCCGAAGAACTTGGTAAGTTGCACTTTGTCGACTGAAGTATTTATACAGTCGAGTGATATATTGATTTTTCGACTGACTTCCTTGTTGGAATTATGCAGTAATGGACGGACATGCACTTGCTAGTTCCCAATGGGAACCAACCTGAAGACGACGTAGTGAGCGAGGGTGGCAGCATGGACGGCGACGGTCCTTCTGACTCTGAGGATGAATACGAGTACTCCGGCGAAGAAGAAGAAGTCCAGTCACCTCCTCGGTACGAACGCCGCTCCAAGTCCCGCCAAGATCCGGCAGCTGCTGAGGACAAGGCTCTAGGCCCCAGTGAGAAGAACCCGAAGCCAAGCTGCCCTACAACTGTCGAGTCGAGTGAGCGGTCGGCCAAGCAGCCCAAGCCGAACACGACCAAACCTCGCCAGGCACTGCCTCGCATGAGGATGGTTGTGTATGTCGTCTCCACGTGAGTATTTTATTTCAAATTCTTTCTGTCGACTGTGATTTTGCGTTGTTGCTAACCGAGTGTTGTTTGATCCATCAGAGCTGCTACTTCTGTAACATCACCTCCTCGAGACGGAGGGGAAGCAATGGACATTGACACTGCTGACGATGTAACTTGTCACAGAGGTAAACAAGTCTTTGATTCACTCAAATGAGATTCGTCACTTGCAAACGTTAACACTGTCGATTGACGTTGCAGAGGTCATCCAGTTGGAAGACGACAAGGAACACCCAAACGCCTCGTGCTCGCACTCGAAGAGCTTCATCCGTGCAGACACTTCAGCGGTCGACTGCAGAGTCCTCCCAGGGGATGGGCGACCCGACACGAATCGGAGTTGATCCTACAGTACCTCTGTCAAGTGCCCCTCTAGTTGTCTCGACCATCATGACATCAACTCCAACCGGACCTGCTCAGACTACTTCAGCTGCCCCAGCTACTACGCCGATCCCGCCCATGACGGCTTTCCCTCTGCATCGCGTCCCGAAAGATCAGACCGGAGCTGCGAAGGAGGCTATGATCCAGGCAGAGCAGATGATACTGCGAACCAAGGAGGCATACAAGGCCAGCAAGCTGGCTTACAATGCCAGCATGGCCCTCCGCACCAATGTCCGGGTAAGTTCGATTGTAAGTACATTTCCGATTGAATTCCTGTCTTTTCTTGACCGTACACCCACTGGGTGCTTACATTCCACCCTGTAGAGTGTTTTGAAATTTCCCCACTCGAATAGATCGGGTCTTAATCGAGAAGTTTTGGATCAGTGGGGGCACTCTGAGTGCACCCACTGGGTGTAGTCCCCGAGACCGTTGTCGAGTGCTTGCCTCGGCAGGGGTCTTAGAGTCTGTCGTATGCTTGATACGTTTGCTCTTGGTCGCAGCACTCCGCAGCTACGTTGTAGGTTTCATGGATATCGTTGATAAACCATGATATGACACTACATAAGCATAGACTGAACTTCACCAAGTGGGGAGGGGCGTGTCGCTTGACGGATCGAGTGACGGATATTCCAATGATGGATGTTTTCTGCCGCTCGACTGATCGAGAATTGGCAGATCCAGTGGGGCACGCTAAGTACACCCACTGGGTGTAGTCCCCGAGACCGTTGTCGAGTGCTGGCATACGGGAAACATTTTGCCTTTGATCACACCACTTCGAAGCTACCTTCTAGGCTTCATGGATATTATTGATAAACCATGATATGACGCTACATAAGGATAGACTGCACTTCACAGAGCAGGGAGGCGTCACTCGTCGGGTCGAGTGACGGATGAATGTTCTGACAGGGCTGACCTTGTCGAATGTTTCAGTAACCAGTGAGGGCACGCTAAGTGCACCCACTGGGTGTAGTCCCTGAGGCTACTGCTAATCGCAGACGATAAGCAGTAGTCTTGAAAACTTGAAATTGGGATTTCCGTCGTATGCCTAGTACTAGAGTCACTCGACATGTCGAGTGCATTTTTTTTCTCTGACGAGTTACTCAACAGGTCAAGTGTTAACCGTCTCAGTGGGGGCACTCTGAGTGCACCCACTGGGTGTAGTCCCCGAGACCGTCGTCGAGTGCTTGCACCGGCGGGGTCGTAATAGAGACTGCTTTGAATTTGTTTACGGCACGCGGAGTGCCAGAGCCACTCGACAAGTCGAGTGGACTTTTGCTTGAATTCTTCTTCCCCTGGACAGGGGCTTCATGGACATCATAGGTCAACCATTATATGACACTGTTCTAGGATAGTAAGACAGTCATTCGACGGTATTCATAGCCCAGTCGACCGTCCTTGGTATTACTTGTCGATTGAATTTCTTTCTTTTGTTGGTTTCGGAAGGCTTGCGAACTTGGAACGCACTACAAGGATCTTGAGGATGAAAGGAACCGACTGCACATGGATCTAGAAGCCTCCAACAATGCTCTGGAGCGAGCGCGGGCTAAGCTGAAGTCTCTGGGAGGTAACTACCGTCGACTCTCTGCATTCCCATCTTCGCTTTTCATGCTTTGAACCGAGTGCTCTCACTCGAACAAACGTGCGCAATGAAAATCGTCGACTCCAAGCGCGACTCAACAATGTTATTTCTTTAGATTTCATGAAGAAGGTGCTGGAGGACAAGGACAAAGCACTCGCCGGCGCCCAACGGGTGGCCAAGGATAAAACCGAGACTGTAGATCGGAAGCTGGCGGCTGCCAAGAAGCTAGAGGAGGAGAACGCAAAGCTGAAGCAAGAGCGCGTGGACCTTGTCAAAAGGGCCGAGTTGCTGAACAAAACGAGCAACGGCCTGGAGAAGCATTTGGGCAAATTCTCGAGGAAGATGTGCATCATGCTCGACGGTGAGTGTCTCTTCTCGACCGAACTTTCTAAAATCCTTGAAGATCGTACCTCACCGATTCTCCTCCCATTCCTTCTCTTCAACAGAACTCTGCCAAGACTTCGAAAAGGAGACAGAGGAGATTGAGCCCAACCTGGATCCCACCAAGTCACGTGTCGCAGACGCGGTGGCCATGAACATGCTCAGACTCAATTTCTGGCTCCAGGGCGTTTAGGCATATCTTGTCCGACTGAGATCTGCGATGGAGAGGATTGACAAGGAGCTGTGGCCTGAGGACACTCTTCACCTTGACCTCAACTCCATGATGGCCCGTCTGAATGACCTTCCAAGTCGAGTGCAGGCCTGGAAGAAGTATGTTGCTCGCTGTGGGGCCGACGTGGCGCTATCACTCGTCAGGGTCCATTGTATGGACGTGAGGAAGGAGAAGCTGAAGGAGCTCCGAGTGGTTAACACGAAGAAGCTTCAGTTCGAGGACTTCATGGAGACCTTCATCGACGCAGCTACCAGGATCGCAGATGGCGTCGACTTGGACACTTTTGTCGAGCCAGCCAGCCTGTTGGATGCTTAAAAAACTTGACCTTTGGAAGAAACACTTTTATTCGCCTCGGTATGCCGAGTGGAACTGCATCCCTTAAAACTTCATTCAGGCCTTAGGCCTGAGCACATTTGCTTCTTTACGAAACATTTATCCGTGATTTAACCTTTGGATTTTATCCGTATTTGGCTTTTAATCGCTTGTTCGACTGTATTTGCTTTTTGACTTAGGCGAACGTTGGTTCGCAGCTTAGTCCCCGAGTGTGAGGATTGCTCATCACTCGGAGTATTTTAGAACTTAGGCGAATGTCGATTCGCAGCTAAGTCGTCGAGTGAATGGATTGCTATTCACCCAACAAGGTTTTTAACTTAGGCGAAACATGTTCGCAGCTAAGCCCCCGACTGTGAGGATTGCTCATCACTCGGAGTTTTTTTCGAACTTAGGCAACATGTCGATTCGCAGCTAAGTCGTCGAGTGAATGGACCGCTATTCACCCGACAAGGTTTTTAACTTAGGCAAAACATGTTCGCAGCTAAGCCCCCGAGTGTGAGGATTTCTCGTCACTTGGAGTTTTTTCGAACTTAGGCAAATGTTGATTCATAGCTAAGTCATCGAGTGAAATTCAGCTATTCACCCGACAAGGTTTTTAACTTAGGCGAAACATGTTCGCAGCTAAGCCCCCGAGTGTGAGGATTGCTCATCACTCGGAGTATTTTAGAACTTAGGCAAATGTCGATTCGCAGCTAAGTCGTCGAGTGAATGGACTGCTATTCACCCGACAGGGTTTTTAACTTAGGCGAAACATGTTTGCAGCTAAGCCCCCGAGTGTGAGGATTGCTCATCACTCGGAGTATTTTAGAACTTAGGCGAATGTCGATTTGCAGCTAAGTCATCGAGTGAATGGACTGCTATTCACCCGACAGGGTTTTTAATTTAGGTGAAACGTGTACGCAGCTAAGCCCTCGAGTGTGAGGATTGCTCATCGCTCGAAGTATTCCCAAATATGAAACTGTACGATCAGAATCGACAACAAACTGTAGGAGTCTTGATTTGCATAGATGAAATATTTTATTACATCAATCTCTTTTGTCTCTAAGTATAAAAGCGTCGAAGCAAATCTGCATTCTAGGCCCGTGGCTCGCCGATCTGTTTCTTGAGGTTGTACAGGTGATAGGCTCCGTTGTTCAAAACTTTGGTAACGACGAAGGGGCCCTCCCATGCCAGAGCAAGTTAACGAGGTTGCTATTGATCCACTCGGAGCACCAAGTCTCCCTCATGAAACGCCCGACTCTTGACATTCTTCGCATGGAAACACCGCAAATCTTGCTGATAGGCTATAGTCCGGATCAGAGCCATTTCCCGCTCTTCTTCCAGGAGATCAACACCATCTTGTCTGGCTTGTTTAGCTTCAGCTTCGGAGTAGAGTTCCACCCGAGGAGAGTTATGAAACAAGTCACTCGGTAGGACAGCTTCGGCTCCATAGACCAGGAAAAAAGGTGTCCGCCCAGTCGACCGATTAGGCGTCATTCTCAGACCCCAAAAAACAGACGACAGCTCAGTTACCCAGGCCCTGGCGGCATGATCCAAATCGCTCATGAGACGAGGCTTCAGACCTTGCAGGATGACACCATTAGCCCGCTCGACTTGCCCATTGGTTTGAGGATGTGCAACAGATGCATAATCCACTCGGGTGCCTTGGGAGTTGTAGGAAGTTCCTGAATTCTTCTGAGTCAAAGTTAGTGACATTGTCCGTGACAATGTTGTGTGGAACGCCGCATCGATAAATTATCTCCCTCATGAATGTGACCGCCGTGCGGGAGTTCAGCTTCTTGATCGGCTTGGCTTCTATCCACTTGGTGAACTTGTCGATTGCTACCAGCAAATGTGTGAACCCGCCTTTTCCGGCCCAAAAGGGACCAACCATGTCGAGTCCCCAAACAGCAAACGGCCATGCAAGGGGAATTGTCTTTAGAGCAGAGGCCGGATTGTGTGACAAGTTTGCATAGAACTGGCATCCATCACAGTGATCAACGATGTCTTTAGCCATCTCATTAGCTCGTGACCAGAAGAAACCAGCTCTATATGCTTTGGCAACAATCGTCCGTGAGGACGCATGATGGCCACAAGTTCCCGAGTGGATCTCATCCAGAATCATTCGACCTTCCTTGGGGGAAATGCAGCGCTCTGTAATGCTAGTCGCACTCTCTCTGAACAGCTGATCTCCCATTACAGTAAAAGCCTTGGACCTACGCACAATCTATCGAGCCTCTGTTTCATCTTCAGGGAGCTCTTGTCTGAGGATGTAGGCAATGTAAGGCACAGTCCAATCGGGAGTGACAACCAGAATCTCCATGACCAGATCAATCACTGCAGGGACATCGACTTCAGTCGGATCAGTGGAACTCAAAGCTTGTGGGGGCTCTTCGGTGAAAGGATCTTCTTGTACCGAAGGAGTGTGCAGGTGATCTAAGAACACATCGCTGGGGACAGGCCGTCGAGTGGACCCAATCTTTTCTAGTTCATTAGCTGCCTGATTTTTCAGTCAGGGAACATGATGGAGTTCCAGGCCTTCGAATTTCTTCTCCAACTTTCTAACAGCATTACAGTACCCGGTCATAGCGGGGTTTCGAACATCCCACTCTTTCATCACTTGATTCACCACCAAATCTGAGTCGCCATAAACCATCAGACGCTTGACGCCGAGTGAGATTGACATGCGCAACCCATACAGAAGTGCTTCATACTCTGCCTCATTGTTGGAGGAATCGAAGTGAATTTGCAAGACATAATTGAGCTTGTCGCCCTTTGGGGATATCAAAACCACACCAGCACCGGACCCATTCAACATCTTAGAGTCGTCGAAGAACATGGTCCAGTGCGCCGAGTGAATCTGGATTGGTTGTTGTTGTTCAATCTACTCGGCCATAAAATCTGCCAATGCTTGGGACTTGATTGCTTTCTTGGCTTCAAATCTGATGTCAAAGTGTCCGAGCTCAATTGCCCACTTAGCCACTCAACCTGATGCATCTCGATTGTTGAAAATCTTAGACAGAGAAGCATCACTGACGATTGAAATCGAGTGGTCTTGGAAATAATGCGCCACCTTCTTTGCTGATAGGTAAATACCATAAACCAGCTTCTGATAGTGTGGATATCTTTGCTTTGAGGGGGACAAAACTTCCGAGACATAATAGACTGGCCACTGGACTTTATAAGCTTTACCCTCCTCTTCCTGCTCGACAGTTAGCACTGTATTGACGACCTGATTAGTGGCCGCGATGTACAGGAGCAAAGGCTCTTTGTTGCAAGGAGTGGCAAGCACCGGCTGGGTGGAGAGCAGGGCTTTGAGCTCAACAAACGCTGCTTCGGCTTCAGGAGTCCACTCGAACATGTCGGACTTCTTCATCAATTGATACAAAGGCAAAGCCTTCTCACCAAGACGAGAAATGAATCGACTCAGTGCTGCAAAGCAACCAGTGAGTTTCTGAACGTCATGCACTTGCACGGGAGTCTTCATTCGGGTAATGCGCTGATTTTCTCAGGGTTGACGTCGATTCCTCGCTCGGAAATGAGAAAACCGAGTAACTTGCCGCCAGGGATGCCAAAAGTACACTTGGCCAAATTCAGCTTTATGTCGAATCTCCTCAGATTGGCGAATGTTTCGGCCAAGTCAGCCAGCAGGTCGGAACCTTTGCGGGACTTGACCACTATATCATCCATGTACGCCTCGACATTCCGAGGGATCTGGTCGAGTAAACACTTTTGAATCATGCACATGAAAGTAGCGCCGGCATTTTTGAGACCAAATGGCATAGTGATGTAGCAAAAACACCCGAATGGGGTGATGAAGGCTGTCTTTATTTCGTTCGGGCCATACAGACGGATCTGATGGTACCCAGAGTAAGCATCCAGAAACGATAAATGCTCACACCCCGCGGTTGAGTCAATAATTTGATCTATGTGGGGGAGCGGAAAATGATCCTTTGGGCATACCCGATTGAGATGTTTGAAGTCAATGCACATACGCAATGACTTATCTTTCTTTGGCACCATAACTACATTTGAGAGCCACTCGGAGTGGTAAATCTCCCGAATAAACTTGGCTTGCAAGAGAAGGGCCACTTCTTCGCCGATTGCCTTGCGCTTCTCCGCCGCTGAACGACGCAAATGCTCCCTGACGGGTTTGGCTTTCGGATCCACTCTTAGACGGTGCTCAGCCAGCTCCTTGGGAACCCCCGGCATGTCAGCAGGCTTCCATGCGAAGATATCCCAGTTCTCACGGAGGAACTGGATGAGCTCGGCTTCCTATTTGCTGTCAAGTATTGATGAGATATTCGTCACAGCCGAGCTACCACTCGGAAAATCTCTGTCATGTCCTTCCCTGTGGGCTCTGCCCCTATCAATCCGCTTCTGAGTGAGGATGTCGCGGGCATCAAAACCTGCATTCCGCTCATCACCGAAGGAGCGCCTATCGTCCTGGTGTCGGGGCACGTATGGACCACCCCGCGGAGGAGTGGGCACTCGATGGTGGTCTTCGCGGTGAAACTGATCTCTGACTTGCTCTTCATGAAAACCTCCACCCCTACGGCGCAAGGGCGATCTAGGGCTATGTGCCGACTGAACGGTCTCCGCCCTAGGTGAGTTGTTGTGTATTCTGTTACGCGACTGAGACACAACAGAATTCTGATGCTGCGCTGCATCTAACAGAGCTTTGATCTGCATCAATCATCTACCAGCCTCTGACCGCGATGGCTGAATAGAATCTGCTATCCTAGAAGCAGCTGCAACATTCAACATAGGAGTTCGATATACCTCAACGTTGTTGTGAGATCCAGTCGGAAACAGCTGTCACTGACGTCGCCTGGCACGTGGCGGGCGCTGGCGAGCGCACTCGTCAAGTTCCGCCTGGAGCTCTTCCAGCCGAATGTGCGCGGCTCCAAGGCTCGGCGGTCGTGCCGACGATGGGAGTATGAAGAACTTCCCCCTCGCGGCGCGGCTGTTCACTCGACGGACCGCCAGCCTCGCGCCTACCATGGCCAAAACCAGGCGGCGAACTCTGATGAGAGTCTGCCATCAAGACCTCCGCTGTGAGATCGCAGCTCTCGCACTCGGAAGGCACGTCGGACGGATCAGAATCCGACTCGAACACGTCGTGAAGGGACTCGGCGGGCTCGAGTGTTGCAATCTGCGGAGAAGAAGTTTGACGTGCCATTGCATGCTTGACCCAGCGTTGAAGTCGTGAGCGGCCGGACCGCTTGCGACTGCAAACAGCGAGGGGAGCCGACGCATAAGGAGTCGACGGCTAACGCAGCAACATGCCGCAGGAACTCGCGCGGAAGTGCGTGGCCCCGCAGACTGGGAGCGCCTCGACATCGAGAGGCGCTTCCTGAAGCCATGCCAAATCGTCGGCGATGAAGGTGAGCGCTCCGAAACGGATCTCGTGGCCCAGAGCAAAAGCACCGCCGGAGGACATGTCGAAGGATGGAAAACGCAACCTCACCGGAAGTCACTTAGACGTCTGCCCCACGGTGGGCGCCAACTGTCGTGGGAACGAGCCTGACAGTAGAAGGTAGGGGTACGTAAGGAGAGGGCAGAGTCCTAGTTACGGCAAGGATGTACACACGGATGTATGAGTTCATGCCCCTCTCGTGGAGGTAACAGCCCTACGTCTCAGTGCTCGGGAGCTTTGTCGTGTGGAATAGCGAGATTACAGTGGTTGCGAACCCTTGTGCCAGAGGGGAGGGGCAGCTTGTATAGAGTTCGCTGCCTCTCATAATTATCCAGCATCTAAGGGTCTGATCGTGAGGTTAAAGTCTAGCGTTACTGGTAACGTACGTAATAAAAGCTACTAATGACGATAGGACTAACGCCTGCCCGTTGGCCTCTTGATGGTGGCTTCTGGTCTTCTGGCGTCGACTGGGAACGAGGTCTTCCGAGTGACATATGATTGTCGAGTGAAGGAAGAAGTCTCCGAATGGATAAGCTATCGAGTGACTTAGGCGCTGCACGGGATCCAGTCGGAAGCTTGTTTGAGATCTTCAAGTCCTCCAATATAGTGTCCTTAGGTAGGGTATGTCGGTCATGCCTAGGACCCTACCCTAGGTACATATCCTCGTCAGCTCTCCTGCTAACTTCCAAAAGAAACTCTCCGGACGTTCGGGTTTGCCAGGGAAGACAGCATGGTCTTTTGCCCACGGTAGTAATCAAACGAAAAATTCAATACTCTCTAGTCGTTAGGTTTTGGATGGGAAGACATCAAAGTTCTTTGCCCATGGTAACAATCGAGCGAATAAAAGAAGTTTGTTGCTTTACCCGATGGGTGCCCGACGGGGCCGGGTTACCTGGCGGGTTCGGACATGGATCCATTTTATGATCCATGGGTTTGGTTGGGGTCAACCCGATCAAACCCAACCTGACTGACACGTTGACTTAAGATGGCATCTAAAGAACAACAACAAGAAGAAGCAGCAGTTTTATTGCTAGTCTATACATAGATCATCTCTGGTAGTCTGGTAGTCATGGTTGGCAGTGAAAAGGCGTCCACTTTTGATCGTTTCTTTTGCCTACTCATTAGTGCCTTGCTATTTTTGGAATCACGTAAGGAACTGACATTTATATCCGGGTTAGTGTGTGGAAGGGATATGCACCAGTGCAATCTATACCTACTGCTAAAAAAATCTTGGTCCATCGTGGCATTTTGCGGAATCCTCCTGAGTTTTATTGTAACGAACCCGCGAAAATGGTATAAGTTGGAAAAAAAGGGTTCGTATAGATTTTGCAATAATAGGTAATGCAACATTTTGACCATAAATTTAGTTTCAACTTAGTACGTTCATTTATGACCAACTTAATAATTTATATTACACATTGAACTTCTAATTTTCTAACCTTAAAACTACTAATTGCATTCTACGGAACAATCCAGCTATCAACTTCGGAGTTAGAATTCAGAACTACTTGATCGTCTTGAAGGAGGATATTTTCATGTTCTGAACCACTAACTCATTCATTGATTTTTCTTTATATAATATGTCCAATGACTCAGTAATTTTTATTTAAATATTTGATCGCTTTGATGATCTCCATTATGTTTGTACAATCTATATATGCAAATTTACCAACGATGTGTAGCTAAGGTGAAATTGAGACTTACCAGTGAAAATAGAGACATATTTCTCGCCTTGGAGCTGATGTTGTTGCACTGATTTTTCTAAGCATCGCTTTATCTAACTCCACAAAACCTGGAAAATAACCGACACATTGTAAAAAAAATACATATCAATTTCACATTACTGTTGTACATATTAACAGTGTAATCCTTTAATTGCATCATCATATTTCGGGGGTAGTAATTTTTATATGTATGGTTTGCTTTAATTTCTAAAAATTTGCATCATGTTGTAAGGCCCTGTTTGAAACCACTCAGATTATGATAATTCAGTTTTTATAATCTATATTGTCTCCAAACATGACAATTATGTTATAGATTATAAACATTAGATGGACAGATTATTAAAAACTCACAATCTACTCTAACCCAGATAAAACCATATTATGAATTGTTAACGATCCATTATCCTTATAAAGTTGAAGGTAACTACTAATTTCTGCCACCGCCACCCATGCAAACAGAGGGCAGATAGGTCATTATGCAATGTAAAAACCTGGATTACAGCTTATATAATCTGGCCTCCGAACATGCCCACCTAGATTATTTTTATAAACCTGATTATATAATCTATCTTCATAATCTAGATTATCATAATTTATTGTGGTTCCAGACAGGGCCTAAAGCAAAAGCTAATATATTTTCTTTTTTTGCTTATACCAAGTTAAGAGTTAGTAACTTCCAATCGCTGTCAATCTGGGAATCATGACATCTACTACATACCATTTATTTATCCATTTATTGTTAGGAGATACGGCATGCAAATCAAACGACAAAGAATGAAATCAATACAGGAGACATGAGATTTTAATGTGAAAACATGTCCAAGGCGAAGGGAAAAATCATGGGTGTTGGCCAACAAACTTTCATATATCGAGAAAAGGTTACAAAGGTCGGAAATTTAAAACTGATCAAAAGAATATATATATATATAGGACCACCATTTGAGACACCTAGGTGCCTGGGCACCTTACCTACAAACCATCAGATTACGTTGAGATGTGTGCACTTATATTAGTACTAGAACGTTTCATTAGAAAAGAATTATTGCTAATTATTGGATGATCTGAACTTTTGATGCCCACGTTAGAATGAAAACGAGAATGAACATTAATGATACATGGACGGTACGTGCACGTTTCTACGGAGAATAAGAATTCATATTTTATTGACGTGTGACACTTTTTTTGATAAACGTATTTCATATGACACCACATTCATGTTATAGTTTTAAAGAAAATAATCTGTGCGTAAAATATCTTAGGTATATATATACCCAAAAAAGTTTATATCATTACTAGGTATATCCCCATTAAAAATATATTATTTTTGGCTATGTTTTCAAGGCATATACATGTACCGAGAAATGAGTTTGTGCGTACATGTATATGTTCATACCGTATATCTTAGGTCTATGTAAATTATACAATTTTTGGGTATATCTTCAGTATCATTTGTAGATATGTCTCAAAAGAATATACGTGCATTACAAATAATGTATCATTTTTTGGGTATGCATCGTCCAAAGTATATCAGTGTTGTTTAAATCTACAAAGCATGCGTATAATGAAACATGATATGTGGGTATGATATCTTAGGTCCGTGTACGCACGAAAAAAATGTGTATGTATACTGACATGTAATTTTCATTCCTTAAACTAAAAATAATCATTTATAGGTATACATACGCATGGAAAAATATTATATGTGGGTATCAGCATGCACTATATTTTCCTAAAAGTAAAATAATAATGAGCATCACATTTTATATTATTTGGTCTCATTTAATTTGTACAAAAATATTAAGCGCTGAAATGTGTTACCCGGCCTTATTAAAAAAAATACTAGATACCTAGAAAAGTAAAACATTTACGTTGGGATACATATATTAATTTTATGTCAGGGTATGTACACATATATTTCTTGTCAGGATATGTACGCCTAAGGTTTTAGTCAGAGTATATACACATAAATTTCACTTTGGGATACATACATTCATAGGTATGTACCCACAGATTGCAAATTAGAGTATGCACATACAAATTTCACGCTGTGTTACTTATATTTATGTGTATGTACACATAAATTTAATATTGGGGTATGTATACTTTAGAGTATGTACACTCAAATATCACGCCGGTGTATGTATATTTATGGGTATATACGTATAAATTAGTTATGGTATATATATTTGTAGGTATGTGCAAATAAATTTCACATCAGAATATGTACATGTACGTGCACATTTTTATTTAATGACCAAAAAATAAAGATGAGTATAGCATATGTGTAGCATATGTACATGTATGCCAATTACAAAGACAAGACAAAAGAAAGAGAACATACACAAAGTAATATAGATTGTACAATATAAATAAATATTTAAAAGGAAACTAAGGTGTCACATCATATATGGAAATAAATCACAAGGTATCCCCAAACATTTTACCATATATATATATATATATATATATATATATATATATATATATATATACACACTGCTCCTTACTCTTCGCTTCGGCCCAAATCGATGATGGACCTCGCTCCGCTCGCTTGGCAGTAGTTAGCCTTTATCTTTATACTTGTATTTGAAACATGACATAACATTTATATTAAATTTCAAGAATAATAACAAGACATATATGACCCTCTCATCACTGGTTAACAGCCAGCGCCGGTCGCTACATCAAGGTCACATACTACTTGGGACGGCGCAGGTGTAGATGCACCGGCAACCCTGTGCGGCGCAACCACCAACTCCACCCTTGAACTGGCGCGCACAGTCCGCCTCGCACTTAGCCTCCTCGCACTTGATACCTGTCGGGATCACCGCCGAGCAAGTGTCTTGGAAGTACTGGGGGCCAACTGCCTGGCCTGCCATGCCGCCTGCATTACGCATTTTTTAATTAAGCTCGTTAACCTAAACTGAAATGTTTCCTGCAGGCACTTGCAATATAGGTGTGGACTATTTTGCGAGGTAGCCTTTCATATATATGAAGACAACAGTATCAATATATCGTAAGTTCATAACATCTTTGTACCTGACGATGATGCGACGAGGATCATGGCTATGAGCAGTACCAGATGGATGGTCTTCATATTTGGCGTCGGTTGATATGATTTCCCTTGTATTGTTGGGTTGGGTAGTTCTTGCTTGATCTCTTGTTTCGCGATGGTCTTCCTCTGTTGTCCAGGCTGGTGGATCCAGTCAGGCCGGTTTTATATTGGTGATGGGCTCGTTACTTTTGGAAATATAAGAGGCGCACAATAAATGCATTGGTGGTCAGATATATGGATATAAATGCGACCACATTATTACATGCTTTTTATTTCTGGAATTCTGGAGTGATATGCGCGAATGTCAAAAAAATAGATAGATCATATTAATGTATTAAGAGCATCTCCAACAGGCGCGCTTCGAGCGACACGTAAAAAAATGGGTTTTGCAGCGCGCATCTAACGTTTTTTAGCACGCAACATAGCGCTAGTTCCAGCGGTCGCTGTAAAATTTAGCACGCGCGGCGCTCCAGGAGGCGTTGCAAATACACGACAGGCGCCCTACACAAACAACATATGCACTCCAAAAATAAAATCAAAAGATTAAAAAATCAATAATAAATAGTTTAATTTTATTATTACAAGTCAAACAAATAGTTTATCATCCAATACAACAAATAGTTTAACAATAATAACCAAATCATCATGCTTTCTGTCGGCTATTCTATTCCCACCACTCAATGAGATCGTTCTGAACATCGTCATGTGTTTCGACACGCCGAATAGCATGATAGGAAGCAACAAATCAGGGCACTCTCGTAGCACTCCGCCGCACTTGCAGGGATGTCCCAAGAGCTCGTACTGAGAGTAGTCTAAATCTTGGCCATGTTCATTCTCGATGATCATTTTATGCATGATCACACAAACATGCATGATGTACCGAAGGATCTTTTGATCCTAAAATCTAGCCTGTCCTCTCACAATAGCATATTGGGCTTGTAAAATCCCAAATGCTCTCTCCACATCTTTCCTAGCCTCCGCGTGAGCATTGTGGAAATCAAGGTTTTTCTTACCTTGCGCTTTTTCAACGGCTTCACAAATGTTTGCCACCTTGGGTAGATGTCATCCGCAAGATAGTAGTCATAGTTGTATGTATGGCCATTTGCTACGAACTGTATCGGTGGCAGTTCATCATTTGCTATCTTATTGATGAGTAGTGACCGACTAACCACGTTGATATCATTCAAAGATCATGACATGCCAAATCCAAGTCTCTTGATCGTCCACCGCTTCTACGATTATAGTGGAACCCTTTTTCTGGCCATGGAATTGTCCATGCCATGTCTTAGGACAGTTCTTCCAATTTCAATGCATGCAATCTATTGAGCCAAGCATACCTGGAAACGTGCGAGCTTTGTTCATCTCCAAAAGCCTTGTGATGTCTTCAACATTGAAAGATCTCAAATATTCTAGGTCAAACACTTGCACAATTCCGACTGCAAAAAGCTTGACACACATGATGGCTTGACTCTCACCCATGGCCAAGCGGTCATCAACTAGATCAGCCGGAAAAACGTATGCTAACATACGCAAAGAAGTTGTCACCTTTTGAAAGGTTCTATGCCCGAGTTCTCCGGTGGAGTTCCTCCTTTGCTGAAAAAAAATGATCATGGCTCGCTAGTTTTTGTGCAATGCGTCTGAACAACCTGGTGTTCATTCTAAAACGGCACCGGAAATACGACTCGGGGTATGTGAGATTCTCCACAAAATAGTGCCTCATCAATTTGTTGTCGGCATCGATCTTTTCCCTCCAAATTTTCTGCCGACCCATAACCGAACCACCGTGCTTCGGTTTTTTATTGATGTGGATAGCTATGATGATTGCAAGGTCCTCTTCCTCTTCCATATCAAATTCTTCTTCGGAAGAATTATATGATGAACTCATCTACAATATTGAATTTAAATTAGTCTATAAAAACTACGAACAACAAGCATCAAATTAATGTAAAAAAATGTGTAGTTTGAGCAATATATACCTTGTCGGCGTTCTGTCAAACACCTTGTGGGAGTCGAGCGGCGGTGGGCGGCCGAGTGCTTTTTGCCGGAGGAATGGCATGCGCAAGGGCCGGCGATGACGAGGGGGAGGGGGGAAGCTGCAGAGGCATGGCGATAGGCTCGGGAAACGTTGTCGGGTCGCCGGAGCAAAGGGGTGGCGCAGCGGCGGTGCGGCAACGGCATCGGCGTTGGTGTGGAGGGAGTTGGGAGACGGTTTGCAAGCACTCGAATGGCTCCACGCGTGGGAGCGGACACACGAAATAAGTGACGCGCGATGCCGTTTCGCTCCACGCGCGGGGTTTTTGGGCGGCGGCGGTATCCTCGTGGTGGACCTGTGTCCTCGGGCTCTGTCATTGCAACGGCATTTGCTCCAGCGTCGGTGCGGAGCTTGGGAGGTAGTCTAGGAACGGATGCAGATTGTGGTCTACATCGACGACATCTGGAAGACGGAACGTATGCTGGGTTCGTGGTTTGTGGATAGCCGGTATGGTTTCTTCCTTCTGCGTCTTAGTCGTGGTAGGGTGCCAGATCTGGAGTTCGATGGCCTGGCCAGAGTGTTGCCCCAGTTTGATTCATTCAACGGTAAGGGCTTCACTTTTGGTGAGCCACCTTGGAGGTCCCGCAAAGCTGCATATCAGCGATGGAGCCATGTCGAGCTTGGATGAGGAGGTGATCCATCATTCTTTCCTTCGATGTCTGTTGTGGTGGTGCCGGAAGCAGGTGACGGACGTTGGCGTCAAGCTCACAGACCTTATGTTATCTTTTCAGTTTTGTCATGTCGGTCTTTACGTGACTTGTACTTTAATCTTTATGATATGAAAAATACACGTATTGCTATGCAAGAAAAAAGAAATACTAACAATTTCTAGAACTTATAACTGCATTAGCAATTTGGCGGATCCAATACACCTATACCTAATACCAAAATATACCTATACCTATAATACCTAATACCTGATAATAATAATTATTATTATAATTAATAATTAATAATAATTCATTATATATTAAAATGGTGTGCATTTCTTCGATTTTCTAGTCAGTTCACCATCAAAAAGAAAATAAAAATATCTAAGGTGGTACTAATTTTTTATGTGTTAATCTGCTACAAAGGAAAAAAACTATTTCTTTAGAATTTCATACTTGGGCCGCGTTATGTGGCCAGCGAAGCCAACCCACTTATATTCCAGCCAACGCAGCTGGGATAAACCTATTTACCGCACGACGCCGGAAATAGACTGAGCTTCACACGGGCGCCGAATACTGGGCCGTTCAGCTTTTATTTTTTTCCGGTTTTTTACTTTTTTTTACTATTTATTTCTCTTTTATTTGATTTTTTTTCTTCCAAGGTTATTTTCCTTTTTCCTTTTTCCTATGCGATTTGGATGGCGGCGTTGGAGATGCCCTTAGTACGTATTGTACAACGGTTCATTTTTGTACCAGAATTCTTGCGACCTCGCCGATGATTTTAAGGTCGTGTGAGCACGACATTATATAAAAAATATTACGGAATTGATCTAACTTCAATGGATGGAAGGCCAACAAATGAGAGATTACTAATAACGTGTGCTTCCACATGAGTATAAGTACGGTATCAACACACCAAAAGTCCCTTTCTACTCCCGAGCTCATTTGAACTCGCCATGAACAGTAAATTCCCAAAAAAATGAAAAAAAATCTTAATCTTGTTTGTGCAAACTTTGACAAATGTTCTCAGTGTTTGGGAAGTTTCACCCGAAAACAACATTCGTGAAAGTCATGTAAAAAAACACACTCTAAGAGTGCTTTTGAATATGGCATATTTGGAACATCGATTTTGTTTTTTCACCACGACTTGAAGAAATGTCATTTTATGATAAATTTTACAAGCATGCAAAACATTTGTCAAAATTCGCACCAAGAAAGGTTTAGAACTTTTGGTTATTTTTAATTATTTTTTAGTTTACTGTTCATTATGGAGCATTTGAGATCGGGAGTAGATACTCCGCGTTCATGAGAAGACACATATATGTCGAGAAATTAACAAGGTAATGCTTATTATAGCTTAACAAATATATTTCTGCATTCTGAAACACGCATTACAGTGATTGGTCCTAGTTGCTTCCAGTACAACAAGCCCTGTAGATTATTGAGATTTATTCATGAATACGACAGTGCTCATAACACAAAATGTTATCCATGTCCGCATCTAGCCCTTCAATGCAGCGTCTCATACGGATTGGTCGTAGAAGAAGGGGGGGTGTTGCAGTAGTATGAGCACCTGCACTCGCCGTCGGCAAGGCAGTCACCGACGCCGCTGAGCTTCGCATGGCATGAGTCTCGGCACGTGCCGATGGTGCAGCGGCGGGCAATAACTTTCGTGCATGTGTATTGGTTGTAATCTGTGATGACGTCAGCCTCTTCTCTCACCGTCGCCTTAACATGGCGGATGTCTACAAGGTCACAACCACATAAAACAAGAATATAAATGATGTCCTATACAAAGGATACCTCAATTGTTATTCCGCCGCAAATCAACTTCCGAAACAAAAAAGAGAGACGTTAATCGTATATGCATAGAAGGGGAAGTACCTGACGATAATAGAACAAGGACGATGACGACGAGTGATAATATCCCGTGGCTGGCCCTCATGGCTAATGGAATACCTCGGCGCTCGTGGTTGCCCGGTACGTTGCTATCTTCCGCCTGTATTGGCCAGATATGGGTCCTCAATCCTGATCCAGAAGCTCACGGTTTTGAGGAGCGTTATAGCTGTTTCCCGAATAGAAAAGATTGCAATCACTCTAGTGTTAATACTTATCGCTATTCCGTAAAATTGAAAATATTTGATATTGTCATTAAGGTTCTATGTAAATATAGAAAGCATTTGTAGTATGTCTAACCTATTTTATGTATTAATGAATAAATCAAGAAAATATTTACATATTAATGAATATACATCATATTGCATAGAAAGCAGTCTGTTTAGCTGCGTTCTATGTAAGAGCATATGTAAATATACATCATATTTACATATTAAGGTTCTATGTAAATGTAGAAAGCAGTCTGTTTAGCTGCGTTGGAGTCGGTTTAATTTCTGTAAGAGCTTCAAGTGTTTAGTTTGTAAAAACCTTCGCTTAGATGTGGTCTGAGACTGCTTTTTGATTCACTAATAAAGATGGAGCAGGGGGGACCCCTTTCATCCAAAAAATATATACATCATATTGTCTATTATAAGTTTATAACAAAATACCTCTCAGCCCTCTCACAACCTCGCAGTTTCTGGACATCAGTTTGGCGGATCTGGATGATCTGTACCGTTAGATGTCATGTCAATTCCGTCCTCCATCGCAGATTTTGTTACCTGGGTCAAGCACACGAAAGGGCTTTCCCGCAAAAAAAATGGTACACCAAAGGGCTGTTTTTTTTTATTCTGGAGCGAAATATGAAAGGGCTGCTACCCAGAAGAAAACGCAGACATATGTGATTGCATTGGTCTTTTCTTCCGGCCCAATTGTCTAACCTCCAGCCATCGCCAACCCTCAAAATGGATTCGATTATCATAACAGATCGGTCGGCACCGCTAGAGAAAGGTTACCAGGGTCAATTCGAGGTGGAGAGCATAGATGATGCCTCGAACTAAATCCCATTTGGCTCTTCAGGCGCCAATAGAGGCCAATGCGTACATGGAACACATCGCCGCGACCGAACGAACCGGCAGTTTCGTTTTTCTAGCATTTTATTCCGGTAGGTGGTTGTTTGTGGTTTTTCTGTTCGGTTTTTGCCGGTTTCGTTTGGGTTTTTTGCTTTACAATTTTATGAATTTTATTTTTCAAATTTGTTAACTTTCTTGAAATTCATGATAATTTTACAAATTTGTAATCCTTTTTAAATTTCATGAACTTTCTTCAATCCGTGAATATTTTTTCGAATTCATGGTTTTCTAGAAAAAATTGCGAACATTTTTAAAATTTGTGAAATTTCTTGATTTTGATAACTTTCTTAGGATTCATGAACCTTTTTATAGTACATAAGAAAATAATGAGTAAACTTTTTTTGAATTTCATGAACATATTTTAAAACCCATGATCACTTTTATAACTGTGGTTTTTTCTGAGTTTCTGTTTTTTGTAAAGGTCAACCGTGTTTGTGGTCAATGGTCTTAGGCCCTCAGCAGTCAACAGTTTTTGCGATCACAGGCAATGTGCTCAATGGTCACTTTTTTTTTTGTGACTCCCTCTCAACTATCACAGTTCTTTTTTAGCAATAACTATCACAGTAAAAGAGAACGATTGCTAATGGGCCGCCACATGCTAGGGCGCACGTGAGCGCCACCATTGTTCGCGGGGGTACCCTGTTCCGGTAGCAAAGCAGTTGTTTTGGATGACTAGCCCATGGGCACGACACTGGGCTGGTCAGGCGCTACGTTCAATGAGGCAAGGTGGCGGGGAACTGGTGGATCATGTGGGTTGTCGGCAGTTTATGCGGCAGGGAGATTGAAAGCGTCACATAGAACTGTCGAATGGCGATTTAATTCGAGTTGTGTCGTGATAGAAATTTTAGCATTAGAGCATCTTCAACAGATGATATAAATTTGGAGATGTAAAACTAGGTGTTGTATAATTTATATCATCAAAAAGTAATTTTTACATCTTTAAAAAAGGCCCAATTCCAACAGATGAAGTAAAACGGTAATGTAAATGGACAATTCCAATAGGTGATGTAAAACTGGAGATGCAAACCCGGTTGTCCGCCGCGCGGCCGCTGTACAAAACAAAAGGAAACAAAAGGAAAAAAAAAAGAAACTATCGATCACTTGCAAGGCGGTGGCGGCGGAAGGAAAAAAAGGAAAAGGAAAAAAAAACTCACCTAAGCAAACTGTCGAACACTTGCAAGTCGGTGGTGGCGCACTGGCCGGCCAATGACGTTTAAGACAAAGCAGCGGGCCGCAACGCATGTGAATGACCTGCAACTGTATGTAACCATGGTCAGATGCGGCGGAAGCCAACGAGGAAGAAGATGCTAGAGAAATCTGACAAATCGGTTAAGGCAACGGTAACGATGTTTCACCTTGATTTCGGCGGCGTCGACGACCGGTGAAGGGTTCAGACTCACACAAAAGAGCGGCGAGGGCCAAGAGAGGCGGCGATGTAGCGGTGGGGGCAATGGGCGACCGTCGGGAGGTGCGCGACGAAGAAGCAATGAGGTGCGAGAGAGCCCAAAACTTTTACTCCTTGTGGTTGCGGACGAACATATATAAGTGCCCACTAGGAGGGGGAGTTTAAATTATATTCCACTATTCGGTTTGAGGATCTGCTAGGTGCCAATTAGAGGAATAAAATGGAAATTTTACTTTTCTATAGCCTTTTAGGGGATCAGCTAGAATTGTTCTAAGACGTCTACCTCTCCTAGAAATGAAAACACAACAGTAATACTTAAGTTTTGGGTAACCGAGATTTATTGTGTATTGTTGTTAGATACATACTGGATCATTTATATAATTTAATATAAGCTACTTCCACGTTGTCTTGATGGGAGAAGGAGGAGTGCCGCAGAGAAATGAACACAGGCACCCCTTAGCAACACATTTGCCAATGCCATTGAGCTTCATGCTGCAATCATCACGGCACCCATCATAGTCACATGTGCCAAAGCGAATGATCCGTGAACATGTTGATGGTGAGTAACCCGTGGTGAAGAAGCCATCAACCATAGCCACCACCCTTGAAGTATACATCTCTGCAAGACCATCACACAAGAAAGAAATGAAATGATGCCACAATTGTTCATTTGTTCTACTATCCCAAATGAACCGCCTGGCCGGACAAACCGATGTGATCATGCATAGTCTTGCCTGATGGTAAGAGGACAAGTACAATAGCGAGTAACAATAGCTTGTTGCTAAGCCTCATGGCTGCTCGAGATGGTGCCTAAATCTTCATCTGAAAGCTCGTAGGTTTATGAGAATTATATACAGAGAATTTTTGGCATATCAAAATTAGTACTAATTGTTAATACAAATTTTAATATATACCCAAGTAACAATAGTATGTGACCAAGTCAGTTCATACATAATATTTGTACCTTTTAATATATTTTTGGATGATTTTGTAATGCATTTTAGTATCTTTGGTAAGGTGCCAATTATCGCATAGATTTAATACTTTATAGAAATGTGGAAGTAAATAATATAGTAAATAAAGCAGAAGTAAATATAGGAATGGTACCAATAACAATTAATGCCATAACACACATTATATGGTTGGATGATGATGATTACCGTGACTTGAATGTTTATAGTTCATACCAATGTTCAGTATAGTGTAATTTATTTTTGTGAAAATTATTTTTGTTCGACATCGGCAAGGTTTTATTGAAACCATCAATTGTGTGTGGGAGGGGGTGCTGAATATTAATATCAATTCGAGAAAAAGGAAAAAACTAATCCAGTTTATGAAGAAAATCGGATCGAATATCAAACAGAGTGGTTCAATGGGTCAAAGTGCACAAATAACTTAGCCTCTTCGACCATACGACACTAGGTATCAAGTTTTCTTGAACACGGTACAGTCGAAGTCGCTCACATACACTACTCCTATAAACATACGCATGCGTACTATCTCTATGAGCACCTTTGAAAAACTGATTCGGTATATCATCTTGAGATTGACGAAGTCGCCACAGACACCTACGTAGTCGACAGCACAGACACCAACGTAGTCAACGGAACGTCTCCTCCCGATGAACGCACATTGTCGAAAAGCCTAGAATAAATTTAGAAAAATACGAGCACCAATGTCAAGTTTGAAATTTAAACTCTGATAGACAGAAAATACCAATGTCCTTCAAACCATCCAACCACGTATTGGTTTGCCACTAGGTTTCAAGTTACTTTAACTTTTGTTCCACTAACATTTTGATTAATTTTTTCTTCAATAAAATATCAAAATTATCCAACGGTAATAATTGGTGTGCAAAAGTATGGTTTAAGAAGTAAGGTGTAATTCACATCTGAACTTTTTATGGAAGCATTGCTACGGTGATGAGTACAACTCGTAGGGCATAACCAACGTTTGAGCCACATATTTGTTGTCGCATCCGTTTGTGTAGAGGGGGACAATCCGCGGACATGGATGCTGGAATAGGCCATCCAACGTTATCCACATATATTTCAATCATTGTTTGAACTAGCCGAACAAAATTCGTGTAAACACGGTGGATTTCATATAAATCAAATAAAATTCATTACATTTTGAACATTTTTTAACTGAAAACTACACCAGATTTAGGTTAAACTAGTCAACACTCCAGCGTAGGCGGATATCCATGCCGACGACATGGATACCCTAACTAGTCTACGGCCGGCCGTGGTAGGTCTCCCTTGTCTTTTCCATGTCCGGCAACCCGTTCATCAGACTGCCGTGAGCATCAGAGATATATACCTCAGTGCAAAGGACCCCCCCCTTGTCCGACAGCATCGCTAGTCGGAGTGGAACCGGAGTACCGGGTGAAGGGACGGCTGAGGCCTATGAGAGCGGGAAAGTCATCGGTTGTGCATGTCGGCGACGCCACTGTGGTAGCCTTCCTATGACCCAAGCGGCGGCGGCCTCCCATGTTCTACTTTTCCTCGTTGATGGCGATAGGCGAGGACGTGCTGGTCGCTACGTCGTCGAAGTCCCCAAAGTCATCTTCTATCTCCGCGGGCAGGGCACGGTTTTGCCAATGTTAGCGGTGGATGGCGCAATCGCACGCACATGAGGAGAGGTATGACACAACCTCGTCCATGGCATGCACGATGCCCGTTCTGCCATGCTCTCCCGTGTGTCGGCTTGGAGCACCTTGCCATCCCACGGCAAACTGGCTTGGAGCGGCAAGTTGATGAACCACGCGTCGGCTTAGAGCCCTTCGCAAGCTGGCCTGTAGTGGCTAATACGTCTTTAACGCGTCTATAATTTTTTATTGTTCCATGCTATAATATTATAATTATAGGATGTTTTTTAGGCATTTACTTGTTGTTTTATATTACTTTTTAGCACTAACCTATTAACTCAGTGCCAAGTGTCAGTTGTTGTTTTCTGCATGTTTTTCGTTTTTCAGGTTTACAGTACCAAACGAAGTTCAAATACCTCGAAACTTTTTGATGATTTATTCTAGACCAAAAGAAGACCTCGAAGCTTCAGGAGAAGACCGGATGCCGCACGAGGGCCCCACAAGCCAACAGGATGCGTCCTGATGGCTTGTGGCCGCCTCCCTCGGCCCCTGACGCCCCTCTCTGTCCTATGAATTCTGATATATTCTAAAAACCCTAGAGGGTCTCCCAAAACATTTTTTTGTCGCCTTTGTCTCTGTACCTCCGTGTACCCATTTGGAGCCCTGTTTCGGTGCCCTGCCGGAGGGGGATCGATCACGGAGGGCATTTACATCAACCTTATTGTTCCCATGGTGATATGTGAGTAATTCACCACAGACCTACGGGACCATAGCTAGTACCTAGATCTCTCTCTCTCTCTCTCTCTCTCTCTCTCTCTCTCTCTCTCTCTCTCTCTCTCTTTGTTCTTCATTGCCAAGATCACCGCAATTCCCACAATGATCTATCTTGTGTAATCACTTTGTGCGGTGTGTTCGTTGGGATCCAATTAATTGTGGGTTTATGTTCAGATTATTCATGAAAAATATTTGAGTCTTCTTTGAATTATTATTTGATTCTTATTTGCATGATCATTTTAGCTTCGTAATTCTATTCAATTTATCTGTTTAGTTTGGCCAACTAGATTGATTTATCTTCACTGAAAGAGGTGCGTTGTAGTGGGTTCAATCATGCGGTGCTCTATATCCTAGTGACAAAGTAGGGGACAAGACACACATTTGTATTACTGCCACTAAGGATAAAACGATGTGTTTCATTCGTATTAACTGGATTTACTTTGTCTACATCATGCCATCATTCTCCAAGCATTTCTCTGTTTTACTTACTACTATAGATGCATGCTGGATAACAATCGATGGGTGGAGTAATAGTAGTAGATGTAGGCAGGAGTCGGTCTACTTATTTATGGATGTGCTGCCTATATACACATGATCATTGTCGTGAATAAATATTGCATAACTATGCGTTTTTCTATCGGTTGTTCTTAATTTGTTACCCAGCGTCCCCGGGTCTATTCAAATATATACAAATGCTACTATTTCCTTGTTGACACTATTTATTTTTTATTTATTTTCCACTTTATATTTACCAACTATCATCTACACTATTTATTTGCTTGAAAGTAACGAGTTCAAGGGGATTGGCAACCCTCTTGCCCGCGTTAGGTGCAAATGTACGCTCTTTTGTGTGTAGGTGCTAAAAACGGAAAGTTATGTGATCCTCCTATTGGTTCGATAATCTTGGTTGTCACTGAGGGAAATACTCATCTATATTGTGCAACCTGTAGCGGCCTATAGCAATCGGCGAGGGAGGTGGAGCAGAAAGATGCCTGGCTCGTATACGGCGCAATCGACGGGCCACCTAGCCGGCTTTTATGCAGGTGAACTCCTCGTCGTGCTCGTCGGGTGCCATGAAAAGTGTGATGCAAGGAAAAGATAGCGAGCGGAGGTATAGTGCAATTATTTGCCCTGCGTCTGGCACCCTTTAAATAGCGGGTAGAGGCCTCAAGCCAACCGATGTTCTGTTTAATACTGGTCGGCTAGCGAACGAGCATATGGCCGGAGTAAGTGTCTTGGCACATGCGGGTTTAATGGAGCAAGGCGAGCAGACCGTGCCCATTTGAATGCGGCAAGAAGGCATGTTAAACAGGACGTGCATCGGGTGACGCTCTCTCAACGGACGTGACGATTTAATGTCGGCAGTGAGAGTTTGCGTCCTGGCCGCTCTACAGCGGCATAAATGCGGGCTGGTGCGTGGCAAGAAGGCATGTTAAACAGGACGTGCATCGGGTGACGCTCTCTCAGCGGACGTGACGATTTAATGTCGGCAGTGAGAGTTTGCGTTCCGGCCGCTCTACAGCGGCATAAATGCGGGCTGGTGGCCACGCACCTGAACGGGCACGGGCGAGGGAGGAAGGTTTTGGATGTGCCTGGTCAGTCAAAAACGGGCCTCGTATTTATATTTACTTGCTAAAGCGGCAGCACGTACATTTACCGTATTTATATTTACCATATACAACTGCTGAAATTCTTTGGTTAGACAACATTTCTGGAATTCACATGGGAAGCTAAACACACTGAGCACAACATGTTAACACATTTAGAGCTAGTCGAGTAAGAACACAAGATGAGTTCTGCGACAAATTGTCATGTAAACACATAAAACTTTTGTTCCAACACACACCATTACACCAACATTTGCATACCGAACATAAAGCCCAAAATTATGGGCTGCAAAGCAGTACAACAGTAGTACTATGAGATACACTATCTCTGAAGTCCTAACACGCCAGAAATAAAGCCAAGGATGAGTTGCCTGATCATCAGACCACACCGGGTCACCAAGGACCCGTTATTACGTATACCGGTCGCTTGACTGGCCAAAGTGGCCAGAGAAGCTGAGATGATGGCCGTGATGGTGGAAGAAGTCGTCGTCTTTCCGCGCTGAATGAATCATGGTGAAGGCAGGAGCCGGTGCGGCGACTCTCTTGTTGTTCTCCTGCGAGGATATCGTCTTGGATGCCGAGGTGGGTCGTTCTCCGGCTGCGCCACTACCCAGCCGTAGATGGGTTGAACCCAAAGAATTTGCGCCATCTGCAATGGCCTTCGTGCAGGCACTGCCAGACTGCTGCTGCTGCTGTTGGAGCTGTTTGGAATTGAGGAAACGTCCACCGGAACCTCTTGCTCGCTTCATTGCGTGAAGATGACGAGACTCATGGAGGTAGGGCTGCACATGGAGATTGCATTCAAAGTCAGGCCAGGAAGAAACGATTACCAATACAAAAGCTCTTTTGCTAGAAAAACAAAGTTCATTTCACATAACCATGGGCATTATGTGAACTTCTTGAGTTGTGAGAGGCGAGATATACTAACTAACAATCGCAAAGTAAACGAGGGGCAAGCGACAAAAACCTTTCTGTTTTTGGTGAGTTTGTTCTGGGCCTCTAACTTAGCGCGCAGCTGCCTTCGCCGGAGAATCCCATTGTATTGTTTGGGATTGACAAATATGGGCTCATCCGCCGCTAATTCGAGAGGCAGGGGAACCCTTGCTGTTGCAGACGACCCTCCTCCCGCAGTGAGGGGATGGAACTGTTTCATGTACAACGGGTTAGTCAAGATCCATGAAAGTACAGAGGAAATAAAATGTTTGATGCAATGTACGACTCAAGTATCGCCAACAATTATGATTTAATGATCTAAAAAGGAATTTTACGATTTACATTCTCCTAGATTATCTTTGCCTGTTTAGTTGGTAAAAAAGTAGGCCGGCCAAATAAGTATATGGCCTTAGCGAAATTCTCTTTGCCTTTCTAGTTGGTGATATACCAACCTAGGAAAATGGCATTTTCCGTACCATATGACAGGTCAATGTAACACTGCACAACTACTATTGGTACTCAGGCTGTACATGATTGCAATAACAGAACCGTAGCAGAAACACTATATGCAGATCTGGCTGATCATTATACAGGACAGGTCAGTTATTCGCTTTCTCTAACTATAACTAGTGCCTAACAGGACACCACATGGGTCTCAGGGAGTTGCAGGTACTGGTAGAGCCATAGATATGTTAAGGAAGCAGAGTTTGGCCCGGGAAAGCACCAGATCTTCGAGCAATTACCACTGCTCTCAAAACTGTACCTTACCTAGGAATTAACTACAAGCTGGTACCACATACACATACTCAATTAGGTACTTCCAGTCAATTAAGGTTTTCAACCATGACCCTACAATTACTTGTGCTGATAGCCATCTAGTTTACGACAGCTTACGGCTAAAAATCAATTGAACCAAAATCTTCTATTTTTCAATAGAGGGAATTGACTCTTAACGATGCATCGAGCGATACAACCAGAAAAAAGTTTGCAACCGGCCTCTGCATAATTAGATGCAAAAAGTCTTCACAAAGCCACAAGAGTTCTATGGCCTCTGCATAATTAGATGCAAAAAGTCTTCACAAAGCCGCGAGAGTTCTGTCACATAGGAAACACAGAATAAAACCAGTGTATCGATTTTTTTTTTAAATGGATGACCGGTGTATAAAACCAGTGTGTATGTGGATGAAGAAAAAAAAAGTTGAAATCTGGTCCATGCAGTGAGTGATATAGACCACAACTCGGTGTTGTCATCACGGCCTACTAGAAAATAGTGATCACTAGAGAATTCTATCAGTAACCCCACATTTCCCCAATACTATAATTGCTCATAACCATAGAGTAGTAGTTTTATCGAGGAAAGAAACAAGTTAGTGTAAATGGATTTTTAATCTATTGCTATTAGTATCTGGCTACAAATAAATCATGCAATTAGAGTTGACAGTACACTGATAAAATTACTGTACTCCCATGATCATTTTTTTTCGAGGAATCACCGGTTAGTTAAGATCAAAACAGGCAGTCTCTACTTGAAATTGTGACATGAAAAATGGTAAACTACTGATCCATTTTAACCTTCTACATGATATCATGTCAAGTTTTTTTAACAGGATACTGTGACAAGTTGGACTGTTGAAAGATTGATGATGGAATCGACTCAATTTGCCTTCTAGTAACTGTTATATGCGCTGATTAAAGTGTTATAGGTTTATAAGCTCCATCAGCGCTGAAGTTCAAATATCACCGGAGTCGACAACTTGACATTTGCAAAAACTTGTTTGAAAGACATACCATGGCCCGTGACCCATAGGCTGCCCAAACTCCAGAACCAGAATCACTGAATGGGTATGAAATGCAAGCCTGAATGATAAGTGGAAATAAGTTATCAGTCACAAACCCCAGAACCAAAGAATATGACTGTCTCTCTTTAATTAATTTGGTGTTTCCTAAACGAAGTTCGGTTCGCCCTGAATGCTTACCATTGGGTGGCCATAGTCAGTGTTTTGACTTGTAAATACAGAATGCTTTTCACCAAAAGTCAAAGTTGACCTCATATGATCGTCAACCGATTTCCCAAAGGAGTCACCTGATGAAAGAATGGGACGCGCTGTATTATTGCTGAATGCTAGATAACCAAATGAATCAACAGTAATGATCCTACATATCCAGACCAGACAAATCAAGTTGTCAATCAGGTTATTTACTCCCTCTGAACTAAAACCAGGACAGGTATTTTGGAACGGAGAGAGTAGTATACTAGCTTCTTCATATTTCTCATGCTAACCAACTGAAGGTCCAGAACGACATCACAATGCTGTGTGTCCATGTCTTTTTCAGCTTTCACCAACGACACCAAGTGTCAGGAACAGCTAACATGCAATTTCTTCTTGAAAGCTATGCTATTACACTGTGGTTACTGGAATAACAAGGCCAAAGTAAACAAACCGAGGAACTGGCGGGCAAGCTAACTGTTTCTGCTACCTCTAGTAAAAAAATTAAGGGAAGTCAATTATTAGCCGGCCAAGCAATAATTAATGAAAATGATGGCATCCCAATTCCCAAGAACATGCATGTAGACGGAGCTGTCCACGGCGAAAAGTCAAGAACAGTTCCCAGCCCAAATCCACCGTTCCATAATCCACACAACATCAAATAAACAGAGCAGCTGTGTAATAGTGGGAGATCCTCGCGCCCAGTCAAGTCAACAGCATCCATGCCCACCGGGCACCGGCTGACATGCAAGCCAAATCCACATAAATATAAAGCAAGATTCTCCCAGCCGCGAAGCACGAAAGAAAGATTCACGTTCTGAGACCACGAACACTTGTAGCAGGACGACATAGGAGTTGAGAAGCAATCCACAAGCAAGCAAGCTACCAGCAAAGGATTACCGGCGCCATACATGGCGGGGGGCGGAACGATCGAAAAGACCTAGAGGTAGATGGGAAAACCTTTGGGGCCGTAGGAGGAAGACGAAGAGGGGAGAAGCATGGCTCCCACGCGCCTCCTCCCTCCCGCGCTCTCTCGGTGCGTCCGCCCCGGGAAGCTAGCTAGCTTGCCTCCTCCGCCGTCCCTTTGCGCTCCCTCTCTGCCCCCCGCGCGCCCCTCCTCGACCGCGTCACTCCACTTGGGCTCCCCCTTTTATCCATTATTCCAAGGAGCACCCTCAGCTCTTATTTTATTGCGTCCGCGTGTGTCTACATCTGGTGCGCCATTTGCACTATTGCATTATGCTGCCCAAGTGGGAGAGAGCATTGGCAATAGAAAAGTGCAAATGGCTTGGCTTCCCCCACAGCAAATTCCAAGTTTGCAATGTGCATGACCTGGTTTTTTTATGGATGAGAAGGGAGTGGTTTTATAGTTTAACCCATGGAGTGAACCAATGTGTTTCCTAGTTTTAGGTTATGGACATGTATTATGTCATTGTAGTTCGCGAGAATTGGTTAAACCGCGATAGAGACAGACATTATCATGACCATGCACTGTTGTTGCAACATGATGTCGGTTTGCTCGAGAGAAAGTAACAGGTGATTTTGTAACTGTGCAAGTTGATGCAAGTGACAACATAGTGGCGTGGAGAGTTTTTACTTCTTAGTTTACCTTTAGCCGTAGTTGTGTATTGGTTATATTATTTTATGAAGGAGAGCGCAATGGCTTTATTGATCTAGGGAGGGGACCATTTCTTGGGTATATAGAAACGTTATAGTTGTTCGTGATGACCGGTTAAACGGTGATAGAGACAAACATTATCATGACGGTATGTGTTTTGATTGGTTGTTGCTATAGAATTTTGGTTTCCTCGGGAACAAAGTGACATGTAAATTGATAACCGTGCAAGTTGATGCGAGTGACAATGTAGTGGCATCAAGATATTTTGATGTTTAGTGTATTTTTCTGTTTACGAGGACTGACACAAGAGCAATGACGAAGGCTAACATTATCATGACCATGCATGATTTGATTGGTTATTAAAATAAAAAACTTTTTAAGATCAATTTGCTTCGTAGAAGTAACAGGTAAACTGATAACAACACAACTTAATACAAATGACAATGTAGTAGCATATGGGCTTTACAATATGTTTTTTTCATGAGTGCAATGCTCGTAGTAGAGACAAGCCATGTGAGACATTCTCCTCCATGGATCATGCATCATATAAAAAACACTTAACACGATGTCAGCTTTTATATTTTGCATAGTTAATTTGCTGCAAAACAGAAAATCCGGCGTGCATATCTTCGCTTACACGCCATGTAGTACTTGATCGGAAAAAAACATTTTTCCAACTATATAAACCACTCCTACTGAAAAAACAGCATAACATCTAAAAACCCTTTTGCATAAAAAAGAAAGAGAAGTGGTCCGAGTCCATGTACCCATAGCAAGAAGCATTGCGGATGTCATGCATGCCACTCATGGTGACCAAAGGGTGAGAAAAAAAATGCACTAAACACCATGACTTGCCAAAAAATCCTGTTGGCAACGTCAAGCCATGGCCCACCCTTGACCCGGCTACCATTCATGAAGTCGCCGTTGCTGCTGAGGGCCTGTGGTCGCGCATCCAATGCGGCTGCCTGCTGTGGCCCGGGAAGGTCCTTCGATGGACGATCTAGTTTTTCTTTTTTTTAGGGTTGGACGGTGTAGGTAGGTCTCCATTATTTATACCGGGGATTGCTGTGCTGTGGATAGTCTCACTAAATAAGCTCTGTTCCCCGCAAAAAAAAAAAAACTGCTGTTTTTTCTATAAAAGAAAACTAACTAAGCTGCTACTGGGAATGCATGGGGCCGGCTTCACTGGACCACGTGTCTTCTTCTGCATGTAAAAGATGAGAAGAATTCCTTATTTGGCCTCTTTTTAAAATTAGATTCCCTTTTTGGCCCTAGTAAAAAAATTCTTCCTGTTTTGACACTCAAGCTTTATTTTGTTTCTTCTATGACATTTCTGTCAGTTTTGGCAGCTAACACGCAACATGAAAAGTCTATTTTATCCCTGATGTATTTTGTGACCAGTATTATGAACTGGAGGTCAAAAGTAATGACGATGACAGTGTGCGGACAGAATGCGCCGGCGCATTGGAGTTGCAACAAAATTATGTTACAAGATTGTGCTGAGAAACCAGTGCACAACATGTATGTAGTATTCCCGTACAAAAACATGTATGAGCAGTACACATAGGCACAACAATCTCACGGTTTCTCTGTTCACGCACACAGCACACAGAATAGATTCATCTCTCAATTTCTCTCATTGCACAGAACACACATCACATCACCCACACACTCAAGCATGGAAAGCACGCATCCACGGCAACCCAGCTAGCACGCCCATCAGTGAGGCACGTCAACCACGCGCATCATGTGGGAAGCATGTCATGCACTCACTCGGGCACCACGACAGGCGGAAGCTGGCCTGGCAAGGCAGGCGTGCACGACGCGGTTGTCCTGCTGGCAGCCGGACAAGGCCGACCATGCCACTAACGGACCCCGGCATGGCACGGCCGTGCACCTCCGGTGCCGCGACTTGGCCCTGCACAGCGCCGCCTTGGCCTCCCATCGCGCCATCCGTAGCAGCGTCGGCCGCACCTTCCTCCATGCCTCGCGTCGCCGTTGTGTGCCTCGCGCCGCGCGGTAGGGTTAGGGCTCGGTGAGAAGGAAGAGGAGTCGGGAGAGAAGGGGTGTGGGGATAGGAGTAAATCGGGAGAGAATGTGTATCGTTCGGTCAAACTAGATTTTGTTTTTTAACATGCTAAAGCAGGGGTAAATATGACTTTTCAAGTCGCATTTGACGGTGTTAACAGCAAAAAGTGACCGAAGTGTCATGGAAGGGATAAAAAGAGATGAAATTTGTAGGGCCAAATAAGGAGCCAAATTTTAAGAATAGGTCAAATAAGGAATTCTTCTCAACCATATGTTACGTACGAGTAACAACGTGAACCACGCATACGCAGCACCGTGCATACCAACGTCCATCTACGTACGTGAACCACGCAGTAGCAAGCCAGGGTCTATTCTAGCAACATAAAGTAGCTGGACCACCCGGTGTAGAAAACAGCAACAAGGCGGCATGATGTTGAACACGAGTGCCCTCACGCAGCACCACACTTTTCTGCAGCTACAACCATCTATATAGAAAACTAAAGACACAGATGTTTTGACAAGTCGTGTTTCGTGGAATTATTAAAGCGGTGTGCGCGCACTTTGATTATTATTCCTCTGCTGTTTCCATGTTGTTCTCGGTTCTCTTCACCTCCGCCCTACGAGATGCCCTGTCCCCGAAGGGTGTCCATTCCAAAAACATCTTATGCATGCCCACTCGATACATACTTTTTTTTGAGACATGTACTCGATACATGCTTACTTCAACTTTTTCCTCTCGCCGGAGAAAGGAGAGAACATGGCCGTATGTGCAATATAGTACAGCGCCGAATCGGGCCTTCTTGTTCTCTCCTGGCTCCCGGACCACCTGAGCGGCCAAAAGGCGGTGCATGCATGCATGCCGGAGATCAGATCATGCTATCCACCTTGAGAAGCTGCCAGTGCAAGGCCAGGCGTGCTGGGATTCCCAAAGTGGCATTATTCTCCCCGGCACTTGCTATTTTTATCCAAGTTTAGATACCCTTTTGATCTTTCTTTTCCGAGCAATACCCTTTTTAGCTTTCATGATCGATGCTCGCAGCAGTACAGTCCAGTTGAGTTAGGTGTAGTGTAGCTAGGCTCCATTTTATGTATGGAAAGGGCTGCGTCTAGGCTAGGTAATGAGATGTTGCGGTTTCCCGCAAAAGAAAAAAGGAAAAGAAGAGGTGTTGCGGTGGGCATCACGGGACATTCACATGACGTGCCGGTCCATCTAGAAGACACTGTCGAGTGGCGTAGCTATGGGAACCAATTGTTCCAACGTCCTTATCGGCTTACAGCTAACGGCATTCGGTGCTGAAGACAGCTCCGTTCCATAGTAGTGGACGACTTGTCAAAAGACGATCGATATATTATACATACAATAAAATAGTCCCCATATCACGAATTTCAATTGTTAATTTATTTTTTCTATATACTAGTGAAGTGCCTCTGCGTTGCAACTAACAAAAAATAGACTATCTCGTTTTCTTTCTTTTCAGGGGAAGAAAAAAGGCGATCTTGTATGCCGTCGCTAGCAGCACCCTTCCAACGCAGTTCACCGGCAGCTCCGCTCCATCGACGACCTCGGTCGTCGATGGTGATGGGGAAGGGGGGAGGGGGGAATCCACGTGTGTGGATTGTTTTAGTCATTAGTCGTTTGTCTTTTCGTCTTTTCATTACCTTGGCGTCGACGATGTTGATAATGGAGTTGAATAAAGAATGTTTAGATACTTCTTTGTTGAGGCAGTTCGTCCTATGATTGGAGTTAGATTTGAAAATCGGATTGTTCAAGTAAGGATGGTGTAGCGGTGGCAACATCTTCGTAGTGGACTTGTGTCCTTGGACCACGCTGTTGCGAAGGTGTTTGCTCCAGCGCCAACACAACGCTTGAGAGATAGTCCAGGAGCAGACGCAGAGTGTGGTTGCATCGATGATATCTCAAAGATGGTGTATCGTGTGTTGGGTTTTATGGTACGTGGAAGACATGTATAGTTTCCTCTCCCAGCGTTTTTGACGGGGTTATTATCTCCGGGTAGGCCAAAGCAATGGGGTTCTCTCCCCCGCTTCAAGAAAAAGGACGTGGATGGCTGCTTCTCGGCCGGCTGGCGCGCAGCCAGCTGGCGCGTTCCCGGCTGGATCGAGGATGGCTGCTCGAGGAGCCGGCTCGGCCCCGGCCGGCTGAACGCGACCGGCTGCCTGCGGGCTGCCTCCTCCGTTGACCCTTGGGCGGACAAGCTCCCGTCCCATCCCCCTGCACGCAGGTACGGCGACACGACGGGACCCCCACGACGGGCACCAATGTAGCCACAGTGATCGCGGACGCGCGGGTGCGCGTGGCTACAGTTCGGCCAGTCATACCGCTGACCTTGGCCGACGGCGACCGGGTGGGGCAATAGTGTCGGTACGCCCCCGCCCACTCGATTACCTGCTCTGGCGTGGCTACAGTGCAGCCAGCCGTACCAGAGACTTCGGCCGGCTGGCGCAAGATGACGGCGCCCGGGCGGCCCGTGCCGTAGCAGGTGGGCGTGGGCCAATCACGGAGACGGGTGGCGGGCCCCAACGGGCGATGGGACCACGCAGCCGGTGGACCCTACGAGCGACGAGACGGCTCACGAGGCGGGACCCCCTGGCCGGCCGGAGAGGCTGCCAGCCGGGTCCCCTCATTTTGTACCCCAAGAATATTGTAATCCGGAGGGTTGGCCTATAAACCCCCCGAGCCCCCCATGCAACGGGAGAGAGGGGTCTTACGCACACATACCCATGGGAATCTTCCCACATATTCACCTTCATAGTGCAGGAAGGCAAGCCGGCTACTCCCTCTTCCTCCTCTAGACAACAGCTCCAGGAGCAACCTTGTAAACATACCCATCCATCAACTAGACCAAGCAGGACTAGGGGTGTTACCTCCCACGGAGGGTCCTGAACCTGGATACATCGCGTGTCACCACCGCTTGTGCCTAATCCCGCACCCGGAGCCCGTCGGTGTCCTCCGGACCCAATCACGTTCGATAAGCCTACCCATGGCATCTGCCGTGAGAAAACGACAACAGTTGGCGCCCACCGTGGGGCTGTACGCGGCGCCGGACGGATTCATGCTCCGGGCAGGACCCCTCGCCATTCCCCACCGCTGTCGCACGTCCAGGCGAAACCGTAGGCTCGTGGGCTTGCTCCGGCAGGCCCTGAGGGCAGCGTCGTCGACCTCACACTCGACATCGACGCGCTCACCGAGGGCTTCGGTAGGCTAAGCCTTAATGAAGCGCTGATCGCCGACGAGTACCCTAGCCAGGTGCTCGACTGTGCCGACCCGCCCACGGCTGTGGGCGCACTCGCTGCGACCCAGTCCAGCAGCTCTCACGTCCGCGTGGGAGCGATGGCCATCATCTCCTCCACCTCCTTCGGTCATGCATGGGCCGAGAACGACACCACCACAACCCGCGTCGGCTCCTCCGATCCGCTCGGCGCTGCGCTTCGGGGCCTAAGCACCCCCATTGCCCCGACGACGAACCCTGACGTCGCCACGGCTGAGCAGGAGGCAGCTCGCCGCCTCCTGTTCGAGGACGCGAGCGCCCTCGTGGCCACGCGGCGCCGCATGGAGGCCGCTCAGTGGAAATACGCCTTCGCCTACGGTCTCAACCTGGCTGGCACCGAGCCCAACCGGCATGGGGCTGTGCGCGATCGCGGTCGCGTGGTCGCCGAAATCTTGGGCGGCAACATGCCCGTCTACGACCCCCCGCGGCCAACCTACGGGTCGCCAAGGTAGCCTAGGAGGATTTGGCTACCTTGGAAGGCGAAGAACGTGCCGCCCGCGAGCGTCACATCAAGGACCTCATTGACGCTGCCGCAGGTGGCTCCGCCTCCGAAGGCCCCCGGCTCGAGCACGAGGGCATGTGGACGACTAGCCGTGAGCCGACTCAGCACTCTTGCTCCCCTCACGCCTCCGGCCGCCGGGTCGAGGCAAGCAACCCCCGGCGCTCTCAGTTGCCGGGGAACGAGCAGCTGGCTGTAAACAGCCGGCACACCAATGCCCCTCCTCATAGCGGCCGCCACCACGAGGCACCGGCTCCCGATAGCCGGCGCAGCCGCGGGCATACGCCACCCCCGCGCCGCGAGCAGGAACGGTCAGTTCCGTTTGTCATCCGCCCTGAGCTCTCGGCCCGCTCGGACCACGTGTTCCTCACAGCAAGAATGACGCCCGTCTCCGCATGGACCGACTCGCGCAGTCGGCCCTCCTCGAGGAGGAGGGCTCGATTGGCCCGACATGTTTTGGTCCTCGGATCCGCAACGAGTCGTTCCCGATCGGCTTCACGCTCCCCCGAGACACCCCGAAGTACAACGGGGCCGCCAAACCCGATGACTGGCTGATCGACTACACCTCCGCGGTCGGCATCGCCAGGAGGGACAAGCGTGTAGCTATCCGCTATGCTCCCCTCATGCTGATCGGCTCGGCCCGCACCTGGCTCAACATCCTGGCGGCTGGCAGCATCAACACCTGGACGGACTTCGAGGAAGCCTTCGCCCGCAAGTTCACCGACACCTACAAGCGGCCCGGCCGCCCCCGTGAACTGGTCATGTGCCTTCAGGGGCCGGACGAGTCCCTCCGTGACTACCTCACCCGGTGGACCGAGCTCCGCAACTCCTGTGAGGGGGTGCACGAGGTGCAAGCCATACAGTACTTCATCAAAGGCTATGGCGACGACACCCCCCTCAAGCACAAGCTCCTATGCTCCGAGCCGGCTACGCTAGCCGAGCTCATGACCAAGGCGGGCAAGTACGCCACGGCCGACCCCGCCATTCGGATCAAGACGACTCTGCCCGCCAAGGCAACGCCAACGCCGACGGCGTCCCGACCGGCTGCCGACAACTGGCAGCCACAGAACAACAAGCACAAGAATGACCAGCCCGACTCCCGCTATGGGAGCCGGCAGGTTGTCACCATCGAGGAGCAGGAGCTGGCTGTCCAGTCTTCCAGCCAGCGCCAGCGCACTAGCAAGGCTGCTTGGCAGCCCAAACTCACATTCGAGCAGATGCTCGACCTCCCCTGCAAGAACCACTCTGGGGCCAAACCTTCTATGCACACGCTCCGGCAGTGCATCTTTTCACAACGACTAGCCTGGGGGGACGGCCTTCCGGCTCCTCCTGCGCCGCCAGCCTGTGTGCCGGCCCCGGCACCAGCTGCCGCCCCGGCGCTGGCTCCGGATCCGGCTCAGAACGACGGTCGCCTACACGACCAATTCCCTAACCAGGATGGTTGCTACGTCGTATTCACCGGTGAAGAGACGAGCAAACATGCTCAACGTCGGCTCCATCGTGAGGTGAACTCCACCATGCCGACAACTCCCCAGTTCATGCACTGGTCGGAGAAGCCGGTCACCTGGAGCCGGGCAAATCACCCGGCCGTGATGCCGAGTCCCAGCAGCTATGCCCTGGTCCTCGACCCCACCATCTCCACCAAGAAGCGCACCTGCCGCTTCTCACGGATGTTGATTGATGGTGGCAGCAACATCAACATCTTCTACCTCGACACGATGCGCAAGTTGGGGTTGAAAATAGAAGACCTTCAGGCGAGCCAGACGGTTTTCCATGGCATCGTGCCAAGAAAGTCCTGCTCCCCTTGTCGGCAAGATCGAGCTGGACGTCCTCTTCGGCGGCCCCGGTCACTTCCACCGCGAGCCGGTGTTGTTTGTAGTGGACCTCGCGAGTTCCTACCACGCGCTGCTGGGCCAGCCAGCTCTTGTCAAGTTCATGGGGATCCCCCATTACACCTACCTCAAGCTCAAGATGCCGGGCCCCAAGGGAATCATCACCATCGCGGGAGACTACAAGATGTCGCTCGAGTGCGCTCGAGATGGTAGCCGGCTGACCGAGTCCATGGAGATAGCCGAGGAAAAGCGGCAGCTCTACCGGCTCATGGCCCTCGTTGCTAGCCAGCCGGCCGTGCCGGCTCCTGCCTCGCAGTGGATCGGTGAGGCCTCCTTCCAACCGTCCAAGGACACCAAGCAAATCCCGCTCGATCCGGCCAACTCTACTCAGTGCGTCACCATCGGCTCCCGTCTTGACAACAAATAGGAAGGCGAGCTCGTCGACTTCCTCCGTCAGAATCGGGACATCTTTGCATGGTCCCCCAAGGACATGTCGGGTGTTCTGAGGAAGTTCGCCGAGCACAAGCTACACGTCCGGCCGAACGCTAAACCAGTAAAGCAACCCCACACCGTTTCTCTGAGGAGAAACGGCGTACTATATGAGAAGAGATCGTCGGGGTGCTCGCAGCTGGCTTCATCATGGAAGTTTTTCACCCGAACTGGCTCGCCAACCCAGTCCTGGTACTGAAGAAGAACAAGACCTGGCGCAAGTGCATCGACTACACCGGCCTGAACAAGGCATGCCCCAAGGAACCATTCGCCCTACCGCGGGTCGATCAAGTCATCGACTCCATGGCTGGCTGCGAGTTGCTGTCCTTCCTGGATGCCTACTCCGGCTACCACCAGATCAAGCTGGATCCGGAGGACCGGCTCAAGACCTCGTTCATCACGTCTTTCGAGGCCTACTGCTACATCACCATGTCCTTTGTCCTGAAGAACGCCGACGCAACCTTCCAACGGTGCATGCAGAAGTGCCTCCTGCCTCAGATAGGCAGGAATGTCCACGTCTACGACAACGACATCATCGTCAAGACAAGAAACACTTCAGCCTCCTCGATGACCTCCGGGAAACCTTCGCAAACCTACGTGAGTACAAGATCAAGCTCAACCCAGAGAAGTGCGTCTTCGGCGTCCTGGTCGGCTAGCTCCTGGGTTTCTTCGCGTCCGCCCGCGGCATCGAAGCTAACCCGAAGAAGATCAGCACAATCGAGCGCATCCCCAAACTGACCCGGCTCCTCGACATCCAGAAGTTCACCGGCTACCTCGCCTCTCTCAGCCGGTTCGTCAGCCGGCTGGGGGGAGAAGGCTTGCCCCTCTACGGGCTCCTTCGCAAGACGGCTCTGGTCGAGCCGGGCCACACGAAGAAGCCGGGCATGTTCGACTGGCCCGACAAGGCAGACGAGGCCTTCTGCGGCCTTAAGCGGGCTCTCACCTGCGCGCCCATCCTGGCCGTGCCGGCTGAGAAGGATCCCTTGCTCGCCTACATCATGGCGACCACTCGCGTCATCAGCGTCGTCTTGGTGGTCGAGCGGCCGGAGGAGGGCAAGTCCCTGCCGGTCCAACGCCCCGTCTACTACCTCAGCGAAGTCCTCTCCGCCTCCAAGCAAAACTACCCCCACTACCAGAAGATGTGCTACGGCATTTATTTTTTCGCCAAGAAGGTCAAGCAATACTTCCAGGAGCACACCATCACCGTGGTGAGCACAGCCCCACTCAGCGAGATCATGAGCGGCCAGGACTCCACCGGCTGGATCGCCAAATGGGTCATCGCCCTTGCCGACCATGAGATCCGGTACGAGCCGTGTACCGCCATCAAGTCACAAGCATTGGCCGACTTCCTCGTCGACTGGGCAAAGACCGAGTTCGTGCCGCCTCCCCCAGACTCCATGCATTGGCACATGAATTTCGACGGCTCGAAAATGAGGACTGGCCTGGGTGCTGACATAGTCCTCTCCTCCCCAAAAGGTGACCAATTGAAGTACGCCCTCCAGATCCACTTCGCCGCCTCCAATAACGTGGCCGAATACGAGGCCGTCGTCCACGGCCTTCGGCTCGCCAAGGGGACCGGCATCAGGTGCATCCTGTGCTTTGGCGACTCCGACCTCGTGGTGTAGCAGGTCTCTGGAGAATGGGACGCCAGGGATGCCAACATGGCCAGCTACCGCTTCCTCATACAACAACTCACCGGCTCCTTCAAGGGTTGTGAGTTCCACCACATCCCATGCGGACAACGAGGCGGCCGACACGCTGGCGAAGATCGGCTCCACCGACAGGCCATCCCAGTCGGCGTCTCCCTCGAGCGGCTGCTCAAACCATCGATCAAGCCTTCCCCGGAGTCGGAGTCCATCTTCATACTGGCCGACGCTGTCGGCCCATCTGCGGTTTTGACCGCTCCCTCGGCATTGTCGCCCCCGGCTCCTTCGACCTCGTCTGCCCTGCCGGTGCCGGCTCAGCCGGTCCAGCTGGCTGCATCCGAGGTAGCCGACTCCGATGCCACGACAGTCATGATGGCAGTCGATGCCCCTCTTGCCGTCCCCAACTTGGGGGCTGGCGAGCCGGCCGCGGGGGCTGGCGAGCCCGTCCTAGGGACTGATAACCCAGGCCCGGGGGCTCTCGAGCCGGCCCTTGTCTCGGCTCCCTCGTCGGCCCAACCCATCCTGGCTTTACTTTGGGTGGCAAGCTCCCTCCGGACGAGGCCATAGCGAGACAAATCCAGCGCCGGGCCTCGGCCTACAACATCATCAACCGCGAGCTCGTCCACCGCAGCACCACCGGCGTCTTTCAGCGGTGTGTCGAGTCGGAAAAGGACCAGGAGATCTTCCTCGACATCCACCAGGGCGAGTGTGGGCATCACGCCGCCTCTAGAACCATGATGGCCAAGGTTTTCCGCCACGGTTTCTACTGTCCGACCGCCTTGGAGGAGGCCAAGAAATTGGTCGACGAGTGCGAAGGCTATCAGCGCTTCAGCATGCAAAGCCACCTACCGGCTTCAGCCCTCCAGACCATCCCCCTCTCGTGGCCCTTCGCCGTCTGGGGGCTGGACATGATGGGACCCTTCAAAACCACACGAGGCAGCATCACACATCTGCTGGTGGCCGTCGACAAATTCACCAAGTGGATTGAGGCCAGGCCGATCAAAGAAGCTGGATGGCCCCACGACCGTCCAGTTCATCGATGACATCATGGTTCGCTACGGCGTCCCCCACAGCATCATCACCGACAATGGCATGAAATTTGCCAAGGGCGCGCTCGCGCGTTTCTGCTCCAAGCAGGGCATCCGGCTCAACCTGGCGTCCATCGCTCATTCAGAGTCAAACAGCCAGGTCGAGAGGGCGAACGGCCTAATCCTATCCGGCATCAAGCCCCGGCTCGTAACGCCGCTAGTGAGGTCAGCCGGCTGCTGGGTCGACGAGCTGCCGGCTATCCTTTGGAGCCTCGGGACCACTCCCGATAGATCAACCAGCTACACACCCTTCGTGTACGGGTCCGAGGCGATCATTCCCATCGACATTGAGTTTGACTCGCCTTGGGTCGCCCTATACAGGGAGAAGGATGCAAAGGAGGCGAGAGAGGACGACGTCGACCTACTCGAAGAAGCCCGCGAACGGGCCTTGAGCCGGACGGCCATCTATCAGCAGAAGCTCCGACACTACCACATCAAGCGGATCCCGACGGTCTCCTTCCCCGAAGGGGACCTGGTGCTCAGGCGGATCCACCGGATAGCCGGCCAGAACAAGCTGTCCTCCCCATGGGAGGGCCCGTTCATCATCAGCAAGGCGTTGCACAACAATGCGTACACCTGATAGATTCCAAAAGTCGCAGAAGCGCAAGAGAGATGCCTCCAGAAAGGAGACCGAGTGCCCGTGGAACGGGGCGCTCTTCTACCCGTTTTACTACTAAAAAACCCAGTGTATGTATGTATCTTCCCCTTTCGGAGCTCACAAATGCAATGGGTGCCCCACGCCGGCTCTTGGGGCACGCCCATTCTATTTTCATTCAAGGTCTCCTCACTCACCGGCTCCCGGACCCGGCTCCCCGGCCCGGGGGCTCTCCGGCTAGTCCTAGGCCGCATCCCTCGAAACTGACCAAGTAGTGTGAGCTAAACGAGCCCTCCCACCCCTCTCAGCTACATACCGTCTCCCGGCTGTCTGGTTGATGGGCCTTGGGGCGGCGAAACTTAGCGCACACAAAAAATCGATCGCAGGGGGCTTGACGGCCAGGTCCAGCCGGACCCCATCCTTGCCTCTGCCACTCAACTTACCCAAAAGTCCCTCACGGTTCCCAAGTTCGGAACCGGCTCCCTCAAGGCAGACGCTCCGACCCAGCTACAGACCGGCTCCCGGCTGTCGGGCTGGCGGGGCTGAAACCAAAGGGGAAAAGGGGCCGCGCGGACGGAACCAAGGGGGCCCAAAAGGGATAAGGACGAGCCGACACACACAATAAACAAGCTCACCGAGCATCCAAAACACAAGTTAAAAATAGCAAAGGCCCAAGGCACACGTTCATTACAATACACCCCCAGTGGGTGGACTTGAGTCTAACATGTAGAAAGAACAAAAGACACGTAAAGACACCCGGGGGCTCAGGCCACCGGGGCGTCACCAGCCGGTGCGCCGCCAGGCGCCTCGACGCTTGGCCCGGAGGTGGTCACGGCCTTCGGGTCGGCTTCCGTGGCCTTCGGGGCAGCCTTCATGGTCCCAGCCGTCTCGCCGCCGCTATCAGTGTTGGAGTCAGTGCTCTCATCGGCGACCTCCTCGTCCGTCGGACCTTGGGGGTTGCCGAAGGAGTCCTCGGCTACCGGATCACTGTCCTCACCAAGGGCCGACAGGAGCTCGTCTGGGTCGACGTACGTGATGAGCTCATTGGCCTGGCGGACGAGGATGGGCTTGCATGCCACCCGCTCCTCGACCGGCTCATCCCGCATGGTGGCCAGCCGATTCAGGCCGACACCGCGGTACCACGACGTGACGAACCATAGCGCCATTTGCGCGCCGGCTCGAGCCGCTGACGCCTTCCAGACCTCGAGCCGGGCCACGACGTTCTCCAGCCACAAGGCCACGCGGCTCTCCGGAGCCCCACGACCTGGCCACAAGGCGGCGATGCCCTTCTTGTCAGGCGTCTTCAGCCGCTCCACGCTCTGCTCGAGGTGGATCAGCCGGTTTTCTATGGCTTGCCCAAGCTCCGCCATCTCCCAAGCGGCACCCCGTCGATGTTGCGCCCGTGCCCCTCGAGATATTCCTGGTGCTCCTCAATGGCATGCTCAGCATGGCACGGGTTTCCGACAAGCGCCCTAAAGAAGAAAGGGAAGAATGAGAAGAGGACAACTCAAGGACAAGAAGAAAGCAGCCGACTGAAAAGAAAAACTGATACTTACGCTCAAAGGAGTCGTCCAGCTCGATGGCAAAGTGGAGTGACGAGTCCCGCTCTGACACCAACGCTGCCTCCGCCTCGGCGAGGGAAACTCTGCGCTCCTCGAGCGCCCTCTCGAGGTGGGTCACCTTGTTTTGGAGGGCGACGGTCCGTTGGGCGGCGTCAGCCGCTTCCTTGACGGCCTTCTCCTTGGCCGTCACCTCCCGCGCCACGTCAGCTCTCACGCAGTCTTGGGCCGCCTGCCCATCCACCAGCAGGGCGCCCAGCCGGTCCCTCTCCTGGGTGACTGCTTGGACGCTCTACGCCAGCCGGTCCCGCTCGAAGACCGCTCCAGTTTTCTCCTCCGAGAGGGGGGTCAGCTCCCCTGCGAAGCAAAACCGGCGTCGTCCAGACAGCCTTTCCGGTAGAAGCCATGCTTGTAGCGGTTGTGGATGGTGACCGCCTCGTCGAACAGCTCCTGCAGCCGGGCGTTCCCCGCCTGCCATAGGAGGTCAAAGTCAGAAGGCGCACAAGGATATCCGACCCGGTTGCCCCGCAGCCGGTCAGCCGGCCCGCATCTCGGGGGCTACACCCAATGGGTGCACTCGCGCGCCCCCACTGAAAATTTCAACAAAGACAGACAATGCTTACCTCCGCGTGCCGCAGGGTGTTGTCGGCCGCCTCCGCGAATCATGCTAGCTCCTGGCGGCACCACTCCAGGACGCTCCCTAACTCCCCGAGCGCGGGGACCGGGCCGCCTACCGAGGGAGCCGGAAGGGTAGGGACGCACGCCAACGCCTCCCAGTCCCGGATCACGTCTAGCATGGACCTCCGGGTCCGGCTATCGTCACCACCCATCCCGACGTTTGCCACGGTGCCGGCTGTCTGGGAAGGATTGATGACGGCGAGGACGTGGGAATCGGTCCCTAGTTGCCCCTCGCTCGGTGATGGTGCTACCTCCTCCTCCTGCCAGCTCGGCGTGATGACCGTGACGGACGGTGCCTCCATCTCCATGGCCAGCGCCTCCGGTGCCGCCTCCGGAGCCACCGGAACCTCCGGCACGTTGACCCGGGCCAGCTCGGCCGCGGGCGGCGTCACGTCCGGCACCATCAGCCGGGTCTCCTCGAGGGCCGGCTCTGTAGCTGCCGCCCTCGGTTGGGCCACCTCCTCCATGGACGGGGGCACGGCCGGCTTTGTGGCCTCCGCTCGTGGCTCGCTCGATGGGGGCGTCGACATGCGAGTCGATTCCGCCGCCGAGTCGGATGCTCGCTTGGGGTCCGCGGACCTCCTCCGCCTCCCGCCGCTCGAGGTACCGGAGCGCGAGGCCCCGCCTTGGGCTTCGGACTTCGAGGCCCGCAGCTTCGCGAGCCTCCTCTTCTCCTCGCAATGTGTGGCCGTGTGCTCGCGTGACAACCGGCTGGTGGCTTCCGTTGGGTCGACCGTCGACTCAACGTCATGGAGTTCCATGGGGTCCCTGAAGCGCATATGGGTCAAACACCCGCCAACCCACAACAAGGAAAGGAACCCACGCAAGAAGAAGGTCACTTACCCAGTAACGATGGGCAGAGCCCGCCTGGCGCGCGCCGGCGGCTTCGGCACGATCACCTTCACCCGCTTGCGGGCAGGTGACGGGGCTGCCGGCTCCTCCTAAGCCGGCCTCTTCCCCCGACCGGTGGCTCCGGCCATCGGGGCATGAGCCGGCCTCTCCTCGCTTCGCCCGCGCCGGCCCTACTGAACTGAGGGGGAGGCACGTTCAGGATCCGAACATCATCATCATCATCATCGTCATCATCATCATCATCGTCATCATCATCATCATCGGTCCAATCCCTGATCGTGGGGCCGGGAGGATACTCACAGGCTGCGCTGGGCTCTCTGGCTGCGCCGGACCCGCCGGCTCCCGGGTCGGCCGCCTCCTCGGCCTCCCCTGAGGAATCCACCCCCTCTTCGGGCAGGCCACCCTGCTCGTAGTCCTCAGAATCGGAATGGTCGTGTTGCGCCTCGAAGATCTAGGGGGGCGGGCCATGCGACGTGTTTTGTCGCACGAACAACTATGGTTAGCACAGAAAAGTTAGATCGGGTGCCGACAGGAGGGGTTCGAACAAGAAGGGCCATCTCGACCGAACGTACCAGGGGTGCTTGGTGGTGACAGTCGTATGGCTCCTTGCCGAAGGTCCACGACGCCGGCATCAGCTTGAAGGTCGTGATGGAATTCACCCGCCTTGCCACCTGAGCCAGCGTCAGGTCGACAGTCGTCAGTCGGCAGGGCTCCCGGCAGCCGGACATGTCGCAGATCCGACGCACGATGAAGGCCATCACAAGATCAGAGGCGACCAACCCTTCCCCGCTCCTCATCTCCACGAGCCGGCCGAGCTCTACGAGAGCGTTTCCGCGCGGGGCGGTCCCCGACTAGTTCACCCCGGAGGATGGGGCGTTGACATACTCCGGAATCCGGATGTAATCCCTCTATGGTCGGTGTTCTTCACGTAGAAGAATGTCCGGTGCCAGCCCTTGATAGAGTCGATGAGGCTGAAGTGCGGGAAGCGCAAACCGCGACAATATACCGCCGTGCCCCCGTAGACGAACGACTCCTCAGTGCTTTTTAGCGCCTTCAGGTAGAACAATGCCTTGAAGAAGTCCACGAAGGGGAGCATCCCCAAGTAACCCTCGCACAGTATCACGAAGCCCGCAATGTAGAGAATGGCATTGGGGCCGAGGTGATGCGGTTGGAGGTCGAAGGTGTCCATCATAAGATGGAAGAAGTGGCTCACCGGAAGCCCGAAGCCACGGGAGAAGTGGCAGGAGAAGACGATGAACTCCCTCTCAAGTGGCTCGGGCACCACCTTGTCGCCCGGTGCGCGAGCGGTCACGTGCTCCACCGGCGGCAGCATGCGCGCGCGGCGGAGCTCCACGATGGTGGTCTTCGTGACCATGGAGCCAGCCTAGCTCTCCGAGCGTCCTTTGGCCATCGCGACGGCGGGGCTGCGTGGAAGGGCATGCGAGTGGGATCACGAGCGAGAAGAGCGACGGTGCACGAGGGAGCGGAGAAGACGAAAGAAAGGAAGACAAGGGGGCAAATGGGGCGCGGGTGCTTTCGCCCTTTGCCCTCCCTCCCCTTTTAAATGGGGAGGCCACGACCGGGCGACATGGGGATTAACTGCGCCCACTCCCTCGAAATCTCCGCACGTGCATGGGCATCCTGGGCGGAGAAGATCTCTACCTGCGTCCCGAGGCCTACTAGGCTATGCCCGAGGCCTAGCGGGCTAGGCCCAGGGTGACGTCCCATCTGCCCGTGTGCGCGGGACCCGTGACATCATTACTTACCGCGTGGCATGCTGTGGGCCGGCCTGGGTTCCGAGGCATCGCGTCGGGACCCAAGCCGTCGGGAGCGGCCGCCGACCCAGTCGGCTGTTCGTCTTCGCGCCGAAGGCCAGTACAGCTAGTGGAAGCCGCCGACTCCCCTTCGCCTGGCAAACGTGGGCCCCCGCCGGCTTCGGGGACTATTGATGGGGTTATTACCTCTGGGTAGGCCAAAGCAATGGGGTTCTCTCCCCCGCTTCAAGAAAAAGGACATGGCCGACTACTTCCTGGACGGCTGGCGAGCAGCCGCGCCAGCCGGCAGGCGCGTTGCCAGCTGGATCGAGGACGACTACTCGAGGAGACGGCTAGGCCCCCAGCCGGCTGAATGCGACCGGCTGCCTGTGGGCCGCCTCCTCCATTGACCCTTGGGCGGACAAGCTCCTGTCCCACCCCCCTGAACGCAGGTATGGCGACACGACGGGACCCCCGTGACGGGCACCAATGTAGCCATAGTGATCGCTGACGCGCGGGTGCGTGTGGCTACAGTTTGGCCGGTCATACCGCTGACCTTGGCCAACAGCGACCGGGTGAGGCAACAGTGCCAGCACGCCCCCACCCACTCGATTACCTGCTCCGGCGTGGCTACAGTGCAGCCGGACGTACCGAAGACTTCGGCCGGCTAGCGCAAGACGACGATGCCCGGGCGGGCCGTGCCGTAGCAGGTGGGCGTGGGCCAATCGCGGAGCCGGATGGCAGGCCCCAATGGGCGATGGGACCACGTAGCCAATGGACCCTACGGGCGACGAGACGGCTCACGAGGCGGGACCCCCTGGCCGACCGGAGAGGATGCCAGCCGAGTCCCCCCATTTTGTACCCCAAGAATATTGTAAGCCGGGGGGTTGGCTTATAAAACATCCCGAGCCCCCCATGCAATGGGAGAGAGGGGTCTTACGCACACACACCCATGGGACTCTTCCCACATATTCACCTTCGTAGCGGAGGAAGGCAAGCCGGCTGCTCCCTCTTCCTCCTCTAGACAACAGCTCCAGGAGCAACCTTGTAAACATACCCATCCATCAACTAGACCAAGCAGGACTAGGGGTGTTACCTCCCATGGAGGGCCCTGAACCTGGGTACATCGCGTGTCAACACCTTTGTCATTTGGGAGTTTTTGCACACTCAAGATATTTTTGAGTGTGGACTTCCCTTCATGACTCTTTTCCATGTCTTTCTTCAAAGAAGTGACTTGGGCCTTGAGCTCATTGATTTCCTCTACATGGTTAGAATCAACACAAGTGCTAGAGGAAGTATAAGCTTCATCGTTAGAGCAACAAGGCAAGAAAAGTAATTCATCACAAGATGTACCAACATTATCAGTAGATGAACTACGAGGACTAACACATGGAAATAAAGCATTTCTACTAGATGTAGTGCTAATGTCCACATGAGGCTCACTGGATGTTACCTTAGTGGTACTAGCCTCATGATCTATCTTTAGCACACTATGCGATACTAGAAGTTCTCCATGAGAGCTAGAAAGCTTTTCATGACTTTCTTCAAATTTCCCATAATTGCTAGATAACAACTCAAGTTGAGCCCTTAGCTCAACATTCTCCTTTAATATGGATGCTTCACAAGAAATAGAGTTAGTAGCACAAGGATCATCATTAACAACAAGAGGAGAAGGAAACTTGGCAAGCTCTTTAGCATATGAAACTTTAAGTTGAGCATGAGACTCGGTGAGTTCAATGAGCGAACTCTTAACGACCCTTGAGCCATTTTTGAGGTGCTCAAAGTCCTCAAGGAGTTTAGCATGTGCAACTTTACGCTTATCATTTTTAGTTCTAAAATCATTAGCCACCTTGAGAGATCTTTCATGGGATTCCATTAACCTAGATAATTCTAGAGCCAAGGTCTCCTCAAGAGATTACTTCACTACAGGAATCAGGGACTTTGTCGTTTGCCATGGCTGACGGCAAAGGGCAGGACCCCGGACGACAAAGGCCTTTGCCGTCCATCAGCAGACGGCAAACATTATGACAAAGAAAAATCCAGTAAATAGGTCCTTTGCCGTCCACCTTGTGCCCACGGACGGCAAAGAATCTTTTCCGTGGGGGAGAAGACGACAAAGAGCATGGACGACAAACCCACGGGGTTAGGGTCGTCAAGAGTTAATGACAGTCTTTGCCGTCCGCCTGGGGTCCACCCTTTGTTGTCTGCCTTAGGCCCCCTTTGCCGTCCGTGGGCAGACGGCAAAGAGTAACCAAAATGTCCCTTTTCTTTTCTTTTTTATTATAACAATTTTCACAGCAATATATGATATATATATATATATATATATATTTCTCAGAAATAATGTTGTTGCCATATTGATAACCATATTAAAATAAGTTTCATCCATACTACATATTATGCAAGTTTCATCCATACCAAACCATATTAAAATAGTTTCATCCATACATACATAGTTTCATATCCATATGTAGCAAGTGTCACATTGTTCATCGATACAAAATAAAAAATACAAGTAACCCAAGCACTCCATAAATGCAAGCTTCCATGAAGTGAATGTAATCTACAAAATGGGAAATAAGAAAATTAGAAGAAGAAGACTAGATGAAGAAGAGAACTAAGTAAGGTTATTATGTCATTTATGAGAGAACTTAGCTAAGTATAGGTCTAAAATAGGCCATTTTGGAGCTAATTTAGCTTAATACGTCATTTAGGAGGAAACTAAGCTAACTATATGTCATTTTAGAGCAAACTTTGGTAAAAATAGGCCATTTTGGAGTTAACTATGCTTATTATGCCATTTTGGAGCTAACTAAGCTAATCATAGGTCATTTAATAGCTAAGTTGGGTAAAATAGGTCATTTTGGAGCTAGGTAAGCCTATTATGTCATTTAGGAGAGAACTAAGCTAAGTACTGGACAATTTTGATAAAATGGGCCATTTTGGAGCTAACTTAGCTTACTATGTCATTAGGAGGAAACTAAGATAAATATATGTCATTTTAGAGCTAACTTAGGTAAAAATAAGTCATTTAGGAGCTAACTATGCTTATTATGCCATTTTGAAGCTAACTAAGCTAATTATAGGTCATTTAATAGCTAACTTTGGTAAAATAGGTCATTTTGGAGCTAGCTAAGCTTATTATGCCATTTTGGAGCTAACTAAGCGAAGTATAGGTCATTTTTGATAAAATAGGCCATTTTGGAAACTAAGCTAAGTATAGGTCATTCTAGCGCTAACTTGGGTAAAACATGTCATTTTGGACCTAAGGTAAGGTAAGTAACCATCATTATACGGTTGTTAAGCAAAACACTAGAAAAAACATACCATTCTCGTCAGCACGGAGGTGAAACACGGTGGCTCTGGCTTGTTTCACCTGGAGAAGGCTGCTCTGTAGAAGGGTCGTGCGATGCGTTTCGGGAGATATTCTGCACCAAACATCATTTGCAATGTGTCGTTACCATGATGACACTCAAAAGATCACTGCATTGAAATGAAACTCACCATCCCCGTCACGTTAATGACTGGCATCGCTGGAGGGACGTGGTCGGTTTTCTCGCACATAGACTGTACATTTGGTTTCGACAAGTCAAACTTTTTAGTTATTAATGATATGAACATTAAAATGCAATATTTGACAAATATGAAGAAGAAACTTACCACAAAGAGCTAGTACATGGCCCTGTTAGACGCATCGTTCCGTGCCCTCTCCACCTCCAACAACGCATCCGTCCTCTCCTCCATCTCCTTCATCTCCTTATCCTTCGCCGCCAAAAGCACCTGCGTTGCGTCTCTCTCTTTCTGAATAGTAGCCTACAACACAACTCATTGTTAGCATTGTAATCATATTGGTTCACACACACAACGTAATGCGGAAAGATAGTTGAGTCCATTAAACTAACCTCGATGGCAAGCTCGACTGGCCATGGACGAGGTGTTATTTCAGGACAGGAGCTTATTTGGCATGCCTTTATCTACCAGAGAGTTCTAGGACAACGTATAAGGCCGTCTCCAATGGCGATCGAGCCATGGGGCCTCACATAGCCAGCTATCATCACCAGCTCTGGATCAATAGGCCCTTGGCTCGGGTTAAAGTCCTCCCCTTTCCTCGCCTTCCCATGATATCTGTACTTCACGAGCTTGTGTGGGAGGACATGTTGGTGAAGTTTTTGGGATGATCGAGGTCAGACTCAGAGAATGCCTTGACTGTTGGGGAACGTTGCATGGGAAACAAAAATTTTCCTACGCACACGCAGATCTATCCATGGTGATGAGCATCTATGAGAGGGAGAGTGGATCTACGTACCCTTGTAGATCGCTAAGCGGGAAGCGTTAAGAAACGCGGTTGGTGTAGTCGAACGTCTTTGCGATCCAAATCGCCGAGCGTCCCGCGATCTCATCACGATCTGTCCCGCGAACTCATCATGATCCGTCCCATGATGTCATCACGATCCGTCCCGCGAACTCATCACGATCCATCCCACGAACTCATCACGATCCGTCTCGCGATCTTGATCACGGTCCTTCCGATCTAGCGCCGAACGGACGGCACCTCCGCGTTCAGCACACGTACAACTCGATGACGATCTCCGCCTTCTTGATCCAGCAAGAGGGAGCAGAGAGGTAGAAGATTTCTCCGGCAGCATGACGGCGCTCCGGAGATGGTGGTGGACTATTCCGGCAGGGCTTCGCCTAAGCACTGCAGAAATCCGATCTAGAGGAGAATCTATGCACTAGAGGAACGGGTAGCACGTGGCTAAAAATTCTGTGCCAAAACCCTAAAATCCTCTAGTATATATAGGAGGAGAGGAGGAGGAGGCTTGGCTTCCAAAGAGGCAGCCCTTGGGTCGGCTGAACCTAGTGGGATTGGAGGATTCCTCCTCCAATCCTAGTAGGACTAGGACTCCTTCTTTATTTTTGCCTTTTTTGCCCTTTTCCACCTTTTTCTCTTTGGGCTTTTCTTCCCAGCCGCATGGGCCTTGTGTGGGACTTCCACCAGCCCACAAAGGGCTTGTATTTACTCTCCCACAGCCCATGAAGCCTATTGGGTCGAAATACCCCTCCCGGTGGTCTCCCGGTACACTACCGGTATTCCCGATACACTACTGATGAGCCCGAAAGTTTTCCGGCGACCAAAACAGGACTTCCTATATATGAATCTTTACCTTCAGAGCATTCCGGAGCTCCTCTTGAAGTCCGAGATCACATCCGGGACTCCGAACAACCTTCGGTCACCACCATACATAACTCTATACTACCAAAACGTCACCAAACCTTTAGTGTGCAGACCATGCGGGTTTGAGAACTATGTAGACATGACCGAGACACCTCTATGGTCAATAACCAATAGCGGGACCTGGATGCCCATATTGGTTCCTACATATTCTACGAAGATCTTTATCGGTCGAACCTCTATGTCAAGGATTCAGTTAATCCCGTATGATGTTCCGTTTGTTCTTCGGTATGTTACTTGCCCGAGAGTCGATCGTCGGTATCTGCATACCTAGTTCAACCTCGTTAACGGCAAGTCTCTTTACTCGTTCCGTAATACAAGATCCCATGACTAACACTTAGTCACATTGCTTGCAAAGCTTATTGTGATTTTGTATTACCGAGTGGGCCCTGAGATACCTCTCCGTCACACGGAGTAACAAATCCCAGTCTTGATCCATGCCAACTCAACAAACACCCTCGGAGATACCTGTAGAGGACCTTTATAGTCACCCAGTTACGTTGCGACGTTTGATACACACAAGGTACTCCTCCGGTGTCAGTGAGTTGCATGATCTCATGGTCATAGGAACATATACTTGACATGCAGAAAACAGTAGCAATAAACTGACACGATCATATGCTACGTTCGTAGTTTGGGTCTTGTCCATCACACCATTCTCCTAATGATGTGATCCCGTTTATCAAATGACATCTCATGTCCATGGCTAGGAAACCTTAACCATCTTTGATCAACGAGCTAGTATATTAGAGGCATACTAGGGACATGGTTTTGTCTATGTATCCACACATGCATCTAAGTCTCCGATCAATACAATTATAGCATGGATAATAAACGATTATCATGAACAAGGAAATATGATAATAACCAATTTATTATTGCCTCTAGGGCATATTTCCAACAGTCTCCCACTTACACTAGAGTCAATAATCTAGTTCACATCACCATGTGATTCGCATTGTTATGAATCTAACACCCAATGAGTTCTGGGGCTTGATCATGCTTTGCATGTGAGAGAGGTCTTATAGTTAACGGGTCTGCGACATTCAGATCCATGTGTACTTTGCAAATTTTATGTCAAACCGTAAACACTGCTACCACACTCCACCTGGTACTATTCCAAATGGCTGCTCCACTATACGTATCCATATTGCTACTACGAGTCATGTAGATTGGTGTTAAAGCTTGCATTGACGTAACTCTTTACGGCGAACTCTTTATCACCTCCATAATCGAGAAACATCTCCTTAGTCTTTTAGTTACTAAGGATAATCTTGAACGCTGTCCAGTGCTCCATTCCAGAATCACTTTGAAACCTTCTGGCCATACTTATGGCAAGGCTGACATTGTGTCTTGTGCACAGCATTGCATACATGGTAGAGCCTATGGCTGAAGCATAGGGGATGACACTTCATCTTTTCTCTATCTTCTGCAGTCACTAGGCATTGAGTCTTACTCAACTTCACACCTTACAAAGCAAGCGAGAACTCTTTCTCTGACTGATCCATTTTGAATTCTTTCAAAAACTTTGTCAAGGTATGTACTTATTGAAAAGTCTCATCAAGCTTCTTGATCTATATCTATAGATCTTGATGCTCAACAATTAGGTAGATTTATCCAGGTCTTCCTTTGAAAAACTCTTTTTCAAACAACCGTTTATGCTTTCTAGAAATTCTACATCATTTCCGATCAACAATATGTCAACCACATATGCTTAGCAGAAACTCTATAGTGCTCCCACTCACTTTATTGTAAATACAAGTTTCTCATAAACTTTGTATAGACTCAAAAACTTTGATCACCTTATCAAAGTGTATATTCCAACTCCGAGATGCTTGCTTCAGTTCATAGAAGGTTCACTAAAGCTTGCACACCTTTTAGCATCCTTAGGACTGACAAAAACCTTCTGGTTGTATCTCATACAACCTTTCCTTAAGGAAGGAAACGATGTTTTGGTATCCATCTGCCAGATTTCATAATTGAAAAATGTAGCAACTGCTAACATAATTCCAACAGACTTTAGCATCGCTATGGGTGAGAAAGTCTCATCGCAGTCAACTCCTTGAACTTGTCGGAAACTTGTTTGCGACAAGTCGAGCTTTATAAATGGTGACATTCACCATCAACGTCTGTCTTCATCTTAAAGATCCATTTGTACTCAATGCCTTCCATCCAACGAGCAAGTATACCAAAGTCTATACTTGGTTTTCATACATGCATCCTTTCTTGGATTTTATGGCCTCTAACCATTTGTCGGAATCCGGGCCCATCATCGCTTCTCCACAGCCCGTAGGTTCATTGTTGCCAACAACATGACCTCCAAGATAGGGTTGTCGTATCGCTCAGGAGCAGTACACATCCTTGTCGACCTACGAGGTTTGATAGTAACTTGATCCGAAGCTTCATGATCATCATCATTTACTTCCTCTTCAACTAACGTAGGCTTCACAGAAAACTACTTCCTGCGCTGCGTTACTCTCTGGTTGAACAAAGGTTCAACAACCTCATCAAGTTCTATCTTCCTCCCACTCAATTCTTTCAAGAGAAACTTTTTCTCGAGAAAGGACCCTGTTTTAGCAACAAACACTTTATGCTTGGATCTGAGATAGAAGGTTTACCCAACTGTTCTTAGGGTATTCTATGAAGATGCATTTGTCCGCTTTGGGTTCGAGCTCATTAGGTGAAAACATTTTCCACACAAGTGTCGCAGCCCCAAACATTAAGAAATGACAGCTTGGGTTTCCATCAAACCCTAATTCACACGATGTCATCTCAACGGATTTAGATGGTGCCCTATTTAAAGTGAATGTAGTTGTCTCTAATGCATAACCCCAAAATTATAGTAGCAAAACGATAAGAGACATCATAGCACGCACCATACACAATAGAGTACGACTATGACATTCAGACGCACCATCACACTATGGTGTTCCCGGTGGCGTGAGTTGTGAAACAACTTTCACATTGTCTAAAGTTGTATGCCAAACTCGCAACTCAGATATTCACCTCCACGATCATATCGCGGACATTTTTATCTACTTGTCGTGATGATCTTAAACTTCACTCTGAATTTTCTTGAACCTTTCAAACGATTCAGACTTGTGTTTCATTAAGTAAATATACACTATATCTACCCAAATCATTGGTGAAGGTAAGAAAATAACGATATCCACCGCACGCTACAAGACTCATTGGATTGCATACATCAACAAGTATCATTTCCAATAAATCACTTGCCCGCTCCATCCATCTGGAAACGGGGTCCTTAGTCATCTTGCCCAAGAGGCATGGTTCGCATGTCTCAACCGATTCAAAATTGAATGAGTCCAAAGATCCATCAGCATGGAGTTTCTTCATGCGCTTTATACCAATATGACATTTAGCGGCAGTGCCACAAGTATGTGGTACTATCATTATTAACTTTGTATCTTTTGGCGTCAATGTTATGAACATGTGTATTACTATGATCAAGACTCAACAAACCATTCTCACTGGGTGCATGATCATTGAAGGTATTATTCATGTAAACAGAATAACCATTATTCTCTAACTTAAATGAATAACCGTGTTGCAATAAACACGATCTAATCACATTCATGCTCAACACAAAACACCAAATAACATTTATTTAGGTTTGTCTCTAATCCCGAAGGTAGAGAGAGCGTGCGATGTTGATCACATCAACCTTGGAAACATTTCCAACACACATCGTCACCTCACCCTTAGCTAGTGATCCATTTGTAGCTTTTATTTCGAGTTACTAACGTTTAGCAATCGAACCGGTATCCAATACCCAGGTGCTACTAGGAGTACTCGCAAGGTACACATCATTAAAACGTATATCAAATATACTTTTGTCGATGTTGCCAGCCTATCTTATCTACCAAGTATCTAGGGTTGTTCTGCTTCAGCGACCGCTCTCCTCATTATCGAAGCACTTAGTCTCGGGTTTGGGTTCAACTTTGGGTTGCTACACTAGAGCAGCAACTGACTTGCTATCCATGAATTTTCCCTCCTTGCTCTTTCCCTTCTCGAAACTAGTGGTTTCACTAACCATCAACACTTGACGCTCCTTCTTGATTTCTACCTTCGCGGTGTCAAACATCGCAAATAGCTCAGGGATCATTATTTCTATCCCTAGCATTTTATAGTTCATCACCAAGTTCTAGTAGCTTAGTGACAGTGACTTGGAGAACTATATATATCACTATCTTATCTGCAAGATCAACTCCCAATCGATTCAAGCGATTGTAGCACCCAGACAATCTGAGCACATGCTCAATGATTGAGCTATTCTCCTTCATCTTGTAGGCAAAGAATCTTGTTGGAGATCTCATATCTCGCAACACGGGCACGAGCCTGAGATCCTAATTTCAGCTCTTAGAACATCTCATATGTTCCGTGACGTTCAAAACGTTTTGGAGCCTCAATTCTAAGTCGTAATGCATGACACACTAAACTATAAAGTAGTCATCAGAACGTGCCTGTCAGATGTTCACAACATCTACAAACAATGTTAGAGGGGTTGGCGCACCGAGCGGTGCATTAAGGACATAAGCCTTCTGTGCAGCAATGAGGACAATCCTCATATCATGGAGCCAGTCCGCAATATTGCTACCATGAACTTTCAACTCTATTTCTCTAGGAACATATAAAAATTCAAGGGAGGTACAACGTGAGCTAGTAATCTACAACATAATTTTGCAAAGACACTACTGACTATGTTCATGATAATGAGTTCAATTAATCATATTACTTAAGACCCCCCACTCAAATTGACATCCCTACGGTCATCCGAGTGATACATGATCCAAATTCACCAACTCAAGTCCAATCATCACGTGAGTTGAGGTGGTTACAATGGTGAACATCATCATGTTGATCATATCTACTCTATGACTCATGTTCGACCTTTGGGTCTCTTGTGTTCTGAGGCCATGTCTGTACATGCTAGGCTTGTCAAGTCTAACTCGAGCGTTCTGCATGTGCAACACTGGCTTGCACCCATTGTATGTGAACGTAGAGTCTATCACACCCGATCATCACGTGGTGTCTTGACACGAAGAACTTTCGCAACGGTGCACACTCGGGGAGAACACAATTTATCTTGAAATTAAGTGAGGGATCACCTTGTAATGCTATCGTCGTCCTAAGCAAAACAAGGTGCATAATAGGATTAACATCACATGAAAATCATAAGTGACATGATATGGCCATGAACTTGTGCTTTTGATCTCCATCATGAAAGCACCGGCATGATCTCCATCATCACCGGCATGACACCATGATCTCCATCATCTTGATCTCCATCAACATGTCGCCATCGGGGTTGTCGCGCCCACCATGCTTCTACTACTATTGCTACCGTTTAACGATAAAGTACAACATTACATAGTGCTTAATGATTGACACGCAGGTCATACAATAATTAAAGACAACCCTATGGCTCCTGCCGGTTGCCATACTCGTCGACATGCAAGTCGTGATAATCTATACATCACATGATCATCTCATACATCACATATATCACATCATGTAATTGGCCATATCACATCACAACATACCCTGCAAAAACAAGTTAGACGTCTTCTAATTGTTGTTTCATGTGTTTACGTGGCTGCTACGGGTATCTAGCAAGAATAATTCTCATCTACGCAAAAACCACAACGGTGATACACTAGTTGCTTTTCAACCTTCTCAAGGACCACCTTTGTCGAATCTGATCCAACTAAAGTGAGAGAAACTGGCACCCGCAAGCCATCTATGCAACAAGTTGCGGTCGAGGGAACCGGTCTCTCGTAAGCGTACGAGTAATGCTGGTTCGGTTCGCTTCATCTCACAATACCGCTGAACCAAAATACGACCAAGGGAGGAAGCAATCTAAGCATCAACACCCACAAACCTTTTGTGTTCTACTCGAGATCTCATCTACACATAGACCTAGCTCATGATGCCACTATCAGGGAACGTTGCATGGGAAACAAAAAATTTCCTATGCACACGCAGATATATCCATGGTGATGAGCATCTACGAGAGGGAGAGTGGATCTACGTACCCTTGTAGATCGCTAAGCGGGAAGCGTTAAGAAACACGGTTGGTGTAGTCGAACGTCTTCGCGATCCAAATCGCCAAGCGTCCCGCGATCTCATCACGATCCGTCACGCGATCCAATCACAATTCGTCCCGCGAACTCATCACGATCCGTCCCGTGATCTCATCACGATCCGTCCCGTGATCTCATCACGATCCGTCCCGCGATCTCATCGCTATCCGTCCCGCGAACTCATCACTATCCGTCCCGCAAACTCATCACGATCCGTCTCACGATCTTGATCACGGTCCTTCCGATCTAGCGCCGAATGGACGGCACCTCCGCGTTCAGCACACGTAGAGCTCGATGACGATCTTCGCCTTCTTGATCCAGCAAGAGGGAGCGGAGAGGTAGAAGAGTTCTCCGACAGTGTGACGGCGCTCCGGAGATGGTGGTGGAGCTATTCCGGCAGGGCTTCTCCTAAGCACTGTAGAAATCCGATCTAGAGGAGAAACTATGCACTAGAGGAATGGGTAGCACGTGGCTGAAAATTCTGTGCCAAAACCATAAAATCCTCTAGTATATATAGGGGGAGAGGAGGAGGAGACTTGGCTGCCAAAGAGGAAGCCCTTGGGTCGGCCGAACCTAGTGGGATTGGAGGATTCCTCCTCCAATCCTAGTAGGACTAGGACTCCTCCTTTATTTTTGCCTTTTTTGCCTTTTTCCACCTTTTTCTCTTTGGGCTTTTCTTCCTAGCCGCATGGGCCTTGTTTGGGACTTCCACCAGCCCACACAGGGCTGGTATTTACTCTCCCACATCCCATGAAGGCTCTTGGGTCGAAATACCCCTCCCGGTGGTCTCCCGGTACACTACCGGTACTCCCGATACACTACCGATGAGCCCGAAACTTTTCCGGCGACCAAAACAGGACTTCCTATACATGAATCTTTACCTTCGGACCATTCCAGAGCTCCTCGTGACGTCCGGGATCTCATACAGGACTCCTAACAACCTTCGGTCACCACCATACATAACTCTATACTACAGAAAACGTCACCAACCTGAAGTGTGCAGCCCCTGCGGGTTCGAGAACTATGTAGACATGACGAGACACCTCTACGGTCAATAACCAATAGTGGGACCTGGATGCCCATATTGGTTCCTACATATTCTACGAAGATCTTTATCGGTCGAACCTCTATGTCAAGGATTCAGTTAATCCCGTATGATGTTCCCTTTGTTCTTCGGTATGTTACTTGCCCGAGATTCGATCGTCGGTATCTCCATACCTAGTTCAACCTCGTTACCGGCAAGTCTCTTTACTCGTTCCGTAATACAAGATCCCGTGACTAACACTTAGTCACATTGCTTGCAAGGCTTATTGTGATGTTGTATTACCGAGTGGGCCCTGAGATATCTCTTCGTCAGACGGAGTAACAAATCCCAGTCTTGATCCATGCCAACTCAACAGACACCCTCGGAGATACCTATAGAGCACCTTTATAGTCACCCAGTTACGTTGCGACGTTTGATACACACAAGGTACTCCTCCGGTGTCAAGTAGTTGCATGATCTCATGGTCATAGGAACATATACTTGACATGCAGAAAACAGTAGCAATAAACTGACACGATCATATGCTATGTTCGTAGTTTGGGTCTTCTCCATCACACCATTCTCCTAATGATGTGATACTGTTTATCAAATGACATCTCATGTCCATGGCTAGGAAACCTTAACCATCTTTGATCAACGAGCTAGTCTATTAGAGGCATACTAGGGACATGGTTTTGTCTATGTATCCACATATGCATCTAAGTCTCTGATCAATACAATTATAGCATGGATAATAAACGATTATCATGAACAAGGAAATATGATAATAACCAATTTATTTCCAACATTGACCATCTTGTACGAGGCGGTATGGGCCATCGCATAGAGGTCGTGCATCTCTGGTTCCTCCGTCTTATTGTGACGCGCCTAAAAGAGAGAGAGGAAAAAAGTATTAGTCAAGGGCTCTAGCTAGCATTAAGAATGAATTGCATGAGTCATGAAGCAAACCACATACCCAGTTCTCACCAAACTCATTTAACTTGACGTTCCCTTGATGGTGTGGCACACCAACCATTTTTCCACGCCTTTCCTTGGCATTGTTTTGGCTGGCCTCCCACTTTTCGGAGCACCACTGATCCACCAAGGCCTCCTAACAATCCTTCTTATCCACACACCATCTCGGGGGCACCTAAGTTAATAAAGAGAAATTTGAGCGCTACGCGTAAGAATCAAATCAAGGAAACTAACTATAAGGCCTTAATAATATGTAATTACCTTCATGTAATGCTCCTTCTCCATCTTAGAATCGTGGCACTTCGTCTTTTCCTTACTAATACGCCGCGAGGCGTAGTAATCTCGAACTACCTGCACCCGGGCCTCGTGCTGCCAATTTTGAAGTAGGCGGCGGTATTCGGTTTAGATAACCTATGTCGCGGCCTCCTCGTATCCCTCCACACACCTGTAGAAGGTATGCAAACGAGACAACACTGATTAGTACAATAACTAGCTATTGTTGATTTTTAATCGTGTAAAGTACAAATTACCCAGAATTGTCTGATCACCATGTCGGCCCTCGTGTGGCACAAAACACCATCGATGTCCACCTCCGACGGGGCCGGGGCACCCAAGTAGTGCTCCCAGGTCATTCCTAACTCTCTACCCCGACCGGGCAACGTAACAAACCCCGAGAAGTTTTTCCAGCAAAGCACACCAAGGACGCTGTTGGGCTTGCAAACACCCTTGGCAACAATCCAACCACTGCAGTATGACAAATTAAAGCCAACACATTAGATATTTGAGAAAACATGAAGGCAAATGGTTAAATAAGAGTAAATGAACTTACTTGTCCCCATTTGGCTGAATTGATCACCTCTGCTCGCGGGTTGCCGGCACGGGCGGGAGCACCATACTACCATGCTGGTAGACGGTGGCCCCCTCACCCTGCTCCTCGTTGCTATCAGCATGGCCACTTGGCTCCGGCTGACCCAGATCAGACCAGGTATCCCACTTGGTCTCCTGGGATGTACCCTCATCCCTGCTTTGCTCCGGAGTCTCCTAGAATGAAGCCTCTGGGACACGAGTCTCATGGGTCGAAGGCTCGTCGACCCGAGGCTCGTGAACCGGAGTCCGTGTAGCCTCCACCTCAGACAGGTCCACCCTAGCAGTCCTGTGCTCAGGTGAATCATCTGGGGCTGGCGGCAAGGAAGGCATGGCAGCCATCCTACCTCTCCCACGGTCACATGTGCGTTTAGTAGATCTCTTTTTTGCGGGGGGTCGACCTCCTCTCACGGGGGCCGCGCTCGTCGAAGAAGCGGCCACTCCATGCAGAGTAGAGAGCAACACTCTCCGGAGAGATGGGGCAGGAATGGGAGTACCCATCCCACCATCCGCCGATGAAGAAAGAGCCTCGGAGTGCTCTCGACCCTTTCCCACCATCTTTCAACACCCGACATGACAAAGAGTAAATGAAATTAGTACAACATAAATACCAACATGAGTAATGAAATGTATATAATTTAAGTTTATCATCATCATAAATACCAACATGAGTAATAAAAATTGAATACCTTACATGAACTAAAATTTTATATATGTACATAATAATAGTTGAATACCTGACATGAACTAACAATAATCTTGATCGTCTCTATATGCTTTGGGATAAATAAATGCATCATGATCATCACTATCATCAATAAATGCAACATCATCATCACTATCAGGAAGAACATGTGGAAGGCCTCCATTATTTAATCGGTCAAGAAGTGACAGGTCATTTGTAGCAGTAACCCCTTCTTCTGTTATTCCTATTCTTCTTCTCCTCCTTTTCATCTTATTTCTCCTCTTGTTCTTCTCCTCCTTTTCTTCTTCTTTCTCCTCTTCTTCTGTTTTTCCTCTTCTTCTCCTCTTCTTCTTTCTCCTATTTTTCTTCTTCTTTCTTCTTCTTCTTCTTCTATTCCTTTTTACTCTTCTTTTCGCTCTTATCCTTTTTCCCTCTTCTAATTATCTAATTATCTAAACCTAAACCTATACCTAAACAAAATTAACACTAAACTAAATTGAACTAATAGTAGGACTAAAATTTAACTAATGTAGACCTAACTAAACAAGGTAAGTAACCCTAATTCCTAAAATCTTACTAACTACAACTAAACTACATTTTTTTACATCTTCTACAACTAACTACAACTAATTAACTAACTACAAGTAACTAATACTAAAACAGAACAGAAACAAAGAAAAAAATGAAAAAAATAGGAGGCGTTGGTGGGGGAGGTGGAGGCCGGCGTTGCTGGAGGTGGAGGGGGAGGGGCTCACCGTAGTGGGGGAGGTGGAGGCCGGCGTTGGTGGAGGTGGAGGAGGCCGTCACGGGAGTGGGGGCGTGGCCGGGGCCGGACGGGGGTGTGGCCGGCTGGGGGAGGGGCGGCCGTGGGAGGTGTGGCTAGGGGCGGGGCTGGATGGGGTAGGGGCGGCGGGGGGTGGGGCCGACCGGGGGAGGTGCGGCGCGGGGGAGGTGGCTAGCGGTGGCGAGGGGCTGGCGGCGGCTGTCGCAGGGGGAAGGGTGGAGTGAGGGAGGGAGAGAGTGAGATAGAGAGGAGTGAGGGCTGGGACGACCGTTAGTAGGGCATCTCCTTTGCCGTGTGCCTTCAGACGGCAAAAAGAGCCAGGGCAGATGGCAAAGGAGCCTCAGACGGCAAAGACCCCGTCCGTTTGGACCTCGCCAGGCCCAAGGTCCAGTGGGACCCACCTTAGATCTTTGCCGTCTGCCCTGGCTCTCTTTGTTGTCTGAAGGCAGACGGCAAAGAATTGGCACATGTCAAACAGTGCCTTTGCCATGTGCCAGTTCTTTGTCATCTGCTTTGTGACAGCACATGGGAAAGAGCATCTTTGCCATGTGTCAGCAGACGGCAAAGGCCTGGCACATGGAAAATAAATGAATTCCAGTAGTGCTTGGTGGTTTGTTCATTTTCAAGAGCTGGAGATAGCTCCACGATCTCATTAGTGTAATCAAGTTCATGACCTTCCATTTTCTCAATGGTGGCCTCATGCTCCTCAAGATGAGCTTCCAACTCCTTAATATATTTCTTGCCCTTAATGGCAATAGACATGATTTCCATGAAGTTGGAACGAGCAAGATTATTCTTATGAAGATCTTTTAAAAACCATTTCTCCCTTAAGTTTTAAGGAAGCAATATGATCACTCTCTTCATCATTATCATCAACATCATCATCGTGAGATATATTGGGATTCAAAGTAGGAGATACCTTTGAAGCCTTAGTCATAAGGCAAAAGTGAGAAACAATAGATGATGATGTAGGATCCCTTGAAGCACCATTCAAGACTACATCTTGTTCCATGGAGTGTTGGGTTTCCTCTAAATTGTTAGCACAATAACTCGAGGAAATAGATATATTTTTATCATGGCAGCAAGATATAGCAAGCATATCATCATGAGATTTAGTCAAGCAACTTGTACATGATATGCAAGGGCTATAAACACAAGCATGTGAAACATTTAAAATGCTTGAGGTGTTAAAGTCCAAAGATGTAGCATTGCGACAAGATAGTGATGAAGAATTATCAACAATAAGCCCACTATCATCATTACAATGATCATCACTACTCACCATATAATTACCTCGTGGCAATCCACATGTAGGTGAAGTAGATGAAGTTGAGAATACAACACGACTCAACTACAAATCTTGGACTCATCAAATTTATCTTGAATCTTTGTCCACAAATCATGAGCATCCCAGAATGGCAGGAGTTCAAATATAACTACATTGCTCAAAGCATCAAAAAGCACAATAGAAGCTTGAGCATTGAGATAAGAGTTTTGCTCATCCTCTAAAGACATGTGTTGAGAATACTTTGGAGGATAAAAACCCATATCTAAAATTCGCTCTAAAGACGGGTCCATGAGCCTAAAGAGAATGAGCATGCGAATTACACAAACATCAAAATTTGTGCCATTGAAACTAAGAGTGTGAGAGAATCCTAATCCCCTAGTCGACATCCTTACTCTCCAGGTTGTTAAACCTAATAATGAGACACCTCGCTATGATACCAATTGAAAGGACGTGTATGTCGCCAAGAGGGGGGTGAATAGGCGCTTTAAAATAATTAGGGTTTAGGCTTGAACAAATGTGGAATAAAACTATGTTTAATTAGTCAAGCACAAAACCTAAAACAGCTAGGCTCACCTATGTGCACCAACAACTTATGCTAAGCAAGATAGACAACTAAGTGATAGCAAGATATATACCAAGAAACAATATGGCTATCACAAAGTAAAGTGCATAAGTAAAGGGGCTCGGGTAAGACATAATCGAGGCACGTGGAGACGACGATGTATCCCGAAGTTCACACCCTTGCGGATGCTAATCTCCGTTCGGAGAGGTGTGGAGGCACAATGCTCCCCAAGAAGCCACTAGGGCCACCGCAATCTCGTCATGCCCTCGCACAATGCAAGATGCCGTGATTCCACTAAGGGACCCTTGAGGGTGGTCACCGAACCTATACAAACAAGGTTGGGGCAATCTCCACAACTGAATTGGAGGCTCCCAACGACACCAAGAAGCTTCACCACAATGGATTGTGGCTCCGAGGTGACCTCAAATGCTCGGGGCAATCTCCACAACCTAATTGGAGCCCCGAAGCTTTCCCGGAGCTTTGCACCACAATGATTGAGCTCCGAGGCACCACCTACCATCTAGGGTGCCAAAGCACCCAAGAGGAACAAGCTCTAGGGTGCTCAAACACCCAAGAGTAATAAGCTTCTCATCTTCTCACTTCCACGTATCACCGTGGAGAACTCAAACCTACGCACCAAATGCAATGGCAAGGGCACACAAAGTGCCCAAGTCTTTCTCTCCCAAATACCACCAAAGCAACTAATGCTAGGTAGGAAAATGAGAGGAAGAACGAAGAAGAACATGAAGAACTCCAAGATCTAGATCCAAGGGGTTCCCCTCACTTAGAGGAGAAAGTGATTGGTGGAAATGTGGATCTAGATCTCCTCTCTATTTTGCCTCAATAACTAGCAAGAATCATTCAAGGGACTGAGATTTAGCAAGCTCGAAGAAGGTCAACAATGGGGGCAAACTCGAGCTCAAAGGATAAGGTTCAATGGGGAAGAAGACCCCCTTTTATAGGTGGGGAAAAAATCCAACCGTTATCCTCACAGCCTGCACAGAGCGGTACTACCGCTAGGGCGGTAGTAGCCATATGAAAAACAAAAGCGAGGAGGCGAAAGGCCTGTAGAACCGCCGGAGCGGTACTACCGTTCGTCCTCATGGTATTACCACTAGGGATAGTGGTACTATCACAAAGGGTAGCAGTATTACTGCTTGCGAGCGGTACTAAAAAAATACATCCGTGCCTACTACTGGTGGGAAAAACACGAGATTTTGGTCCAGTGCGGTAGTACCGCTCTTGGAGCCGCGTTAGTACCGCTCCGGAGCGGTAGTAAAAAATTACACCCGCTCTAGCCATGGTAGTAACGCTGCAGGCTTTTAAGAACACCAAAACTACCACAACTTTTGCAAACGGACTCTGAATTCAATGAAACAAAGTTTGTTGGAAAGCTAACAACATGGGATAACAAAATATTGATTGAAAATATCAATAAGAAGCAAATGAGGAAACTCCCATAAGAAAATGGTGAGAACCCTTCCTCGAATAAGACATGTAAAACCTCCAACACCGAAACGCAATAGACGAAGCATATGAAATCTGTTTTCGATGTACTAGAGCTTGTCACGAAGATAACCACAAGCTCAAGAACCCACATAGACAAAAGCCAACCAAGAACCAAGAAATATGATGATCACATGAATGCAATGGTTTGATCTTTCAACGAACGATACAATCAAGCTACTCACTTGAGAGCCCCCCTTGATAGTACGGAAATCGATCCTATAACCCGGTATCTCAACTACCACCACAAGACTGGTAAAATAGGAAAACCTATCAAGATCAAACCTTAGCCTTGCGCATAGTCCACTTGAGCTAGATTATTATAGTCTTGACATCCTCAAGATGGACCACCTTTCTTGCTTGTGTTGGCTTGATGAAGACTAGATGATTGCTCCCCCATACTCCACTATGGGTGAGCCACTGTTTGGCACATCTTCACAAGTCCATTGTCACCAGAATTAACGGCGAGCCTCAATCATGATCTCTTCGTGATGCTTCACTTGAGATTGCACATCGCAACCTTGATGACGATCTCCACTTGATGTCATCTTCCATGGGATGTATGGGATCTGCCTCTTGATGCAAGCCCATGGAAATATACCTAACCCTGACAAAGAAATCTCACGTAGACCATGGGTTAGGACACAAAGCGTAATGGCCAATGCTTACCACACCATGGGATCACTTGATCCCTCTCGATACATCGTGTACGCTTTGTGTGTTGATCAACTTGATTCACTTGTTGACTTAGTCTTGATCAACCTTGTATCTTAGATTCTCTCTTCATAAAGATGATTTCTTGAAGGTAAACATGAATGCTTACACAATCTTCGTCTTCAAGACATGCTTGCAATAAGCTCAACTCCCACATGACAAATCTTTGGATAAACCTTGAATACCACCTTGGTCACCATATAAACTCCTTGAAACCAACAGATGGACTCCAAGAAGTACCTACGGACAAATCCTTTGAATATAACTCAAGGCAACCATTAGTCCATAGGGATTGTCATCAATTACCCAAAACCACACATGGAGAAATGTGCTCTTACAGTAACTCCTTAGTCACATTGCTTGCTAGCTTCTTGTGATGTTTCATTACCGAGAGGGCCCAGAGATACCTCTCCGTCATACAGAGTGACAAATCTCAGTCTCGATCCATGCCAACTCCACGAACACCCTCGGAGATACCTGTAGAGCATCTTTATGATCACCCAGTTATGGAGTGACATTTGATACACACAAGGCATTCCTCCAGTGTAAGGGAGTTGCATGATCTCATGGTCTTAGGAACTTATACTAGACATGAAGAAAGCAGTAGCAATAAACTTAGTGATACGATCAAATGCTATGCTTACGGTTTGGGTCTTGTCCATCACATCATCCTCCTAATGATGTGATCCTGTTATCAAATGACAAATCGTGTCTATGGTCAAGAAACCTTAACCATCTTTGATCAACGAGCTAGTCTAATAGAGTCTCACTAGGGACATGGTGTTGTCTATGTATCCACACATGTATCTGAGTTTCCGATCAATACAATTCTAGCATGGATAATAAATGATTATCATGAATAAGGAAATATGATAACAACCACTTTATTATTGCCTCTAGGGCATATTTCCAACAGTGGATGTTGCCTAGAGGGGGGGGGGTGAATAGGCGCTTTAAAATAATTATGGTTTAGGCTTGAACAAATGTGGGATAAAACTAGCATTTAATTTGTCAAACACAAAACCTAAAAAAACTAGTCTCACCTATGTGCACCAACAACTTATCCTAAGCAAGATAAACAACTAAGTGATAGCAAGATATATAACAAGAAACAATATGGCTATCACAAAGTAAAGTGCATAACTAAAGCACTCGAGTAAGAGATAACCAAGGCACGCGGAGATGATGATGTATCCCGAAGTTCACACCCTTGTAGATGCTAATCTCCGTTTGGATTGGTGTAAAGGCACAATGCTCCCAAGAATCCACTAGGGCCATCGTGACCTTCTCACACCCTCGCACAATGCAAGATGTCGTGATTCCACTAAGGAACCCTTGAGGGCCGTCACCAAACCCGTACAAATGGCAACCCTTGGAGGCGGTCACCGGAACCCATACAAATTGCTCGGGGCAATCTCCACAATCTAATTGGAGATCCCGACGCTTGCCCAGAGCTTTACACCACAATGATTGAGCTCCAAGGCACCACCAATCATCTATAGGGCCCCAAAGCACCCAAGAGGAACAATCTCTAGGGTACCAAGCACCCAAGAGTAATAAGCTTCTCAACTTTTCACTTCCACGTATCATCGTGGAGAACTAAAACCAATGCAACTAATGAAATGGCAAGAACACACGAAGTGCTCAAGTCCCTCACTCCCAAATCCCACCTCAACAACAAAACCTATGGAGGAATGTGATAGGAAGAACAAGGAGCTCACAAAGAACTCCAAGATCTAGATCCAAGGGGTTTACCTTACATAGAGGAGAAAGTTATTGGTGGAAATGTAGATTTAGATCCCATCTCTCTTTTCCCTCAAGAACTAGTAAGATTCATTGGAGGGATTGAGAGTTAGCAAGCTCGAAGAAGGTCAACAATGGGGGAAGAACAAGACCTCAAGAGATAAGAACCATTGGGTAAGAAGACACCCTTTTATAGGCCTCCCCAAACCCAACCATTGTGTCCACAGCCCGCACAAAAGCGGTACTACCGCCCTGGAGAGTAGTACTACCGTTCAGACGGTAGAAACCACAATGCAGAGAAATGGTGAGGAGCCATGAGGCGGTAGTGCTATCAGAGCGGTACTACCTCTCGCCCTAGCAGTACTACCGCTTACAAGCGAAAGTGGAGCGGTAGTGGGCGGGCGGTACTACCGCTTATAAGTGGTACCACCTCTCGCACTACCGTCCAACTTCCGCGCAACCTGACACAAAAAGACGAGACCCCAAAATCAGCGGTAGTATGCGTGGTACTGGATAGCGGTGGTACCACTTATAAGCGGGACTACCGCTGCCCAGAGCGGTACTACCGCCTCAGCACTAATTTTTTTTCCTACGAATTGAACTGCCATAACTTTCGCCTACGAGCTCCGAATTGAGCAAACTCAACCTTGTTGGTTATAATAAGAAGAGGCAGTATAAAAATGCCAATGATATAGAGATGTGAAACCTCTATGAATGAAGAACCGTTAAAGAGTCCAACATTGAAAACATCATAGAATATTCATATGAACTCTGTTCCGATGAACTCAAGCTTGTCATGAAGATGACCATAAGCTCTAAAACTCACAAAGAGAAAATTCAAACAAGAACCAAGAAAGATGATGATGATGAGAATGCAATGGTTTTAGCTCTCAACGAATGAGGTGCTCAAGCTACTCACTCGAGAGCCCCCCTTGATAGTACGAATATCGATCTTATAACCCGGTCTCCCAACTACCACCATGAGACCGCTAAAATAGAAAAACCTATCAGGGTTAAACCTTTGCCTTGCACATAGTTCACTTGAGATAGATAATGATGATCTTGTCCTCCTCAAGATGGACCATATTTCTTGATTGCACCGGCTCGATGAAGACTAGTAGATTGCTCCCCCATACTCCACTATGGATGAGCCTCTCTTTGGCACATCTTCACATGTCCATTATCACCATAATGGATGGCAAGCGTCAAGCATGTGATCCCTTTGTGATGACCCACTTGAACTTGCACACCTCAACCATGCTGACGATCACAACTTGATGTCATCCTCCATGGGTTGTATGAGATCTTCCTTTTGATGCATGCCCATGGAAACATACCTAACCCCACAAAGAACACTCACAAATATCATGGGTAGTACACAAAGAGTAATGGACAATACTTACCATACCATGAGATCACTTGATCCCACTTGGTACATCTTCTACGCTTTGTGTGTTGATCAACTTCAATCACTCTTCGCCTTAGTATTGATCAACCTTCTATGTTATCTTAACCATGAATGTTCCCACAATCTTGTTCTTCAAGAAATGCTTGCAATAAGCTCAACTCTGACATGACCAATCGTTGGATAAAGCCTTGAATACAACCTTGGTCATCACATAAGTTCCTTGAACAAAACAAATGGACTTCAAGAAATGCATGTGGACAAATCCTTCAAGTAAAAATCAAAGAAATCATTAGTCCATAGGGATGTCATTAATTACCAAAACCAAACCTAGACAAATGTGCTCTAATACTTGGCATAATAGTGCAACTTTTAAGATTTCATTTTAAGTTGTATCCTTTAGGATTTCGATTCATTAAAAAAGTAGAAGAGTGTTGCCCAGTTAATGGACATTCTTCAAGATATCCCTCAATATGTCGATAAACGGGCGACTTATCGCTTCTCGGTGTCTGATCGATCAGATAAATCGGCCGATAATTTGGCTGATATGCCGATATGCCGATAAACCGGGCGATTTACCCCTTATCCAGGGTCGACCGATAAGTTCCCGATAAGATATATACCTAACAATGGCAACACATAGAGAGGAAAGGGCACCCGACCGACCTACCTACCCACAATACCCACACACACCGATGCGGAGAGGATGTTGTCGAGGTTGCCTACAATGGCATCATCATCACTTCTTCCCGAGCAAGCGTCTCTAATCATGATGTGTACTCCTTTTTAATGATCCGGTATTGGAACAAGAAAGAGCATCTCGCACCTATTTCCCCTGAGGTGACCCTGGGTATCGAACCCACGAGAGCAAGATTCCCTTGAAGAAATGGTCTCTAGCAAACTTTTGCCAAAGTGTGATCCAGCTTTTGACCAAATCAACATGCAAATTGTGATTCAAACACTTATAAGAAAAAGAAGTTACAGTGGTGAGGTCTTAATGCTTACAACCATGTATTGGTGTTGGGATAAAAATGATATTAGTTTGTGCTCGGTAAGTCACCCATCAAAAGGTGCTTGTTTCGTATCGGAGTGGGGGATGTGTCCAAATAACATCTGGACCGACACGAGTCCTGATCAAGAATCAGTTGTCCTAGCAAACGCCCTATCCATCTCGTGGGGTTGCCCCGATAATTAAAATAATAATATTAGACAAAAGCATTGGGTGTTTAATGACTATACCTCATTAATACCCAAGGATATGATCCAGATTACCCTACTAAACCTTATCGTCACCGATGTTCAGTATAACACTTCATGACCCACTTGCTCCTAGCCTCATCGGTGCTCAACCTCCATGATCCTTGGTACATGCATGGATGAAGATCGCAGACAAGACAAGACACACTTCACAAAACAATTTTATTTCACACGTATGAGAAGTTGTGTCAAAGACTTCCATTGATCCCTCTCAGAACTACTCACACATGGAGATCAGATCGCGTGAAGAAAAGATTGAATAACACCTATTGGTATTGATTGAATGCAATATACCTTGCAATGGATTCCTTGTGCGATGCATGATTACAAGTATGAACTAGACGAGAGAGCACTATGGTGGTGGAGATGGCTATGAAGATGGCTATGGAGATGAAAATGGCTGCGACTAGGGTTTGTAGATGAAGATGATGATGAAGAGGTTCTGGTTGTGCTTGACGCTCCCCCTCTCCTGACATTTCGACAGCCCCCCTTTATAAAAAGTTGTTCATGTGGATGACCTGCCTCGGTTTCCATGCCAAATGACCGCTCATGCGAGCGCGTGCGAGCGCACGACATCTGGTGGACTTCTTGCACCTCTTGGTGACTTATTTCTTCTTCATTTTGCTTTATTTGCTTTCTCCCACAAGATTTCTTCCTTTTTTACTATGGAAAAATATCAAAGAGAGGATTTATGGAATATTTTGCATTCATTAGTCATTAGTGGCAGTATCGAATCAAATATCTCTCTTTTAATGAAATGTCTTGATTTAAACAAAGTTGAAATGAGTAAAAATATCACTCATCAACTCCCCGTAGCTTAAACTTGATCATCCTCGAACAACATAGAGAGAAATCTGAAGCATAAGGAACTCGGTTGTTTAAAACAAAATAACGAGAAGGTTTTGGTTCAATTACGATCAGTATGCCTAGATAGCCCTTGCCAATTCTTGAGCATGCGTTGGTTTTCCCTTGAAGAGGAAAGGGTGATGTAGCAAAGTAGATAAGTATTTCCCTAAGTTGTTGAGAACCAAGGTATCAATCTAGTAGGAGGAACAAGCAAGTCACCAATAGATGCACCTACACAAACAATCAAACTCTTGCACCCAACACTATAAAGGGGTTGTCAATCCCTTCACGGTTACTTGCAAAGTTTAGATCTGATAGAGATAGATGTAAAAGATTGCGGAAAGTAAAAAAGTAAATAAATTGCAGAAAGGTATTTTTGGTATATATATTTGAAAATATAATATGGAATATAGACCCGGGGGCCATAGGTTTCACTAGAGGCTTCTCCCTTGAAGGAAAATAACACGGTGGGTGAACAAATTACTATCGAGCAATTGATAGAAAAGTGCAATGATTATGCATATAGGCATCACGTCCGTGTCAAGTACACCGACACGATTCTACATCTACTACTATTACTCCACCCATCGGCCGGCTCCTGCCTGCATCTAGAGTATTAAGTTCATGAAGAACAGGGTAACACATTAAGTAAGATGACATGATGTAGAGGGATAAACTCAAGCAGTACAATGAAAACCCCATCTTTTACCCTTGATGGCAACAATACAATATGTGCCTCACTACCCCTACTTTGTCACTGGGTGAGGACACCGCAAGATTGAACCCAAAACTAAGCACTTCTCTCATTGCAAGAGTTATCAATCTAGTTGGCCAAACCAAACCAATAACTCGAAGAGACTTGCAAAGATATGAAATCATACATATAAGAATTCATAGAAGAACCAAATAATATTCATAGATAAGCTCATCATAAACCCACAAGTCATTGGATCTCGACAAACACACCGCAATAGAGTATTACATCGGATAAATCCCCATGAAGATCATGGAGAACATGGTATTGAAGCACAAAGAGAGAGAATAAGCCATCTAGATACTATCTATAGACCCGTAGGTCTGTGGTGGACTACTCACGCATCATCGGAGGGGCAATGGAGTTGATGTAGACGCCCTTTGTGATCGAATCCCCCTCCGACAGATTACCGGAAAAGGCTCCAAGATTGGATCTCTCGGGAACGGAGGCTTCTGGCAGCGGAAAAGTATTATCATGGCTCTTTTTGGTATTAGGGGAATATTTGGAAATTTATAGGCCGAAGATTAGGGTTGGAGGACCTGCTGGGGACCACAAGCCAGGGGGACGCCCCCCTGGTCGCGCCAGGGTGGCTTGTGACCTCATGGAAGGTCTCCTACCTTCCTATCCAAGTCTGGTAGATGTCTTCTGGTCCAAGAAAAAGCATCGCGAAGATTTTATTCCATTCGGACTCCGTTTGATATTCAATATCTACAATACTCAAAAACGAGGAAAAACATAAACTGACACTAGGCTCTAGGTTAATAGGTTAGTCCCAAAAATAATATAAAATAGCATATTAATGCATATAAAACATCCAAAATAGATAATTTAATAGCGTGGAACAATGAAATATTATAGATATGTTGGAAATGTATCATCATCCCCAAGCTTAATTCCTGCTCGCCCTTGAGTAGGTAAATGATAAAAACAGAATTTTTGATGTGGAATGCTACCTAACATATATCCATGTAATATCCTTTTTTGTGGTAGGAATGTTCAGATCCATAAGACTCAAAACAAAACCTTAATGTTGACATAAAAACAATAATATTTCAAGCATACTAACAACGCAATTATGTCTCTTCAAACTATAATGGCAAAAGAAAGTTATCCCTACAAAATCATATAGTATGGCTATGCTCCATCTTCCCCACACAAAGTATTTATATCATGCGCAATCCCAGTGACAAGTCAAGCAATTGTTTCACACCTTTTATGTTATCAAACTTTTTCCACTCTCACGCAATACATGAGCGTGAGCCATGGATATAGCACTATAGGTGGAGTAGAATATGGTGGAGGTTGTGAAGAAAAAGGTGAAGACAGTCTCACATCAACTAGGCAAATCAACAGGCTATGGAGATGCCCATTAATATATATCAATGTGTGTGAGTAGGTATTGCCATGCAACGGATGCACTAGAGCTATAAGTGTATGCAAGCTCAAAAAGAAACTAAGTGGGTGTGCATCCAACTTGCTTGCTCATGAAGACCTTGGGCAATTTGAGAAAGCCCATCATGGGAATATACAAGTCAAGTTATATAATGAAAAATTCCCACTAGTATATGAAAGTGAAAAAATAGGAGACTCTCTATCATGAAGATCATGGTGCTACTTTGAAGCACAAGTGTGGAAAAAGATAGTAGCATTGTCCCTTCTCTCTTTTCTCTCTTTTTTTGGTGGGCATCAATGGCCTTTTTTTTATTTGGGCTTCACTGACCTCTTTTATTTTTCATAAAGTCCGGAGTCTCATAACTCCGCCTATGTTGTCTCAACATAGCCGGTCCCAAGCCCGGGTAAAGGAGGAGGGTTGTGATAGGCTTGGCGAGCCAATGTGAAAACCCATGGAAGCCATTTTCTTGGTACGACAACTTATGGAGAGATATAGGGAGCAAAAGAAGGACCTGCATATGGTGTTCATTGACTTGGAGAAGGCCTATGATAAGATTCCGTGGAATGTTATGTGGTGGGCCTTGGAGAAACACAAAGTCCCAACAAAGTACATTACCCTCATCAAGGACATGTATGATAATGTTGTGACAAGTGTTCGAACAAGTGAGGGCGACACTAACGACTTCCCAATTAAGATAGGACTGCATCAAGGGTCAGCTTTGAGCCCTTACCTTTTTGCCTTGGTGATGGATGAGGTCACAAGGGATATACAAGGAGATATCCCATGGTGTATGCTCTTTGCGGACGATGTGGTGCTAGTCGATGAGAGACGGACGGGGGTTAACAGGAAGTTGGAGTTGTGGAGGCAAACCTTGGAATCGAAAGGTTTTAGACTTAGTAGGACTAAAACCGAGTACATGAGGTGCGCTTTCAGTACTAATAGGAACGAGGAGGGGGAGGATGTTAGCCTTGATGGGCAAGTGGTGCCTCAGAAGGACACCTTTCGATATTTGGGGTCAATGTTGCAGAAGGATGGGGATATCGATGAAGATGTGAACCATCGAATTAAAGCCAGATGGATGAAGTGGCGCCAAGCTTCTGGCATTCTTTGTGACAAGAGGGTGCCACAAAAGCTAAAAGGCAAGTTCTATAGGACGGCAGTTCGACCCGCAATGTTGTATGGCGCTGAGTGTTGGCCGACTAAAAGGCGACATGTGCAACAGTTAGGTGTGGCGGAGATGCGCATGTTGAGATGGATGTGTGGTCACACAAGGAAGGACCGCATCCGGAATGATGATATACGGGATAAAGTTGGGGTAGCGCCATTTGAAGAGAAGCTTATCCAACATCGTCTGAGATGGTTTGGGCATATTCAGCGCAGGCCTCCAGAAGCCCCAGTGCACAGCGGACGGCTTAAGCATGCTGATAATGTCAAAAGAGGCCGGGGTAGACCGAACTTGACATGGGAAGAGTCTATAAAGAGAGATCTGAAGGACTGGAGCATCACCAAAGAACTAGCCATGGACAGGGGTGCGTGGAAGCTTGCTATCCATGTGCCAGAACCATGAGTTGGTCGCAGGATCTTATGGGTTTCACCTCTAGCCTACCCCAACTTGTTTGGGACTAAAGGCTTTGTTGTTGTTGTTGTTGTTGAAAGTCCGGAGTCTCATCCCAACTTGTGAGGGAATCATAGCTTCCATCATCCTTTCCTCACATGGGAAAATGCTCTAATAATGATGGTCATCACACTTTAATTTACTTACAACTCAAGAATTACAACTCAATATCTAGAACAAAATATGACTCTATATGAATGCCTCTAGCGGTGTACCAGGATGTGGAATGATCTTGTTGGGAGACGTAGTAGTAAATCAAAAATTCCTACGCGTTCACCAAGATCCATCTATGGAGAAACCAGCAACGAGCAAGGGGAGAGTGGATCTTCATACCTTTGAAGATCGCTAAGCGGAAGCGTTACAAGAACGTGGTTGATGGAGTCGTACTCGCAGCGATTCAGATCGCGGTAGATCCGATCAAGTGCCGAACGGACGGCACCTCCGCGTTCAACACACGTGCAGCCCGGTGACGTCTCCAACACCTTGATCCAGCAAGGAGGAAGGAGAGGTTGGGGAAGGGCTCCAACAGCAGCACGACGGCGTGGTGGTGGTGGAGTAGCAAGGTATTTCGACAGGGCTTCGCCTAAGCGCTGCGGAGGAGGAAGAAGAGAGGTAGGGCTTCGCCGTGAGAGAGAGAGATCAAATCTTGTCTCAAAACATCCAAAACCTCAAGTATATATAGGAGGAGGGACGTGGAGGGCTGGCTTGGCCTCTACTCCAAAGAGGAGAGGGTCGGCCGAATTAAAGGGAGAGTCCACCTCCCACAAGGGAGATGGATCTCCTCCTTTTAAATCCTTTTTGCCTTATCTCCTTATCTCCAGCCACATGGGCCCACATAGATGGTCTTGGCCGACCCAATATGGGCTGGCACACCTCCTCTAAGGGCCCATGAGGTCCTTTGGTCGTCACACCCCTCTCGGGGGTCCTCCGGCACCCTCCCGGCACTCCCGGTACACTACCGATGAGCCCGAAAACTTTCCGGTGACCAAAACTGGACTTCCTATATATCAATCTTTACCTCCGGACCATTCCGGAGCTCCTCGTGACGTCCGGGATCTCATCTGGGACTCCGAACAACCTTCGGTAATCACGTATACCATTTCCCTATAACCCTAGCGTCATCGAACCTTAAGTGTGTAGACCCTACGGGTTCGGGAGACACGTAGACATGACCGAGACACTTCTCCGGCCAATAACCAACAGCGGGATCTGGATACCCATGTTGGCTCCCACGTACTCCACGATGATCTCATCGGATGAACCACGATGTTGGGGATTCAATTAATCCCGTATACAATTCCCTTTGTCTATCGGTATGGTACTTGCCCGAGATTCGATCGTCGGTATCCCTATACCTTGTTCAATCTCGTTACTGGCAAGTCTCTTTACCCGTTCCATAATACATCATCCCGTGGCTAACTCCTTAGTCACATTGAGCTCATTATGATGATGTCTTACCGAGTGGGCCCAGAGATACCTCTCCGTCACACGGAGTGACAAATCCTAGTCTCGATTCGTGCCAACCCAACAGATACTTTCGAAGATACCCGTAGTGCACCTTTATAGCCACCCAGTTACGTTGTGACGTTTGGCACACCCAAAGCATTCCTACGGTATCCGGGAGTTGCACAATCTCATGGTCTAAGGAAACGATACTTGACATTGAAAAGCTTTAGCAAACGAACTACACGATCTTGTGCTATGCTTAGGATTGGGTCTTGTCCATCACATCATTCTCCTAATGATGTGATCCCGTTATCAACGACATCCAATGTCCATGGTCATGAAACCGTGACCATCTATTGATCAACGAGCTAGCCAACTAGAGGCTTACTAGGGACATGTTGTGGTCTATGTATTCACACATGTATTACGGTTTCCGGTTAACACAATTATAGCATGAACAATAGACAATTATCATGAACAAGGAAATACAATAATAACCATTTTATTATTGCTTCTAGGGCATATTTCCAACAGTCTCCCACTTGCACTAGAGTCAATAATCTAGTTCACATCACCATGTGATTAACACTTACATCACCATGTGATCATATCATCATGTGATTAACACCCAATAAGTTCTGGGGTTTGTTCATGTTCTGCTCGTGAAAGAGGTTTTTAGTCAGCGGGTCTGCGACATTCAGATCCGTGTGTACCTTGCAAACTTTCCATGTCATATTTGTAGATACTACTCCCATGCTCCACTTGGAGCTATTCCAAATGGCTGCTCCACTATTCGTAGCTGGATTTCTACTAAGAGTCATCCGGATTGGTTTTAAAGCTTGCATCATCGTAACACTTTACGATGAACTCTTTATCACCTCCATAATCGAGAAATATTTCCTTAGTTCTCAAGTTACTAAGGCTAACTTTGACCGCTGTCCAGTGATCCACTCTTGGATTACTCTTGTACCCCTTGACAGACTCATGGCAAGGCACACACAGGTGCGGTACACAGCATGGCATACTATATAGAGCCTATGGCTAAAGCATAGGAGATGACACTCATCTCTTCTTTATCTTCTGCCGTGGTCGGGTATTGAGTCTTACTCAATTTCACACCTTACAATACAGTCAAGAACTCCTTCTTTGACCCATCTATTTTGAACTCCTTCAAAAACTTGTCAAGGTATGTCTTCGTCGAAAAAACTTATCAAGCGAATAGATCTATCCCTATAGATCTTGATGCTCAATAAAATAGTAGCTTTATCTGGGTCTTCCTTTGAAAAAACTCTTTTCAAACAACCCTTCATGCTCTTCCAGAAATTCTACATCATTTCCGATCAATAATATGTCAACTACATATTCTTATAAGAAATTCTATAGTGCTCCCACTCACTTTCTTGCAAATACAAGTTTCTCATAAACTTTGTATAATTTAAACACTTTGATCACCTCATCAAAGCATATATTCCAACTCCGAGATGCTTGATCCAGTCCATAGAAGGATCGCTGGAGTTTGCATATTATTAGCATCCTTAGGATTGACAAAACCTTCTGGTTGTATCACATACAACTCTTCCTCACAGAAACCATTACGGAAACCTTGTTTTGTCATCCATCTGCCAGATTTCATAATCGAAAAATGCAGCAACTGCTAACATAATTTAATAGACTTTTAGCATCGCTACAGATGAGACAATCTCATCGCAGTCAACTCCTTGAACTTGGCGGAAACTTCTTTGCGACAAGTCGAGCTTTATAAACGGTGACAATTCACCATTAGCGTCTATGTTTATCTCAAAGGTCCATTTGTACTCAATGACCCGCCATTCAACACGCAAGGCTACCAAAGTCCATACTTGGTTTTCATACATGGATCCTTTCTCGGATTTCATGGCTCCTGGCCATTTGTTGGAATCCGGGCCCACCATCGCTTCTCCATAGTTCGTAGGTTCATCGTTGTCCAACAACATGATTTCCAAGACAGGGTTGTCGTACTACTCAGGAGCAGTATGCGTCCTTGTCGACCTACGAGGTTCGATAGTGACTTGATCCGAAGCTTCATGATCATCATCATTAACTTCCTTTTCAACTGAGTAGGCTTTACAGAAACATCTTTCTGTGTTGCGCTATTCTCTGTTTGAAACAAAGGTTCAACAACCTTATCAAGTTCTATCTTCCTCCCACTCAATTCTTTCGAGAGAAACTCTTTCTCAAGAAAGGACCCATTCTTAGCAACAAACACCTTTTGTGCTTGGATCTGAGATAGAAGGTATACCCAATGTCTCATTAGGGTATTCTATGAAGATGCATTTGTCTGCTTTGTGTTCGAGCTCGCTAGGTGAAAAACCCATTTTCACATAAGCGTCGCAGCCCCAAACATTAAGAAATGACAGCTTAGGCTTCTGTCAAACCATAATTCTCATGGTGTCATCTCAACAGACTTAGATGGTGCCCTGTTAAAGTGAATGGATTTGTCTTTAATGAATAACCCCATAACGATAGTGGTAAAACGATAAGAGACATCATAGTACTCACTATATCCAATAGAGCACGACTACGACGTTCGAACACACCATCACACTATGGTGTTCCAGGAGGCGTGAGCTGTGAAACAATTTCCACATTGTCTAAAATTGCATACCAAACTCGTAACTTAGATATTCACCTCCACGATCATATCGTAGAAATTTCATCTTCTTGTCACGATGATCTTTATCTTCACTGTGAAACTCCTTGAACCTTTCAAACATTTCAGACTCGTGTTTAAGTAAATATCCCCATATTCACTCAAATCATCAGTGAAGGTAAAGAAAAATAACGATATTCACTGTGTGTTTTAACACTCATTGGACCACATACATCAACATGTATTAATTCTAATAAGCCACTAGTCCACTCCATCATACCGGAAGACGGGGTCTGAGTCATCTTGCCAAAAGGGCATGGCTCGCATGTCTCAACCGATTCAAAATCGAGTGAGTCAAAAATCCATGAGCATGGAGTTTCTTTCATGCGATTTATACCAATATGACATTTAGTGGCAGTGCCACAAGTATGTGGTACTATCATTATTAACTTTATATCTTTTGGTACCAACGTTATGAACATGTGTACTACTACGATCATGATTCGATAAACCATTCCGAGTGGGTGTATGACCATTGAAGGCATTATCCATGTAAATAGAATAACCATTATTCTCTAACTTATATGAATAACCGTATTGCACTAATCATGATCTAATCACGTTCATGCTCAACGCAAACACCAAATAACATTTATTTAGGTTTATCACAAATCCCGAAGGTAGAGAGAGCGTGCGATGGTGATCACATCAATCTTGGAAATACTTCCAACACACATCGTCACCTTTCACCTAGCTAGTCTCCATTTACTCCGTAGCTTTTATTTCGAGTTGCTAACACTTAGCAACTGAACCGGTATCCAATACCCAGGTGCTACTAGGAGTACCAGCAAGGTACACATCACTAACACGTATATCAAATATACTTCCATTGACATTCCCAGCCTTCTTATCTACCAAGCATCTAGGGGTTTTCCGCTTCAGCGAACATTCTCCTCATAACAGAAGCACTTAGTCTCGGGTTCGGGCTCAACCTTGGGTTTCTTCACTAGAGCAACAACTGGCTTGCCATTCCTGAAGTTTTCCGTTCTTGCCCTTGCCCCTTTTGAAACTAGTGGTTTCACTTAACCATCAACACTTGATGCTCCTTCTTGATTTCTACCTTCGTGGTGTCAAACATCACGAACAACTCAGGGATCATCTTATCCATCCCTGACATGTTATAGTTCATCACGAAGCTCTAGTAGCTTGGTGGCAGTGACTTGGAGAACTGCATTAATCACTATCTCATCTGGAAGATTAACTCCCACTTGATTCAAGTGATTGTAGCACCCAGACAATCTGAGCACACGCTCAGCGATTGAGCTATTCTCCTTTATCTTGTAGACAAAGAATCTTGTTGGAGGTCTCATACCTCTCAACATAGGCACGAGCCTGAGATCACAATCTCAGCTCCTAGAACATCTCATATGTTCCGTGACGTTCAAAACATTTTCGAGCCTCAATTCTAAGCCGTAATGCATGACGCATTGAACTATCACGTAGTCACCAAAAAGTGCCTGTCATATGTTCACAACATCTACAGACAACGCTTGAGGGAGTGATGCAGTTATCGGTACATAAAAAACATAAGCTTTCTGTGCAACAATGAGGACAATCCTCAGATCACGGACCCAGTCCGCATTATTGCTACCATCAACTTTCAACTTACTTTTCTCTAGGATTGTATCAATAAAACTGGGGAGCTACAGCGTGAGCTATCTACGACATAATTTGCAAGGACATTTTTAGACTAAGTTCATGATAATTAAGTTCATTTAATCAAATTATTAATGAACTCCCACTTAGATAGACATCTCTCTAGTCTTCCAAGTGATACATGATCCATGTCAACTAGCCCGTGTCCGATCATCACGTGAGACGGACTAGTCATCCATGGTGAACATCTCTATGTTGATCGTATCTTCTATACGACTCATGTTCGACCTTTCGGTCCTCCATGTTTCGAGGCCATGTCTGTACATGCTAGGCTCGTCAAGTCAACCTAAGTGTTTCGCATGTGTAAATCTGGCTTACACCCATTGTATGCGAACGTTAGAACCTATCACACCCGATCATCACGTGGTGCTTCGGAACGACGATCCTTAGCAACGGTGCACAGTTAGGGTGAACACCTTTCTTGAAATTTTATTGAGAGATCATCTTATTTACTACCGTCGTTCTATGCAAATAAGATGTAAACTGATAAACATCACATGCAATCAATATAGTGACATGATATGGCCAATATCATCTTGCTCCTTTGATCTCCATCTTCGGGGCACCATGATCATCACTGTCACCGGCTCGACACCATGATCTCCATCATTGTGTCTTCATGAAGTTGTCTCGCCAACTATTACTTCTACTACTATAGCTAACGTTTAGCAATAAAGTAAAGTAATTACATGGCGTTTATGATTGACACGCAGGTCATACAATAATATAAGACAACTCCTATGGCTCCTGTCGGTTGTCATAGTCATCGACATGCAAGTCGTGAACCCTATTACAAGAATATGATCAATCTCATACATCACAATGCATCACATCACATCCTTTTGGCCATATCACATCACACGGCATATGCTGCAAAAACAAGTTAGACGTCCTCTAATTTGTAGTTGCAAGTTTTTACGTGGTTGCTATAGGTTTCTAGCAAGAACGTTTCTTACCTACGTCCAAACCACAACGTGATATGCCAATTGCTATTTACCCTTCATAAGGACCCTTTTCATCGAATCCAATCCGACTAAGGTGGGAGAGACAGACACCCGCTAGCCACCTTATGCAACTAGTGCATGTCAGGCGGTGGAACCGGTCTCACGTAAGCGTACGTGTAAGGTTGGTCCGGGCCGCTTCATCCCACAATACCGTCGAATCAAGATAAGACTAGTAACGTCAAGCATATTAACAAAATCGACGCCCACAACTGCTTTGTGTTCTACTCGTGCATAGATTCTACGCATAGACCTAGCTCATGATGCCACTGTTGGGAGACGTAGTAGTAAATCAAAAATTTCCTACGCGTTCACCAAGATCCATCTATGGAGAAACCAGCAACGAGCAAGGGGAGAGTGGATCTTCATACCTTTGAAGATCGCTAAGCGGAAGCGTTACAAGAACGCGGTTGATGGAGTCGTACTCGCAGCGATTCAGATCGCGGTAGATCCGATCAAGTGCCGAACGGACGGCACCTCCGCGTTCAACACACGTGCAGCCCGGTGACGTCTCCAACACCTTGATCCAGCAAGGAGGAAGGAGAGGTTGGGGAAGGGCTCCAACAGCAGCACGACGGCGTGGTGGTGGTGGAGTAGCAAGGTATTCCGACAGGGCTTCGCCTAAGCGCTGCGGAGGAGGAAGAAGAGAGGTAGGGCTTCGCCGTGAGAGAGAGATCAAATCTTGTCTCAAAACATCCAAAACCTCAAGTATATATAGGAGGAGGGACGTGGAGGGCTGGCTTGGCCTCTACTCCAAAGAGGAGAGGGTCGGCCGAATTAAAGGGAGAGTCCACCTCCCACAAGGGAGGTGGATCTCCTCCTTTTAAATCCTTTTTGCCTTATCTCCTTATCTCCAGCCACATGGGCCCACATAGATGGTCTTGGCCGACCCAATATGGGCTGGCACACCTCCTCTAAGGGCCCATGAGGTCCTTTGGTCGTCACACCCCTCTCGGGGGTCCTCCGGCACCCTCCCGGCACTCCCGGTACACTACCGATGAGCCCGAAAACTTTCCGGTGACCAAAACTGGACTTCCTATATATCAATCTTTACCTCCGGACCATTCCGGAGCTCCTCGTGACGTCCGGGATCTCATCCGGGACTCCGAACAACCTTCGGTAATCACGTATACCATTTCCCTATAACCCTAGCGTCATCGAACCTTAAGTGTGTAGACCCTACGGGTTCGGGAGACACGTAGACATGACCGAGACACTTCTCCGGCCAATAACCAACAGCGGGATCTGGATACCCATGTTGGCTCCCACGTACTCCACGATGATCTCATCGGATGAACCACGATGTCAGGGCTTCAATTAATCCCGTATACAATTCCCTTTGTCTATCGGTATGGTAGTTGCCCGAGATTCGATCGTCGGTATCCCTATACCTTGTTCAATCTCGTTACTGGCAAGTCTCTTTACTCGTTCCGTAATACATCATCCCGTGGCTAACTCCTTAGTCACATTGAGCTCATTATGATGATGTCTTACCGAGTGGGCCCAGAGATACCTCTCCGTCACACGGAGTGACAAATCCCAGTCTCGATTCGTGCCAACCCAACAGATACTTTCGGAGATACCCGTAGTGCACCTTTATAGCCACCCAGTTACGTTGTGACGTTTGGCACACCCAAAGCATTCCTACGGTATCTGGGAGTTGCACAATCTCATGGTCTAAGGAAACGATACTTGACATTGAAAAGCTTTAGCAAACGAACTACACGATCTTGTGCTATGCTTAGGATTGGGTCTTGTCCATCACATCATTCTCCTAATGATGTGATCCCGTTATCAACGACATCCAATGTCCATGGTCATGAAACCGTGACCATCTATTGATCAACGAGCTAGCCAACTAGAGGCTTACTAGGGACATGTTGTGGTCTATGTATTCACACATGTATTACGGTTTCCGGTTAACACAATTATAGCATGAACAATAGACAATTATCATGAACAAGGAAATACAATAATAACCATTTTATTATTGCCTCTAGGGCATATTTCCAACAGATCTAGCATAGCAAATGACATCAAAAAACGGACAAGCCATGAAAACATCATGCTAGCTATCTTACGATCATGCAAAGCAATATGAAAATGATGGTGCGTGTCATAATAAATGGAACGGTGGAAGTTGCATGGCAATATATCTCAGAATGGCTATGGAAATGCCATAATAGGTAGGTATGGTGGCTGTTTTGAGGAAGGATATATGGTGGGCTTAATGCACCGGCGAATGTTGCGCGGTACTAGAGAGGCTAGCAAAAGTGGAAGGGTGAGAGTGCGTATAATCCATGGACTCACATTAGTCATAAAGAACTCACATACTTATTGAAAAAGTCTATTAGTCATCAAAGCAAAGTATTAGACGCATGCTCCTAGGGGAGAGGTTGGTAGGAGTAAACTATCGTGCGCTCCCGACCCTCACACAAAGGTTGATAATCAATAAACAAATCATGCTCCGACTTCCTTACATAACGGTTCACCATACATGCATGCTACGGGAATCACAAACCTTTCCACAAGTATTTTTAACAATTCACAATTACTCCCTAACATGACTCTAATATTACCATCTTTATATCTCAAAACTTTATGCAAGGAATCAAACTTCTCAAAATATTCAATGCACTTTATATGAAAATTTTATTATATCCCTCTTGGATCCCTATTATATTATGACTAAATTCATAACCTAAACCAATCAAAATGTTGTTTAAATACTCTCAAAATAATATAAGTGAAGTATGATAGTTCAGTTATTTCTATAAAAGAAAACACCATCGTGCTGTAAAAAGATATAAGTGAAGCACTAGAGCAAAATTGCCTAGCTCAAAAGATATAAGTGAAGCACATAGAGTATTCTAATAAATTCACGATTCATGCATGTCTCTCTCAAAATATGTGTGAATAAAGGATGATTGTGGAAAACTAAAAATCAAAGACTCATATCATACAAGACACTCCAAGCAAAACACATATCATGTGGTGAACAAAAATATAGCCTCAAGTAAATTTACTGATGGATTGAAGACGAAAGAGGGGATGCTTTCCAGGGAATCCCCAATATTAGGATTTTTGGCATACTTGATTCCTTGGGGTGCCTTGGGCATCCCCAAGATTAGGATCTTTCCAATCCTCATTCGATAGTCCATCAAATCTTTACCCAAAACTTGAAAACTTCACAACACAAAACTTAACAGAAAACTCGTGAGATCCGTTAGTATAAGAAACTAAATCACCACTTTAGGTACTTTTGTGTACTCATTATTTATTTATATTGGTGTAATATCTACTGTATTCCAACTTCCCCATTGTTCATACCCCCCGATACGACCCATAGATACATCAAAATAGGTAAACAATACAAAGAAAACAGAATCTGCCAAAAACAGAACAATCTGTATCAATCTGGAAACTTCGTATGCTTATGTAACTCCAAACATTCTATAAAATTTGTATGTACTGGTAAATTTTATATAAATCTTGTGTAAAAATTTAAGATTCATTCGACGCTCTCATAAATTTATAAACTTCCTGGACTGGGCGCAAAAGTTTCTGTTTTTCAGCTAGATCAAATGAACAATCACGATAGACCATCCCAAAGGTCTTACTTGGATAAAACACTAATTAAAACACCAAAACACAATTACTACAGAGGTAATAATGTGGTAAACACTCAAAAACAAAAGCAAAAACAACAACATAAAAATAAAATTGGGTTGCCTCCCAACAAGCGCTATTGTTTAACGCCCCTAGCTAGGCATAACACTTTCAATGATGCTCACACAAAGTATTAATTGAAACATGCAAGCGAGCATCATGAATCTCATAAAAAGCATATTTAAGGCTAACCCACTTCCTATGCATAGGGATTTTGCGATTAAACAATTTATGGGAGCAAGAATCAACTAGCATAGGAAGGCGAAACAAGATTAACTTCAAAACTTTGAACACATAGAGGGGAAACTTGATATTATTGCAATTCCTACAAGCATATGTTCATCCCCCATAATAATTTTCAGTAGAATCATGAAGGAATCTCACAATATGATTATCACACAAAGCATTCTTTTCATGATCAATTATAGCATACGTATCATCACCAAAACTTGGGGAACAAAAAATATCATCTTCATCAAGCATAATATCCCCAAGCTTGTGGTTTTGCATATCATTAGCATCATGTATATTCAGATAATTCCTACTAACAACGTGGAAATCATGCTTTTCATTCAAGTAGATATCAAGAATCACCTTATAATTTTCTTCTTTCAACACTTCATCAAAATTTTCATGATTTTCAAGCGAAACTTCATAGAGATAATCAAGTGCACTCAACTCACTAGCAATTGGTTCATCATAATTTGGTCTTTTGAAAAGATTAGCAAGTGGATGAGGATCCATATCAATAGATTTTTAGCAAGCGAAGATGCAAGCAAATAGAAGGCACATGGAAACACAAGCAAACATAGCAAACAAGAGATCTGACGAGAAAAAGGCAAACGAAAAAGAGAGGGCGAATAAAACGGCAAATATTTTTGGTTTTTTCTGAAAATCGTTTTAGAAGTGGGGGAGAGGAAAACGAGAGAAAAATGAAAAATAATGTAAATCCAAGAGATGGGTTTGTGATGGGTACTTGGTAGGCTTGATGTGTATCCTCCTCGGCAACGACGCCAAAAATCCTTCTTGCTACTTCTTGAGCTTGCATTGATTTTCCCTTGAAGAGGAAAGGGTGATGCAGCAAAGTAGATAAGTATTTCCCTCAGTTGTTGAGAACCAAGGTATCAATCCAGTAGGAGGAACACGCAAGTCACCAATAGATGCACCTACACAAACAATCAACCTTTTGCACCCAATGCTATAAAGGGGTTGTCAATCCCTTCACGGTTACTTGCAAGGATTAGATCTAATAGAGATAGATGTAAAATATTGCGGAAAGTAAAAAGTAAATAAATTGCAGCAAGGTATTTTTGGTATATAGATCTGAAAATATAATACGGAAAATAGACCCAGGGGCCATAGGTTTCACTAGAGTCTTTTCTCTCAAAGGAAAATAACACGGTGGGTGAACAAATTACTATCGAGCAATTGACAGAAAAGCGCATAGTTATGACGATATCCAAGGCAATGATTATGCATATAGGCATCACGTCCGTGTCAAGTGGACCAAAACGATTCTACATCTACTACTATTACTCCACACATCAACTGACTCCTGCCTGCATCTACAGTATTAAGTTGATGAAGAATAGAGTAACACGTTAAGTAAGATGACATAATGTAGAGGGATAAACTCAAGCAATATCATGAAAACCCCATCTTTTTACCCTTGATGGCAAAAATACAGTACGTGCCTCTCTACCCCTACTTTGTCACTGGGTGAGGACACCGCAAGATTGAACGCAAAACTAAGCACTTCTCCCACTGAAAGAATTACCAATCTAGTTGGCCAAACCAAATCAATAACTCGGAGAGACTTGCAAATATATGAAATCATGCATATGAGATTTCAGAGAAGAACCAAATAATATTCATAGATAAGCTAATCATAAACCCACAATTCATCGGATCTCGACAAATACACCATAAAAGAGTATTACATCGGATAGATCCCCATGAAGATCATGGAGAACATGGTATTGAAGCACAAAGATAGAGAAGAAGCCATCTAGATACTAGCTCTGGACCCGTAGGTCTGTGCTGGCTACTCACGCATCCTCGGAGGGGCAATGGAGTTGATGAAGATGCCATCCATGATCGAATCCCCCTCCGGGAGATTACTAGAAAGGGCTCCGAGGTTGGATCTCTCGGGAATGGAGGCTTCTGGCGGCGAAAAAGTATTATCGTGGCTCTTTTTGGTATTAGGGGAATATTTGGGAATTTATAGGCCGAAGATTAGGGTTGGAGGACCTCCCGGGGGGTGATACGTCTCCAACATATCTATAATTTATGAAGTATTCATGCCATGTTTACAATAATTCTTTATGATTTTGGTATGATTTTATTACAACTAACCCGGACTGGCGTTGTTTTTAGCAGAACTACCGTGGTGTTGTTTTTGTGTAGAAATAAAAGTTCTCAGAATGGGCTGAAAATTTACGGAGAATATTTTGGGAAAATGTAAAAAATACTAGAGCGAAGAGATGGGCCAAGAAGTGGACGAGGAGGCCACAAGCCTGCTAGGCGCGGCCATCCCCCTGGCCACGCCTAGCGTGCTTGTGGGCCCCTCGAGCACCTCCTTGACGGGATTCCAGCGCCAAAAGTCCTATAAATCCATAAACCTCCTAAAAGAAACCTATATCGGGAGTTCCGCCGTTGCAAAGCTCCAGAGCCACGAAAAACCAATCACGAGCCCGTTTCGGCACCCTATGGGAGGGGGAAACCATCACCGGAGGCCATCTTCATCATCCCGGCGGTCTCCATGACGAGGAGGGAGTAGTTCACCCTCGGGGCTAAGGGTATGTACCAGTAGCTATGTGATTGATCTCTCTCTCTCTCTCTCTATCTCATGTTCTTGAGATGACATGATCTTGATGTACCGTGAACTTTATCAATATAGGTTGGATCATATGGAGTTTCCCCCTCTCTATCTTGTTTTGATGAATGGGGGTTTCCCTTTGAAGTTTTCTTATCAGATTGAGTCTTTAAGGATTTGAGAACACTTGATGTATGTATTATGATGGGATATCCATGGTGACAATGGGATGTTCTATTGATCCACTTGATGTATGTTTTGGTGATCAACTTGCGGGTTCCGTGACCTTGGGAATCTATGCATAGGGGTTGGCACACGTTTTTGTCTTGACTTTTCGGTAGAAACTTTGAGGCACTCCTTGAAGTTTTTTGTGTTGGATTGAACATGATGAATCTGAAATTATGTGATGCAAATCGTATAATCAAGCCCATGGGTACTTGTGGTGACATTGGAGTATCTAGGTGACATTAGGGTTTTGGTTGATGTGTATCTTAAGGTGTTATTTTAGTACGAACTTTAGGGTTGTTTGTGATTGGAAAAGATAACTTTGAGGTGGTTTCGTACCCTATAGTAATTTCTTCGTTAGTTCTCCGCTATTTGTGACATTGGAGTGAACTCTTTGTCGCACGAGAGGTACTTACATATGATTCAACTATGGCAATATTGTTGAGAGAAACTGCACTAGTGAAAGTATGGACCCTAGGCCTTGTTTCCAAGCATTTATACAAAGTTTTGCTCTCTGTTTACTATTTTTACCTTGCTGTTTTTATATTTTCAGATTACAAGAACATATACCTACCATCCATATTGCACTTGTATCACCATCTCTTCCCTGAACTAGTCCACCTATACAATTTACCATTGTATTGGGTGTGTTGGGGACAAAAGAGACTCTTTGTTATTTGGTTGCAGGGTTGTTTGAGAGAGACCATCATCATCCTACACCTCTCATGGATTTATAAACCTTAGGTCATCCACTTGAGGGAAAATTTCTATTGTCCTACAAAACTCTGCGCTTGGAGGCCCAACACGAGTCTACAAGAAGAAGGTTGTGTAGTAGACATCAAGCTCTTTTCTGGCGCCGTTGCTAGGGAGGTGAGTGATTGAAGCTATATATTTAAATCTTGCAATAAAATCTTTTGGTTTATGTTTTTTAACTAGTTTGGTTTTATAAAATAAAACTACAAAAAAATGGGATTGAGGTTACCTCATATGCTTTATCTTTTTAATGTCTTTCATGAAAATGATGGAAAGGAAAATTGTGCTCAAGTGTTAGAAGAAGAAGTTATTAAAATGTTTAGCACTAAATCTTTGAGTGATGAGAATGATTTAAATGTTGTTAGTATGATTCTATGAATATTCATGATGCTAATGATATGCAAAGCCACAAGCTTGGGGATGCTATGTTTGATGAAGAAGATATTTTTAGTCCCCCAAGTTTTGATGAGCAAAACTATTATGATTATGACATTCCTCCTATATATGATGATTATTGTGATGATACAAATGCTATAAAGATTAATGACAACCATGAAACTTTTCATCATGATTTTAATATTCATTGTGGTTACGTCAATCAAGTGTCACATGATAGTTATTTTGTTGAGTTTTCTCCCACTAGTTTGCATGAGAAGAATTTTCTTGTGTGGAGAGTAGTAAAATTTCTATGCTTGTAGATCATGAAAAGAATTCTTTATGTTCTGGTTATATTGTGGAATTCTTTCATGATCCTACTGAAAATTATTATGAGGGAGGAACATATGCTTGTAGGAATTGCAATAATATCAAGTTTCCTCTCTATGTGTTCAAAGTTTTGATGTTGTGCTTGTTTTGCCTTCCTATGCAAGTTGATTATTGTTCCCATGATTTGTTTGCTCAAAAAATCCCTATGAATAGGAAGTGGGTTAGACTTAAATGTGTTTGTCATGAGATTCATGATGCTCTTTTGCATGTTTCAAATATTATTCCTATACGAGCATCATTGAAATCATCATGATTAAGCTACTGTATTAATCATGTTTTTTATCTTTTATTTTAATAAATTTCCAAGTAAAACCTTTGGGATAGTGTGGATACTTGCTTCTTTGATTCTGTGTGCAAAAACAAAAAGTTTTGCGTCTCGTATATGAATTATCTGATTTGACTGGAGAGTCAAAAAATTCTGAAATGTTTACACCACATTTATATGCAAATTACTCGAGTTTTCCTAAAGTTCTAAAAAATAGATTCAGGGAAGTATGGTGATCATTCACATCTTTATAGACTATTCTGTTTTTGACAGATTCTGTTTTGCATGCATAGTTTACTTGTTTCAAGTGTTCCTATAGCTTACATTGAGTAATATAAATTGTGGGAATGATGGAATACGGTAGGTATCATGTGGGAATAATTATGAATCTTGTCTTGACAGTACCTAAGTGAATGATCTATCTTTATTACACTAACCCTTCTCACGAAGTTCCTTTAAGTTTTGTGTGATTGAGGTTTTCATGTTTTGGGTGAGACACCAATATGCGGAGAATAAGGAGAGACAAGAACCTAATATTGGGGGTGCCCAAGGCACCCCCAAGGTAATATTTAAGACTCAAGCGTCTAAGCTTGGGGATGCCCCGGAAGGCTTCCCCTCTTTCGTCTTCAACACTATCGGTATATCTTACTTGGAGCTATATTTTTATTCATCACATAATTTGAGTTTTGCTTGGAGTGTCATTTTATGTTATTTTTCTCTGTTAGGTGTTATTTATAATCTTGTTTTTTATTAAAAAGTTCCAAGAATTGCCTTTAGGATGCTTGAATTGCATGTTTGATGTGTGCTGTGTAAAAACAGAAACTTCTATTGTAGTGTTTGAATTTTAATATTTTACTGGAACGTGAAAAGTTTTTGTAATTTATATACAATGTTTTAATATAAATATTATAGCATGTCCTACAGTTTCATAATTGTTTGTGTTACATAAGTACACTATTTTCATAAATTGCTACAGACTGTTCTGTTTGGACAGATTGTTGTCATAGTTTTGTTATCGACTTGTCCTATAGTTTCCATAGCCTATATTGGTAAATATAAATTGTGGAAATGATAGTATACATTAACTAATATTTGAAAATTATTTTGCAACTTGTCTTGGCAGTACATAAAGATTTGATTTATTATTATGTGTACTAACCTATCTCCCGAGTTCTTTTCGAGTTTTGTGTGGATGAAGTTTTTGAGAATAGGTGAAACCGGGATAGGAGAGGAATGAACAAGATGCAAAAGCTGAAGCTTGGGGATTCCCAAGGCACGCCAAGTAAATATTTCAAGAAGTCTCAATCATCTAAGCTTGGGGATGCTACGCATCCCACCTCTCTTCATCAACAATTATCGGTTAGCCTATGTTGAGCCTAATTTTTTTTTGTCCACACGATATGTCCTATTCTTGTAGTGCTATTTTTATTTTTCTTTCTGTTTAAATAAAATACTCATATCTGAAAATATTTATTGATAGAGAGATAGAAAGTCCTCACATAGCTACTTAATTATTTGACTACTCATTGATCTTCACTTATATGTTTTGGAGTAGTTTTCTCATTTACTCTCGTGCTTCACTTATATCCTATGAATAAATGGTTGAATGAAATGAATTCATAAATATGAAATTATATATGTTTTATATGCTTATACCATGGGGATTAATGACTTCACATATAAGAAGTATAGGTGGTAAAAAATATTGAAAGTTAGCAAAAACTGCATTGGTCACTTGAACCATTCATGAAAGAATATTGAAGGAAGAGAGATTTCACATATAAATATACTATATTGGACATCTTCTATGATTGTGAATACCCATTAATTATTTTCAAACTTGAGAAAATTAGTTGAAGTTGAACAAGGAAGACAACGTAATGAGTTATGATTGCGTATATTTGCATAGAAGTTATATTGTTATGGATCCTCCAACATGTGGTGCTTGCTTCCACCTCATATTAGCCAAAAACTTCCGCACCAAGTATGAATATTACTTGTGCATTGAAACACCCTTAAAACCAAAGTTGTTCCATATGATTCCACCATACCTACCTATATGCGGTATTTACCTACCGTTCCAAGTAAATTTGCATGTGCCAAACTCTAAACCGTCAAATAATATTCTGTTTTGTATGCCCGAATCGCTCATATAATGACCAGGGACTATCAGTATCTTCCATGCTCGGTGGGTTATTCTCATGATATGTGTTGATTCACTGTCATTCACGAGAAAGTGGCTGGTAATAGGGATTCCTAGTCCCGAAATCACAGAAGAAAATGCAAATAATTAAACAAAACTCCCCCAGGAATGATGTTGGTATGGACGGTACCCGTGGATTCGGCTCGCCGTGGAGTGTGATTGATTGGTGGAGGGGGAGTCAAAACTTTACCATTCTGTTTGGGAACCGCCTATAATGTATCTAGCATGGAAGATACCGAGATCTCTCGGTTTCTATGGTGACAATGAAAGCATACCGCCCAAAATTATTATTCATCTCTGTTTTAAAAGCTTGAGCTCTGTCACCTCTGCAAATCAATGCTTCCCTCTGCGAATGGTCTATCTTTTACTTTCTTGTATTTGCTTTTATGCAAGAGTTATGCTAATCTTCACCACTTCCTATATTTTGCCTTTTTCTTTTGGCAAGCGTCATGTGTTGGGGAAAGATCCAAGCATACACTACTAGGGAAAACCTTATAGACAGGAGCCTACTATTAGCGCTGGAAAAATAAAACTGCTGCTGCTAATTACCAGTAGCGTTGTATTCCTGCAGCGCTACAACTAAGGGCTTAGCAGTAGCGCTGGGCGCTAAGAAAGAGCTACTGATAAGGTGGCCCCGCCGACCCCGCCGGCACTATTTATAGTAACAGCGTTGAGTGGGAGGAAGCACTACTGCTAAGGCCACTGCCAGTAGCACTTTCTGACATGCAAACGCTACTGCTAATGTGCCACGCATAGTAGTAGCGCTACTGCTAGTTGCGGCTGCTGCCACCTTTTCACCCCTCCCTCTCCCCCACTTTGCCCTCTCTCCCCTCCTTTCCCCTCTCCACTCTCCACCATTGTTGCTATTCTTCTCTCTTCCTCCTACATCTCTAATTCTCTCCTCATTAATGTCCCCCTCCACCATAACTCCCCTCCATAAATGGCCTCTCTCACATTATCTCTCTTTCTCCTACCTCTCTTCCTCTCCCCCCCCCCCATTAATGTCCCCCTCCAACATAACTCCCTCTCCATTAGTTAGCTAGCTAGATTCACCTCTCCTCCCCAAGAACTGCATCTAGCTAGCTATTTAGCCATCCACACGTCTCGATCCGTCTCTCTCATCATCTAATTAACAGCGTGCTCTCTCGATCGGTATCGCTCTCGGGAGATATATATAGGTGAGTAAAAAGTTTTTCATTTCAAGAATGGGAATATGAGTGTGAATGTGAATATGTGTGTTTGGGATATATGGAGAGATTTGTGTGAGTGACATGCCCTCGAGTTGCTTATGTTTCGCTAAGATGTTGATTTATTTCCATTTCGGTGAATTTCAAGCAAACTCAATATGTCCTATTTTTAGGCAAGGTCATGCCAAAATTTTATATGACTTTGAAGCATGCATGAATTATTTATTTTAGAACCCTTTTGCTTGTTACACCGTGCAGTCGGTCATGAAGGTGAGTGGATGGAAGGTGGAGCGGTACATGTAATCCGTGGTGATGGACATGTACACAAATAATCGGACTAGGATTATATGTCCGTGTGCAAGATGCAAGGAAGGAGTCCTTTTGGACCCTTTTGATCGTGGCACTTTGAAGGCGCCCTGCTGAAGAATGGTTTCATGGATGGCTATACTTAGTGGATAAGTGAAGAAGATGATGATGATCAGGATGTTCACATGGCAGGGAATAACGACATGGGGCTCGATGAAGAGATGACCGATCGACACGACGATGGCGTCGGGGAAGAGTCTGGAAATGACAGCATCAGAGAAGATTCCGGACACGGCAAAGAAGAGTCCGGACATGGCGGAGAAGAGGTCACGCAGCAGTCTTCAACGCTACTAAGTGCGGTCGTGCAGGACCCTCATGTTCGAGACCTCCTTCGCAAGAGTACGACTAGCGAGATAGCTGCTTCTAAAGAGGAGGCCAAGCTGGCGCAACTTGAAGTAGACTCAAAGACTCCATTGTATGACGGTTGCGATCCCGAGGTGACCCGCTTGAGTTTCACGCTCGAACTTCTGAAGACGAAGGCCAAAAACAAATGGACAGACAAAAGCCTCGATGAGCATTTGAAGTATCTACATAATAAAGTTCTTCCCGCGGGGAACCTATGTCCTACTAGTGTCGAGGAGGCCAAGAAAATCATTTGCCCTTTTGATTTGCCGCACATTAGGTACCACACATGCATCAATGATTGCATCATTTATCGGGGGGAGCACGCGGAAAAAACCAGCTGTCCGGCGCAATGCTTCTCGATACAAGATGGCAGGAAAGAAAGCTCCTCAGAAAGTTGTATGGTACTTTCCGATCACTCCCCGTCTATAGCGGTATTTCGTAGATCCTAAGGAAGCAAAGCTCATGCGCTGGCACGTGAAGAGTAAGAAGCCCGACGATGTAGATGATCCGAAGCTGAGACACCTCGTAGATGGTAGCTAGTGGAGAGCATTCAACGTCGTATATGGATTTGTTGCAAAAGATCCAAGGAACATCGTGCTTGGTGCGAGTACCGATGGCATGAATCCGTTTGGAAACTAGAACACCAACCACAACACATGGCCCGTGTTTGTATGGATGTACAACCTCCCCCCATGGAAGTGCATGAAGACAAAGTACGTACACATGAGCATGCTGATTCAAGGGCCGAAACAACCAGGAAATAATATTAACCTGTATATGGGGCTTCTGCAAGAGGATCTAGACACGTTATGGAAAACACCGGCATGGACATGGGACGCCAACAAAGGAGAGTATTTCCATATGAGAGATGCGCTGATGATGACGGTGCACGACTATCTCGGTTACGGGTACACCTCATGCCAGGTGTGCCATGGATGCTGTGGATGCATGAGGTGCATGGATGATACAACATCTCAGCAGCTTACGTCAACGAAAGATGGCGGGTCCGGGAAAATCATGTACATGGGGCACTGTAGATGGCTCGAGAAGGATGACCCGTGGAGAAAGCGTGGAGATCTATTCAATGGGTTGGATGAGCTTCGAGTACCTCCACGTAAGAGGAGCGGCGCAGAAATTGACAAGCTGTTGAGAAACTGGGAACAATGCCCCGCGCCGGGAAAGATTAGAAAGGCGCTAGAGCCGCTGCTGAAGGTATGGAAAATGAGGTATATTTTCTGGGACTTGGAGTACTGGCCCAATCACGACACGCCTCATTGCCTTGATCAAATGCATATCACGAAGAATGTCCTCAAGAGCTTGCTTGGCACACTGATGAAAATGCCGGAGAATACCAAGGATGGGACGAAGGGAAGGAAAGACTTGGAAGATTTGAAGATCACGAAAGATCTCCACCATAAAAAGTCAACGGAGGAGACGGAGACAGATACGGAGGAGGGGGAAAGGGGTAGAAAAGTCAACAAGAAGGAGGAGAATTATTGCCCCCCTTCTTGCTTCACCTTAAGTGCGAAGGATATTGATCAATTCATCAAGTGCCTTATGGGAATCAAAGTCAGTTCCGGTTACTGTGGGAAGATAAGCAGATTTCTATACCCCAAGAAGAAAAGGTCCAACGGGATGAAGTCTCATGACTGTCACGTGATGATGACGCATATACTCCCGGCTGACATTAGAGGGATAATGGAGAAGCACGTCCGTGACACGCTTACTGATCTCTGCAACTTCTTTGATGCTATCTCCCGAAAGTCCATAAGTGTGAAGCAGCTCCAAAGGCTACAGGAAGAGATCGTTGTCATACTATGTGAGCTTGAGATGTACTTCCCGCCCATGTTCTTTGACGTCATGGTGCATCTGTGTGTCCACATTGTGGACGACATCATCGACCTCAGACCGACATTCCTTCACAGCATGATGTCGTTCGAGAGGATGAATGGGGTCATCAAAGGATTCATTCGTAACATGTCCCGTCCCGAAGGGAGCATCGTCTAGGGCTATCTGACACATGAGTGTGTCTCCTTTTGCAAGAATTATATAGGCGTCGGAGACCCTGTTGTTGGTTTGCCCGTCAAGAAGCATGATGGGAAGCTTGAAGATGGTCATAACAACAGCCGAAGGGAATTGCACGTGGACTACTCGGATCGACGGAACGACTTTGACATGTCTAACTTAGTAGTGCTACAACACCTAGATGTGGTAGATGATTATGTGGCATGACACAAAGAAAGCATCACAAAGAAGTACCGTGATAAGAGGATGCTCAAGACGGACGGCGAAGTTACTGTAGAGCACAATGCCACCTTCTTGTGTTGGTTCAAAGAGCAAGTTCTTGAAAATCCCCTGGAAGAGGGCAGTTCGAACGGATTGCTAATACACGCCTTAGGACATGGCCCCGCGCCCAAGATCGCGACCTATCAGTCCTACGATATCAATGGGTACACGTTCTACACAGAGGCCAAAGACATGGACAGTGATTACCAGAACTCCGGGGTCACAATTTAATGCGTGACCAATGCCAACGACACAACTGAAAGATTCTAAGGAAGGGTCGAAGAGATCTGGGAGCTTGACTATGCTGGAATACATGATGCGACGATGTTCCGTGTCAGATGGGCCAAGGACGTCGTAAGAGAAAACAAGTATTTCACCACCATGTCTATACCCGACACGAAGAGCACTCCCGTGAACGTTAACTTCATTGCCAAAAATGAGACATGGGTACACGCTAAGCATGTGACACAATGCTTCCTCATAACCGACCCGGCCAATCCCAGCCGTGTTGTCGTGAGGATATCCAAAAGGAGCATCATCGGAATGGATGGAGTCGCCAACGAGGAAGACTATGGCCAATACGGCAACCCAATGAGGGAAGATGACGATGACGATGAAGCATACGTGAAAAGAAGAATAAATACTACATTACCTAAGAAAGATCGTACTCCATGGCTCCGGAAAAGTCACAAGGAGGGGCTCAATTACTCGGTAACGAACAAGAAAGAGAAGAAGCTCAATGTGAAACATCATCGATGCAGCTAATCAGAAACCATCATTTATATATATGTATCTATTTGTGTACGCACTGAAGTAACCGTTAGCGGTCAACTGATATGTTACCACCACATGCATGGTTCCGGTGATAATAGTCGCGCAGTGTGCAAGAGGGAGACGCCGTCGTTGGGAGAAAAACAAAAAAAGGGAGAAAGCAATACAAAAGAAAATAAAAGTAAACAGAAAAGAAAAGGAAAATAGTAAAAGAAAAGAAAACTAAAAACTAGAAAAGGAAAAATAATTAAAAAAATAAAATTGGAATATTTAGCAGTAGCGCTGGTTTAGGAACCAGCGCTATAGCTACGTTAGCTATAGCACTGGTTCCTAAACCGGTGCTACTGCTATTTGGGATTAACCCCCACGCGGGCTCCCCCGTCTCTCCTTCCCACCTCTCGCTCTCGCTCTCGAACTCCCCCCCCGCACGCGACGCGCGCTCCTCCCGATCCCCCCTCTTCCGCCGCCGTCGCTGGCCGATTCCGGCCAGCTCCGGCGCCTCCCCGCGCTTAGCTCCCAACTATAAGTGGCGGAGGGGAGGCGGAAGAAGAAGCCAACCCAAGCAAGCATTCAAGCAGAGCAGACGACCGGCCGAACGGGAGGACGACGAAGCAATCCAACCAACAAGCCAGGCTCGTCAGCACGCAACGCCGCCACCCTTTGCCGCATGGCTCGTTTCCTACTCGACCTAACCCCCCTCAATCCCATCTCCTTACGACCGGCTGCGGCGGCGGCGATTTGTTTAGGTCTCCTGCAACAAATCGATCCCCTCCCCTCCCCTCCCCGCTTTAGCCAGGCCAGGGCTTTCTTGTGGACGGGGATCGATTCCGGCAGTGATTTGGGCAAAGCTGCTCTCTGCGGCCCTTGTCCAATTTCGACTATCTCTTTGGATTCGACATCGCATCTCGCCCTGCGCTGGCGGACAGTCTGTTAGGGTTTCTATATTACAATCTCTTGGGATGAATGACCAAGAACACGCGTGTAGCATTAGTATGTTTCTTGTTTGGCACCTTAATTTGCAGGCTATTATGTTATTGTTAGCGCTCTTGTTAATGGCATCTGACGATCCTTGCACAGATAGATAGATACATACAAAACTCGCTTCCAGACTATCGCCACGGCCCACCCACGGCTTGGGAGTTTCAGCCAAGCACATAGTTTCTTTGTTGCTGTTAGTAAATTGCTTGGTCATTGACATGGTGGCCGCATCACAGCTGCAAAAATCTCTACCGACATAGGATACAAAGATAAGACTGCTGGCAAGTGGTTGTGCCATTTATTCTTGTTTACTTGTCTGGGACACAGATATATATCGCTGTTGAAAGATTGTGACGTGTTGTGCTGATTGATTGTTAGTTGGACAAGCCTACTATGGTTGAACATTTTACTTTTGACCATTGCTTAGGTGTCTATATGGTAGCTGAATTGTAGCTATGGATTGTGCTTCTGTTCTATGGTTTCTAATGGTAGCTGAATTTCTACTTAATGGGATTGGCCACTAATGTCTTAGTTGTAACGTGCTAGGTGGTCGTTATCCATGACCTAGACTAGTTAGTGCGCTCCATGGATGGATGAATTGGATGAAAAAGCTTTAGTACTCCCTCTCCATTCACAAATATAAGATGTTTTGGAGCAACTAAAAAACAGTTATATGTTGGTTTTGCAATGGTGGTTTTGCAATGTTGGTTGAATGTCGAAAAATATTCGAGTGGCCTATGTTTTTCCGGAATGTTGATTCATTTCTGTTCGGGCAAATTTCAGGCGCTCCATATGTCCACTTTTCTGCAAAGGTCATGCCAAAAATTTCAGGCGCAACTTGTGCTAGAAACTAGGACATATGGAGTACCCGGGATTTCCTGGAAGGGGAATGAATCAATATTCCGACCAAATATATATAGGCCCCTTTTGTCTCTTCATTATATCTTTTATTTACAATTGTTGAATAGGAAACATGTCTACCGACGCCGAAGCCGGGGGTTCTGCTCGCCTCGTAGTAGACCCCCACGAGGCAGCAAATCACTATTTCGATTACCTGGACAAACACCAGATGGGGTTGCATGGTGGCGGCAGTGGCACCAACCCTAACACCGACACCGACACTGGCACCGGCACCGACACCACCCCTGAGACCGGTAATGATGCTATCGTAGTCGGTAAAGCACCAAAGAAGAAGAGGTCACAAAAACCAAACGAGCTCGGCATCGGACAAATTATGGTCACGGAGATGCACCCCAAGAAGTTAGAGCCAACGGTGCCGGAGGAAGCACGGTCGTGCTGGGGAAGTCAACTAGGATGCATCCTTAGGGAAACCGCGAACATCAATGGCGTTCTGTTGAAGAATATACCACATATGGAGCACATGCTCCTAAAGAAGTTGCACAATAGGTTCCTGTTCCCCGGGCAGGATGAAAGCACATTTAAAGACCCGTGGGATGACGTAGCCATGACAAAGATAAACGCCAAGGCGATGGTGACATTCACCAATGACTTGTCCTCCTAGAAAGCTCGGATGAAAAAAGCGATTGCGAAGAATGAACCGTGGTCCAAGATTCATGCTGATAATCCGTCAATAATGGAAGAGGACTTTGAAAAATTCAAGGAGAATTGTGGTAAAGAAGAAGTCAAGGCAAGGTCGAAGAAAATGAAGGCGCTCCAAGCCAGGAACATGCCTCCCCACCGCCTCGGAAGCTGTGGTTACAAGGGGAAGAGGCACATATGGGCCAAGGAGGATGTCGAACATGAAAGTCATGGAATCCTAGACCCCTTGGCAGAGTTCACCGACCTGCTGGAGCATGACTGGATTAGGGCCCGGTACAAGTGGGACAAAGTCAACAAGATCTTTTACACGGACCCGAACACGAGGGAGTTCATGAGACTTCTGGTAATTGTTATATTAACACATTATCATATTAGCTTCCAATCAGTTCGACTACAAGTTTTGTCACATTAGTAAACCATCCATGTCCCTTTTACAGAAAGAGCGGCACCAAAAGGAAGCCGAAAGCAACGAGTCGTCATAGTCTTCGATGAGGCCCAAGTGGGACACCCCCATTCAACCGGGCCCTGAACATACTGAAAAAGGTCCCGATGGACAAGCCGCCGTCCTATGGACATGTGCACGGCGTCAGAGATGGCGCCTCGTGGAAGATGTCCTACCGCAAGGAGCCAGAGGAAAGAAGGAAGAGATGGTCGGTCGTTACTCAGTAGACCATCGTTGAGAAGATTGCGATTGCGGTCAATAACACCAAAGCTGAGACCAAAGAAGAGTTGCGCGGGGCCGTCAATGCAGCGGTCACTAACGCGATGGTCAGCTTGATTCCAGCACTTTTTGATTTCACGAAGAACTATCCAAATGCACGGCCAGAGGACTTTCCCCTTCCCAGCTTTGTCGGGAGCAATTCGGCTAACACCACAGCACCGACACCTGCTCAAGCAACCGAAAAAGGTCCCTCTCCTATTCATAGCAGCCCGACCTCTATCTCTTGCATGCTCGGCGGGCCTTCATCGCTCGCTGAGCTCGACGCCCTCACGGTAATTACGCGTCATACCCTTTTCACCAGCATGTCTATAGTCTTCCATTTCAGTTGCCTTTCGAATGTTTGACATCGTAGACATGTCTTCTTCGTAGGCCGACGATACCCCATGCGCCCTACTGTACGACATCAAGGGCCAGAAGGTGGCCATGGAAAAGGCAACGATCATGAATCCGAAGTACCGCATGTTCCACAACCGAGAGATGCCCGATGGCGTCTTCAAGGTTAACGTGGCCAGTGTCTTAGCAGGCTTCAAGGATTTGCCTCCTCCAGTACCAGCCGATGACAACGAGCGACCCCCCCCCCCCGAGGATTAGCGCATGCAAGAGCTGGTTCTTGCCTTGGCCGAAGTCTCTTCTTCGTCTCGAGCCGCCCAGTATCACGCCAACACCACGTTCTCAAGAAGGTATGAACACCACCCCACCTACCACATTACCAGCACCTGTCGTGGCGGGTGGTAGCGGACGACGCGAGGGAGAGCCTCCATTAGTGCCAGATCATGTCGCCCCCGCTGTCGAAGAAGCAAATGTTGATGACATCGAGGAGGAGGATGATGACCCAGACAAGTATTTCAATACCGCCTACGATGATGGAAGGTTGATGGCTCAAGACGACGAAGACTCAGGCTATGAGCATGGAGATGATGACTTCATGCTGCCTGATTTGCCGGAGCCTGAACATCCTAAGGCAGAATGCAAAAAACTCTCTCTTCAAGCAATCCTCACAGGAGACGCCTCCAGATACCGCCTCTACCCAGCAACCCCCCGAGGCCCGTCCAATGTTTAGCTCGACGACACTTGGGGGGTCGTTAGGGAAGGTATGTTGGGCTCACTACCGCTGCCACCCACCAAGAAGCCAAGGAGGAGACCGGAAAAGAAAGTCCCTAAAGGCGCCAGAGCTGCTTCAACCAGCCAGCCGCCTCTGAAGCCCCGGGTGGTAGACAGAATACCTGTCGAAGGTAAGAATTGTTTCCGTGTCGCCAGCGAGCTGATCCTACCCCCCAAAGCGCTAGATAACATACTGAACAATGATCTAAGGAGACTCCATGAAGATGTGTTGGCCAGAGAAAAAAATCCTTCTGATCGCGGAAAAACCAGGATACCTGCTTTACGTGGCTCAGGTGCCGGGTGGGAAGTTGTATGTCGACACCTGGCCCACGAATCAGTTCATCATGCGATTCGACTACATCTACAACATGTTCCACATGACCAAGCTGGATTTCCAATCATCCGCATGTATGCAATGTATCTCAACTACTTCATCAGGATCGAGAACATACGATATATCTGTGTCGCGGACCCGGTCATATGCACGAGAGCTACTTGGCAGTTTGGAAAGAGCATCGTGACTATGCGAGCAAGTACCTCGGCAGATTCATGATCGCTAATAAGGACAAGGAAGTGATTCTCCTGCCTTATCATCCCATGTAAGTCATCCGTGCATATCCTTTCGTAAGCATCGTTAATCATTCCTTTGCAAGCATGGAGGCTAATTAGAGGTGTGTACTTCATTTGCGCAGCAGGGGCGGCGCCGTGCTCATCGTTCTGTACCCGGAATACTCCCATGCTATATACTTGGACTCATCGAAGAACATCAAGAAAAAGGATTACACGCATGTAAAGAGAGTTCTCAATAGTGCCATGTTTACCTTCAGCATGTCTGGTGGATATATAATGGTGAAAAGGAACATGAAGGACGGGCTGGTTTTCCGCCATAAGACTGACTTCTGCTGCATCCAGCAACAGCACACCAGTCAGGCTGATGGATTCTACCTCATGCATCACCTGCTAAGGTACAGAAGGGATAATCAACGCCTTCGCATGTCACCTAGTACCGAAGATGCCGAGATTGTCAGCTAGGCCACAAGCATAGGACAGACACCGGATCATCGACTCCGAGCTGAGTTTTATCACGTACAGTGTGAACTTGCCCAAGTCATGATGAAGCAGGTCCTCGAACCAACAGGGATGTTCTACCATGGGCCAACAATGACGCATGATGATGTCCAAGCACTGCTACTCGCTCAGCGTCTGGACCTTAAGCCTTTCACAAAGCTCGGGTGCTTCATCCCAGACTATGAAGATTGGACCGCCTCCATGGAGGACTGATCGCTCTTGCTAGTTAATTAGTTTGGGTATATATGAGGAACTTCATCAATTATGTTTACTATAAGTTGCTTGTATTTTGCTAATTATGCCTCTTTGTTTTCTTAAGTACATTATGTTGCATATTATCGTTCAATTGATCAACTGTTGATGCAGGTACATAGATCAGAGATGGCGAAGGACTGGCACGTCGTGTTTGTTAGGAGGGTTCTAGGAGTCTACGACCACTGGCCACACGCTCAAGCCTAGGTGTACAGGTACCCGGGTGCTAGCCACAGAGGGTTCGGTAGCAGAGCCGAAGCGGAAAGTAGTTACTTGAGGTGGACACTCCGGCACGAGCGGGGGCGAGACCGCCGGTGCCTCAAGTACTACATAGTCGCGCTCTTGCTCATGCTGATCGCTCTTCTCCTGTACATCATGGTTTAGATAGAGATGATGAAAACTTGTGTTTGTGCCATGACCATGCATTTGCACTTATTCGAGACATGACATGATCACTCTTGTGTATTGCTATTTACGAGATACGAGATGTGATGATATTTGTGTTGAATGATGATGATGGTATGATGAGAGTATTGTATGTCTATGATATAATGATAATAGTGTATGTTTAGTATGATCTGAGGAAACTACTATATAGATCTTGTATAAATACATCACAAATACGTAGAGGGTGTAAATCTGTGAAAGCAAGAATACTAGAAGTAGCGCTGGAAATCATCTAATAGCAGCGCTGGATTAGTAGCAGTGCTTCGTTCGTCCAAGCGCTACAGATAGTTAGCAGTAGCGCTAGCCTGGCAAGCGCTACTATTAATAGCACATAGTAGTAGTGCTTGCCAGGCCAGCGCTACTGCTAAAACTTAGCTGTAGCGCTGGACCCAAGGCTACTACTATGCATATTTCGAGCGCTACTACTAGGTTTTCCCTAGTAGTGATATATGGCCATTCAAATATATTTTATCATGAATTATTATTGTTGACAATTATCTATATGATAAATAAGTGGGGAGGTGAAACATTAAGCCCCTATCTTTCTATGTGTTCAATGGATGCTATTTGTGCTAAAAATATGCTGTGAGTACTAGCAATCATGGAAGACTATATGATAGGTTACTATGTGGAATTTGCTAAATCAAAGCTCTTACATAGACCCTTCCTGAAAATGAGATGAATTGCAATTGTTTGGTGACTGAAAGCATAGTTTGTTAGTCTACACTTTAACATGTGGATAGCTTGTTATTTCATTATGAGAAGTTTTATGAGATGAGCTACTATTTATGATGCATAATGGTGCTAGAAAAAGTGATTGGAATTATCATTGATCAAACTTGTGCACTTGCTAGCATTCACACTTCATAAATTATTATTTTTATCATTTACCTACTCGAGGACGAGCGGGAATTAACTTGGGGATGCTGATACATCTCCAACGTATCTATAATTTATGAAGTATTCATGCCATGTTTACAATAATTCTATATGATTTTGGTATGATTTTATTAGAACTAACCTGCACTGACGTTGTTTTCAGCAGAACTACCGTGGTGTTGTTTTTTTGCAGAAATAAAAGTTCGCGGAATGGGCTGAAAATTTTGGAGAATATTTTTGGAAAATAAAAAAACTACTGGAGCGAATAGCTTGGCCAGGAAGTGGATGAGGAGGCCACAAGCCTGCTAGGCGCGACCACCCCCTGGTCGCGCCTAGCAAGCTTATGGGCCCCTCGAGCACCTCCTTGATGTGATTCCAACGCCAGAAAGTACTATAAATCCAGAAACCTCCAAAAAGAAACCTAGATCGGGAGTTCCGCCGCCGCAAACCTCCAGAGCCACGAAAAACCAATCGGGAGCCCGTTCCGGCACCCTGTCGGAGGGGGAAACCATCACCGGAGGCCATCTTCATCATCCTGACAGTCTCCCTGATGAGGAGGGAGTAGTTCACCATCGGGGCTGAGGGTATGTACCAGTAGCTATGTGTTTGATCTCTCTCTCTCTCTCTCTCGTGTTCCTGAGATGACACGATCTTGATGTACCATGCATGAGCTTTATTGATATAGATTGAATCATATGGAGTTTCCTCCTCTCTATCTTGTTGTGATGAATTGATTTTTCCCTTTGAAGTTTTCTTATCATATTGAGTCTTTAAGGATTTGAGAACATTTGATGTATGTCTTGTGATGGGATATCTGTGGTGACAATGGGATGTTCTATTGATCCACTTGATGTATGGTTTGGTGATCAACATGCGGGTTCCTTACCTTGGAAATCTATGCGTAGGGGTTGGCACACGTTTTTGTCTTGACTTTGCGATAGAAATTTTGGAGGGCTCTTTGAAGTTCTTTGTTTTGGATTGAACATCATGAATCTGAAATTATATGATGCATATCATATAATCAAGCCCATGGGTACTTTTGGTGACATTGGAGTATCTAGTAGACATTAGGGTTTTGGTTGATGTGTATCTTAAGGTGTTATTTTAGTACGAACTCTAGGGCTGTTTGTGACACTTATAGGGATAACTCATACGATTGATCGGAAAAGATAACTTTGAGGTGGTTTCATACCCTACAATAATTTCTTCGTTAGTTCTCCACTATTTGTGGCTTTGGAGTTAACTCTTTGTTGCACGAGAGGTATTTACATATGATTCAACTATGCCAATATTGTTGAGAGAAATTTCACTAGTGAAAGTATGGACCCTAGGCCTTGTTTCCAAGCATTTATACAATGTTTTGCTCACTATTTACTGTTTGTTACGTTGCTGTTTTTATATTTTCAGATTACAAAAACCTATATCTACCATCCATACTGCACTTGTAGCACCATCTCTTCGCCGAACTAGTGCACCTATACAATTTACCATTGTATTGGGTGTGTTGGGGACGCAACAGATTCTTTGTTATTTGGTTGCAGGGTTGTTTGAGAGAGACCATCTTCATCTTACACCTCTCACGGATTGATAAACCTTAGGTCATCCGCATGAGGGAAAATTGCTACTGTCCTACAAAACTCTGCGCTTGGAGGCCCAACACGAGTATACAAGAAGAAGGTTGTGTAGTAGACATCAGGGGGCCACAAGCCAGGGGCGCCCCCTGGCCGCGCCAGGGTGACTTGTTACCTCCTGGCAGGTCTCCTACCTTCCTCTCCAAGTCTGGTAGATGTCTTCTGGTCCAAGAAAAATCATCGCGAAGATTTTATTCCGTTTGGACTCCGTTTAATATTCCTTATCTACAATACTCAAAAATAAGGAAAAAACAGAAACTGGCACTAGTCTCTAGGTTAATAGGTTAGTCCCAAAAATAATATAAAATATCATATTAATGCATATAAAATATCCAAAACAAATAATATAATAGCATGGAACAATCAAACATTATAGATACGTTGGAGACGTATCAGTGCTCCGCTTCTTGACCTAAACACTTATCATAGATATAATTGTGTCATGGTTTTAGTGCAAGTGTTCACTGCTATAGAAGCATCCAATACAAATGGTTTTACCCCATTTCCACAATGGAGATTTAAACTGTCGGCTTGCCTGTGTGTGCGATAGAGGGTCCATCCCACACCACCCAAATACTATCGGTGATAGGTTCGGATCACACGCATTGAGATAAAAGAGCACATGCACAATCAGGTGAGCCATCACAAACTATAAAATGGGACAGACTATGTGATATGTTCTTAGCATCTTAGATGGTTCCTAGAAGAAACTGTATTGCATAGGCTTTCCATCACGCACGTTTTTTATGTGGAAAAGTTTGTGCAAGGTGGCGTAAAGCCAACTTTTGTCGTTCGAACGTTGTGTGCAATTGTTCATTGATCTAACACGACTACTTTCTAGAAACTGTGTGGGTTGTTTGAGCTCATCGCCCACTTGGTGTCCAAGAAACCATGTGCATTAGAAAACCCCAATAAGAAGGATAATTGTCCTATTATTGATAATCAATTTAATAATCAAATTGACATTTCAAATCAAACATACCATATATATTTCATATTCGTATTACAGCAACCAGGATTTCATAACTGAATTACATCAGAGTTCAACAACAGATAGCTTCGGCACTCAATTACATCATATAGGCATATACTCCCTTCGTTCCTAAATATAAGTATTTTTAGAGATACCACTACAGACTACATTCGAAGCAAAATGAGTGAATCCACACTCCAAAGTATGTCTATATATATTCATATGTAATCCATAGTGAAATCTCTAAAAATACTTTTATTTAGGAACGGAGGGAGTAGTTAGCTACAACATTACTCATTAGCACCAAGTTTCATATGCAACGTCTAAAACCTTTGGAAAGTAGCATCATATTCGGTAAATAGACAGATGAATCTCATCTGGAAAATTGCTAAATCTTAAGACGAATATTGAGCCTTCGGTGATGTTGAATGTCCTTACGACTTTAGGCCATTGGTTGTGGATGATTACCCACCCAACCTTTGTACCATGGGTGTTGAATGAATATCTTCTTCATCTCGTGACCATGCAGGTGGTTTGAGAGGTAACCATCGGTGAACTACTTTGTAAAGGAGTGCAAACAAATATATGCATAAATATGTGTTCTAAAATTTGAAATGACACAAAGGGAAAAAACGACGTAAAAGAGTTAGTACCATCCTATAGTTAACTAATGTCTTCTTCATTGTACAAACATAGATCTTGTTGTTATTTATCACTAGTTGCTTTATCCTAACAATGTTTCTGAGTTTCTTGACTTGACTGATGTTCATGGCCATATCATTTCCCCATATGAAAAATGGATCGAACAGTGGGTCTAAACTTCTGACTACAAGACCTACATATGCAGGACCAAAAAGTTGAAAACCTAGATATTAGAATCGTTGCTACAATTGCATAATTGCTATTAGACAAAGGACCATGCATGTGCAAACCTCGATGATAAACCTTGGTGTCTCCCATTTTTTCCGTGTAAGACATATAAGATAGGTATTGATCAGTTTAACTGAGAGTTCGGATACTTTAACTAAAATATATTTATGAAAAGACACATTTCAGATTTAGCAAATTAACTCGAGCCACATGGAAAAGACAGTTATCCAAACCAAGCATACTTAAGGAACGAGAAATGTAGCAACTGTATATGTTTCTCATGTATTTAGTATAGCCAAATTCGATATATTTCTCACTGGATAACAATACAAAATTGAACCCACAAGAATTGAACATCGCATTTCAGAATTGAACCAAAGAGTTAACTGAGCATCACAACAAATGAACCAAACATTTAGCTAAGCACCACATTTCACATTATATATGACATATATACTAGAAGATTGGATTGCATATTAACATCACAAGAAGGCACTGGCAGTGGCCTCGAGAAAACACCATGAACTGTCGTTTAAAGCAGCCAACTACGTGGCGGCATCTGTGCACGAGGTGTCAAAGGTGGCTTGTTCGTTGAGGTGCTCCTCCAAGATCTGGCGGTCAGCATGCATGGCAGCCCGTGTGACCTCATCTGTGCATGGGGCCGTAATTTGCTTCTCACTTCCAGATGCTCCTTGAGCTCCTGGCTATACTGCGTGCACCATGGCTTAGGGTGGCACTTATTTGGAGGATGGGGCAGCGATTTGGGTGGAAGGTGTCACGCCAGCTTTCATGGCATGTGGGTGAACGAGAAGGAGGAGAAGGATGTGGGTGGGGTGTGGATTACCTCGCAAGATCGATGAAGCCGCAGAACAAGAAGGAACGTCACTGGTGAGGAGGCGACGCTACAAGCAAGTAGTGCACATCTAAACTTGGGGAAACAAGGAGGAAACAGTGGACATGTGAATTTTGTTACTGGCAAGGTAGATATTTCCACGGCTGCAGGTTTTGTTTGCTCGATACGGTAAGAAATTGGTGCACAAGTGGGGTTGACTCGCGAGTGGTGGACTGTAGCTGACCAAGCTTCTGGAGTAAGCAAGACCCCAAGATAGTTTATACTGCATCGCACATGATTCTTGCTAATGAACTGTATCAGGTGTACTTGAGTTTCAATTTTGAATTGAAAGACAAAATGAGGTTACAAAAATCTAAAAGGATGGTGTTTGAATTGCTATAACATTTTTGTTCGATGAACATGCAACTATAGGAGTGATGTGTTAAATTTTGGAATTATCAAGGGTTCATTTGGATATTTTTATACATTAACCGAGTTTCCTAGGCATTTAGCATGCATGTTTTAATTTGAATTATAAGCACATGCTCCAGTGCACCAAATTGGGTTAAAAATCATATGTGTGTCCCGGGGTGCATGTTTAGTTCCCATGCAAGAAATGAGAATGAATATCAAACACCTTGGCGCCGTGGATCGACTGCAAACATTGAGAAGCTTAGTTTTTAACTTCCTATAAATCCAAAACTCGTCTGAAAGTCATGAAACTTGGCATGGTGTCATGAAATATGCCAACATGTTGTGGTAAAAAATTGTCCAATGTGGGAAAAGTTTTGGCATAAGTTCTTACAAGCCAGAGCTTCTCACCAGAAATCTCGGGGTTTCGATAGGGAACGTGTGACCATTGTGGACGAAACAATGTTCGTTGCCTCTTCTCCCCTTATTTTTTTCCCACAAGCAACATGGATTATTAGGAGTGTCATGTTAAATTTTCGAATTATCGATGGTTCATTTGGACATTTTTATACATCAGCTGGGTTTTCTAAGCATTTAGTATGCATATTTCAAATTTGAACTGCAGGCACATGCTCCACTGCACCAAATTGGGTTGAAACATCATATATGTGTCCTGGGGTGCATGCTTACTTCCCCTGCAAAAATGAGAATGAATTTCAAATACCTTGGCATCATGGATCGGACGCAAACATTAAGAAGCTTGGTTTTTAAATTCCTATAAATCCAAAACTCGTCTGATATTCATGAAACTTGATATGGTGTCATGAAATGGCGCCATCATTATGTGGGTAAAATTCCAATTTGGGAAAACTTTTGGCATAAGCTTCTTACAAAACCAGAGCTTCTCACTAGAAGCCTCGTGGTTCCGGTAAGGAATGTGTCACCTTTTTGTACGAAACGACATTCGTTGCCTCTTCTCCCCTTGATTTGTTTCCAGAGGCAACATGGATTATTAGGAGTGTCATGTTAAAATTTGGAATTATCAAGGGTTAGTTTGAGCATTTTAATACATTAATCGAGTTTTCTAGGCATTTAATGCGCATATTTCAAATTTGAACTAAAGGTACATGCTCAAGTGTACAAATTGGGTTGAAAAATCATATATGTGTCCCAGGGTGCATGTTTAGTTCCCATGCAAGAAATGTGAATGAATTTCAAACACCTTGGTATCGTGGATCGGACGCAAACATTGATAAGCTTGGTTTGTAAGTTCTTATAAATCCAAAACTCGTGTGAAATTCATGAAACTTGGCTTGGTGTCATGAAATGGTGCCAACATGTTATGCTAAAAATGTCCAATTTGGGAAAAGTTTTGTCACAAGCTTCTTACAAACAAGAGCTTCTCACTGGAAGCGTCGTGGTTCCGATAGGGAACGTGTCACCTTTGTGGACAAAAGTACATGTGTTGCCTCTTATCCCCTTGATTTTTTTGAGAGGCAACATGGATTATTAGGAGCATTGTGTTAAAATTTGGAATTATTCAGGATTCGTTTGGACATATTTATACATTAACCGGGTTTTCTAGGAATTTAGTCTACATGTTTCAAATTTGAACTAAAGGCACATGCTGCCACGCGTCCCTCTTATTTTATTGGCTAGGAGGTGTCGGGGGCAGGGGTAGGTTTGATTAGACGGGACACATGCGGGCAGTTCGTCGTGCAGGCTTAGCGGGACGCATGCGAGCAGTCCGTCGTGCAACTGGCTCACCGGGAATTGAGCCCTTTAAACTCTATTTGTCGCCCGCCTCGCTCCCAAGTTCTCCATTAATGCTCCTCCTTCTACTCCATTCCTATCTATAAGTCTCGCCGCCAAGGATCACATCCTTCTCTGATGGAGGACGAGGCAGCCAACAAGCGGGGGCGGGTCGAGGCAGAACCGCAATAGCTTCATGAGAGCGTGGACTTCATTAGCAGCCTCCCCGATGAGATGTTGGTAACCATCATGTCCCTCATCCCAATCAAATTTGTCATGCGGACCACCATCCTCTCCCGGCGGTGGTGCCCTCTCTAGAACATTACCCCCTCGACCCATCGATGACGATGAGCTCTGTAGAGGGACTGGCAAATGTAGGGACACATTGTCCCACATCCTCGCCACACACACCGGGCCAGGCGGGCGCCTTGCCATTGCCAAGTTCCGTTCCAACCGCAAGGTTGAACCCAAGTTTCATGAGTGGTTCTTATCCCCCACCCTATATCAGCTCGAGGAGCTCATATTTGAAGTTGGACATTGGTGCTTGCTACATCCATCCATGCTCTGCCTTGCACACACGATGCACTCGGCTACGTTCAGGGAGTGCTTTTACCCCCAGACTAATATCGTGCACGCTCTTCATCTCCCTAGACTGAGTGGAAAATGTGGCATAATATAATAATCTCATTTGCAGATACAAGAAAGCCCGAAAGTGGAAAATGTGGCACAATATAACAATCTCATTGAATGCCTTGATTTCCATCTCAAAGAAATTACTTTCAACCAGTAGCGTGGCACCAAACCAAAGATTCAATTCGTCGGGTTCTTCATTCAAAAAGAAAGGGTGCTCAAGGTAGTGAGGTTTGCCCCATATTTAGTGCGCCGAAATGAATGGTTTGCTGATCAAATAAGGCGTCTACAACTGAATGGAAAAGGCCCTGCATAAGCTGAAATTTAGTTTCGAACTTCAAATGACAGATTATTCAGAAGCCACTGTATCAAGACGATATATGACTTCTCGGTGGCGGACCCCTTCGGAAAAAATTTGCATGACTCCGATTCTGAAAAAGATGAATTTGATTTCTAATAATACTTTGAACCTTGTAATTTTTGAATTTGGGCCTTGTAAAGCTGGAATTTGAACCTTGTAATACTTCTAGTATTTGTGATACAAAGTTTGAAATGGCATTGTGTTCTTTTTTGGTTATGTACTCATGTTCTAATAAGTATATATGTAGTTGTTTCATATACACAACATATAGATGTTGTGCAAACAAAGCAAATCACGTTTCATATGATTAAACTAAGGAACACATCCAAATAATTTCAACAGTCACTAACAATTGTTTATGAGCAACCGTCTGCCCACAACATACACAACTTGTCAGGATGAATCGCTTGTGTTATTATCGGTCTTCCCACACAATTCCGGTTGTTGATGTGTTTGCCAAATATCACGCACACCTTCCTATGCTAAATCATTTGTGTTCTATTGTATCATCGCACATAATTTTTCATTGTGAACTTTGTACCCTATATTGCATACATATGGATCTCTATAGGCGTTTGTCTTATTTTAGCTAATCGCAAATAGTTCGTATTGAATAACTATGGCATGTATCACACATGTAAGTCTTTTCTGAATCGTATTTGATGGATCCACCATCGAACATAGTTCTCGTTATTGGAGATGGATCTAGAACTATATCGTTTGTGATTCATGCATCGCACATAGTTTGGTCAAAGGGTCTCTGATTGATGTGTCGTGTTAGGACCTTCCTGCAGTAGTGGTTAGTGAAGCAAAGAGAATCAACACAACTTTTTTGATCTAGTAGGTAAAACAACTTTGCAACACTTTATTTTATTTAATCTAGGCAACATGTGCTTGTCGGGAATGCATGGAAGAGTTTCTTAAGATAGAGCGATGAAAACATAAGTTAGGGAGTAGAAAGCATGTAGTAAAACATGATGCGCAAGTGCTCCCGAGCACACCCACAATTGTCTCCTCCTCTAGGATCTTAAATAGTTTGGTTCAATCATTATTTGTTGGAACTTTGATTGTCACGTGAAGGACATTATTCCAAATAACTGATCATGCATAGTGTCGTGGTTTTTTCATGGCATGATGTCCTCGTGGAAGGGCTTAGGTTCAAGGCCATCGCTACGGCGGTTAACTCGAAGGGGTAGATCAGAACGAGAGACACGAGTTTACCCAGGTTCGGCCCCTCCCGAAAGAGTGTCCTGCTTTGTGTAGTATTGATTGAGTATCGATTACAAGGGAGCGGATTCGCTTGACCTAGCTCTCGATGGATTGTTTTGTACCCTAGGCCGCCCAGGGAACTCACCTTCATATACATAGGCCTAGGCCCTGGGCTTACAAGAGTCCGGGCCGTGTTACATCTAATAACCGACCTTATCTCAAAATCGCCTTGCCTTATCTGGCAAATCACATACCCAGCGGCTGACACCTCCGGGACACATATTGCCTTTCGGCTCTAGGCCTCCACCCAGCCCGTCCAGTAGATTACTTTCAGGCTTTGTCTAAGTCTCCTGGCATACTTAAGGCCTCATTGCTAAGCCGCCAACTTCCTAACCCGGCCCTTCCTGGGTGGGTTATATCACAAGGTTATATCCCCAACATTAGGCCCCAGATTGATTTGAACCTGTTCATGTCAATCTTCAAGTCTTCTAGTTGGCGAGTCTTGTATACTTCATAATCACTCGTCCTGAAATAAATCTTCATGACCCGCAATGTAAAAATGGATGACATCATCTCTGGTACATCCAAAAGATCTTAATGACATCACAACGGATCTTTTCATTAACTAGTCAACCCAAAAATCGAGGTGTTTTCTTGGTAATCATCATCATGTCTCCTCAATTCCCGTGTTGGACCATTGTTGTTCCACCTCCCCTTATAAATAGCCGTGAGGGGTCCCATCCTTTTCACTTTCCCCCCGTCGCCGATTCTCTCTTCTTATTCCTCCAGACGCCCGTGCAGCCGAAACTCCGTCCCACCATCCAGACCACGTCGTCGTCTTAACAAGGCCGATGCATCGCCCTCACCGTGACCAGAGTTTGCCAGCGTAAGCCTGCATCCCCTGTATCATCCAGGTTCTATTCTCCTTCTCTTCTTAGATCCGCATTAGCTCGTCGGATTTCCTCCGAGTTTGCCGCCGCTCGTCAGAATTCTTGCCGTAGATTGGAAAGGGAAATGCCTTTAGGCTTCAAACCGCTAATAAAATGACGCGGTGCTCCACTAAATACACATTCCATATTCATTGTAGATCACTCCTTCGCTGGGTCCCGTGTACCAACTGCTTGTTTTTCCATGGACGTTTTTAGGTATAGAAAATATGTCCATTTCATTTCCGTCCGTAGATCTTGTAACAGCAGTTGTATTGGTGAAACTTGTTTGTCCATACTTAGCAGTATTTTCAATATTCACTGTCCATTTGACCCGCCATCATGCTACGGCGATATAATCCGCGTCACTCTTGTAGTTGACGGCGGCTCATAAATAAATAATGACCCACCAAGTAGCGTCAGCGCCTTAGAGTCATAGTTGTTTTGATCATGAAGAGTTTTTAACCCGCCACATCTCCATCTCTTTCCATAGTGTTTAACCCACCATTATGGCTAAAGCACCCGCCTCTTGCGATTGGGTAGGCTCCGGGGTTACTGAGGAGATGCTTAATGATTTTGTAGTCATGGGAGTTTTGTCGGTTCAAGACGTCATCCATTGGCGGGTTCCCGGTGCCGAAGTCACTCCCGAACCTAAAGAAGGGGAAGTGATTGTATTGAGGGGTCATCTTATCCGTGGCTTCTCGCCGCCCAGGTAAAAAAATCCGGGACGCCCTGCATTTTTATAAACTCTATCCTCAAGATATTGGCCCCAACTCCATCACCAACTTGTGCGAATTTCAAATTCTCTATGAGACATATCTGCAAGAAGAACCCACCGTTGACCTCTTCAGGGGTTTCTCTTATATCAACCGCCAGACCGAGATAGCAGACGGCCCAAGTCTTGATCTCGGAGGTGTTTCAATTTAGAAGCGGAGAGATGTGTATTTTCCCTCAGCCACTCTGCCTAGTCATCCCAAGGACTGGAACCGAACCTAGTTCTACTACTGAGATACTTCCCCGGCTGAAGAAAATCCGCTGTCGGGTTACCATCCCTACCGGCTCTGCACCACCACAGAACTTCCAGACAAGCTGTCCGTTGTAGAGCAAGGCCAATACACTCCAGCATTTTCAAAGATCACGGCCTTATTAGACAATGCATTAACTGGTGTTGATCTGACCCGCTGTTGGGTTTCTTGGAGAATTTTACCGTCAAGCCAGTGCAACGGCTTAATGTGCGAGTATACTAGCAAAGTGAATGATCCTCAGCACTTCAACCAGACACCTTTGATAGACAAGGATCATAACTTGATTATCAAGTCCTTGCTGGGAGAACCTTAGGAAGTCTGCAACAAGACGGGGTTAAACCCCTTTTATGCTCTTAACCTGACTCCCGCGGTAAGACTTTATTTTAATCGTCACTCTCTTCCTTTAGATGTTGCACTTTATACACCTCATCTAATCCTTCTACAAATGCTCTTATGTATGAAATCCGACTCTCCCTTCTGGAAGAGGAGAATAACCACGACCTCTACTTCAAAGAAAAAGAACAAAGCAACTAATACTCGGGTTACGGCTCGTAAGAAGAAAACATCCGCCCAAGATCTGCTCAAACTTGCTGGCTTGGTGGTAGAACTTGACTCCCTTGGCCTTCTTTTTATGCAACTTATTGACACTGACTGCTCTCAGGAGAAAGTGGAGACAAGCCGAGCCGGTGCCGCAGAGATAACTATCATCTCCTCTAACTGAGAACCTTTGCCAACAGAAAAGATACGGCAGGTCATCCGGAAAGTAAAGTTTTCACATCCTCTTGCTCACTTGGATCCTGACTTTATTTTGAAGAGCAGCAACATGACCCTAGACGTCAGACTCAGAGCAGCAGCTCGAAAGCCTTGGTGGCCGGCTTACCTGACACATCGGCTCCTCGAAAGCGTCGTAACGAGGTATTTCATAGCTTAAGTTTTCATTTCTTCTACACATTAATATTGTGTTGTAACTTACTAATATTTCCCCCATTTTGACTTTTTCAAGAAACACCTCCTTCTTCTGGCGACTCAACCGCCTCGAAATTGCCTCCTCTTGTTGTCAACCTGGGGTAAACTTCTTTGCATCCCATACTGCTTGTTAATATTATATCCTTACATATGACTTATAATGCAATCTTTGTTCACAGGCCCCAAACTAAAAGGAGGAAACTAAGCAGGCCATCTGCCCATCTTGATGTCCCAGAGCCAGAGAACCCGAAGCTTGGCACTCCAGAAATTCATGTCGAGCCATCTCAAGCTGATCAAGGCACCCATAATGAAACTGTTGGGGAACATTGCATGGGAAACAAAAAAATTCCTACGCACACGCAAGATCTATCCATGGTGATGAGCATCTACGAGAGGGAGAGTGGATCTACGTACCCTTGTAGATCGCTAAGAGGGAAGCATTAAGAAATGCGGTTAATGTAGTCGAACGTCTTCACGATCCAAATCGCCAAGCGTCCCGCGATCCAATCACGACCCGTCCCGATCTAGCACCAAACAGACGGCACCTCCGCGTTCAGCACACGTACGGCTTCATGACGATCTCCACCTTCTTGATCCAGCAAGAGGGGCGGAGAGTTGGAAGAGTTATCCAGCAGCGTGATTATGCTCCGGCGATGGTGGTGGAGCTATTCCAGCAGGGCTTCACCTAAGCACTGCAGAAAACCGATCTAGAGGAGAAACTATGCAGTAGAGGAGAGGGCAGCACGTGGCAGAAAATCTTGTGCAAAACTCCTCAAAACCACTAGTATATATAGGAGGAGGGGAGGAGGAGGCTTGTCCCTCAAGGGGCCAGCCCTAGGCTTTGGCCGAACCAAGGAGGGAGGAGTCCTCCTTCTCCACTCCTAGTAGGATTAGGACTCCTTCCTTATTTGTTCCTTTTTGCAATTTTTTCCACCTTTTTCCTTTTGGGCTTTTCTTCCCAGCCGCATGGGCCTTGTGTGGGACTTCCACCAGCACACTAAGGGCTGGTACTCACCTTCCCACAGCTCATGTAGCCTCTTGGGTCGAAATACTCCTCCCGATGGTCCCCCCGTACACTACCGGCACTCCCGGTACACTACCCACGAGCCCGAAACTTTTTTGGTGACCAAAACAGGACTTTCTATATATCAATCTTTACCTCCGGACCATTCCGGAGCTCCTCGTGACATCCGGGATCTCATCCGGGACTCCGAACAACCTTCGGTCACCACCATGCACAACTCTATACTATCAAAACCTTACCAAACCTTAAGTGTGCAGACCCTGCGGGTTCGAGAACTATGTAGACATGACCAAGACACCTCTACGGTCAATAACCAATAGCGGGAATTGGATACCCATATTGTTTCCTACATATTCTACGAAGATCTTTATTCAGTTAATCTCGTATGATGTTCCCTTTGTTCTTCGGTATGTTACTTGCCCGAGATTCGATCGTCGGTATCTCCACACCTAGTTCAACCTCGTTACCGGCAAGTCTCTTTACTCGTTCCGTAATACAAGATCCCGTGACTAACACTTAGTCACATTGCTTGCAAGTCTTATTGTGATGTTGTATTACCGAGTGGGCCCTGAGATATCTCTTCGTCACACGGAGTAACAAATCCCAGTCTTGATCCATGCCAACTCAACAGACACCCTCGGAGATACCTATAGAGCACCTTTATAGTCACCCAGTTACGTTGCGACGTTTGATACACACAAGGTACTCCTCCGGTGTCAAGTAGTTGCATGATCTCATGGTCATAGGAACATATACTTGACATGCAGAAAACAGTAGCAATAAACTGACACAATCATATGCTACGTTTCTAGTTCGGGTCTTATCCATCACATCATTCTTCTAATGATGTGATCCCGTTATCAAATGACATCACATGTCAATGGCAAGGAAACCTTGACCATCTTTGATTAACGAGCTAGTTCACTAGAGGCATACTAGGAACCAAGTGTTGTCTATTTACCCACACATGTAATGTGTTTCCAATCAATACAATTATAGCATGGATAATAAACGATTATCATGAACAAGGAAATATAATAATAAACACTTTATTTATTGCCTCTAGGGCATATTTCCAACAGTCTCCCACTTGCACTAGAGTCAATAATCTAGTTCACATCACTATGTGATTTACATTGTAATGAATCGAACACCCATGCAGTTCTGGTGTTGATCATGTTTAGCCCTTGAAGAGGTTTAGTCAACGGGTCTACAAAATTCAGATCTGTGTGCACTTTGCAAATATTTATGTCCTTCTCCTCGATGTAATCATGGATGGAGTTGAAGCGTCGCTTTATGTGTCAGGTCCTCTTGTGAAACCTTGGTTCCTTGGCCAGAGCAATGGCACCAGTGTTGTCACAGAACAGGTTCATTGGATTCAGTGCACTGGGCACTACTCCAAGATCTGTCATGAAGTGCTTCATCCAGACACCTTCCTTCGCTGCCTCAGAGGCTGCGATGTACTCCGCTTCGCATGTAGAATCGGCTACCACGCTTTGCTTGGAACTGCACCAGCTTACCGCTCCCCCGTTGAGAATAAATACGTATCTGGTTTGTGACTTAGAGTCATCCGGATCAGTGTCAAAGCTTACATCGATGTAACCCTTTACGACGAGCTCTTCATCACCTCCATAAAAGAGAAACATTTCCTTAGTCATGTTCAGGTACTTAAGGATATTCTTGACCGCCGCCCAGTGCTCCATTCCAGGATCACTTTGAAACCTTCCGGCCATACTTATGGCAAGGCTGACATCGGGTCTTGTGCATAACATTGCATACATGATAGAGCCTATGGCCGAAGCATAGGGAATGACACTCATTTTTCTCTCTATCTTCTGCAGTCACTGGGCATTGAGTCTTACTCAACTTCACACCTTGTAACACAGGCAAGAACCCCTTCTTGGCCTGATCAATTTTGAACTTCTTCAAAACTTTATCAAGGTATGTGCTCTGTGAAATTGCTATTAAGCGTCTCGATCTATCTCTATAGATCTTAATGCCTAATGTGAAAGCGGCTTCTCCTAGGTCATTCATTGAAAAACTCTTGTTCAAATATTCCTTCACGCTTTTCAGCATTTCTATATTGTTTCCAATTAGCAATATGTCCCACATATAATACTAGAAATGCTATAGAGCTCCCACTCACTTTCTTGTAAATACAAGCTTCTCCATAAACTTGTATAAACTCAAACGCTTTGATCACCTCATCAAAGCGCTTATTCCAACTCCGAGATGCTTGCACCAAACCATAAATGGATCGCTGGAGTTTGCAAACTTTGTCAGCATTCTATGGATCGACAAAACCTTGTGGTTGCATCATATACAACTCTTCCTCAAGAAAACCATCGAGGAACGTTGTTTTGACATCCATCTACCAAAATTCATAGTCGAAATAAGCAGCTATTGCTAACATGATTCTGACGGACTTAAGCATCGCTATGGGTGAGAAGGTCTCATCGTAGTCAACTCCTTGAACTTGTGAAAAACCCTTTGCCACAAGTCGAGCTTTATAGACGGTGACATTACCATCCGCGTCCCTCTTCTTCTTAAAGATCCATTTGTTCTGAATGGCCTTTCACCCTTCAGGTAATACTTCCAAAGTCCACACTTTGTTTTCATACATGGATCCCATCTCAGATTTCATGATCTCTAACCATTTCTTGGAATTCTGGCCCATCACTGCTCCTCCATAGCTCATAGGTTCATTGTTGTCCAACAACATGACCTCCAAGAGAGGGTTGCCGTACCACTCAGGAGTAGTACACGCCCTTGTCGACCTACAAGGTTCAATAGTAGCTTGATCCGAAGCTTCATGATCATCATCATTAACTTCCACTTCTACCGTAGTAGGTTCCGCAGAAACATCTTTCTGCGCTGCGCTAGTTTGTGGTTGAAGTAAAGGTTCAATAACCTCATCAATCTCTACTTTCCTCCCACTCAATTCTTTCGAGAGAAACTCTTTCTCAAGAAATGTTCCGTTCTTAGCGACAAACACTTTGCCTTCGGATCTGAGATAGAAGGTATACCCGACAGTCTCTTTCGGGTATCCTATGAAGACGCATTTCTCCGCTTTGGGTTCCCGCTTTTCAGGCTAAAGCTTTTTGACATAAGCATCACATCCCCAAACTTTAAGAAACGACAACTTTGGCCTCTTGCCAAACCACAGTTCATATGGCGTCATCTCAACAGATTTTGATGGTGCCCTATTTAAAATGAATGCAGCTGTCTCTAATGCATAACCCCAAAACGATAGTGGCAAATCAGCAAGAGACATCATAGATCGCACCATATCTAATAAGGTTCGATTATGACGTTCGGGCACACCATTACGCTGTGGTGGGCGGTGTCAACTGTGAAACAATTCCACAATGTCTTAAGTGACTGCCAAACTCATAACTCAGATATTCACCTTCTCGATCAGATTGCAGGAATTTAATCTTCTTATTATGATGATTATCAACTTCACTCTAAAATTGCTTGAACTTTTCAAACGTTTCAGACTTGTGTTCCATTAAGTAAATATACCCATATCTACTTAAGTCATTAGTGAAGGTGAGAAAATAACGATATCCACCACGCGCTGTAACATGCATTAGACTGCACACATCAGTATGTATGATTTCCAATAAGTCACTCGCCCGTTCCATTGTTCCAGAGAACAGCGTTTTAGTCATCTTGCCCATGAGGCATGGTTCACATGTGTCAAGTGATTCAAAATCAAGTGACTCCAAAACCCCATCAAAATGGAGCTTCCTCATGCGTTTTACACCAATATGACCTAAACGGCAGTGCCACAAGAAAGTGGTACTATCATTATCAACTCTACATCTTTTGGCATCAATGTTATGACCATGTGTATCATCACTATCAAGATTCAACATGAATAAACCCCTCACATCGGGTGCATGACCATAAAATATATTACTCATATAAATAGAACACCCATTATTCTCTGATTTAAATGAGTAACCGTCTCGCAATAAACAAGATCCAGATATAATGTTCATGCTTAACGCAGGCACTAAATAACAATTATTCAGGTTCATCACTAATCCCGATGGTAATCGAAGAGAGAGCGTGACGGCGGCGATCACATCAACCTTGGAACCATTTCCCACGCGCATCGTCACTTTGTCCTTTGCTAGTCTTCGTTTATTCTGTAGTTCTTGTTTTGAGTTGCAAATGTGAGCAACCGAACCGGTATCAAATACCCAGGCACTACAACAAGAGCTAGTAAGGTACACATCAATAACATGTATATCATATATACCTTGTTTGTCATTGGCCGCCTTCTTGTTAGCCAGGTACTTGGGGCAGTTCCGCTTCCAGTGACCAGTTCCCTTGCAATGAAAGCACTCAGTTTCTGGCGTGGGTCCATGATTGGGCTTCTTTACAGGAGTAGCAACTGCTTTGCCATCCTTCTTGGTTTTATCCTTCTTGCCCTTGCCCTTGACCTTGCCATTCTTCTTGAAACTAGTGGTTTTATTGACCATCAACACTTGATGTTCTTTCTGGATTTCAGACTCAGCGACTTTTAGCATCGCAAACAGCTCGGAGACTGACTTGTTCATCCCGTGCATGTTATAGTTCATCACAAAGCTCTTGCAACTAGGTGGCAGTGATTAAAGAACTCTGTCAGTGATCGCTTCTGGCGGAAGGGCAATTCCTAACTCTGCCAGACGAATCGAGTACCCAGACATTCTGAGTATATGTTCACTGATAGACCCATTCTCCTCCATTTTGCAAGCATAGAATTTATCGGAGGTCTCATACCTCTCGATTCGGGCATTCTTCTAAACGATGAACTTCAACTCCTGGAACATCTCATATGCTCCATGACGTTCAAAACGTCTTTGAAGTCCCGGTTCTAAGCCACATAATATTGCACACTGAACTATTGAGTAATCTCCAGAACGTGCCTCCCAAGCGTTCTTAACGTCTTCGGATGACATGTCTTCGGGTTGGTCACCAAGCGCTGCATCAAGGACATATGATTTCTAGGAAGCCGTGAGGATAATCCTCAGATTACAGGCCCAGTCAACAAAGTTACTTCCATCATCTTTCAACTTAGCTTTCTCTAGGAACGCATTAAAATTCAGGGGTGCTACTGCGCAAGCCATTGATCTACAACATAAATATGCAAAGGTTGCTTAGACTATTGTTTAAGATAATGAGTTCAGTTAATCAAATTACTAAAGCTTCCACTCAAATTGACATCCCTCAGGTCATCTGAGTGTCACATGATCCAAATTCACCAACTCAAGTCCGATCATCACGTGAGTTGAGGTGGTTTCAAAGGTGAACATCATCATGTTGATCATACCTACTATATGACTCATGTTCGACCTTTCGGTCTCTTGTGTTCCGAGGCCATGTCTGTACATGCTAGGCTCGTCAAGTTTAACTCGAGTGTTCTGCATGTGCAACACTGGCTTGCACCCGTTGTATGTGAACATAGAGTCTATCACACTTGATCATCACGTGGTGTCTCGACACGATGAACTTTTGCAACAGTGCACACTCGGGGAGAACACAAGTCATCTTGAAATTTAAGTGAGGGATCACCTTATAATGCTACCATCGTCCTAAGCAAAACAAGGTGCATAAAAGGATTAACATCACATGCAAATCATAAGTGACATGATATGGCCATCAACTTGTGCTTTTGATCTCCATCTTGAAAGCACCGGCATGATCTCCATCGTCACCGGCACGACACCATGATCTCCATCATCTTGATCTCCATCAACGTGTCGCCATCGGGGTTGTTGCACCCACCATGCTTCTACTACTATTGCTATCGTTAGCGAGAGACAACCCTATGGCTCCTGCCGGATGCCGTACTCATCGACATGCAAGTCATGATATTCTATACAATACATGATCATCTCATACATCACATATATCTCATCATGTAATTGGCCATATCACATCACATCATACCGTGCAAAAACAAGTTAGACGTCCTCTAATTGTTGTTGCATGTTTTACGTGGCTGCTACGGGTATCTAGCAAGAACAATTCTCACCTACGCATAAACCACAACGGTGATACATAAGTTGCTTTTCAACCTTCTCAAGGACCGCCTTTATCGAATCCGATCCAACTAAAGTAGGAGAAACAGACACCTGTCGGCCATCTTTGTGCAACGAAGTTACACGTCAGTCGATGGAACCGGTCTCTCGTAAGCGTACGAGTAATGTTGGTCCGGGCCGCTTCATCCTACAATACCGCTGAACCAAAACACGACCAAAGGAGGAAACAATCTAAGCATCAACGCCCACAAACTCTTTGTATTCTACTCGAGATCTCATCTACACACAGACCTAGCTCATGATGCCACTATTGGGGAACGTTGCATGGGAAACAACAAATTTCCTACGCACACGCAAGATCTATCCATGGTGATGAGCATCTACGAGAGGGAGAGTGGATCTACGTACCCTAGTAGATCGCTAAGCAGGAAGCGTTAACAAACGCGGTTGATGTAGTCGAACGTCTTTGCAATCCAAATCGCCAAGCGTCCCGCGATCCAATCACGGTCCGTCCCGATCTAGCACCGAACGGATGGCACCTCCGCGTTCAGTACACGTACGGCTTGATGACGATCTCTGCCTTCTTGATCCAGAAAGAGGGGGCGGAGAGGTGGAAGAGTTCTCCGGTAGCGTGACGGTGCTCCAGCGATGGTGGTGGAGCTATTCCAACAGGGCTTCGCCTAAGCATTGCAGAAAACCTATCTAGAGGAGAAACTATGCACTAGAGGAGCGGGCAGCATGTGGCAGAAAATGTTGTGCAAAAACTCTCAAAACCACTAGTATATATAGGAGGGGGGGAGGAGGAGGCTTGGCCCTCAAGGGGCCAGCCCTAGGCTTCGGCCGAACCAAGGAGGGAGGAGACCTCCTCCTCCACTCCTAGTAGGATTAGGACTCCTTCCTTATTTGTTCCTTTTTGCATTTTTTTCCACCTTTTTCCTTTTGGGCTTTTCTTCCCAGCCGCATGGGCCTTGTGTGGGACTTCCACCAGCCCACTAAGGGCTGGTATTCACCTTCCCACAGCCCATGTAGCCTCTTGGGTCGAAATACCCCTCCCGATGGTCCCCCGGTACACTACCGCCACTCCTGGTACACTACCGATGAGCCCGAAACTTTTCCGGCGACCAAAATAGGACTTCCTATATATCAATCTTTACCTCTGGACCATTCTGGAGCTCCTTGTGACGTCCGGCATCTCATCCGGGACTCCGAACAACCTTCGGTCACCACCAAGCATAACTCTATACTACCGAGACGTCACCAAACCTTAAGTGTGCAGACCCTGCGGGTTCCAGAACTATGTAGACATGACCGAGACACCTCTACGATCAATAACCAATAGCGGGACCTGGATGCCCATATTGTTTCCTACATATTCTACGAAGATCTTTATCGGTCGAACCTCTATGTCAAGGATTCAGTTAATCCCGTATGATTCCCTTTGTTCTTCGGTATGTTACTTGCCCGAGATTCGATCGTCGGTATCTGTATACCTAGTTCAACCTCATTACCGGCAAGTCTCTTTAATCGTTCTGTAATACAAATCCCGTGGCTAACACTTAGTCACATTGCTTGCAAGGCTTATTGTGATGTTATATTACCGAGTGGGCCCTGAGATACCTCTCCGTCACATGGAGTAACAAATCCCAGTCTTGGTCCATGCCAACCCAACAGACACCCTCGGAGATACCTGTAATGCACCTTTATAGTCACCCAGTTACGTTGCGACGTTTGATACACACAAGGCACTCCTCCGCTGTCCATGAGTTGCATGATCTCATGGTCATAGGAACATATACTTGACATGCAGAAAACAGTAGCAATAAACTGACACGATCATATGCTACGTTTGTAGTTTGGGTCTTGTCCATCACATCATTCTTCTAATGATGTGATCCCATTATCAAATGACATCACATGTCAATGGCTAGGAAACCTTGACCATCTTTGATTGACGAGCTAGTTCACTAGAGGCATACTAGGGACCAAGTGTTGTCAATTTACCCACACATGTAATGTGTTTCCAATCAATACAATTATAGCATGGATAATAAACAATTATCATGAACAAGGAAATATAATAATAAACACTTTATTTATTGCCTCTAGGGCATATTTCCAATAGAAACTCCCCAGCCTAGTGAGCCGGCGGATGTTGATATTGTGATTCTTGAAGCTCATCCGGAAGTTGATCCTAAGCCGCCTAGCCCTTGGCCAACAGCTCAAGATGTGACTTCTCATGAAGAATAGGTTACCATCACTGAGACGGCATACAAATCTCCACCTCCTTCCAATGTGTGGACCAAGCATATCAATAAGGATGAGGTGCCTCACCAGAGAAGGAGAAAGCTAAACTTGATCTTCCTAATCTGGAGAAGCTTACTGCTGATGAACTGCACTCTGGATATTTGAGTCACCTCTTTGCAAGCCGCGATATGGAGGCCAACCTTGTTGGCATGATGAAGAAGAAATATGAGGTACTCAACCTCCCTTACCTTCCATATATCCTTACATAGCCCCCAAGAGCCGGCTTGCTTTCTTAGAAACAAACCAGGTCTTTAGCAATTTGTAGATTTCAATAGACCGTCGTGTAGCCCCCAAGGGTCGGGTCATTATACAAATTATGAGATGGCACTTACTTGTATGATAAAGAAAATGCCAACTGTAGCCCCTAGGGGTCGGGTCATTATGTAAATAATGAGCCGACACTTACTGTATTGATAGAGTAAAAGCCAATTGTAGCCCCCAAGGGTCAGGTCTTCTTCTTGAAGATGATCCGGGTCTTATTGTGTAAACTTTGAAAGAACCGATACACATTATCCCCCAAGTGTCAAGTATATTGCCTACAATCTACCTGAGACTTGTAAAAACGTTCTTCGGTGTCCCCAAGTACCATTATAAACCGTGTTGATGGCTTACAAAGGGAGAAAACTTGTACCTGGCAATTGTATTGTGCAGGAAGCTTTAAATGTGGCCGAGTCTAGCTTGACCGACCTTAAAACAAATCTGGCTTTACAACAAGACACCCGAGCTGAAGCTGACGAAAAATGGCAGTTCTCCTCGACAAAGATGGAAAAACCAAGGCAGATTTTGAAGCCTATACACAATCTATTGAAGCTAAACAAGCTACATTAGTCAAATGCGCAGAAGGCGCCGAGGGCCAACTTAAGCCCCTTACTGAAGAACTGAACAGTCTAAAACGCCATGTAGCTCGGATTACTGAAGTTGTCTTTGGTAAGTGTTGTTCTTTATGAGCATTCTTTTCAAAGAGTCTTATAAAGACTCGCCCGATGACTTATAAAATTTGATCATGTGTAGGCTGACGAACTCGCCAGCTTCTAGAAGACAGTTTGTTAAAGCTAAAAGCTTTATATGCATTCATTGAACTGCTGTACGCTGGAAGTATTTTCACCATCAGGGCTTTCATGGGTGAAAAGGGCATGCCAAAGCTTATTAAAAATGTGCTGACATGCTTCTATACCATCCCCAAGCGGTTAGAAGAATTGAAGAAATCACCCGCCCGTAAAGGCACAATGGCTGCTTTGAGCCGGGCGTTGGCTTACACCCCTGAGCTTAACCCAGAAGAAATGAATGACGGCTTTCCCTAGCTGAAGGATGATGGGTTAGAATTCACTCAAGAAGATTATGCCCGTTGCATGAGGGAATCACGAGTATTGGCTAGCCAGCTCGTTGTCGAAGCTGATCTGACGGCGTATCAGGCTGCTTATGATGGCAACAATGTACAAGGCCGGCCGCCCACTTTCGAACCGAAGGAAATGACTCCTCGATGCCGTAAGCACATGTTTGCCCTTGATGTTGATCCATCTCCAATCTTGGATGACAAAGCTGAATTTGAAGCCTTAATCAATTCCAACTACGATGTGGACAACCTTTTGATCCAGGAAGACCCAGTGTAGGATGACCCGTCAGCAAGCTAGGCGAGGAGCCGGCCTCAAATGAAGTTTACCCGGGCATGCTAATCTGCCGGGTTATAACTTTTTTTGAAAAAACTTGAGTCCACACATTTTGGGCTCTACATAGCCTTGTAATAGTCGTAGTAAAAACTGATTGCATGTGTCGTGCCTTCGTGCATGTTTGGAGCTTGAACAACTCATATTCTGGCAGCTTTGGTGCTATCCATCTTCTGTACATTTTGTTGTGATCATACTTCCTGATGCCCGTTGGTGGGTCATAATAGCAAAAACCTTTGAACAATGAGCAATACTAAGCCGGGATAAACTATCATCCAAATACTTGGAATCTTATCATGAAAAATTCCTGCAAAATAACAAAGCAGAAAATATATGTATATCCTCTATTATTGTTTAGGTGGCTTTGAAAGCACAGCCCAAAGAGGTCAACTCTTGTTTTATATTTTTGAGAAAAAAACTCAAGTTTGTTGCTTCAAAGAAGCTAGGCATGAGTGCTCCAAATCCCATAAGTCGGCTCTCACGTGACATAAATCCATCGTTTTAACCTTAACCAGTTCAGGGTCTTAAAAAAGATTGACTGTTAAGAGTATGAACGGGCCACATAGTGGAGAGACTACAGCAGATAGGTGTGTTTATCCTAGCTCTCTATAAGTCGGCTCTCTCGTGACATAAGCCATCATTTTAACTTTGACTAGTTCAGGGTCTTAAAAAATATTGACTATCAAATGTTTGGCGGGTCACCTGGCGGAGTAGCAAATTGCAAACAGACAGGTTTAACTCAAAATATGGCTTTTAAGCCGTTCAACAGGGTATGAAAGCTAAACTCAGTGAGTTGGAAGCCCCCAAGTGACCTTATGATTCACCAACTCTTTGCACAAAAGGATCATTGGATGAAAAAACGGCAAAGGACCCAATTTGAAGCGATGCCAACTTTATTGTACTAATCATAAAATGTATATACAATGACAGAGGTAGTAAGGCCAAAGATGAGCAATATTACATGGCCTGCTAGTTTCCTACGGGGACGTGTGTGACTTGTCAGCTTCCCGTGCATCTATGAGATAATATGATCCATTGTTGAGATTCTTGCTGACCACAAAAGGTCCTTCCCAAGGTGGTGATAACTTATGCATATCCGTCTGATCTTGAGTCAAATGGAGCACTAAGTCGCCTTCTTGGAACGTCCAGTTCTTGACTCTATGACTATGATAGCGACGCAGATCTTGTTGATAAATTGCCGACCATGATACTGCGAGATCCCGCTCTTCATCCAAAGCATCAACTGCGTTCTGACGTGCCGTCTCATTATCTGCTTCAATGTAAGCCGCCACCCTAGATGAGTCATGACGGATATCACTAGGGAGAACTGCTTCGGTGCCATAAACCATGAAAAAAGGCGTGTAGCATGTTGATCTGTTGGGAGTGGTTCTGATGCTCCAAAGAAATGAAGGTAACTCCTTCACCCAACAACCCGACGTTTGTTCCAAAGGAACCATAAGTCGGGGTTTTATCCCTCTCAAGATCTCTTGGTTAGCACGTTCTTCTTGACCATTAGATTGCGGATGAGCCACGGAGGAGACATCAAGGCGGATATGCTCACTTTCGCAGAATTCTTTTATAGCCCCGTTGGACAGATTCGTACAATTTTCAGTAATGATACTATGAGGGTAACCAAAACGAAAGATCATCTTCTTAACAAACTGAATTGTTGTTGCAGCATCGCACTTGCTAACCGGATCTTCCTCAATGCACTTGGTAAATTTATCAACCGCCACCAAGAGGTGGGTCTTCTTATCTTTAGGCCTCTTAAACAGTCCAACCATATCAAGCCCCCAGACCGCAAACGGCCAAGTGATTGGAATCATTCACAATTCTTGAGCCGGCATATGGGCTCGTCGTCCGAATTTTTGACATCCACCACACTTGGTAAATATGTCCTCTGCATCTTTATGAGCCGTTGACCAGAAAAAACCATGCCGAAAAGCCTTGGCCACCAAAGATATTGAGCCGACGTGATGACCATAGTCACCGGTGTGTATCTCGTGTAAAATTTCTCGGCCCTCCTCAGGAGAAAAGCAACTATGAAAAACACCAGTCACACTGCAGATGTGCAACTCGTCATTGACGATAGTCATGGACTTAGACCGCCTCAGGATTCGCCGTGCTAAGGTCTTGTCCTCGTGTAACTCGCCGCAAGTCAGATACGCTAGATAAGGCAACGTCCAATCAGGAATAGCACAGAGAGACGACACCAACTGTCCCTTCGGGTCAGTATAGCAAGATCCTCCTCAGAAGGTAATTTGACTGATGGGTGATGCAATATGTCCAGAAATACATTAGGCGGCACTGGCTTAGGCTGAGACCCTAGTATTGACAATGCATTAGCCGCCTCATTCTTCCGATGATCAATATGATCCACCTGATAACCCTTGAAGTGACCAGCAATGACGTCAACCGCGTGGCGATAAGCTACCATACGAGGATCTTTAGAATCCCACGTGACCGAGACTTGTTGGGCCACAAGGTCTGAGTCGGCTAGGCATCTGACCCAACTCAAATTCATTTCCTTGGCCACACGGAGTCCACGAAGTAAGGCTTCATACTCAGCTACATTGTTAGTACAAGGAAACATTAACCTTAATACATAACAAAAAATTCACCTCTAGGGGAAGTTAAAACAACCCCAGCCCCCGAGCCTTCCAACTGTCTAGATCCATCGAAGTGAATTGTCCAATATGTATTATCCGGCTTCTCCTCAGGTGCTTGACACTCCATCCAGTCATTAATAAAATCCACCAAGGCTTGAGATTTGACAGTTGTTCGAGGCACATACCTCAAATTAAGAGGCCCGAGCTCAAGTGCCCACTTAGCAATCCTACCGGTGGCTTCTCTATTTTGAATGATGTCCCCCAAAGGAGCAGAGCTAACCACCATGATTGGATGTCCAAGGAAATAATGCTTCACCTTGAGATTTGCCATGAACACTCCAAACAGCAGCTTTTGCCAATGTGGATATCTTTGCTTGGACTGTGTCAAAACCCCGCTGACAAAGTAAACCGTCCGCTGGACTGGGTACTGTTTTCCTACCTCCTTGCGCTCCACAACAATTGTAGCACTGACGGGCTTGTTATTAGCCGCCACGTATAGGAGCAGCGGTTCTTTTTCCATAGGAGCAGCCCAGACAAGCGGCTCGACCAACTGTTTTTGAGCGCCTCAAACGCATCATTGGCAGCATCACTCCATACAAAATCATTTGTCTTTTTCATCATCTGATATATAGGGATAGCCTTCTCGCCCAAGCGTCTTATGAACCAGCTTAAGGCGGCAATACGACCCACCAAACGTTGGACGTCATTAATGCACACCGGCTTAGATAATGAGGTGATGACCTTTATTTTATCCGGGTTAGCTTCGATGCCCCATTCTGAGACCAAGAATCCCATGAGCTTCCCTGTAGGGACACCAAAAACACACTTAGCCAGATTAAGCATCATCTTGTACACCCGCAGGTTATCAAAAGTTTCCTTCAAATCGTCAAGCACAGTCTCCTTCTTCCTTGACTTCATCACAATATCATCCACATAAGCATGAACATTGCGCCCAATTTGACTATGAAGACAGTTCTGTGCACAGCATTGATAAGTCGCATGTGCATTTTTTTAGTCCAAAAGGCATGGACACATAGAAGAAAGCTCCAAAAGGTGTGATGAAGGATGTTTCCTCTTGGTCTTTAACTGCCATCTTGATCTAACGATAACCCGAATAAGCATCCAGGAAACACAAACTCTCACAACCTATCATTGCATTAATGATCTGGTCAATACGGGGGAAATAAAATGGATCAACTGGACAAGCCTTATTAACATCTGTGTAATCCACACACATGCGCCACGTGTCGTTCTTTTCAAGTACGAGCACGGGATTAGACAACCACTCCGGGCGAAAAACCTCAACGATAAACCCTGCTGCTAAGAGCCAGGCTACCTCTTCGCCAATAGCTTTACGCTGCTCCTCATTGAAACGATGGGGGAATTGCTTGACTGGCTTAAACTTGGGATCCACATTAAGGTGGTGCTAAGCAAATTCTCTTGATACACCCGGCATATCAGAAGGTTTCCATGCAAAGATGTCCCGATTCTCACGGATGAATTCGATGAGCGTGCGTTCCTATTTGATGTCCATGTTAGCCCCTATAGTGAACTGCTTCGATGAGTCGCCAAGAACAAAATCCACCAACTTGGTATCTTCTGTCACAAACTGCAGGGGTGGCTCAGACTCTGTGCTGGGCTTTTTCAACGGGGTCATATCAGCTGGGTCAACATTATCTGTATAGAACTTGAGCTCTGCCTCCGCATAACTTGTCTCCGCGTAAGCCGCATCACCTTCCTCATACTCAACAACAATTTCCAATCACCGTGCATCGTGATCGTCCCTTTCAGACCCGACAACTTGAGCTGCAAGTAAACGTAACAGGGTCGGGTCATGAATTTAGCAAAAGTCGGTCGCCCAAACAAGGCATGATACGGGCTCTTGATTTTGACTACTTCAAACTGAGCGAGTCCTGGTTTAAGGGGTCCTCAGGTGGCCGGCTTGTTTCCCATGGGCCGGGCTATATGGGCCATCTACCGAGCATTGGATTGATCAAAGGCCCTGTCTCCAGGAAGGAAGCTTTGGGAATCCTGGCGTGTCCTGCAAGATTGGCATAGTGGGTAGGCATGTTTTTCCCTTCGATGTGTAACCGATCATGTGTAAACCCTAGGTATCCTCGGCGACTATATAAGCCGGAGGGTTTTAGGCTTTAGGAGAGGATAACTCATCTATGGTTTAGCTATTCGGTCTCGAGGTAGATCAACTCTGTAACCTACATATCATCAATACAATCAAGTAGGACGTAGGGTTTTACCTCCATAGGAGGGCCCGAACCTCGATAAACATCGTATCCTTCGTCCCCTGTTACCATTGATCCTAGTCTCACAGCTCGGGACCCCCTACCCGAGATCCGCCGGTTTTGACACTGACATGAACCATGAGGTTTCTACCCTGTAATTGTAGTCATCAGCAAACGCCACCTCGAGGATAATTTTCCCTACCGGATAAGCAAACTTGCCCTACACTACGTCGTGAAATACTGTAGATGATGGATTGAGATCCTTGTTAGTTATCTCCATCTGGCGAAAGGTGTCATAGTACAAGATGTTGATGCTGCTGCCGCCATCCATCAGTACCTTTGTGAATTTATAGCCTCCTACCTGAGGGGCCACCACAAGCGCCAAGTGTCCCAGGTTATCAATCCATGGCGGGTGATCCTCCTTGATCCATGATGTTGTTTACTCAGACCACTTCAAATAATGTGGAAGAGCCGGTATTGTGGCGTGAACCGCCCTCTTGCACACCTTATGATCTCATTTGTCCAGACTTGTGGTGAAGATATGATATTGGCCTCCATTAAGCTACTTTGTGTTACTCTAATACCCAGGTTGGTTGTTTTGCTGCTGACCACCATTACCAGGCTGCTGATGGTGGCCACCTCGATTACCTCAACCCTGATAACTCCAGTTTGAGCCGCCACCACCGAAGCCTGACCCGTGAGAGCCGGATCCTGACCCGACAGGCGATCCATTTTCGTTACCATGATGCTGATAGGGATGTAATTCTGGAATTCTCGCATGATATAACAATCCTTCCAGGCGTGAGTGAACGACTTGTTGGGTTGACTGTGCTCCGGGCAGGGTTTGTTGAGCATTGCCTCTATGTTGAAGGGGGTTTTGGCCTTGCCGAAAGGCAATTTACCATTGCCCTTAGCACAATTGTTTCCAATGTTGGTGTTGGCTACCAGATATGACCCGCGGTCCGGGTGCTTTTGCTTCCCACCATTACCTGGGTTGTTATTTCCTGCCCCGTTCTGTTGCTGACCCATGTCGTTGCCGTTCTTCTTACCCTTAGCAGACTTCTCCTCATCGGAACCCGGGTCCTTCGTGGTATCAGAATCTGCATATTTGGTGAGAGCCGACACGAGCTCACCCATGTCCTGGTAGGAACACTTGAGCCGTCCAAGCTTCTGTTTAAGGGATAAAAAGTGACAATTTTTCTCCAGAATCAAGACCGCCCGAGCCGCTGAGATGTTATCAGATGAGTGGATAATAGTCAAAACCCGCTGGACCCAATGATGGGCCAACTCATCCTCATACTACACACAATGATCGAGGTCAACAATTGCCATAGGCTGCTTGCATGTCCCATGGAAATTCTTGATAAATCATGCTTTCAAATCGGCCCAGGAAGTAATGGTATTGGGAGGCAGACCCGTTAACCATGTATGAGCCAGTCCTTCCAACATCATGATGAAGTATTTTGCACAGACTGCATCACTGACATCCAACATCTCCATGGCTAGCTCATAACTCTTGATCCAAGCTTCTAGGGGTAAGTCAGCCGTATAGTTAGGCACTTTGCGCGGTCCTTTAAAATCCTTAGGCAAGCGCTCATTGCGTAGTTCTGATGTTAAACAAGGCACAACGACAGCCCTAGAGGAGACTCCGGCTCCCACCAAGGTTGAAGGGGTCACCGAAGGCGGCTCAGGAACCTTCTGGTAATCTATCGCCACCGTCGCTCCTCGATGGGCTCTGCCCCTATCCACAATCGCCTGGGCATTGGTACGGGGCAGGTCATGACAGGTCGGGTTGAGTTGTCGCTCGCTGGTGGAGATCGCCGGTGACTCCATGTGTTGGATGTAACTGCGGCTTGGGATGGGTGTTGAGTGTACATGACTCCAGTTATACGTATACTTCTCCTACTGAGCCACCGATGTCTATAATAACTCGATGGCATTTCGTGCTTCCTTAGCGAAAGGTGTCCCCTCGGAGAGAGGGGGTGCATTGAGCCTGGTAGCCGTTGCTATCATGTTGTCCACCGGGTTAGAATAGTGGCCGGGTGGTGTCGAAAAGTGCTACGGTGGGGTCTGATTCCTACGAGGCTGGTCTAGCTACGGCGGCACTTCCGTGGCCCGGGTTATGGCTAGTGGCGCATTCGGTCCTGCCCCGAGGTGTTAAAAATGTTTCGGGGCTCATACTGCGCCGGGAGGCGGGTCTGAGACCTCCTCCAAAGGACTGCCTCAGAAGCGTGTTGATCCACATTAAAATGGAAAGCCTTCGCCTTCAGACACTCCGACTCAACATCCATCTGAACTTGCAACGTGTTGATATCCTCTTGGGCCTTGGTCATCCGCCTTTAGGCCTTGTAATCTTTGTATTACACTCTGCTTGATTTTCAATCGTGACCTCGGTTCCCATCAAAGTTGTCAGCTCATTCATCAGATCAAGCAAAACTTGAGCCGGTGGCCTGGCTGACCCGGACCCTGCCGTGTCGGGAGCCGTCACCCGAGCCAATGTGCTGCTGGAACCCATCCTCGTGCCAGCCATGAAGGTGGTGGCTTGGCTCGACGGCTCATAGGGCTCCAGGACACTGTCGCCATCAAAGTAGCCCCCAAGCCCACCATCATGAAGCTAGTGAATTGACTCCATCTCTCCACTCGAGGATCCATCCTCCGAGTAAACGAGGGTTTCTCCTCCTGATACAGAGGTTTCCGCGAGTTCTGCACCTTGCGTGAAGCCGATGAAAACGCGCTTCCGGTCGGGTTGGATCCGGGCGGGTTGTGTGTGCTGGGCCGACTCGACGAGGATGGTACAGATGTCTGGCCCGGGCTTGGATCCATCGATCTTGCCGATGAAAACATGAATTCCACCAAAGTGGACCTGGTACCCATACTCGACTGAGTCGGCCTCAGGTCCCCAGCCGGCGTCATCGATGTAGAGCTTGCCGCGGCGGCTCTTAGTCATCCTGCCAACGGTGTATCCCTCAATCTATGGGAGAGAGCCCTTCGAGTGCTTCAAACCATCGTGCATCTGCCCCACGGTGGGCGCCAACTGACGTGGTTTTGTCACGACATGATGTCCTCGTGAAAGGACTTATGTTCGAGGTCATCGCTATGACGGTTAACTCGAAGGGGTTGATCGGGATGAGAGACACGAGTTTACCCAGGTTCGGCCCCTCCCGAAAGAGGTAAAAGCCTACGTCCTGCTTTGTGCAGTATTAATTGGGTATTGATTACAAGGGAGCGGATTCGCTTGACCTAGCTCTCGATGGATTGCTTTGTACCCTAAGCCGCCCAGGGAACTCGCCTTTATATACATAGGTCGAGGCCTTGGGCTTACAAGAGTCCAGGTCGGGTTACATCTAATAACCGACCTTATCTCAAAATCGCCTTCCCTTATGTCGGGGGGATGACCCCCGGGTACCCCAAAGACGGCGAGTCGGACGGGGTGCCAGCCCTCCTGGGCCGGCAGCTCCCACTCACACCCATGGTCGACTGCATTAACCAGTCTGCTGCGCCCGCCAGCTGGTAGCCCGGAGCCAACTACGACATCCCATTGGACACGCGTGGACCAGACGGACATATCCCATGGCAGTGCACTAGTGGCGAGCATTAGCGCACTGCACGAGTGTCGTGCAGTACTATCTACAGTGTAAATTGTCCTTGGACACTGACTTATAAAGTGCATGAGGAGACAGACATAGCTTAGTCCCCAAGCTACATATGGCTTGACATGTAAGCTATCCATGGTAGCTTACACGTCAAGCTGCTTGGGATGTAAGCTACCCGATATAGCTTACATCCCAAGCTACCCACTCATGCCTATATAAAGGCCTCATGCCCACCACATATAGAGGTTCCACTCCCACTCTCACGTGCTCACAAACACACACATGAGGCAAGAAGCCTTATGGCTCTCCTCTCGCATACAGCTTCAGGAGCAACCATGTACTGGATATTTCACAGATATACAGATATGCAGGAGTAGGGGTATTATCTCTCCGGAGAGCCCCGAACCTAGGTGAACCACTTCGTGCTATTTGCATACCCGTCCCGAATCATCCACGACAGCCTTGCTCTCACCTCGATAAGCCACCCCATGACGTATGCCGTCTTACGTGACCCCCGTGAGAAAACGACGACAGTTGGCGCCCATCGTGGGGCAAGCTGCTGCTGGTTCCACAGTCTGGGCGGGACCATCTTCGCCACCATCGCTGCAACGTCGCCGTCGCCTCTCCGGCCGCGCTCGAGGGCTCGACATAAACTCTCCCGGGGGCGGCCGCGCGAGGCGGCACGCCTTCGCCGTCGGGCTCGCCATCTTCGCCAGCTCTGACATGGCGTCGTTGTCACCTCTCCGGCCGCGCTCGAGGGCTCGACATCAAGTCGCCCCCGAGGCGACCGTGCGTTACGCCGTGCCTTCGCCATCGGCCTCGACACCGCCCGCATCGCTATCCTCTGCCTGACTTCCCTCCGCATACGTCTGCCGCTGGGGACGCGCGTCTCGGCCTCCCATGCGTGCTCGCGCTGCATCTCGCTCCGGCGCAGTCGTCCGCGTGTCCCCGCGGCGCCCTATCGCTCATCCGCGCCCGCGACCGTCGCCTGCGCACCTCGGCACCGCTCCAGCCGTGCACCCGCAGGTCTCGCGCCACTGTGACTAGCGGTCGTTCTACTCAATGCCTTCTCCACGCTGTCACAGCTCTCCCCGCCGCTCCCACGGACAACGGAGTTCTGCGCCTCCATCTCTGAGGACACACCCAACATCGTTGTATCATTCTGCCACTGGATCCTCACGCCCCGCGCAGCCGAGCTCTGGCCGCCCTTGCCTCAGACAACGCGGCTGCGCTCGAGGCACTCCCGCTCTCGAAGAAGTTCGTCCTCTCAGTGCTCCGCCACCGCCCGCGTTGGCTTCCTGCGCTGGCTCTGCCTCTTCGCCACCACCTCCACGTCCACTGGGCGGCCGTACCTCCATCGGACACTCGTCGTAGGCAACGCCGTCATGGGCGACCCCAGCGCGGGCTTCAGCATCCTCGGCCACGTGCGCACGGCCTCCCATGTGCCACGCCGGCTACCGGATGCTACTCGTATGGTGGCCGGATGCAAGACGGATGCTACTCGTACACTCCTAAGACGATGCCCAGACGCTAGCTATTGGAAACTTCAGGCCTAGTCGGCATCGACCTCGCTGGCTCCGCCCTTGTCCGGCTCCAGCGCGCCCGCCCATCGAGGGCTGGGCATAGCCGGACGAGCACGCTACTCCGGTTGTTGCTCCGTGGCCCCGGCCGCTGCCTGTCTGCCTGCACGGCCCGGACCCTTGCTGGCTCCAGCTTCACCAGCGTGCCGGTTCCTGCCCTGCCAGGTGCGGCCACGTGTTCCTCCCGCCGCGCGCGCCCGGCTTGCTGCGCCCCTTGTACGGCGGCCGGTTGCACCTTCCGCATGCCCGTTGCATGCCGGCTGCCCTAGGAAAATAAGATGAAAAGAAAAATGCATGTGGCTGCACCATGTACGTGCATGCATGAGAATAGTATATGCATGTTCTGGTTGCCTGCGCCATGTATGCCAGGGGGTACCAAGGCATCTACCCCGTCAAATGCAATCAGGACTGCTCATCGCGAAAATCGTCGAGTTCGCACACCCTTCGGCTTCGGCCTCAAGGCCGACTCCAGACACGAGTTGCTGCTCGCCATGAGCCGCCTTGTGGCCTGCGGCAGCCCTGACGCCCTGCTCACCTGCAATGGCCAGAAGGACATCGGGCCGCGGCCTCCGTGGCCTTCCCGTTGGCTGCATCTCCGGCGGCCGCGCCACCACGCCTGCACCACCTCACGCAGGACCGCCTTGGCTATGCATTGCGCGAGTCTCCTAAATTGGCCAAGCCATCCAACTCGTCTACCTCACTCAAGTCCCAGCCGCCCATGGAGCAGCTTGCCTCCCCGGGCCGGCCGGCTCCACTGCGCCAGCCGGCTCGCCGGCCGCCTACCGCGCTCGGCCGCGTCGACGCCGTCCCGCTACCGGCCGCCTGCTCCACCCGCGGCCCCATGCCTCGCACCAGCCGGCTCCGTCGCTGCCTCCGCTCACGACCGGGTGCTCCGTGCCAGCCGGCTCCGCGCCTCTCGCGCGCTGATCCTCCCGATCGCCAGCGCCAACTCCGCTGCGCCGTCTGCCACCCGTTGCGGGCTCCGCCTACCATGCGCCCGCATGCCCGTGCTGGCCGCAAGCACCGGCCTCCCATTCGCCACGCTGGCTAGCCCCGCTCGTTCGTGCCTGCTGGTTGCCCCCCCCCCCCGTCGCGCGCCCGCTCCCCGTCTGGATCTGCATCCCACCCGCCGGCTCGCCCTACTTCTGCCGCCGCCGGCTCGGCCACCCGCTGCTTCGGTCGGCTCCCCGTGCGCCCGCACCGGCCGGCTGCCCGGCCCCCGCTCACACGTCGGCTCGCGCCTCCGCGCGCCTGGCTCGGCCGTGTTGCCCGCCGGCTCCGGCTCCGCGACACCGCCGGCTCCTCAGCCTCCCGCCCGCCGCTCCGCCTTCACAGCCAGTCACGCTCGCCGCTGCCTGTTGTGCCTCGCACTGGCTGCCGACTGGCCGGCGGCGCTGGCCGGCTCCACCTCCTCCGGTCCAGACGGCTGCGCCTCCTGCGGCTCCCGGCCCTGCCGGCTCCGTCGCTCGGTCCCGACCCGGCAGCCCGCTGGCACGACCGGCTCCCCCCGGCGTGCCCTCACCGCCTCCCGTGCGGCTTCCATATGGCTGGTTGCCCAGGCGGGGCAGGAAAAGCTGGTCGGGTCCGGCTGGAGTAGTATGGGCCGGTTGCCTGGTTTAAAGAAAGTGTGGAGCCGGTTGAAAAAAAAGAAACGTGCTTCGCCAGTCTGACGGCCAGATGCGACCCGGCCTGCCGGCCCGCTTCAACATCGGGCCGGCTAGAGAGCCCGCCCGACTGCTCGTCCGCCTCGATGCCTGATCGGTTGGGTCCGATCGGCCGGGACCCCCCTTCGAACACCCGGAGGCTCAAAGGCTACACCCAGCGGGTGTGCCGGCGCGCTCCACGAGCGCCAAGCCGCACTGGCTATCATCGTCAACAACACCCTCATCACCGTCAAAAAAGCAATAAACCTCCTCGTATGGAGGCTCGGAGGCTACTTCCAGCAGCGCCCCACGTTTGCACCCGGCAGGGCTATGTGCACATCAGTTGGCAGACTCCGTGTCCGTGCCTGACAGCGCCTCGTGCCCATCAGCTGGCGGACCCCAAGTCCGCGCCCGGCAGCGCCTCGCGCGCGCCAGCAGGACCATGTCAGCTACAAACAGAATTGGCCGACATCGACAAAACCGCCTTCCGGCACCCAAAAGCAATGTGAGGTCTCCACCCGCACAACCCTGAGCGACCCTCGGGGGGCCATCCCCGCATTTATTTTGCAACTTTATTATTTGCCCCGGCGCCAGCTAGTCTCGGCCCGAGGCTGGCCACTTGGCCCGATACGTTCGTTTCCACAAGACGGCTTAGTAGCGTACATGGGACCAAAGGCCCACTCTTCGTCTCAGCTACAAACCGCACCGCGGCTGTCCGGATAGCGAGAGCAAAAGCTGGAGGTCACCACACGCAAAAAGCGTCCAGTGAGAAACGTCTTGGGCGACCGGTTCGTTTCATTTATGAGTATCTACTCGGTCGAGTCTGCTCCCAGAGTCTGAGTAATGTACGCTCCATTTCGGGGGCCACTCTTCGTCTCAGCTACAGACCGGCTCCCCGGCTGTCTGGCTAGCAAGAGCAAAAGCCAAAGAGCAGAGAGAACATGAAAAAGACTTAGGGGGCTCAGACTAAACCGAGCCGCCACCCTCTGCATATGCTCACACTACCAAAATCAAATATTTGATATATCTGTGCCGACTTAACCTTGTCTTCTACACGATCGTTTTCATGAGGAACCTTCTCGCCTGGAGCCTACTCCTCGCATAGGCTCGTGCTCGACAGCCGGTGGACCTCGTGTCCACCTTCGGCAGGGCTCCACGCCCACCACCGGCGGACCCTTCGTCCGCGCCCGGCAGCGCCTCACGCTCAACAGCCGGCAGACCCTGCGTCCGCCTTCGGCAAGGATCCACGCCCACCAGCCGACGGATCCTCCGTTCGCTCCCGACAGAGCCTCGCGTTCGATAGCCGGCGGACCCCACGTCCGCCTTCAGCAGGGCTCCACGCCCACCAGCCGGCGGACCCTCCGTCTATGCCCGGCAGCGCCTCGAACTCGACAGTCGACGGACCCCGCGTCCGCCTTCGGTAGGGCTCCACGCCTACCAGCCGACAGACCCTCCGTCCATGCCCGGCAGCGCCTCACGCTCGACAATCGGCGGACCTCGCGTCCGCCTTCGGCAGGGCTCCATGCCCACCAGCCGGCGGACCCTCCGTCCGTGCCTGGCAGCGTCTCCCACTCGATAGCCGACGGACCCCGCGTCCCCCTTCGGTAGGGCTCCACGCCCATCAGCCGGCGGACCTTCCATCCACGCCCGGCAGTGTCTCGCGCTCGACAGCCGGCGGAACCCCGCATCTGCCTTCGGCAGGGTTCCACGCCCATCAGCCGGCGGACCCTCCATCCACACCCGATAGCGCCTCGCGCTTGACAGCCGACGGACCCCGCGTCCGCCTTCGGCAGGGCTCCACACCCACCAGCTGGCAGACCCTCCGTCTGCGCCCGGTAGCGTCTCGCGCTCGACGGTCGGTGTACCCCGTGTCCGCCTTCGACAGGGCCCCACACCCACCAGCCGACGGACCCTCCGTCCGCGCCCGGCAGCCCCTCAAGCTCGACAGCCGGCGGACCCCGCGTCCGCACTCGTCAGGGCTCCACGCCCATCAGCCAGCGGACCTCCCGTCCACCTTCGGCAGTGCCTCACGCCCATTAGTCAGCGGACCCACCGTCCGCGCCCGGTAGCCTCTTACGCTCGACAGCCGGCGGACCCCGCGTCCACACTCGTGAGGGCTCCACGCCCATCAGCCGGCAAACCCCGCATCCGCCTTCGGCAGTGCCTCAGGCCCTTCAGTCGGCGGACCCCGCGTCTGTGCCCGACATCTTTAACACCACCGCCTACTTCAGCAATAGCAACGACCCTCCGCCCGACTCCTTGAGTCGCCCGGAGGCTCGGAGGCTACACCCAGCGGGTGCGCTGGCGCTCCCCCGCTGGAAACCGCCAGCCGGTGAACTCCGCACTCGCCCCCGGCATCGCCTCGCGCCCTTCAGTCGGTGGACTCTGCATCCATGCCCGGCATCCCCGACGCCACCATCCACTTAAGCAATAGCAAAGACCCTCCACCCGACTCTTCGAGTCACCCGGAGGCTCGAAGGCTACACCCAGTGGGTGCGCTGGTGCGCCCCCGCTGGAAGCGAGACGCGTCGTCCCCAACCCGGGATCGACCGTCATCAACAACTTCTGTAACGACAACGATTACGAAAACCCTTCGCCCTACTCTGCGAGACGCCCGGAGACTCAGAGGCTACTGTCGGGGGGAGGACCCCCGGGTACCCCTAGGACGCTGAGTCAAACGGGGTGCCAGCCCGCGTGGGCTGGCTGCTCCGACTCACGCCCATGGTCGGCTGCTTTAGCCAGCAGGCTGCGCCCACCAGCTGGTAGCCCGGAGCCAACTACGACGTCCCATCGGACACGCGCGGACCAGACGGACATATCCCGTGGCAGTGCACTAGTGGCGAGGTGTAGCGCACTGCACGGGTGTCGCCCAATACTATCTATAGTGTAACCTATCCCCTGGACACTGACTTATAAAGTGCACCAGGGGACAGACATGCTTAGTCCCCAAGCTACATATGGCTTGACATGTAAGCTACCCATGGTAGGTTACACCTTAAGCTGCTTGGGATGTAAGCTACCCGTTGTAGCTTACATCCCAAGCTACCCACTCATGTCTATATAAAGGCCTCATGCCCACCACATATAGAGGTTCCACTCTCACTCTCACGTGCTCACACACACACATGAGGCAAGAAGCCTCATGGCTCTCCTCTCGCATACAGCTCCAGGAGCAACCATGTATCGGATATTCCATATATATACAGATATGCAGGAGTAGGGGTATTATCTCTCCGAAGAGCCCCGAACCTGGGTAAACCACTGTGTGCTATTCGCATACCCGTCCCGGATCATCAACGATAGCTTGCTCTCACCTCGATAAGCCACCCCATGGCATCTACCGTCTCGCACGACCCCCCGTGAGAAAACGACGACACCTTATCTAGCAAATCATCTCCCGGTGGCTTACACCTCTGGGTCACATATTGCCTTTCGGCTCTAGGCCTCCACCCGACCTGTCAAGTAGATTACTTCCAGGCTTTATCTTTGTCTCCTGGCCTGCTTAAGGCCTCATTGCTAAGCCGCCAACTTCCTAACCTGGCCCCTCCTAGGCGGGTTATATCACGGGGTTATATCCCCAACACATAGGTTTTTGTTGTGGCTTAATGTTTGGAAACTATGGACCTTTAGCAATAATGTCTCTTTCGAGCTCTTTTGATCAATCCCTTTTATTTACTGCATACACACCCACTCAAGACAAAGTCGAATAATATTCGTTTGTAGTGTTGCCACTACGTACGGTAACAAACTCATAGGCGAAATCCGTTGTCGCTCTTGGTGGATCGTTCATTGGCCAACGAAGTCCTCAACATAACATCAAAAAGGGTAAGGAAGCCACATTTACACACGTAAACACGTATATAGTAGCAAAGGCCTTGGCACCAGCCGGAGACTGTGACACCATGTTGAGATATACAACATGGATTTTTGGCATAATCTCACCCACCTTTCAGCTAAGTTCCTCTAGACAACTTAATCCACAAGTGTTATCAAGTCTATTAAAATTAACAGCTATAATCAATCATGACAGGGAAATCATTAATTTGAACTATAACTCAATGCTTAATACCAACTGCCTAAGTAAACAAAGAGTTAGTCATATTCAATATAATCTCAGTATTACCATAAGGACCAAGACTGAGACTATCATAAACAAATTTGGGGATAGTGGAGACACTTGCCCATATATCACATAAAGCACTAAACTTATTAAATCCTATATCAATCTCTATAGTAGGTTCAAAAGCATCCTCTTGATTAGCTTGTCATTTACTGAATAACTTTTTTCTTTCACCATCAAGTTCACGTACCTTGGCTGCAACTTGTCAAAATAAAGACATTATACGCCTCATCGTTAGTTACCTCCGGTAGTGGATACTTCATGGATATCACCTTGACAAAATTTGCAATGGTACAACTGTACTCTGCCAAACAGCTTGTGTCAAGTACCTCAGCTTTCTCTTTGTTGCTTCATACCATTTTAACTTCTTCAATCGGGTTAGGCTCCACCTTATCTGCAAACTTGGCCAAAATCAAGGTTTGACTTTCTCCTATCTTTGCCACTTGTGCCTCCATATGCTTGGATGTGGCTTCAAGTATTTGCACATATGTTAGTCCAACAACCTTGCCAGACAATTGACCAAGTAAGTTATCGTGATTCTTCAAGATATTCTTAAAGTTTTCATTCTACTCAGTCTGGCTAGCAATAAAACTTCTATGAGTTTCTTCACGAGTATTTCTATTGCTACCATTAGCTCCATTAAACTTATTGGATGCTCCTCCATTATTAGGAGAAGGAAGTTTAGGAGCATAACCATTATTTTTCCAATTTGCAACATAGCTATTATGAGCAATAAAATTCACATCACTACTATCTTTATTAGCGATGGCATTGACATTTGCCACTTCTTTACCTTTCATCAAAGAGATAAGTTCTGCTAGCCTGGTTGTTAACTCTGTGTTATTTTCTTCTATGACATTCACCTTCTTGGTGGTGGCTCTCTCAACATGCCATTGGGCATGGTTCTCTTGCATATCATCTAGTATCTCCTTGACATCTTCTATGGGCTTTCCCTTGATTGTTCCTCCTGCGGTTGTATCGTCAAGCATAGTTTTTGACATGTTATTAAATGCATTACAAAACATATGAAGGATTAATCACTCCCCCATTCCATGATTGGGGCAGTTTATTATAGCTTATTCCATTCTATCACATGCAAGCACTAGTGGCTCACGTTCCTCTTGCTTGAAACCTGTAATTTGAGAATGTAATCACATAATTTTTTCAGGTGAACAAAACTTAGATAAATATTTACTGCAGCAAGCAGCTCAAGAAGTAATATTGCCATTAGGCAAAGATAAAAGCCGTTCCTTAGCTCTTCCTCTCAAAGAGAAAGGAAATAAATGAAGTTTCAAAGCATGTGGGTCATAATCCTTTATGCGTGTCATGTTGCACAATTCGGTAAAATTATATAAATGCATACCTGCATCTTCAGAAGTAGAGCCTCCAAATTGGTCATGTTCAACGATGGAAACAAGGTTTGGTTTGATCTCATATTCTCGTGGATTTGGAAATCAGACTGTTCAAGTAAGGATGGTGTGGCGGTGGTAGCATCCTCATGGTGGACTTGTGTCCTTGGACCGCACCATTACGACGGTATTTGCTCCAGCGCCAACGCAGAGCTTGGGAGATAGTCGAGGAGCAGATACAGACTATGGTTGCATCGATGCCATCTCGAACATGGTGGATCGTGTATTGGGTTTGTGGTACGTGGAAGGCACGTATGGTTTATTGTCCCGGCATTTTAGTCATATGGGGGTGCCAGATCTGGAGTTCGATAGCGTGTCCGGTGGGTTGCCCCTGTCAGATTCGCTCAACAGTAATGGCTTCACCTTTGACAAGCCACCTTGAAGGTCCGCAAAGTTGCATATCAACGATCGAGCCGCGTCGAGTTCGGATGAGCAGACGATACGTCATTTTTTCCTCTGGTGTCTATTCTAGTGGTGCCAGATCCAGGTGACGGGTGTTGGTGTCAAACTCGGGGGATCTTTCGGTCATGATTGTATCTATATTTATTTGCTGGTGTTTCTTTGTGCAAAGGTTACCATTCTGTTGTTTTCTAGTTTTTTCATGTCGGTGTCTATGTGGCTTGTACTATGATCTTTATGTATAAATGATACATGTATTACCATGCAAAAAAAACTAAAAATAGACTAGTAAGTATTAATAAACTTATAAAACATTCAGTGTGTTTTGGTGTATGTCTTAAATGTGTTAGATGTAGATTGAAAGTCGAGAATCACACATGACAAATACACCATATTACCAAGTTAGTTCTTATAAGAGTAAAACATTACCATGGTTGTACTAAAAATATCCCCATAAAAATATGTATATACTCCCACTGTCCGGAAATACTTGTCCTAAAAATGGATGTATCTTGACTTATTTTAGTTATAGATACATTCATTTTATTCATTTCTAAGACAAGTATTTCTGGATGGAGGCGGTATTAAATAAAACATAGCCAAATCTACATTTTAAAATTATATCAATGTTGAAACAACTTTTTCTGAAACAACAAATTATTCTTTTATTGAAAAACCCAAACATCCTTGGCACAATGGTACAACTTTTAAGATTTTATTTTATGTTGTATCCTTTAGGATTTAGATTCATTAAAAATGTAGAAGAGAGTTGACCGGTTAATTTGCAAAAAAACACAGAGAAATCTGTTGGAACACATAGAGAGGAAAGGGCACCCAACCAACCTGCCTACTCACATGACCCACACACACCAATGCGGAGCGGACGTTGTCGAGGTTGCCTATAATGGCATCGTCATCGCTTCTTCCCGAGAAAGCGTCTCTAACCATGTGGTCTTATATATCCTTTTTATTGATCCATTATTGGAACAAGAAAGGGAATCCCGCACCTATTTCCCCAGAGGTGACCTTGGGTATCGAACCCATGAGAGGAAGATTCCCTTGAAGCAATGATATCTAGCAAGCTTTAGCCAAAGTGTCAAATCCTCCTTTTAACCGGATCAACAATCAAATTGTGATTCAAACACTTATAATTAAAAGAAGGTACAGTGATGAGGTCTTAATGCTTTCAACCATGTATTGGTGTTGGGATAAAAAAATGATATATAAGTTTGTGCTCGGGAAGTCACCGTTCAAGAGGTGCTTTCTTCGTATCGAAGTGGGGGATGTGTCCAAATAACATCTTGACCGACACGACTCCTGCATGAAGAATGAATTGTCCTACTAAAGGCACTATCCATCTCACGGGTTTCCCTGATAAATAAGATAATAATATCAGACAAAAGCATTGAGTGTTTAATGACTACACCCCATGAATCCCCGAGGATATGATCCATGTTACCCTACTAAACCTTACTGTCACCGGTGTTCGGTATAATACTTCATGGTCCCCTTGCTCCTAGCCTCACCAGTGCTGAACCTCCATGATCATGGGTACCTGCAGGGATGAAGATCGCGAACAAGACAAGACACACTTCACGAAACAATTTTATTTCACACATACAAGATGTCGTGTCAAAGACTTCAATTGATGGAATACCTTGGGTTGCAAGGCTCATGCCTCACCCCATACCTTACCGAACTACTTACACATGGAGATCGGATCGCGAGAATAAAACATTAAAGAACACATCTTGGGATTGATTGATTGCAATATGTCTTACAATGGATGCCTTGTGTGATGCACAATTACAAGTATGAACTAGATGAGACAGCACTATGGTGGTGGAGATGGCTATGGAGATGAAAATTGCGGTGGGTAGGGTTTCTGGATGAAGAGGTTCTGGCTATGCTCGACGCTCCCCCTCTCCTGACATTTCGACTTGGTCCCCTTTATAAAAGTTGTTCAGGTGGATGACCTGCCACGCTTTCCATGCCAAACGACCGCTCATGCGAGCACGTGCGGTCGCATGGAACGTCGTTTTTGACTCTGGTGGCCTTCTGGCGCCTCTTGATGACGTATTTCTTCTCCATTTTTCTTCCTTTCCTTTCTCCCACGTGATTTCTTCCCTTTTTAGCCAATTTCCCATGGAAAAGTATCAAAGAGAGGATTTGTGGAATCGTTTGCATTCATTAGTCATTAGTGGCAATATCATAGCGAATATCTCTCTTTCAATGAAATATCTCGGTTTAAACATGGTTTAAATGAGTATAAAAATATCACTCATCATTGTCCTATGCTAAACAACCGCCCAAACGTGTCGAGGACCAGTCATCTCCGATTTTGCTGATGAGCCTCACAGGGGAAAGTTGCAATCCTTGGACTGACCTTGTCTAATACACCAACCGATGAGTGCTTCCATCCAAACCACCCTTCTTTGGTCATTGTTGTTGTAGTGACCCCCGAGAAAAAAATTCGACTTTGTCACATCATTGTGAGAAACAACATATAGACATTGAAAAACTACTTCAAAGGGATAAGTTGTGACCTAGCACCGCTCACAAGCCTTGTCGTTGCCCTAGATCACAACATCATCATATAGACAAACCACCACCCACTAGTCTCTTCAGCTAGGCAACTTCAAGGACGAAGTCTTTAAGGAGGGAAACAATATTGGAAATATGCCCTAGCGGAGGCAATAATATTGTATTATTTATTTCCATGTTTAAAACTAAGAGTTTATATTCTATGCTATAACTGCTATGATCCTGAAATAACCGATTCGGTGAAAAATTCATAAGCACGTGTGGAATGATAAACGGTAAAAACTTGATTACTAGTCTCGCTTCTAGGACTATCTCAAGTATTGTATGTTTATCATTTTTTCCAGATCTTGGGATATCGTTAATTGTAATGATAGTCCCAAACCAATATTGAGAGTATAACGTTAGAAGATCGATCATATTGAATTGACCCAACTTGTTTGTTATACTTTGAGATAGAATCGTCACAAGTCTATTGATATAACAGAGAGAGTTAATGTATGCTTTAGTTCCTTAGACCATGAGAGTATCGTATCCTCTTCTTACTGCATGATGAACTTTGGGGTTGCTCAAACATCGTATGTAACATGGTTATCGCAACGAAAACTTACAAGTTCCTCAAAAGTTTGACAAGGGGCTAGATAGCTCAAGAGTGAGATTTTCTCCTCTGGCGATGGATAGATATTATTAGGGTCCTCCTGATGTGACGACATCTATCATCACCTGTCTAGACACAGGTGACTAGTCATAGGGATGATGGAACATGCATGTCCACCAGAAAAAATTACGATAACGAGGAGACCGATATAGTGAGCATGAGAATGACTCAAGAGGATACCAATAGATCTCACCTTGGGTTTTGTAAAGTATTGTGAAATAAAGGGAATAACACATGATTAACAAAGGTTCACTCGAGTATCAATCATGTATTCATAGGGATCAATATGGATGTCCACAGTTCCGCTATTAGTCGTTGACCGAAATGAGTTCCGTTCAAGTCTATGTTTTACGGAACCTATAGGGTCACAAGATTAAGGGAATCACGGTCTGTTGAGTGTTAGTATAGTAAAAGTTATGAGAAAATATTCAAGAAATAGTTTCAAAATATTAGAAATATTTCAAGAGAAACCGTAAGTGTTTCAGAGTTACCAAAAGAGTTTCGGGGTTTACCGGGTAATACCGAAAATTGATATATAGGTGAAAAATGTTTCTATAGATGTTAAATTGATAATAAAAGGTTCTAATATTTATTAGGAGGCTTTCAAAATTAATTTAATATCAACAGACCAAATAAATAATAAAAAGGCCAAGGGGTGGACACTTGGGGCGTCCTCTAGCTTGTATGACAAGCTAGAGGGGGCGCATTGGAGTGGGTGAGGGACTCCTCCTCCCCTTGGGCCGGGGCAAGGGGAGGACTCCTCCTCCTTCTGGATCCCCCTCCTCTCCCTTTCAACCTATATATACTAGATATTTTGGCCCTTGGAATATATAAGTTTTGGAGCCTCCTCTAGTTCTATGGTTCTATTTCCAATTTAGAATTGATCTACATTAGAGCTAGAACTAGTTTTCTCTAATCCTCATAATAGAGAAGTGATGTGTGGTTCCCTTGTGTGGTTCCCTTCTTCTACCTCTAATTCTCTGACGACGGTTAGCTCTGGAAGGGAAAGCGCTAATTATATCATGAAGTATGTACGTTTGTAATTTGCAGAGAGGTCATGTTTTAGGTCTTCGGTTTGAGGGATCGTTCGTGAACGGTTAGAGGTACTTCATCAACGACCTACACCAACTCTTCTTTCGATGCAACCTGAAGTTGGTAACGATAAATTCTAAACCTCTTATGCATCTTCATATGTTCCTGGGATCGTGATCGTAGGGTGATTTTTTTTACTATGTTTCCCAACAAATAACGCAAGAGACGTCACAATCTTCTGATCCAGGAGCCTAGATCTGATGTTTCCCTTGTAGCACGCATGGAAAGAGAGGCATACAAACAGAACAACACCTTCATGAAGGACACACCATCTATAGATGTGATTGTCGCCAGCTCCGGTCATGGACCAGAGGCATGCCTCTCTCCCGTTGTTGTGTACTCCACCGCCCGGAACTGGCGGACTCTACCAACGCATTATCATAGACCACTGAGCACGCCGTGAAGCCACTAAAGACCCAATCTATCACCACAGACTGGGTGGGAGGTGTGTCCTCAGCTCTACTACCTTTCGGAGTCACCGACACCGTCAACTTTCGAACCACCGGCCAAAACTAGCCACCGCCATCATGTTCAGGGCCCTGCAAGGAAGACCGCCATCTCCGTCGCAGCCCTGCAAGCCTCACTATCGTTGCTGCGAGGCACTAGAGGTCGGATCCCTCCAAGTCAGGCTAGATCTAACCATCTCTTGTGCCTTGCCACCGCTGCAATATTCATGCCTCCGGTTATCAAGCCTTATAGGCGGTGTGCCAAAAAAAAATGGGAGTCGTTTGCATGTTGGTATAGCTTAACTCGCTTCCATGTCGCACTTTTTTGGGCCTACAGTGTGGCGAACAATTTGTGTGTCACACTTCTGGTAAGGTGTAGCTTTGTGTGGTGTGTTGATGGAGCGTTTCAATCATGCCATTAGTGACACACACGCACGCACATCCTTGGAGCAATTTTAGAGAGTCGCCAGATCGGTCTGATCACCATAATAACCATTATTATGATTATTATTATTTAGAAAAGAAGGAAGACCCCCGGCCTCTGCATCTGGACGATGCATGCAGCCACTTTATTAATTATTCTCAAAAGACCTTACAAGAAAATACATCAGTAAGTCTGAAGCCACCGTCTAGGCAACATCTGTCGCTACTCCTATCTAGTTGATGTAGGGATGCTGATAGTCTGGGACAAATACCACAAACCTCGCAGCCAAGCCTAACATCTAAGAAGACATGTGGCCCCAACCAAGCCATTTGCCGGGTCTGGGGCACACATCGGTCCGGCACGCTCTCAGAGGCTACCGCCGCCAACTGCCACCACTCCATCTTCAGAGTTGTACTGACGCATCAACCTTGCCCGGTCTAGCTGCCGTCGACGCCACCACGACGCCCAACGACACCACCTCCCTGCGCGCGAACAACTTAGCACGTCGAGGTCGCCACCGGTACACCTCAGCACCATGCCGCCAAGTACCACCAGCCGACCCAGCTTGAAGTCTCTGGAAGATCTGCCGTGCGTAGCACCTGCCGACCAGGCATGACAAAGCGTAGCACCTGTCTGTCGGGCGTGACTTGACATCTCCACCGAAGCTCCGTGCAAGACGAAGTCGCTCCACCTCTTGCCTCTGACTTCCAGTGTTGCTGCCCAAACGATGATCCCAAGAGAGGAACGACACCGCAGTACCGTCATCGTCCGATCTGGATTACCAGATCTTAGGGTTTCCCCCGAAGCAGCATGAGTGAGTCGATAGAAATTACACAACGATGCCTTCATGAAGGTAACGACGCAAAACGCCGCCATCGGCTCGGTTTTCACCGGCAACTTTGTTTCCCCAACTCGCAGCCGGGACTAGATGACGGATCTAGAGATCGACCACCCAGCCTCAGGCCGACCATCTCCGGCGGAGGAGGTGGCCACCACCGCCACGCCCAGGGCCGCAGCCCCCGACGTCCTCAAGTTACAGGTAGATCCCAGGAACAGCAAGCCATTGACGGAAAGGTACAGGTTGCGGCCCACCGAAGCCCATCTGGACCCAGTAGAGTCGCGTTGGACCTGCCGCCGTACGTCTCCGCCGCTCCGCACACACTGCCGTAGATCCGGCCATCACAGGATGCCGCCGTCCTGGCTGAAGCGCGGGCTGAGGAGAAACGCTGCCGCCGCAGCTGCAGCACACAGGCTTTGCCTGCGACGCCCCCGACGGTGGCGGGGGGGGGGGAGGCCCTGGAGTGAACGGAAGAAGGCGGCCGGCGGGGGCGCTCCGGTGCGGCGCGGCGGCGCCGCACGGGAGCGGGAGCGGGTTAGGTCGGGAGATGTCTGTTCTGGTACTCTCCAATGAAAATAGATTTTGAAAGAAAACAAACACTCTATAGAGTGGCCACACGACCCTGAGTAAGCAAACTCAAAATTTATGAAGCACCCTTTATATATGGCCTCTCCGTCGTCGGATTTGACGTCTCAGGGTTGCCATTTGAAGTGCACTCCATATGACATGTAGGGATATACCTACGATGTGAAGGAAACTTCGGGTGGCCCGACATCTCATGTGGGATGGCAGGGAAATGGGGAAAAATGGATACCCCATTGACAAATGGATCCCACAATTGACGGCGACAATATGAAAATTCTGAGTTTGAATGTTTCCTTTCGAGACTATTATATATTTTTTTCACCTGCAAAAAAGCTATTATATTTTAATGTGCATTCCATAATAATTATGAAGACTACCTTTTTGGCAACTCTGCTAGAGTTACTCATATAGTTCTACACTTCCACACACACACGAATGCTTTGTCTTTGAGGGCGCCTCATAGTATGAATGTTTCCTGTGTGATTCCAGCTAATAACTGGAGGAGGTAATCACCTGAACCCTCTCGCAAAAAATAAAAATAAAAGGTAATCACCTAAACCGGCAAGGCCGGTGGACAGTTGTGCTCGATCTCCCTCCATCGGCTTTGCCTCCCAGCAGCCAGCAGGTATCGCCATCTGAGCAAAGACAAGTGAAACAAACAAGGCTCAAAACGAATATGATATTGTACTCCAGCTTACTACAGAATTGCAAGAACATTACAGAGATGACAGAGAAAAGATAAGTAAACCTGCAGGGGTAACCTCTTTTTAGCAGGGATAACTGAAAATAAATGTATTGATGAACTCCCAGTGGGTATTGCGTCTCCTTTTACCCCTGAATCATATGGAGATGTAGTCTCATATCTCCAATTATTCACTGCAGAACCAAAGCGGTAAAGGTCGGAAAACTTCATAGAGAAATTAACAACAAGGGTAACACCGATGGGCCAGGTTCTTTGAGGTTTATTACAAAGGTTAATCATGGTTCATAGATGGTACTCAGTACAAAAGTGATAGCAACTGACGGGTCTAATTATTGAGTTCCATAGCATTCGTGGTTTTAGCTAGTCCAACCTGTTAAAAAGGACTCCAGCAAAGTAACAGGGTGTGGAAAAATGATCGCTCCTATGTCTCGATTCACACGAGACAGAGTCGCTGATGGGAGGCAGGAGTTTGGCCGGCCAGGCCGCGGGAGCCACGGCCTAGGGTCGGTTCTTGGGGGTTTCACGTTTTTGGTTTTCATTTTTGGTTTCGTTTTCTAATTTTCTTTATGCTTACAAATATTTAAATAAATATATATTCGAAAATCACTCTACATAAAAAACTTTAAAAAATGTTGATCAAACATTTGAAAGAAAAATTATATCTATAGAGAAAATATTTATCACGTGTACAAAAAATGCATACAACAAAATAGAATATGTATGAAACCATTATATCATGTTTTTAGAAAATATTAATCAAGCATTTTAAACATATTGAACAAGTGTTTGAAAAATGTTAATCAAGCATTTAAAAATGTTAAATGTGACCATGCATTAAAAATGATTAAAAAAATGGATCATGTATATCAAAATGTTAATCAAGCATTTGCAAAATGTTGAACATTGGTGAACAAGCACTTTAAAAATATTAAATATGTACATAAATTTATTTTACCGTGTATTCTAAAATGATGATATTTTCTCATCATGTATATAAAAATGTTAAACAAGAATTTTTAAAAATGTTGAAAATAATTTGAAAAACATCAACCAATAATTTTAAAACTGTCAAATATCTATAGCAAAAATGTTGCCCATGTATTAGAAAATAATGAAAACATTTGTTCATGTATGTAAAAAATGTTAATCAAGCATTTCACTAAATTTTGAACAAGTATCTGGAAATTGTTAATCAAGTGTTTGAAAATATTAAATGTGTATACAAAAAATGTTGATCATGTGTTCAAAAAATATTAATCTTTTATTTGTAAAATGTTAATTTAAAATTTGAGAATATCTAAAACTGGGTACAGAAAAAATATTGACCATGTATTTAAAAACATTAATCTTGTATTTGAAAAATAATAATCAAACATTTGAAAAATGTTTAAAATGTGTACAGTAAAAATGATGATCGTGTAATAAAAATGGTAAATGCGTATTAAAAAATCTTAAACGTGTATTAGAAAAGTATTCTTGACATATCTAAAAATGTAGAGGGAAAACGAAACGAAACATAAGAAAAAAGAAAGGAAAAACGAAAAAACGAAAAAACGAAAAAAGAGAATAAATAACAAAACCAAAGAAAATCCAAGAAAAAATCATGGAAAAACAAACAGAAAATACCTAAAAGACATGAAAACCAATGGAAAAAACCCAATCGATTCGCCTCAAATAGCGGCTCTAGTACATGTCATGTGAAAGACGCGAGCACAGTGGCTAGCAACGCTGGTCATCTCCCAGGAGGCCTGGGATCGATCCCTGCTTCTCCTAGCAGACTTAAAGTGAGACATCATACCGTCTCGCTTAACGCGACATATAGTCGCCGCATGGAAAAATGGTTAACGATGACGGGAAACGGGCTGGGAGTGTTAAGAGGACGACTTGCATGGGTTTACTCGGCAGGAAAACTGCATGCTCAAGTTATACGATTAACTGGAGACCTAGCCCAGCCAGTACAGTTGGTGCGCGTACACCTCAATTTCTTCGGAATTTTTATTTCTTTAATTAACTTTATTTTAATTTTTATGAATTTCATAATCCCTCCGTTCACTATTATAACATATTTTGGATATTTAAATATAGACTATATATATATACTGAAATGATTGAACAAACACATTAAAATATGTGTACATACATCTGATTCAGAAAAAGTTAGAATATTTTACAGGAGTATATTTTAATCAAAATTATTAAATCAATTCTAAATAATAATATGCTTATTCAAAATAAAATCTCCATATATTTCCGAAAACATTATATCTAATGCTTAAAAAATCGGAATTTTTATTTCTTTAATTAACTTTATTTTAATTTTTATGATTTCATAATCCCTCCGTTCACTATTATAACATATTTTGGATATTTAAATATAGACTATATATATATACTGAAATGATTGAACAAACACATTAAAATATGTGTACATACATCTGATTCAGAAAAAGTTAGAATATTTTACAGGAGTATATTTTAATCAAAATTATTAAACCAATTATAAATAATAATATGCTTATTCAAAATAAAATCTCCATATATTTCCGAAAACATTATATCTAATGCTTAAAAAATCGGATATATTTACGTACTGACAAAAATTACTCATGCAGAATTATATATATGTTTATATACCTCTTTTCTTGCGAAACATATGTCCGTATACTTACATGTCCAAAACAAATGTACACGTGTTAATGAAGATATAAAAAACAAAGAAATATTTTGGAAAAGGGGAAACCAAGCCAAATGGAGAGAACAATAAGTAATGAAAAAATATATATTAATGATAGAAAGCACGGACATGGGCAGGCCATGTATATCCATCCTTGTGCGATATAACAATAATCTCTACTCCTAATTGCTCAGTTGGTAAAATAGCATCTAGGTTTTTTTTCAATCGGTTTATTTTTGTCTCTCCTCCTACCACCCCCTCTCATCCTGGTCTATCGGTTTATTTTTCTTTCCACAGTTTTATTACAAAACGGCATTGTCCTAACATATAACAAATTGGCTTTAAACGTGTCAAAGGCAATATGTTATTTCTTTCCTTTTCACCATGGGGTTTATATGGAAGGAGGCTATCTTTTTTTTATTTGAAAAGGAAGGAGGCTATCCTTAAAAAAAAGGAACCGTGGATGCTTCCCTGGTTTTGTTTCCCCAACGTTAAAGTTGAACCTGTCAGATGCAACTATTTAACCCCTAAATAATTGCAATCTGCTATTTATTTTTCTTTTTTACCCGTGGAGTTTTTACAGGAAGAGACTAATATTTTTTAAGGAACCGAGGATGCTTTCTTTTTTTTGTTTCACCAACATTGAGTGTGTCCATCTAAAAAAGAGTTGCACATGTCAGATGTTTTTTATTGGACCATCTATGTTATGTAAGTTCTCCTTTTATTGTGGACGTAAATTATATAATTCAACGGTGTTATTAATTTTAATGATGTGGATTAATTAGAAGGCTTGAAACGTGTCTCCAATTAGTAAATACTAGACGATGCCCCGCGCGTTGCTACAGGAACCTTGTTAAAACAATGTATGATTAAATGATATAGGACTAAAATTAATGCAAAAATAAACATAAGTGTCTTACATGACTTAATTCCGTGGAAAAAAGCATGCATGAGGTTGTATGATTTGCATGAAGAGACTAATGAAAAAAGTAACTTATGACTCAATCCATGGCTTAGTGATGTGGCATTGTTGTATGAAGAGAAAAATTAGGTAGTGGGTTGTAGTTATTAAAGAATAGAGGATATATGTAAATATATAAAATAAATAGCTTATCTTACTCCTAAAGGAGGAGTCTGTAGGTCGTTGTTCGTTCGTTGGTACTCCCTAGCCGATCGAAGGAACGCATTGCCCCACCGATTTCTTTCCAAAAGACTGCACTTCCTGTTTCCTATCGAAGGAACAAATCTCTTGCTCCCTCCCGTTTCCGATTTTCTAGCATGGTTTTCTTTCCTACCAAATACAACGTCCTCCTCTCACACCCCCTCTCCTCCCGACTTCGGTGCGAGGGCACGATCAAACTACTGATGGAACACGGCTGCCACCACACTCCCATCTATTGGCCTCCTCCGTGGGCAAATCTGACGGCCGTTAGCCGTCCATATGGCTGGGCGATGGGCATGGCGAGGACGGCGACAGCGCACACGTTGAGTGTGTTTGTTCGGCCGTGCACCATGCTTGCGGCAGCAACGAGGGATGGGAGAGATGAGCCGCCAGGCCTGGCAGGAGGTATGCATCGGTGCAGCCATGTAGACGGCACCAATGCGCCAAGGCAAATGTGGATCATGGACGTGTTTGTTCTTATTTCTCGAGCAAGCTTTTGTTAGGGACTTGAGCAAGCTTTTGAGGACATGGTCGGTGCATCGTCTATCTTGCTTGATCTGCACATCCATGTCGGCTCTTGCATATGTGGTTTCTCTGGTACCTACAACTCGGTCATGTGCTTTGGCGGCAATTTTATCTTGCAAGGGCAAACAAAGACATAGTGAATCGCTTGCTCTAAGTATCTCGTCATGCACCCGTGGATTAGCCCATCTTTGGTTGCTTTGCTGGTGTATGCGCTCGATTTTGTTATTTGGGCTAATGCTTGGAGTCGAGGGGAGATCAACTATCCAAAACCACGTGTTTGGTCAACAAATCGAAAGGTGCAAATTAAACTCTTCTAAACCCAAATCAGTTACACTTCTTAGTTTTGGGCAAGAAGATGGTAGAAGCCAGAGGCATAATGGCGTTCATGGATGTCGATGAGGGTGCCAGAGTGCCATTGGGTTATACAGTATTAAGATAACATTGTAAATGATCAAGGCATAATGTACAACTGATGATCTCATAAGGGACTAGCCACAACCTCGTTCCTTGTTATGGACTTACGGCAGGTTTTGGCTTAGAATTTTCTTTTCAGCCTTTATTAATATTTCGTTGGTTGAACCGTTTGACCATTTTGTATATTTTCTTTAGATACCAGTAATATTTCGTGTTCCTTGAGGTACAAACCCTTTCTGCTGCAGTTTTTATATAATACCCTGCATTTTATACGAATATGCTACAAATGTTGTCAATATGCTTAATCCAAGTCATTGTATTTGTTGTTTTTGTGTAAACTGTTACACATAAAAATATGCTTAAGTCATATATGTCGTTTCAATTCACCGAGAAGTTGGAGGTGGTCTGCGTTTCCTCATGGACAAGGATGTTCAACACCCTTTCTGATTCACTTTAATTCTTTCTATTTCCCCCTTCTGTTCTTGCGTGGTTTTTCGTTTCTACATAGTCCTTGTTTTGTGTTGATCGACTGCCTATGTCGAAGAACAACCCCTTTTTTTCTCGAACAACACCCAAAGGCATATCCTTTTGCATTAGAACAAACCACCAAGATGTCTTTCATGTATGTCTTCTCTCATGTCAATTACAAGACTTCTGTTCCCGTAGGTACTTTTTTTATTCATTTTAATCACATATTCCAGTTATAGACTAAATGGTGATGAAAGTGAAAACAAATTACTGGTGCACATTATCTTTGTGTAGTTTCACATGACCTCTACGATATTGGCACAGTCTTAGGTGGCTAATTAAGTGCTTGGCACATATCTTCATGTGGCTTTGCTGACTCCTGCGGCGTGGGTTAGGTTGTTGGTCATTTTTGGTGAAGTTGGAGTCATTTGATTGAGCCCTAAGGGCTCTGATTTGGAAAAACCAAACGGTAAAACCTAACTATATACCTTGAATGGGACCAGTGCTTTCTATATGACACGACAATACACCTATGAAGTTGATTACAACTTACATGCATACTGACTAGACTTGCCTAACTTAAGGAAGGACTCAAATGGACCCTCTATTATCAAACATGCCACAACAAATCCTAATAGGTTGCGCATGTCACAAATCCTAGCATCAACCGTTACAAAGGTGCAATACCACGATCGCTAGCAACAAGGATTCGGGGAGGACAAGATGGTAGATGTCGAGAAGGATTCAAGAAGGACGAGACACCACAATAGTGTCTCTAATATTAGGCGAGATGAATCTTGAGCAAAAAGTCAAGATGTGGAGGTGAGGTGGATTTTGCAAAAAAAATGGTGGATTTTGATAGAGAGAACATATCGACTGCATTTGCTTCTTTGCGCAATATGTTTATCATTCTATTAAAAAATATAATTATTTATTGTTTGTTTTGTGTTATAAAACATATTAAATGAGTATTCAACTGTTGGTTTTCTATGTTATTTTTATTGTAGCAAAAGTTTGATCGTTCAATTGGAAATGTTGGGTATTACAGTGATGAACATATGGATTTGGTAGTAGGAAAGTAGTGGTTGCACCCACACAGTGAACGGTAAATTCAAAAAACGTGAAAAGGCAAAAAATGTTGAAACTTTGTGGATGTGACTGTGAGAAAATGTTTTAGGAGCTTGCATGATGTCCACAAGTTGATGGTTGTCGAAATGTTCAAGGGTGATGGCAATAGGCTCTCGAGGACAACCAATGCCTGACGGTCTAGGAATCTGATCGCGCCTTCAAGACGCCAGTGATGACCAAGGACAGTCAGTCACATGCCATCACTTTTCAAATATTATTTCATCACGTAGCAACGTACGGGTATTTAGCTAGTTCAATTTAAGGAGCGATGAATAGATTTACCACTTGTGAAAGCTCATCGCCACAATGCCTCACCTGACTCCTATATGGGCTGGATATGATACCACTAGTTTAGTTAGATATTTTTAAGAAATATTATTTCATTTAATTGTTTTTTGTAAAATGGCATTACAGAAAACAAGTCTAAATATCAAAATCATACATAGCAAACATAAAAATAAAAACGTCTGCTGAATATAAACGTTCATGTATGAAACAAAATATACATCTCGTGTTTTAAAAGTATTCATGCGTACAAGCGTTTTACATTCACTTATTTGAAAAAAAACATGCATTTTTGTAAACATGTTCACACGGGTCTAAATATATGTTCATACACTTTGAAAAAATTGAATCCAAAAGGATCAGTAGAAAACAAGCATTTCACCATGTAAATATTTGTAAAAATGTTAATCAAGCATTTTAAAAATGTTAAGTGTGTATAGAAAAACAAATGTTGACCATGTATTCAAAAAACGATCAAAAATTACTTCAAAAATGTTACTCAAGCATTTAAGAATGTTAACTGTGTATGGAAAAATGTTGACCATTAAACAAAAGATGTTAATAAAGCATTTAAAATTGCTATAATGTAATGTAAAATGTTTTGATTTTAAAATACTAAATGTGTGCAGAAAAAATGTTGACTGCTTATTCAAAAACTTAGGCTTCTACTCGAAAAATGTTAATCTATCATTTTAAAAATGTTAAAAAATGTATAGAAAAAATATTGACAAAGTATTCAAGGAAATGTTAACCGTGTATTTGAAAAATGTTAAAAACATTATTAAAGTATGTACTGGATAAATATAAAAAAATTACAATGTGTATGAAAAAAAGTAGACATATAAATATAAGTTTACACAAAATGTTAATCATGTATTAAAAAAATAAACGTCTATGTAAAAATTGTTTCGGATATCTATGAAAATTGTTCAATATGTACTAGAAAAGTTGTCCTGTCTCAAAAAAAAGAAACTATTGAAATTAAAAAAAGTAACAAAGAAACCCAATAAAAACCAATAGGAAAAGAAAGAAAACAGAATGAAGAAACGAAAAATGAAGGAAACCATTGCGACAGAATTGGAGGAGAGATATCCGAGAAAGACATAGAAAAAAAAAGAAAAAACGATGAAACACAAGAAAAACACAAAGGAAAAATGAATAAAGAAAAGCAAAAGAAACAGTGAAAATCAAGAAAGAAACAAATAAAACCAAAAAAATAGAATAAAAAACAGTAAAAAGCATGAAGAAAACGAAGGAAACCGGTAAAAATGTATAAAACGAAGAAAACAATGAAGAAACCGTTAAACAAAGAAACATAAAATAAAACAAAGAGGAAGAAACGCGGACCAAGCCTGACCGTGCACTTCACGAGACTACAACCAGCTGTGTCGAACATAGAGCGATCAAGAAAGAAAACAGACAAATGGGTTGGGTCGGCTATAATAGCGCGAGAAGAAAGCTTCAACCCAGACAGGAATCTCGCTATAAACAAGATATAGTCATAAAGCATGAAAATACCCGCATCGCTCACCTTTTGGCACCTAAGCCTACGCCTATGTGGATTCTAAATTAGGCCGATAATGGCCCGAACTATTAATAAAATATGTTCAATAATATATTTTTAAACATCTATTTATGCTTTTAACTCTCAATGAAGGTGGTCAAATAATTTATTCATATAGCTTCCAATTGTTTGAAAAAGAGCTTGATAATTTATTTGATCTTGTTTTAATTTTCTTTCGTATAGCTTACGTGATTTGTTCATCTACACTAACTAAAAGGATGACATCGGTAATAAAAGTGTTTTAAACGTATTCTTAATTCTGATTGTAAGTATTCAAATATATCAAAACAAATTGTTCATGGCAATCTAAATAAATGGTTGTATCTTTCAAAGAGATGTTTTGTATTTCGGAACAAAAATGTTCATATATATAAAGAATTACCATCTCTCGAAAATGGAAATGTTCCACATACTAAGAAAAAAAATTATGTGTGAAAGAATAATGAAAAATAAAAAGACTGTAGAAAAGAGTAAAAGCAAGGCGATAAAGTGAAAAAAATAAGATAGAGAAATAAAATTTAAAAGGAATATAGTATCAAATAAAAAATTTAAAAAATGGAATGGATAAAAATAAAAATGATAATGATAATGAAGGAACAACCACTACTTGGATGACCCAAGTAAAGCTCATGTTCAAAAAATGTAAAAGCCTCCGGCTAGTGTGTGTGCTTCCTCCTGATGAGATCACAAAGGTTCTATCTCACACAAATATCATCGAGAGCCATACCTTAGCCTCTAGGTAGTGTGGCAAGTGACTGTAATGGATTGATTTTAGGCGGGCCTATATGAGTCCACCTTCTCCCCTAGGAGGAAGATGACAACTCTACCTCCTACATCATTGTTGAAAACTCGATGAACCTCACCAATTCTTCAGCCCTTCAACAAATTTAGGCAATTTTAGAGGAGAATATCATCTACACTTTCACCAAACCAAAATTTGAGAAAATAAATTTCTCGCTAGTTCCCTTGTGCATATTATTAATCGTAGATTTGTGAGGAACTATAGACGGTTGTGTGTCACTAGGGAGCTTTCGAGTTGTCGAATTGTGCTTCAGGAAAGTTTGTGAGGGTTTGGAGTTTGCATGATGAACCATTGCTGGTGAAAGTAGCTCATACATCCATTGACGGACACTCTCGAATATCTACTAGAGACATATGTTGTCATGGTGGCATTCATTAGGCTCCACCTTTCTGATGGAGACAAGAATGCCCCCCCCCTCCTAGTATGAACTATGTTTACATACTCATTTACATCACTTGTGGTTACTTCATCCGCTAACCTTTACTTTGTTGTTGTTAGTTGCTTGCTAGTTAAACTTCGTGGAACTTGCTTTCTTGTGTTAGATTATCATGCATGGTGCATCATTTAGTTGCATTTCTAGAGAACAGATACATTTTCAATCCCTTCAAAATCAACTAGCTAATTTGTGTTTTTATTTTTGGATTCATAGTTCACTCAAGTATCAAAAAATCCTGGAGCACATTATGTTGTCAACCGAACCGTTTTGATGAAACTAGAATGACATGTTTACTACAAGTCTTTACATGGGGCGATTGCCCACAATGACGTTCATGTTGAAAATAAAAAAATATGGAGTGCTGAGTATTGTGATTATGAGGAAGTATAGGATAGAATAGAATTTGTTATTGTCTTGTTTTGTATTCCTACATATACGTCCACAAGGCTCGAGCAATACAATCAACAATTCCGTCAATCTCTCTCTTTCCCTTCTAACATGGTATCAGCCTAACCGATCCAACTCTAGCTTCCGCTCTGCACCGCCCCCGGGGCGGTCGGCCTCTATGACCGTCACCAAGGTCGCGCCGCCCGTATCTAGGGTTCTTACACCGGTCATGTTGACCTGCTATCCTAGAGAGTCTTTTTCCATATCCCTTGACCGGGTTTTTCTCTCTCGCCGACCATCTTGATCGGTGTTTCTTTTTGTTTTTTCCGATCTACGATCGGTTTACGTCCCTCGTCACCGCCGTCGACCCTATGCCTCTAATCCGACACCGGCGCGACCGATCGGCTTCTTCTCTGACCGGGCAGCCTCACACGACGAGGCGGCCCCTCATAACCGTCGCCCGCTTGTCTGCCCGCCCATCGCCCTGCGCTGGCCATCGTCCCTCCTTTGACCGGGACTTCTCCACCACCAACTGCCACCGCCGCACCTGTACAACCACTTTGCCGTCTGCCTTGCCGGATGCGTCGAGTATATCGGCTGCCATGGGTCGAATGTCGGTCGCGTCGGGTTCGCCAGCTGCTGCATTGGTTGCTCAAGTCTTGATGCCCGGGTGCATGTGCTGACGCGCACATGTCTTCCCACGTCGACCGTCGATGCCGACCTCATCTCAGACTCCACCGCCACCCCGCCTCCACCAAGGAACGTCCTCGAGCTCGCGCTCTATCGGATAGATCACCTGCCCACCCGTGATCCGCCGCATCTACGCCGTGCGACCGATCTGGCTCTTCGGTTGCGCGCACCTTGGCATGTCCCGTGAAGACTGTCCCGAGTACAGCATGCCCTTGCACCGATTGAGCATCGGGCTATCGTTGCATCGCCTCGTCGGGCCGTTGCGCCGCCTCCCCCGTGGCTCTCCCATCGACTGCCTTGACTCGCGCGCAGCCGCTATGTCGCCCCTTCAAGCCATAGCGATGCATCACGCGGTCTCCGCCACCGCCCGAGGACATCCCCGTGGTTGCACTGACCCACACACTGCTGTTGCGCCGCCCCTTTGGGTCATAGTGTCGTGGCACGCGGTCCGTGCCGCCAGCCGAGGTCTTCTCGTCGTCGCCCCGACACCCCTGCTACCGTTGTGTCGCCCCTTTGGGTCGTAGCACCACGGCGCGCAGTCCACTCTGCTGTCCTCGCATACCGACTTCATGTGGTAAGTGTCGCACAGCCCCCTCGGCGCGGGGACGCCACTGTCTATGCCAGTCTTCATCAAGCTATCGGATTCTTCCTCGCCTACTTCGGGCATCGCCGCCGCGCTCCTAACCAGCCGCTGTCAGGCCGCGACCGTCACTCTTCTTCGACGGCGTTACATCTCGCTCACCCAAGTCGCGCTGCCCGTCGACCCCCTTAATCTTCGGCCAGCACCAGCTCATCGCCAACAGTCTCCTCGTCTTCCCCGACCACTTCATCTACCCTGACCACCGCGGCGACATCGTGCCTGCCAGTTTGCGCGCAATCATCGTTGAGTCCTTCTCTGCTAGCCCCCACAAAATGGTGTACAAGTTGTATTAGTCCCCGTCTTCGTCCCCGATGTGTTCCCAGGCCTGGCAAGCCTGGAGCGGCGCATTGTCAACATCGACTTCGCCCGTCTACGCATGTCCGGTGCTAGCAACACCGATGCATGACTTCGTCCACGAAGTGTCCCTGGGTATGGTACACCCGACATGACGAATCGTCGACAATGCCTTCTTCCCAACACACCACTACTTCGACACCACTGCGTCCATGACTAACACGGCGCCTCCTTGCGCCCGCGGATCCACGGCGACTTCCTCGACACCCGCCACCCCGACTTGACATTGACCACGGCGTTCTTGGCACGGCTACCCCGGCCACGGCTACACCACTTTGCGCTCTGGGCTACCTCGACATCGACACAAAGGGCTACCGCCTTGCTTGAGCAACTTCGTCGGTTTCCACTCCAACCACGACTCCCGTGATGCGTCGACCATTACGACTGTGAGGGGATGTCCGTCGGCTTACCTATGGATTCTTTTACAGTCTCACTGTTTGTGTCGCTACCGTTATGACCGTGGGAGGATATTGAGTATTATGATTATTAGGAAGTATAGTATAGAATATGGTCTGTTCCTGCCTTGTCTTGTACTTCAAGATAGTCATGTACTCCTATATATACGTCCACGAGGCTCAAGCAATACAATCAACAATTCCACCAATATCTCTATTTCCCTTCTAACATGGATGGAAGATCAAACTACCTCTTCAATTGAAGATATTGCTTTGGTTTTTAAACAAAGGTGTGATACCCTGACGCGAAGTAATTGACAAGGTAGCAAGACTTGTGTGCATCGTATTATGCTTAGACTGAGCATTCAGTCGGTTGAATGAAAATGCTCTTTATAGTTAAATATGTATCAAAACATCCATACCATCTTGAATGAGTTCCTTGCTTGTGTAGATCCATACTTCACACCTCACTGACCAAGCCATTCGTACCATCTCGAGGTGTGTCTGAAGTCTCATGTACTACATGTATCTGTAGAACAGCAATCACAAAATAAACATATAGATGAACCTGTCTTAAAATGATTTTGCACCGGTACCCTGGTTTAGCAACTGTTATTTTTGTTTTGGTGAATCCATGACTATGTTAGGAATTATGCCTATAATCTTTTTGTTTTCTAACAAACACCTTCCTGATAGGTGCACGGAATTGGAAATATTTTTCTTTTAACAAATTAGCAGATTGTAGACGAACTTCTGATGAATGATTAATTATCGGGCACTCAACAAAAAAGGATGATTAGCTTCAAAAAAACCAAAAAAGAATGATTAATTACCGTAACCAAACAATAAAAGATATTTTCCTAAAAAGTAATAACGGTTTTTGCTGGCTTCCTAACAAGTTGCTTGGCCTCTCATACACACAAAACATCCTGTCATGTCTGAGTCAGGGTTCGCCAATTACTTTTTGTAAGGGCATCATAGCAGATCAGCTACTCTAAAAGTACAAAACGTATCACTTATCATATTTCCTTAAAGTGACCAAACAAATTTTTCATAGGGTCCGTCTACAGCACATCTAGATGTGTCCTAGTTATTGCACATCTAAGTGACTCGATCAAACTAGAAATAAAAAGAAAAAAGACAAAAGAAAATGCTTGCACAAACCTTAGCGTAAAATCAGTGACATGGGACTTAGATGTGCTCATGTGCAATACTTAGAGTGCATATAGATGTGCTTTAGCAAAATTGTTTTTCATATAGTAAATCCCATTGTACTCATACAGAGTTTCATTCATCAAGTAAAAAAAATTTAAATGCATTGTGGTACTTTAATAAGTTTGTCTTGTGATATTCGAATAGGCTCTACTCTCTGATTGCATGATGCACCACACAGTCAGAGCATATTCAATAGCTGCCCTATAATAGCGCACAAAAAAGTGGTGGAGTAAAAAACTTAGGGCATAAGAAGCGATCTTTAAGGCATGAGAAATCGCCATCTTGAACATCAGCCCCAAAATAGGACACCCGAATCAACCAAATCATCTTCCTTTTGAACTAAATATTTAAAATACTTCGACCATAATTCTTTCAAACAACGTTCGATCGGAATTAAACATAGTTCAAACAACATTCGACCAAAAATACAAACAGAGTTGTAGTACTACATAAAATTTATTAAACAAACAACTTAAACTACCAAACTAAATTGCAGATTGTCCCAGTCGGTGGAATCGAAGTCACTGTCGACGTTAACCACTTTGTCGCCTCCTCCATTCGTCTTCTTCTTGCTCTGTGACGACGGTAGCCCTGCCTCGGCGTCGTTCTTGAGCTTCTCGGCCTGCTTCTTCCACTAGTATTCTCTCTTGGCTTGCACATACTTTGGATGTGCCCGAGCAAACGCCATGGCCCCTTCGTATCTCTCACGGATATTCTTGCGCTCATCGATAACGATGCAAGGAGCCTGAATCGGGCTCGACTTAATCGTCACCGGTTGGCCAACGAGCTCCGCATCTGTAGGAGTCTCAATTTTTGGGAAATTGAGCATCGACTGGGGGAGATCGAGCCTGCACACGGCGACATCGTACGCGCGGGTGGCTATTTAGTCCGACGTATTTTTGGAAAAGGAGTGTGACCTCCGACCTCTGCATCGGCATGATGCATATGTCCATTTTATTGAAAGTGCGAAAACAAATAGTTTGCGGTCTCAATCAAGCTCTAAAGAAGCCAAATTACAATTTGTAAAACAAATCAAGAGAAGCCACAACCGGCAAAAATAGACCTAGATGCCTAACCATCTATCTTATTAGTGGACATCATCCAAACCGGTTGAATATATCCCGTGCTACCATATCTCACCGGACACACCCAGTAACCAAAGGCTTCCTGGTTTCCGTCGAAGTGGGTAACGACCACGTACGGATGAACGTCGACGCCCTGTGTAGTACCTGAAAGAAATGTATATGTATTTGTCTGTTAAAAACCATGTCTCCTGCAGTTCCATCTAGCCCAAAGAAGTACACATACTCATATGCGTATATGTCTAGCAATATTTATATCAACTTTGTTTAGCCACATACCAAATAATGTGTCAATGCTATCGGGAGGATCAATATTAAAAGTTATCCGAACAGTTTGACATAATAGTTTTGCTAGCGGATAATGGAGAAAAAGGTATTTGATGGTTTCCTGATGATCATAGAAACTACATCTTGTACTTCCTGACCAGTTGCGCTTTGCTAAATTGTCCTTAATGAGAATCACCTTCTTGTGAACAAACCATACGAAGACTTTGATTCTCAAAGGAACCTTGACCTTCCAAATGTGAGTTGACTTGGATGCAGCCGTCGTGTTAATAAGGTCAAGATACATTGATTTGACTGTAAATATGCATGCAGCTGTGAGCTTCCACGTAATCCTATCGGGCTCGTCCGATAATTATACATCCATGAGTCGTCTGACTAAGTGCAACCACTTCGCCCAACGATGACCTATCAAAGTTTGTCGAAACTGAATATTGAGAGGAATGAACTGGAATATTGTGCCAACATACACATCTTTACATTGCATAATATTATAGAGGGCAGGATACTGCTAAAGGCGTCTCCTCCAACCACATATCTTCCCAAAGTCTCGTTGTACCTCCATTCCCAATGATGAACCTAGTTCTATGGAAAAATTAAGCCTTGACCTTCATCAAGCCCTTCCAAAATGTAGAGTCAGTCGGTCGAACCGTGACTTGAGCTAATGTTCTAGAATGAAAATACTTATTACGTAAAATCTGTGCCCACATCCCTTCAGTCTCTACTGACAATCTGTATAGCCACTTACTAAGCAGACATCTATTCTTAACTTCTAAGTTTTCAATCCCCAGACCTCCCTGGTCTTTGGGTCTGCAAATTATGTTCTATTTAGTAAGTCTATATTTTTTTACTTCATCACGCTGCCAAAAGAAGCGAGATCGATAGAAATCCAATCTTTGGCGTACACTTACTGGTATCTCAAAGAAGGAAAGGAGAAACATGGGCATACTCGTGAGCACCGAGTTAATCAATATTAGCCTTCCTCCATAAGACAGAAGCTTACCCTTCCAGCAACTTAGCTTCTTCTCAAATCGATCCTCTATGCACTTCCACTCTTGGTTCGATAACTTTTGATGGTGAATCGGTATACCCAAGTAACTGAACGGTAAGCTAGCCAACTCACATCCGAAAAGCTGTTTATAATCGTCCTGTGCTTTTTTGGCTCTTCCAAAGCAGAACAATTCACTCTTGTAAAAGTTAATTTTTAACCCCGATAATTGTTCAAACAAGCAGATGATAAGCTTCATGTTTCTTGATTTCGTTATGTCGTGTTTCATAAAGAGAATAGTGTCATCAGCATATTGTAGGATGGACACACCATCATCAACTAGATGCGGCACTAGCCCACCTACCAGGCCTTCCTGTTTTGTCCTTCCTATTAGTATTGCAAGCATATCCGTAACGACATTAAATAGGATTGGGGGCATTGGATCTCCCTACCGGAGACCCTTATAAGTTTGGAAAAAATGACCAATGTCATCATTAACTTTAATTTCAACACTCCCTTTTTGTACAAAGGATTCAACTTCCTTCCTTCATAGCGTGTCAAAACCTTTCATACGCAATGCTTGTTATATGAATGGCCATTTAACTTTATCATATGCTTTTTTGAAATCCACCTTGAAGATAACCCCATCTAGTTTCTTCGAATGAATCTCATGAAGGGTTCCATGGGGTACAACCACACCCTCTAAAATATTTCTGCCAGGCATGAATCCCGATTGACTAGGTTCCATCACTGCATGTGCAATCTGCGTCAATCTATTGGTCCCGACCTTGGTAAAAAATTTGAAGGACACATTAAGTAGGCATATAGGTCTGAACTATTCAATACGCACCGCCCCCTTCTTCTTTGGCAACAACGTAATAGTCCCAGAGTTTAGGTGGTATAATTGCTAGTGTCCATTAAACAAGTCTTGAAACATCGGAATTAGGTCTCTTTTAATAATGTGCCAACATCTCTTATAGAATTCAGCCGGGAACCCATCTGTCCTGGTGCCTTATTATTCTTCATTTGCGATATTTCCTCAAACACCACTTTCTCCGAGAACGGTGCAGTTAATATCTCATTCTCGTCCCTTCCGAGCTGAGGTATATCACCGACCGACTGCTCATCCATAGACGTCCGACGTGAAAGTGCCAAGCCAATACCGGCAGGCAGCTCGCTGGAACTCCACAACGTAGTTGCCACACAGCTGCCGACGCACCCCAGTGTAGCCAATGGAGTTCTTGCATGTCGGAGCCATGGCGGCGGTGACGACCGAAAAGCGGTAGGTCATTGACGAAGCGAGCGGCTCCGAGGAGGCGACGACCCCAAAAAACCGGCAGCGGCCAGTCGAAGAGGATGCAACAGCGAGAAGGAAGCTTTGGTGGCGGCTTTCGGCCGATTTGGGCAGCAGTGAGGCGGCGACGGCTTGATTCCTTCCATCGGTGGCTACAAGGCACGACGGGAAAGCGGATCCGAGCGACGGCAAGGCGTGGAGGACTATGGCAGCGACGGATCTTGGTTTGCTACAGCAGTTTTGGGTTTGCGGCAGCAGGCTGTGAGCCGCAAATATGCTGCACGCAAAGCCCTTTTTTAAGGCAGCCCGATATTTTTAAAACATTTATTTTGCTATTGGGCAGCTGTTGGAGTGGCATTTTTGTCCTCCGGTGCCCTGAAAATGGCGTGTGCCTCTTGTTATAGGGTAGTTGTTAGAGATACTCTGAGCAATATGCCAATGATGCTGCATACTGACTTCTCTCATCTCTAGTAAAACTGTTCCTTTGAAAGACCTAACGACCACTGGATCTAATTAATGAATGACATGTAATGTACTCTGATGTACTATTGTCTCCGTGATATCAATAGATATTTGACCCGATAAATTGTAGATACAGGAATACTTTTTGTGAATTTGTTCTTGTCATGTTTGATGTTCTGGGTCTACTCCAATGATTTCTTTCATAATCAGGACAGAGTTGCACTTGTTAGGGCATCTTTAAGGAGGATCCATAAAATTTTGGTATATATTTGACCGGACACTTTTCTTTACTTTTGCAATTCAATGCAGTCTTGCATCGGTTCACGAAGTGGTCGGACGTTTGTTTTCCGACAAATCGAAGACAAACATGGGGAGCTTTGCGGAAGTCTCGACATGCACTTAACCAATCACATGAATGTGCCTCTCTTCTCTATCTCCTTCCGTGAGCACATGCATGGTTCCTCTCTTCTCTCTATCCTTCCAATCGAACATTAAACCACAAATATCTTCACCAAATGAATGGTCCCCATCTAATTTTTCTCTTCTCACCCCGATACTTTGTAATTAGTGTTGGATGACTCATATCTGCGGACCACTCCGGACACAAAAATAAACATATACCAAAGAAATTTGCGGGTCGGCGTTGTAGATGCCCTTAGTAGCCTAGTGAAAATTGTCTTTATTTTGTAGGGAAGGACACTGAAACACTTACGTAGGAGAGTAACTTGTTGGCCTAAGATTGAAACAGGTTTTCGCCCCGTTTTATAGATAAAGTAACGAACTAGAGTACATGGCTGAACGATATAGTATGGTGGGGAGGATCCCTTACAAAGCAGATCGGAAGATAGAGCAAAAAAAACCTAGAACAAGCCTAACACCTCGTCGATGCTCGAACAGGGCCCCTGAGCTCAAACACAATGCCCCCAGGAGGGTTACGATGCGAGGCGTGACCGCTGTCGAGTCTGAGAACAGACAACTGTTTTCACCGTGAGCCCTGGCATAGGAACGGGATCCACGACGCCATCTTCAAGAACAAAACGGCACCCACAGGCGTCGCCGTTGTCGGCCCAGAAGCACAGAGCTTTCACTCGATCACTTGCCTGCACCATCACGAGAAGACCCGGCTACCACCTCAACAAGGGACAAGCTTGTCCACCCCAGATCTGGGCACTGCCAGAGCAGTCTTGGGCCTCCCGCCACTACATCCCTAGTCGTCCTCACGACCTAAAGATGAAGCCACCACCGCCACTACGAAGCCTGCCAGAAAGCCAACCGTGAGGCCCGCCGACCAGGGCTGCCGCCCTGGCATCCATGCCCTAGGAGCCCCCGACCATCTCCATCATGAGCACCCGACCACAATAGTAAGAGTGAAAGGGGTCATCTTTCACTCCTAGCCCGACATCAACCATCGGGTTTGGGTCAGCACCTCCATAGTTGGAAGCGCCCATACCTGTGTCCCCAGCCAGTCCCGGTGGACCGGGGGGGGGGGGGACAACCCGGTAACTACCGACGGCCACCGCTGAGCACGCTCGAACGCCGCCATGCCCGCGGTCACCGGTGCTGATCTGAACGACGGCACGGCAACGCCTGACGAACTTGTTGGCAGTGGCGGAGACAGGGGACCAGCAAGGGCCCTGGCCCCCCTAACAACACTAAATTAGGCCTAGTACGTATGTAAATAGATGTTTATTGACTGCTAAAATAGAGTAATCTAGTGGACTGGCCCTCCCTAACAGGGATTAACAACACTCAGGCCCTCCTCCTTCATTTTTTCTGGCTCCGCCACTGCTTGTTGGCCTAAGCTTTGGAAACACTAAGTGATCAAATGAGAGTTGACAGAAAACTTGTGTGGTTGTCTATATCTTGATACTCCACCGAACATATGACTAGTTTCTGTAATAGTCTCATGCTCCATCGAGTTAGTTCAGTGATTTATTCTCTCCATGTTACCTCTAGGCTCTAGCAATCTACTTGTCTGAGCTAGCTACGAGCCATGTAACCGAGGAATACGAAGCTGAATGTTCTACATGGCTGGGTAGTTCCTCTCCACACCTAAAGCATGTAGTGGATGACTAGCTCCTAAAATTACTCGCATATTCTGCTTTTGGGTTCAGTTGACATGTATCGCCACTCGCCAGGGCATGCAGATGCTTTCCGGAAGGCCACGTCTGGACGTTAGCTGCGCTGTACCACGGGAGAGAAAGGCGCTTTCTCTTGTTCCTGCCTCCCACCGGCGCGAAAGATGCTCTCGTGCATGCCATGCTCTAGATCTGTCACCACTACACCAAGAGTCAAAACTTGTTTTTCCTTTTGGGGTCAAAATCATTGGTAGTGGACTCCGAAGTCTGAACGGAAGCGAGCGGCTAGCTAGTAGCGGCCGGCCCTTGTGACCTTGGTCATATCACGAGGTAAAAAACATCTGGAGAGGGACGGATCATCTCGTCGGCCCTTTCGACTATTTGTTGGGGTCAATCACAATCTCCACAACCCGAACTTGGCGAGCGTCAATGGGACGGCACGAGCGCAGCGGCTGGGCACGTCTTTTCCCAGTGTTTCCCCGGCCGGTTGGCTGGCTCTCGTCGTCGCCTCCCGCGCGTGCCTTTTACGGTGTCCTGTGGCGTCGATCGCTCGCTCTCGATCCCATGCATGCCCATGCTCCCTCTCTTTCCGCAAAAGCTGCTCGTGTTCTTTTTCCGGGTGAAAGGGGCTCGTCAGACACGCACTGTTTCCTGGCTGACGTGAATCCGATGATGGTTAACAATCCCGTCGTCAACCATTGGAAATCCCTCCAGGAGTACTCTCTCCGTTTTACTCCCTTTGAAAACTAATATAAAAGCATTTAGATCATTATTTTAATGATCCAACCATTCTTATATTAGTTTACGAAGGAAGTATCATATTGAATTTTCAAAAAATAAACAAATTTCATTAAGCTTATGGAGAAAAAAGTATATGTCTACAATATCTGTTACATATAGAAAGATATATCCTGAGATGTGTTTTCATATTATAGATGTATAGTATTGTGGATATCAGTAGTTTTATCTATAAATTTGGTCAAAATGTATAAAATTTGACTTTTCCAAAAGAAATCTATGTACACTTTATTATGAAACGGAGGAGTGCCATTTGTCAAATAGTATCTATATACACTTTATTACGAAACGGAGGAGTGCCATTTTGTTGCCAAACCTTGGAATCCTTTTTGTGACGTCGTGTTGTTGCTCGGATTTAGCGGGTAGCTTAGCCCATCTGTTTGGCAAACGCATCATCTTTGCTAGGTGTTACAGGGTCTTAACTCCGGGACCGTCGATATGATAACTTAACTCAAAGTAACTGACTCGAGACAATGTTTCTTTTTTTTTAGGGAATCTTAGTGCTTTATTTAAAAGAAGTGCGCAGAAATCTCTGAAGCAATGGTTTGCAAAATACAGTCCGGTGGGGTATTAACCCATATTACCCTACTGTCCACGCCCATGCCTGTTTTCGCAAGACCATGGGCAGCATTATTTGCTGATCGATGTATCCAACTGACTTTAACCTCCTGAAAGTGCCTCATCCTTTCCTTTAGGTCCTCGATCAACGCCCCGTTAGCTGACAACACTTTTCCTGCTTGATTCAACACCGTTACCAGCCCTTTAGCGTCTAGCTCTATGTGAAGCTTTGGGACATTTCTCTCCTTCGCTAGATGCAGTCCTGATCTGCAGGCTAATATCTCGACCACCTCCGGGTCAGATATCAGGTCGTAGTTGAAGCTGGCTCCCACCTGAAATACGCCGTTGTGATCACGCATAACCACTCCTCCTCCTCCTCTCTCTTGTGTCCGTGAGAAGGCTCCATCTGTGTTCATCTTCACCCAGTCTCGTTTTGGTGGCTTCCACCGAACCGCCGGTACTGCCGCGGCCTTATCTTTGGTCAGACGCTCAGCCCGAGCAGACTTCCATTCCTCCACATACGCAATTACAGTGTTCACCACCGTCTAAGGCTCTAGGATCTTCTTTCCATCTCTTGTTTCGTTCCGTGATAACCACAGTCCATATATAGCTTGAAGCATCAACGCCCTCTCCTCGCCTCCTGCATCCATGAGCCATGCAAGGAGCCAGTTGGCCAATGCACCGTGGGAGCCATCCATCTCCGGCAGAGTCGCCACCGGTGCTCCCGTTGCCGAGTGCAACGCCTTCCAGAAACACACCACAAGTCATAGAACTTGCATGTAACGGTCAGTTTGGTGCATAAACTTATAAAATACATGTTTCTGGTCATTTAACTTGTCTTCTTGTTCATATACGGTCCTTTGTACCATATCCAACTGTATCCCTACGCACACAAATATGGCGGGCCGACTTTCAGTGGGTGAGGCCGTTTTTTTTTGTCAGAACGGACCTTTACATTCTACTCCCTCCGTCCTAAAATTTTTGTCTTAGATTTGTTTAGAAATAAATGTATCTAGACACATTTTAGTATTTAGATACATCCATCTCTAGACACATCTAAGACAAAAATTTATGATTTGGGGCTGAGCATCTCCATGTCCACTGCTCAGCCCCAAAACGATGGAGCGTGGGGTGGGATTCGTACTGATAACCTGCAGCATTTCGCCTAGCATAGACAGCCACTAGACAAACTAACGTTTGATGGAAAATTGTACAGTTAGATTTATTTAACACGCACGGAACTTTTTTTATTTTTTTGTGAATACGCTTGGAAGCGTATCTTTGCATTGATAGAAGGAGAGAAAGTACATGTTGGCATCATGGCTAGGTACGCAAGATGGCCTATCCGTGATGATGCGTTAGTGAGCAGTGGACATGGAGATGCTCAGCCCCAAATCATAAAATCAGGCTATAGGGATAACATTCTTCAACCCTTTGCCTTCGGCAAGTGCCCAGGAAAGAGGATCGTCTTGGATCACGGCGATGAGCGAGGAAGAGGAGGGCACGATCTTGTCGAAGATGACTCCACAGGGACCATGCGGTGAGCACCACCATGGTGGAGAGCCCACGCCGTTTGTCCGGGGCCGTCAGAGAGAGAATTGTGTGATGCCAGTCAAAGAATCCCAGGGACCCGTCTGGGGGAGCGATTCTGGGGCAGCACCAAGAGAGAGTGGCATGCCAGGTAACACGGGCGAACACGCATCCAACTTTGTTTTGAATTTCAATGATTTTAAATTTTAAAATCTAGATAAAAAGAAATATAGTATGTAATGAATGTATGTAAATTCTGTTGGAAAAATCAATATTTTTTGCATGAATTTGACTAATCTTAAATTAAAATATTTATATAAATTCAAATATAGTGTGGAATGAATGTACATATGTTTCTCAGAAAAAATCAACTAGTTTTTTGTTTTAATTCGAACAAATGTAAGTTCAAAAATCTAGATAAAAGAAAATGTAGTGAAGGATAAATGTACACAGATTTTTGGAACAAATTGATTTTATTTTCAATTGGAATACTTTTAATTTGAAAGTATTGGTAAAAGAAAATATAGTGCAGCAAGAATGTATGCAGATTCTTTTGGGCAAATCATTGAAAATCTTGTTTGCACTCGTAATGTTAAATTTAAAAATCCTGATAAAAGAAAATATAATTCAGAATGTGTACTTTTACACTTGGATATATATATACCTTAGTAGCCTCAAATAAATATGAAGTAACATTAGGTAGGTTTGTTAGGACGCCCTCTTTACTGAAACAGGTCAACCGCTCAAATCTAGGATTATCTTTTCTTCGTTTTGATTTTTATTTCAGTTCGTACGGTATGTGTTATATAGTGCTAAGTGTTTTCCTTGAATATCAAGCTTCACTTGGTCAGGTGGCGGGTCAAATCGCGGTCGGTATTGGGTTCGAATCCCATTGCTCGCTCCATTGTTTTTCATTTTATTTAATATTTTTCTGCGTAAATAAATAAAATGAAAGGGTGTTATCTGAAAAAAACACTATATGAACGGATTACCAATACCTCAGCCACTATAGTGGGGCTCACCACGTTGGCATGCGTGAAGATACGGCCGGATACGGCAGAAAGTACCGTATATGAATCGAGAGGACAAGTTAGATGACTAGAAACACGTATTTTACAAGTTTGTGCATCAAATTAAACGTGGCGTGCGAGTTCTATGACTCTCGATGTCTTTACCTCTTTTTATTATGATATCTTTGGTTTAGAATGGTTATCATTCTCTGCGGCGACTTGGAAAACCCCTAGAAACACTTTTTTTGCAAATTGATTAATTAGCAAGTTTTCTTAATTATTTCATTTTTTAAACACAACACGGTATAGACCCTCGTATATACGCACGCACAATTACCCTTATGAGTGCACGAATGGATATTCTTCCGTCTGCTGACAATTCAATGTTGCTAGGGAAGAATGTTGGCGGATTTAGGCCAACTCCAGCGCGCGACCCCATCCGGACGTCTGTTTTGCCCGGATTCTGTCTGTTTGGGACGGACGATGGGATCGTGTCCGGCCCTGTCCTGGGATGCGGTGGCCGTGCGCCCAATGCGCGGACGCATCCTTGGCCGCATCTTGTCCGCCTCATTTTCAAACACATGCATTTGAATAGCCACGGCCCATAGTTCATGCAAGCAGCCCTAGATCACGCCGGCAACACAGTCAGCCTACACATCCTCGCCGGCAACACAGCCAGCCTACACGTCCTCGCCGGCAACACGTCCAGCGGCCGGCAACACAGTCGGCCTCCAAAAAAATAGGTTTTTCGCCGGCAACACAGCCGACGGCCGGCAACACAGCCAGCGGGCGGCTCACCATGCCAGCCTCCAAAAAAAGAATGGCCACGGCCGATCTGACGCCCTAGTTCAGGCCATCGGCGTCAAACATCTCTTTCTGCCGAGCCTCGAACCAGCTCCTTGTCTTCTCGCTCATCTTGCTCGTGTCCACGCTCATGATCGCCAGCACCACCTCCTTTTCTTTGGTTGCGGCATTGGAGGCCTCGATGTCGAGCTACCTCTGCCTGGCCGCGGCATTGGCGGCCTCGATGTCGAGCTGCCTCTGCCTGGCCGCCTCCTCCATGTCCAACTGCCTCTGCCTGGCCGCCTCCTCCATGTCAATCTTCCTCTTCTTGGCTGCCTCCTCCATCTCAAGCTTCTTTGTTTGTAGCTCCATGTATAGCTTCATTTGCTCCTCCTTACCTTGTCTCTTCTTCTCGTCCCTCACTTCCTTTTGAGACATCATGCCATGCAAAGCCTCCTGCAAAGCATACGATGCCGCATCATGCTTGTCGTCCACCTTGGAGTTGGTCTTGCCCCTCGGCCTCTTCAACGCCTCACCATCTCCACCTCCGGCCAAGGCGTCCGCCTTCTTGCCTCTCTTCCTTTGAAGCTCACGGTATTGATCTTTGAACTTAGGGCAATTGTTGATGATTTGCCAACAATGCGTGAGAGTGAACGGCTTGTCATTGTGTCGGGCCTTGAATGCTTCCAAAGATTGAAATGCCTACATGATCAACAGCAATTGAACATGCAAATACAATTAATCATAGATGAGGCCGAGGCACGGCCATAGCAAAGGAAAGAGAAGAGGCCATACCATCTCCCCGATCCACTCACGGGACGTGCTTCAACGCTCTCAAGTGCAGCGCAATATTTGTTGCATTCTTGTTGGATGAACAACCACCTATTTTGGATGGAGTTGATGCTACGATCGCTCGTAAATTGGTAGGGTGGAAACAACTTTCTTTCATGGAATGTTTTGTGAACTCTTGTCCAAAAAATAATTCCCTTTTTTTACGCACCGACTCTAGGATCTTGGCCAATCTCCTTCCAACTTTCGCAAATCAACTTGTCCTCATCTTGTGTGTATGATCCCGTACGAATGCTCTTCTTCCTCATTTGAGCTTCTGCTCTTTGGGTGAGCTCGTCGATGAACACGCAATATCGACGTCGTCCTCTTCTTCTTCATCACCTTCGCAATATATGTCCTCTTCTTCATGCCACGAGTCACCATGGTCGGCCTCAAAGTCTTCATCGGCCATGTACTCGCCGCGGCCATCTTGACTCTGGGTCTCCTCCGGATCGAAGGTCCCGCCTTGCCCACCCATCTGAAAGGCCTCGGCATGGCCCTCGAAGATAACATTCTCCATGAACTGGGCGTAGAAGGGGTCTTCGACCGTCGGCGTCGGTGTTGGCATTCCGCCGAACAGGACGCGGGGCGACGACATGGTGGCCGTAGAGGACAGTCGGGCTTGCTTTCTTTGCATCTCCCCCGACGGGCGGCCGTCGCTGCAGGACCCCGGCGTGACGTTGAGGCCGATGACGGCCGAGGGGCGCGGCGTGGACGGCGCGATCACGCTGACTTTCGACGACCCCGGCAAACGGGTCTGGGCTTGGCATCTTGGCGGAGGGAAACCGGGCGACAATGGGGTGGTCGCCCGACGGACGACCGACGAGCGGAAGGAAGAAGGGCGATCGAAGCCTGCACGGGTTGATGTCACCATCCGTGAGGTGTGATGCAGCGGCCGAAGGAAGAAGGGCGATCGAGAGCACATGTGTGGTGGGGGAATGATGGCAGAGAGAGGAAGGAGGAGGGGAGAGATGAAGTTTTTCCCCTTCTTATTTTTACATTTCCCCTCTTTCTTCTCTTTGCAAGGGATGAGTCACCTGCATATATAAAGCTTATCCACCGGCTACTTAGGGATATTTTGAAAAAAGAAAATGGTGAAACGCCATTGACCACACAGAAATGGAGTGAACGAAAGTGTATTTCCATAGCACCACCAAACAGAATAGAAGTAACGCTGGGTTTTTTCAAAAACTTGGAGCGATCCTTAATAGTGGCCCACTTAGGCTTGACAAATATTCGCTTGCACAGATCCAGTTGCTTTCTCATTCACGAGTCGTAAGCATGCCCTGTTGTTGGGGAGGCTACCCTGCCTCCCGACTCATATAAGAAATAGTCTTATATAAATTATTTGTAACACCATCTCTTATTCTAATGAAAGACAGTGCTCCTGCCAGCTTCTAAAAGAAAACATTTCTATTTAACCAATTGTAGCTAGTTTGATCCCAATATTTAGCATGTCGGTGTTTTTTTAAACCTTGAACCGTACCAAATTAAGTGTTACAATACAGGTAAAGTAAAAAAAAGAAAAAAAAAGAGTCTATTCAATTCCTGCTCTAGGTATCATTAAACAAAATTACAGATGACTATCCATCCATGATCTAATTTTCTTAGACTTTATTGGTTTTGATCTGATTATAGCTTTATTCAGTTCTTCTTGAAGATGATGTAACCAAGCCTGATGGGATTGATTAATGCCTTTGAAAATTTTATCATTTCTAACCATCCAGATGCCCCAGCATACTGCAATGATTACATCCATGGCAATAACCTGTGGGAGTTGATCAATCATGAATCTGATTTCATCATATTGTGAGGTGCCTCCTTTTCTATTAGGAGTAATTCGATGCCAACAGTCTAAGGCAAAGGTGCAATCCCAAAAAAGATGCACGAGGGATTCCTCTTGTTGTTCTGTACATAGAGCACATGTGTAATCTGGCAGATGCATTGTGTTCCTATGCAGCAAATTTCTGGTGCTCATTCTGTCATACATGAGAAGCCACATGAAGATTTTGTGCCTGAGTTGTGCAACACTGCTACAGATCTATTTGAAAATAGGATGTGAATTGCTTGGTCCCATCATAGCCTTGTACGTCTTGATAGAGGAGTAGTTGGAAGATATCCATGGTAATTTCCATACATCCAAAACAGCTGGATTGCCCATACCCTGGAGAGTGGTAGTGAGCAATTTGAATTGCTGATGAGCATGTGCTGTAAGTGGCCTATGAAAATGGTTTTCCAGATTGTTGAGGGCTAGGATATGTTGCAGGGAGCAATCAGGATTTATGCAGGATGAGAATAGCTCAGGGTAAAGCAAGTCGATCCTCTGTTCTTGTCGTATGTGTGTCCGAAAATTGATTGAGGTTCCTTTGCCAAGAGGACATTTTGCATAAGTCTTGTATGTGTTCATAAGTTTTAAGACATCTCTCCACGAGAAAGAACCCACAACTTTATCAGCCTTAGCATACGAGTGTATTGGCAAGTCTAAAACTTCGATACTGATTGGTTGGCTATCAATTTTTTTTACCGTTCTTTTAAAATGCACCAACTTTGGCAACATCTGGCTTTTACAAAATATCATAATGTCAAATGTGTTTTTTATACCCCAAAGACACATTAGATCTGATAATTATCAAAGAAAACGGTAGCCCGTACAATGAAAAGAAAACTGACCACAAAACAACCAGTAAAAAGTACTTCATCCGTTTCAAAATGTAAGTCTTTTTAGAGATTTCACTATAAACTATATACAAAACAAAATGGGTGAATCTACTTTAAAATATGTCTATATACATCCGTATATAGTCCATAGTGAAATCCCTAAAAGGTCTTATATTTAGAAACGGAGGGAGGGAGTAAAATAACATTAAAAATTATACTGATCAGTTTTTTTCCTTCGATTATTTGGTACTGCAACAAGATCAGCACTGAACCAAGTAAGCCTTAATTGTACATGCATGTGAGTCGTGCCCACGTAGTGTCAACCGTACAATATGTCCAAGAGGTTCCGGCATTCGGGCGCGTGGGACATGGACGGAAACCCTACTCCTGCCCATGCTGTGCAGTTGCACGCACAACCAGATAACACGCGGAGAGATGCGTAGTACATGCATAGGTACATAGGCAGAGGACATAAAGGTACATTACATAGAGAGCTATCAAAGCTGCAGTGCCTACAAGGCTGCAAGTACTTCTAGATCTTGCTTACTAATTAGGAGTAGCTCGTGAATTGTTACATGCCAATGCCTAGCTACCTACGTACAGCTCTGCTGCTGCCCTTCCTCCTCCTCCTCCTCCTCCTCACGCTCGATCGTCTCGACGATACGGTGGACCGCCGCCGCAATGTCGTCCACCGACGAGAGCCGGCAGTCATCTTCCACCTGCGGCCATTACGGCATCATCAACCAGACACAGAGCGGTTCATATGAATCCATTTGCTACGTACTACGAGTCTACAACACAAAGAAATGGACGTTCGATCGTGCAGTCACTGCATCTGCATGGCACTACGGCAGCAAACACTGTGCCAGTCAATCCATGCAACCTCATCTAACGTCCAAATAATAATGCAGCTTCAGCCTTCAGCTTTGTGGTGAAACACGCGGAGGTGTGATATTTTGGATGAGTCGTCCCGGACAAGGGCACGGAAAACGAGACCAGTTAGTTGTTTCGGCGTGACGCGCGCGCTGCCAAGCGAGCGGGTGGTCTCGAAAAAGAAAGAGCTACAGCTAGCTAGCATGGGGAGTCTGTGCGCGTAGGAGTACGTACCTTGAGGCTGAGACAGTAGAGGGCCATGTGGCCGGCGCTGGTGGCGTTGAGGTGCAGCACGGCGAGCCGGTGGCCCTGCAGGCCTGCCACGATCCTCAGCAGCTGCCTCGGCCGCCGCCGCGACAGCACCTTCAGGCTCGCGTGGCTCTCCACGATGGTCACCTCGATGTCCGCCACGGCCGATTGCTTCGAGCCCGACGTCGCGTCGTCGTCGGCATTGCCGCCACCGTCGTCCGCAGATGCGTCTGCTGCTGGTGTGGCCGGGGCGTGGTGGACGCTCATCGTGTACTGTGGGAAGGTGAAGAAGTCTACAAAGGGCACTGCGGCGGCGGAGACGTCGCCGCTGACGGGACAGTCGTCGCGGAGGCGGGCGTGCCGGTGCGCCTCCAGGGATTGAACTAGCTGCTCCAGCTCCTTGACGTAGTTGAGCGCGCCGCCAATTATGGATGCCTGGTCGCCCTACTCGCAATCGATCAAGTACGAAAAAAGTAGTAAAATTACATCCAAGTTTTCAAGAAATTGCCGTACAGACAAGCACTAGAGCAAAGGAGTAAGGAGTACGTACCCTGTGCACATAGGAGGCCGGCATGAGGGACCGGAGCACGGCAAGGTACTCGTTCATTTGCCTGCGGCGGTTGCGCTCGACGGCGATGTGGGTCATCCGCTGGCTCTCCGCCTCCTCAATGTTCTTCACGCTCCTCGCTCTTCGCCGCTTTCTCCTCCCTGCCGCACCTGCCACTGCCGCTGCGCCATCGGCACTGTCCGCGTCTCCACGGTCACCACCGTGCGCCGGCGGCGGCAAAGCTGGCAAGGACGAACTGCCTTCCGGGACTTCGGTGCTCGGGATCATCACGGAGGCGCTCGCAACGGCGGAGCCGCAGTGGGCGCTGCTTCCGTCCAACTCCATGCCACCACCGTACACATGGCCATTCCCGCCCCAAACTCCACCACCCCCTCCTACTCCTTCGGCAGCCATGGAGCAGCGCCCAAAAAACCCTTTCGAGAACACCACGGCCTCCAACGCCATACACGCGCGGCTTGATCAAGGATTTGACGGAGATGCAGATGCACACGCGGAAGAGGGATGTCTCACAACCTAGCTTCTAGCTCTCGGTCCATGGCTCCATGGCGAGAATAATTTATACTCGCACCACTGAAGCGGCCGGGGCGCGGGCTTACGTGGTTTGCGGTGTGATTAGGCTATGATTTGGTCGGACTGCTGGTACTTCACGGCACGGCGTCGTGCCGTGGCAGAGGCAGAGAGAGAAAGGAGGAGGCATGTACTGGCACAGACGACGGGACGGCATGCGAGTCATCCGGAAATGCAACATTGGCTTTGCAAAGAAAAGAAAAACACGCCCAAGATAAATGCAAGACACGTCGCGTCGTGTTTTTTTTTCGAAGACCGACTTCACGGCCCCTCCCGTGCGTACAGGGTAGTCAATTTTGGAATTTACAGAAGAAGAAAAAAGTGTCTTAAATATGCACAACCATGCTGTATAATTTTTCTTGGATGTAGCTAGGTCCCAGACGATTGAGATTTAACGGTCAAAAGATATAGTACTCCTCCGTTTCAAAATAGGTGCCTCAACTTTGTATTAACTCTAATACAAAATTATATTAAGCTTGAGACATTTATTTTGGAACGGAAGGAGTACTATGTAAGAAAAAGAAAAGAAAAACTGAATATATTTTTTACAAATCTCCATGCAAGATCAAAAGAAGTTAATATCAACTAAGACATAATGAAGTTTTTTTTTTGACAAACCGCAGGAGAACTGCGTGATTCATTTAGAGGAAACGGCTGACAGCCAACTGTACAAAGTCCGTAGAGACGGAAAAAGAAAAAAGGAGAAACAACAGGCTACGGCATGCCGGACTACTCGCGACGGATCAGATGGCGTGCTCCCGCCAACACCCAAGTGTTTAACTCCTCACACAGGAGGTCTAACACTACAATAACCGGTCGTTCGATTGATCGAAAAATCCATGTGTTGCGCTCGCTCCAAATCAGCCATAGGATCGCTAGTGTCGCCGAGCGCGCCCGCTTGGCCCCAGCCGCTGAAGAAGCGGACGCAGAGAGGCCACTAAGCGAATCCAGCAGGGAGATTCCCGCCAGCCAGCCCGACGGGGAGAAGTTAGGGATTTGTAGCCGTTTTGCAGCAGCTTCCTAGAGCCGCGTCAACCAGGGGCAGCGGATCATGAGGTGCTCCGCAGTTTCTAGGTTTCTCCAACATAGCGGGCAGAAGTAGGAGTTCGGCCATTGCCGAGCCAGGAGGCGATCCGTCGTCAGGATTCGGTTGTGACCAAGAAGCCACCCGAACATGCGGTGCTTCGCCGGCACCCATGTCTTCCAGGTTAGAGGGTATATGGGCGAGGAGGTAGAGCCGATGAAATAAAGACTGTAGGTCGAGGCGATCGAAAAACATCCGTTCTCCGTGAGCCGCCACTGGAAGGCGTCCTCGGCGTCCGGGTTGACCTGGATCTCTGAAACAGTAGTCCAAAGATGGACGAATTCGTTTAGGAGATCAGCACCAATGCGAACGCGGACGTCGAAAACCCACCGGCTGTTGCTCATGGCCTCTTTGACCGATCGGTGTTTCCGTCTAGCCGCTTTGAACAGCCCCGGTGCCAGGAGAAACGGCGCCACGTTGTTGACCCAGCTGTCAAATCGGAAGCTGGTCCAGTCACCAGAGCCCACCGTCGCGACGGAGGATGGGGTGAAGATGGCCCTGTCGGCCAAGGTGCACGACACCGGCAGCCCGTGCCAAGGCTTCTTCACATCGACGCGCTCAGCCCAAAGCCAGCGTAGCCTGAGCGCGGCACCCAACCTGTCGATGTCAATAATGCCCAGACCGCCAAGGGGTTTCGGGCGGCAAATCTTGCTCCAAGCCACCTGGCAGTGGCCGCCATGGCAGGACTCGTTTGCGTGCCATAGCCACACCCTGCGTAGCTTATCAATCTCCCGCCAAGCCCACTTGGGCAACTCGAAAATGAAGAGCCGTTAGACGGTAGACGCTGAGAGGACCGCGCTAAGGAGTACGAGCCTACCCGCCATGGAGAAAAGCTTGAGCTTCCAGAAGGCCAACCGGGCTCTAATCTTGTCGAGAAGCGGCTGGAGGTCGATCTTGCGAAGCCTTCGTAGGGAGAGGGGGGTCCTAGGAATTTGCATGGCAAGGTCCCCATGGAGGCCTGCAGTGGCAAGGCAATGTCGGCCACGTCTAGACCTTCACATCAGATTGGGATCACCGCGCTCTTGGAGAAGTTTACTTTGAGACCAGTGACATGACCAAAGGCAGTGAGGATGGATCGGACCACCGCCATCTCATTCTTCACCGGATTGACGAAGAATGCCACGTCGTCCGCGTACACAGCCATGCGAAAGTGGGGTATGCGTCGTCGGAGCGCCGATATGGCCCCTTGCTCGGCCGCCTTGGCCAGGATGCGCCGAAGGGGTTCAATTGCCAGGATAAAGAGGAACGGCGATAGGGGATCCCCTTGGTGTAACCCACAATTGTGATGGATGACCTTGCCGGGGACACCATTGAGGATCACCTGGGAGGAGGAGGTGGCGAGAATCATGGCAATCCATTCCCGCCACCACTGGCCGAAACCGCGTGTGTGTAGCTTGTCCAGGAGATATGGCTAGGCGACCATGTCGAAAGCCTTGGCGATATCGAGCTTGATCAAGAACATCGGGCGTTTGGCATGGTGGAAGTGCCTTGCAAGGCCCCTCATGAAAAGGAAGTGGTCCAGGATGTGTCTACCACAGAGGAAAGCGCTCTGACTTGGACCAATGAGCTCATCCATGCGCTTGGCGAGGCGGTTGGTGAGGACTTTCATGAACAGCTTCGCCATTGAGTGGATTGCTACTTATTGAGCATGTGTTGGTTTCCCATGAAGAGGAACGGTTCGATGCAGCAAAGTAGATAAGTATTTCCCTCAATTTTTGAAAACCAAGGTATCAATCCAGTAGGAGATATAAGCGAGCCACCAATAGATATACCTGCATAAGGAATCAAACTCTTGCACCCAACGCTATAAAGGGGTTGTCAATCCCTTCACGGTTATTTGCAAGGATGAGATCTAGTAGAGATAGATATAATAGGATGCTTGAACAGAAAGTAAAACTAAAAGTAAAAAACAATGCAGAAAGTATTTTTGTTGTTTTTGGTTTTAGATCTGAAAATATAATGTGGAAAATAGACCCGGGGGCCATAGGCTTCACTAGATGGCTTCTCTCATGATGGCAAGTATTACGATGGGTGAACGGATTACTGTCGAGCAATTGATAGAAAAACGAATAATTATGAAGATATCCAAGGCAATGATTGTGCATATAGGCATCACGTCCGTGACAAGTAGACCAAAACGATTCTGCGTCTACTATTATTACTCCACACATCGACCGACTCCTACCCGCGTCTAGAGTATTAAGTTCATGAAGAACAGAGTAACACATTAAGCAAGATGACATGATGTAGAGAGATAAACTCAAGCAATATGATGAAACCCCCATATTTTTACCCTTGGTGGAAACAATACAATACGTGCCTCGCTACCCCTACTATGTCACTGGCTGAGGACACCGCAAGATTGAACCCAAAACTATGCACTTCTCCTATTGCAAGAATTACCAGTCTAGTTGGCCAAACCAAACCAATAACTCGAAGAGACTTGCAAAGATATGAAATCATGCATATAAGTATTCAGGAAAGACTCAAATAATATTCATGGATAATCTGAACATAAACCCACAATTCATCGGATCTCGACAAACACACCGCAAAAGAGTATTACATCGGATAGATCTCCATGAAGATCATGAAGAACATGGTATTAAGAAGCAAAGAGAGAGAAGAAGCCATCTAGCTACTAGCTATGGACCCGTAGGTCTGTGGTGAACTACTCACGCATCATCGGAGGGGCAATGGAGTTGATGTAGATGCCCTCCATGATCGAACCCCCCTCTGGCAGATTACCGGAAAAGGCTCCAAGATTGGATCTCTCGGGAATGGAGGCTTCTGGCGGCGGAAAAGTGTTTTCGTGGCTCGTTCTAATAATGATGGAATATTTGGGTATTTATACGCCGAAGATTAGGGTTAGGGGAGTTGCCAGGGGCCCACAAGCCTGCGCGGCGCGGGTGCCCCCTGGCCGTGGCAAGCGGGCTTGTGGCCCCGTGGTAGCTCCTCTGCTTTGGTTTTCAAGTCTCGTGGCTTCCATATTTTCCAGAAAAAGTCATTCCGGAGGTTTTATTCCGTTCGGACTCCGTTTAATATTCCTTATCTACGAAACTCAAAAACAAGAAAAAAACAAAAACTGGCACTAGGCTCTAGATTAATAGCTTAGTCCCAAAAATAATATAAAATAGCATAATAATGCATATAAACATCCAAAAAAAATATAATAGCATGGAACAATCAAAAATTATAGATACGTTGGAGACGTATCATGGATCAGGCTGATCGGCCTGAACTCTGACATGGAGCTAGCCCCACTTTGCTTGGGGATGAGTACGATAGAGGCCACGTTTAGCTTGTGAAGGTTCCGGTTGTTGAGGCAGTATAGCTGCTGGAAAGCAAGGAGGATGTTGGGGGCGATGATCAGTGTAGCTGCTTTGAGGAAGGAGCCGGAGAAACCGTCAGGTCCCGGGGCACGATCAGCCGGCAGCTCCTTGACCGCGGCCGTGATCTCATGCAAGGAGAACGGACCGTCCAGGTCGGTTAGGTCAGGAGCGGGCAGGCCTAGCTGGTTCCAGTTGAACGAGCCGGCGGTCCCTACATTTCTGCCAATCAAGTTACTGAAATAGTCGGCAGCAACCTGCTCTTTGTGCATCTGCTTCGTTGCCACCCCGCCTCCTACTCGGAGCGACGGTATGAAGTTTTTCCTTCGCCGCGCGCTAGCCTTGAGGTGGAAGGATTTGGTGTTGGCGTCTCCGACATGGATGTACGTGACCCTCGATCGCTGTTTAGCCCGGATGCGCTCGATCACCGTGAGGCCCAGGATCCTGCACTTGAGCTGACGTCGAAGATCGATCTCATTGGGATCAAGGATCGTGGACTCCTGTGCCATGTCTAGGAGCAACACCGTATCTTGAGACATGAGGAGTTGTAGCTTTATGTCGCCAACATTATGCTTGTGCCAGGAGCGGAGGGCCTTGGCAGTGCGTCGAAGCTTGTAGTCAAGACGTGCTAGTGCGTCCATCGCAGGGCAGGCGACATTCCAGGTGCCAAGGACGACATCTACAAAACCCTCCATGTATGGCCAAAACGCCTCGGACCTAAACTTCTTTGGCGCTCTGGCCGGGGCCTCGCAAGTCAGCACTAGCGGGCAGTGGTCAGACATGCCGAAGGCAAGTGGCTGCAGTCTTGCCTAGCTATATCTTGCCTCCCACGCAACGTCACAGAAGGCGCGGTCGAGCCGGACTAGGGTCAGGGGTGAATGTTCATTGGACCAGGTGAACCTCCGACCCGCCAGCTTGATTTCCTTTAGCTCGCTATCCTGAAGGGTCAATCTGAATCTGGCCATCAGGCGATGGTTGAGGTTGCCATTGTTTTGTCACTTGCCGAACAAATGAGGTTGAAGTCACCAATCATTAGCCAGGGGAGCGAGACCCTAGATCTGATGGATGACAACTCAGCTAAAAAAGAGATCTTGTCATCGTCTCCGCACGGACCATACACGGTGGTAAGGAACCACAGTGCTTCACCCGACCGTGGGAGGAAGCGAGCCGTGATGGCAAACGTGGACATGTGCAACGAGTCCACGTCGAAGAAGTCCGTGTTCCAAGAAAGAAGCACACCTCTGTTGGAAATATGCCCTGGAGGCAATAATAAATTAGTTATTATCATATTTCCTTGTTCATGATAATCGTTTATTATCCATGCTATAATTGTATTGATCGGATACTTAGATGCATGTGTGGATACATAGACAAAACCATGTGCCTAGTATGCCTCTAATAGACTAGCTCGTTGATCAAAGATGGTTAAGGTTTCCTAGCCATTGACATGAGATGTCATTTGATAACGGGATCACATCATTAGGAGAATGATGGGATGGACAAGACCCAAACTACAAACGTAGCATATGATCGTGTCAGTTTAATGCTACTGTTTTCTACATGTCAAGTATCTGTTCCTATGACCATGAGATCATGCAACTCACTGACACCGGAGGAGTGCCTTGTGTGTATCAAACGTCACAACGTAACTGGGTGACTATAAAGGTACTCTACATGTATCTCCGAGGGTGTCTGTTGCGTTGGCATGGATCAAGACTGGGATTTGTTACTCCGAGTGACAGAGAGGTATCTCAGGGCCCACTCGGTAATACAACATCACAACAAGCCTTGCAAGCAATGTGACTAAGTGTTAGTCACGGGATCTTGTATTACGGAACGAGTAAAGAGACTTGTTGGTAACGAGGTTGAACTAGGTATGGAGATACCGACGATCGAATCTCGGGCAAGTAAACATACCGAAGAACAAAGGGAACATCATACGGTATTAACTGAATCCTTGACATAGAGGTTCGACCGATAAAGATCTTCGTAGAATATGTAGGAACCAATATGGGCATCCAGGTCTCGCTATTGGTTATTGAACACTTAAGGTTCGGTGATGTTTCGGTAGTATAGATTTATGTATGGTGGTGACCGAAGGTTGTTTGGAGTCCCGGATGAGATCCCAGACATCACGAGGAGCTCCAGAATGGTCTGGAGGTAAATATTGATATATAGGAAGTCCCATTTTGGTAGCCGGAAAAGTTTCGGGCTAATCGGTAATGTACCGGGAGTGCCGTTAGTGTACCGGGAGACCACCGGGAGGGGTATTTCGACCCAAGAGGCTTCATGGGCTGTGGGAGAGTAAATACCAGCCTTTTGTGGGCTGGTGGAAGTCCCACACAAGGCCCATGCGGCTGGGAGAAAAAGCCCAAAGGGAAAAAGGTGGAAAAAGGCGAAAAAAAGGAGGAATCCTAGTCCTACTAGGATTGGAGGAGGAGTCCTCCTCTCCTCCCCACTTTGGCTGACCCAAGGGCTGGATTTTTGGCAGCCAAGCCTCCTCCTCCTCTCCTCCTATATATACTAGAGAATTTTAGGGTTTTGGCACAGAATTTTCAGCCACGTGCTACCCGTTCCTCTAGTGCATAGTTTCTCCTTTAGATTGGTTTTCTGCAGTGCTTAGGCGAAGCCCTGCCGGAATAGCTCCACCACCATCGCCCCAGCGCCGTCATGCTGCTGGAGAACTCTTCTACCTCTACGCTCCCTCTTGCTTGATCAAGAAGGCGGAGATCATCATCAAACTGTATGTGTGCTAAACGCGGAGGTGTCGTCTGTTCGGCGCTAGATCGGAAGGACCGTGATCAAGATTGCGAGACGGATCGTGACGAGATCCCTGGACGGATCGTGATGAGTTCACGGGAAGGATCGTGATGAGATCGCGGTACGGATCATGATGAGTTTGCGGGACGGATCGTTCTTGGATCGCGGGACGGATCGTGATGAGATCGCGGGACGCTCGGCGATTTGGATCGCGAAGATGTTCGACTACACCAACCGCGTTTCTTAATGCTTACCGCTTAGCGATCTACAAGGGTATGTAGATCCACTCTCCCTCTCGTAGATGCTCATCACCATGGATAGATCTTGCGTGTGCGTAGGAAATTTTTTGTTTCCCATGCAACGTTCCCCAAAAGTGGCATCATGAGCTAGGTCTATGTGTTGATGAGATCTCGAGTAGAACACAAAAGCTTTGTGGGCGTTGATGCTTAGATTGCTTCCTCCCTTGGTCAGATTTTGGTTCAGCGGTATTGTGAGATGAAGCAGCCTGGACCAACATTACTCGTACGCTTACGAGAGACCGGTTCCCTCGACCGCAACTTGTTGCATAGATGGCTTGCGGGTGCCAGTTTCTCTCACTTTAGTTGGATCGGATTTGACAAAGGTGGTCCTTGAGAAGGTTGAAAAGCAACTAGTGTATCACCGTTGTGGTTTTTGCGTAGATGAGAATTGTTCTTGTTAGATACCCGTAGCAGCCACGTAAAACATGCAACAACAATTAGAGGACGCCTAACTTGTTTTTGCAGGGTATGTTGTGATGTGATATGGCCAATTACATGATGTGATATATGTGATGTATGAGATGATCATGTGATGTATAGATTATCACGACTTGCATGTCGATGAGTACGGCAACCGGCAGGAGCCATAGGGTTGTCTTTAATTATTGTATGACCTGCGTGTCAATCATTAAGCGCTATGTAATGCTTTACTTTATCGCTAAACTGTAGCAATAGTAGTAGAAGCATGTTGGGCGCGACAACCCCGATGGCGACATGTTGATGGAGATCAAGGTGATGAAGATCATGGTGTCATGCCGGTGACGATGGAGATCATGCCGGTGCTTTCTAGATGGAGATCAAAATCACAAGTTCATGGCCATATCATGTCACTTATGATTTGCATGTGATGTTAATCCTTTTTATGCACCTTGTATTGCTTAGGACGACGGTAGCATTATAAGGTGATCCCTCACTTAATTTCAAGATAAATTGTGTTCTCCCCGAGTGTGCACCATTGCGAAAGTTCGTCATGTTGAGACACCACGTGATGATCGGGTGTGATAGACTCTACGTTCACATACAACGGGTGCAAACCAGTGTTGCACATGCAGAACACTCGGGTTAAACTTGACGAGCCTAGCATGTACAGACATGGCCTCGGAACACAAGAGACCGAAAGGTCGAACATGAGTCATATAGTAGATATGATCAACATGATGATGTTCACCATTGAAACCACCTCAACTCACGTGATGATCGAACTTGAGTTGGTGAATTTGGATCATGTTTCACTCGAATGGCCGGAAGGATGTCAATTTGAGTGGGAGTTCTTAAGTAATATGATTAATTGAACTCATTATCATGAACATAGTCAATAGTGTCTGTGCAAATTATGTTGTAGATCACTTGCCCGCGCTGTAGCTCTCTTGAATTTTTATATGTTCCTAGAGAAATAGAGTTGAAAGATGTTGGTAGCAATATTGCGGACTGGGTCCGTGATCTGAGAATTGTCCTCATTGCTGCACAAAAGGCTTATGTCCTTAATGCACCGCTCAGTGCGCCAACCCCTCTAGCGTGGTTTGTAGATGTTGTGAACATCTGACAGACACGTTCTGATGACTACTTGATAGATTAGTGCGTCATGCATTACGGCTTAGAGTTGAGGCTCCGAAACATTTTGAACGTCACAGAACATATGAGATGTTCTAAGAGCTGAAATTAGGATCTCAGGCTCGTGCCCATGTTGCGAGATATGAGACCTCCAACAAGATTCTTTGCCTGCAAGATGAAGGAGAATAGCTCAGTCGTTGAGCATGTGTTCAGATTGTCTGGGTGCTACAATCGATTGAATCGAGTGGGAGTTGATATTCCAGATAAGATAGTGATTGATATAGTTCTCCAATTCACTGTCACTAAGCTACTAGAACTTGGTGATGAACTATAAAATGCCAGGGATAGAAATAATGATCCCTGAGATGTTCGCGATGTTTGACACCGCGAAGGTAGAAATCAAGAAGGAGCGTCAAGTGTTGATGGTTAGTCAAACCACTAGTTTCGAGAAGGGCAAGAGCAAGGAGGGAAACTTCAAGGATAGCAAGTCAGTTGCTGCTCCAGTGAAGCAACCCAAAGTTGAACTCAAACCCGAGACTAAGTGCTTCGATTATGAGGAGAGCGGTCGCTGAAGCGGAACAACCCTAGATACTTGGTAGATAAGAAGGCTGGCAACGTCAACAGAAGTATATTTGATATACGTGTTATTGATGTGTACCTTGCTAGTACTCCTAGTAGCACCTGGGTATTGGATACCGGTTCGGTTGCTAAATGTTAGTAACTCGAAATAAAAGCTATGGAATAAACGGAAAACTAGCTAAGGGTGAGGTGATGATGTGTGTTGGAAGTGTTTCCAAGGTTGATGTGATCGATATCACACGCTCTCTCTACCTTCGGGATTAGTAACAAACCTAAATAAGTGTTATTTGGTGTTTTGCGTTGAGCATGAACGTGATGAGATCGTGTGTATTGCAACACGGTTATTCATTTAAGTTAGAGAATAATGGTTATTCTGTTTACATGAATAATACATTCAATGGTCATGCACCCAGTGAGAATGGTTTGTTGAATCTTGATCGTAGTAATACACATGTTCATAACATTGATGCCAAAAGATGCAAAGTTAATAATGATAGTACCACATACTTGTGGCACTGCCGCTAAATGTCATATTGGTATAAAACGCATGAAGAAACTCCATGCTGATGGATCTTTGGACTCTTTCGATTTCGAATCGGTTGAGACATGTGAACCATGCCTCTTGGTCAAAGATGACTAAGGACCCCGTTTTCTGGTTTGACGGAGCGAGCAAGTGATTTATTGGAAATGATACATGTTGATGTATGCAATCCAATGAGTCTTGTAGCGTGTGGTGGATATCGTTATTTTCTTACCTTCACTGATGATTTGGGTAGATATAGTGTACGTTTACTTAATGAAACACAAGTCTGAATCGTTTGAAAAGTTCAAGCAAATTCAGAGTGAAGTTTAAGATCATCGTGACAAGAAGATAAAAATATCTGCGATATGATCGTGGAGGTGAATATCTGAGTTACGAGTTTGGCATACAACTTTAGACAATGTGAAAGTTGTTTCACAGCACACGCCGCCTGGAACACCATAGTGTGATGGTATGTCTGAATGTCATAGTCGTGCTCTATTGGATATGGTGCATGTTATGATGTCTCTTATTGTTTTGCTACTATAATTTTGGGGTTCTGCATTAGAGGCAACTACATTCACTTTAAATAGGGCACCATCTAAATCCGTTGAGATGACATCGTGTGAATTATGGTTTGATAGAAACCTAAGCTGTCATTTCTTAATGTTTGGGGTTGCGACGCTTGTGTGGAAAATGTTTTCACCTAATGAGCTCGAACCCAAATCGGACAAATGCATCTTCGTAGAATACCCTAAGAACAGTTGGGTGAACCTTCTATCTCAGATCCAAGCATAAAGTGTTTGTTGCTAAAACGGGCCCTTTCCCGAGAAAAAGTTTCTCTCGAAATAATTGAGTGGGAGGAAGATAGAACTTGATGAGGTTGTTGAACCTTTGTTTCAACCAGAGAGTAGCGCAGCGCAGAAAGATGTTTCATGGAACCTACATCAGTTGAAGAGGAAGTAAATGATGATGATCATGAAGATTCAAATCAAGTTACTATCGAACCTCGTAGGTAGACAAGGATGTGTATTGCTCCTGAGCGGTACGACAACCCTGTCTTGGAGGTCATGTTGTTGGACAACAATGAACCTACAAGCTGTGGAGAAGCGATGATGGGCCCGGATTCCGACAAACGGTTAGAGGCCATGAAATCCAAGAAAGGATCCATATATGAAAACCAAGTATAGACTTTGGTAGACTTGCTCGTTGGACGGCAGGTCGTTGAGTACAAATGGATCTTTAAAATGAAGACAGACGCTGATGGTGAATGTCACCATTTATAAAGCTCGACTTGTCGCAAAGAAGTTTCCGGCAAGTTCAAGAAGTTGACTGCGATGAGACTTTCTCTCGTAGCGATGCTAAAGTCTGTTAGAATTATGTTAGCAGTTGCTGCATTTTTCAATTATGAAATCTGGCAGATGGATGCCAAAACATCGTTTCCTTTCTTGAGGAAAGTTTGTATGTGATACAACCAGAAGGTTTTGTCAGTCCTAAGGATGCTAAAAGGTGTTCAAGCTTCAGTGATCCTCTATGAACTAAATCAAGCATCTCAGAGTTAGAATATACACTTTGATGAGGTGATTAAAGTTTTTGAGTCTATACAAAGTTTACGAGAAACTTGTATTTACAATAAAGTGAGTGAGAGCACTTTAGAGTTTCTGATAAGCATATGTGGTTGACATATTGTTGATCGGAAATGATATAGAATTTCTGGAAAGCATAAAGGGATGTTTGAAAAGAGTTTTTCAAAGGAAGACCTGGATAAAGCTACCTAATTGTTGAGCATCAAGATCTATAGAGATAGATCAAGATACTTGATGAGACTTTCAATGAGTACATACCTTGACAAGATTTTGAAAGAGTTCAAAATAGATTAGTCAGAGAAAGAGTTCTCGCCTGATTTGTAAGGTATAAAGTTGAGTAAGACTCAATGCCGAGTGACTGCAGAAGATAGAGAAAAGATGAGTGTCATCCCCTATGCTTCAGCCATAGGCTCTATCATGTATGCAATAAGTATCGCTGAAAGGTTTCAAAGTGATCCTGGAATGGAGCACTGGACAGCGGTCAAGATTATCCTTAGTAACTAAAAGACTAAGGAGATGTTTCTCGATTATGGAGGTGATAAAGAGTTCGTCGTAAAGAGTCACATCGATGCAAGCTTTAACACCAATCCGGATGACTCGTAGTAGCAATCTAGATACGTATAGTGGAGCAGCCATTTGGAATCGTACCAAGTGGAGTGTGGTAGCAGTGTTTACGGTTTGACATAGAAATTTGCAAAGTACACACGAATCTGAATGTCGTAGACCCGTTGACTATAAGACCTCTCTCACATGCAAAGCATGATCGAGCCCCAGAACTCATTGGGTGTTAGATTCATAACAATGCAAATCACATGGTGATGTGAACTAGATTATTGACTCTAGTGCAAGTGGGAGACTGTTGGAAATATGCCCTAGAGGCAATAATAAATTAGTTATTATCATATTTTCCTTGTTCATGATAATCGTTTATTATCCATGCTATAATTTTATTGATCGGAGACTTAGATGCATGTGTGGATACATAGACAAAACCATGTGCTTAGTATGCCTCTAATAGACTAGCTCGTTGATCAAAGATGGTTAAGGTTTCCTAGCCATTTACATGAGATGTCATTTGATAACGGGGTCACATTATTAGGAGAATGATGGGATGGACAAGACCCAAACTACAAACGTAGCATATGATCGTGTCAGTTTAATGCTACTGTTTTCTGCATGTCAAGTATCTGTTCCTATGACCATGAGATCATGCAACTCACTGACACCGGAGGAGTGCCTTGTGTGTATCGAACTTCGCAACGTAACTGGATGACTATAAAGGTACTCTACAGGTATCTCCGAGGGTGTCTGTTGGGTTGGCATGGATCAAGACTGGGATTTGTTACTCCGTGTGACGGAGAGGTATCTCACGGCCCACTCGGTAATACAACATCACAACAAGCCTTGCAAGCAATGTGACTAAGTGTTAGTCACGGGATCTTGTATTACGGAACGAGTAAAGAGACTTGCCGGTAACGAGGTTGAACTAGGTATGGAGATACCGACGATCGAATCTCGGGCAAGTAAACATACCGAAGAACAAAGGGAACATCATACGGGATTAACTAAATCCTTGACATAGAGGTTCGACCGATAAAGATTTTCGTAGAATATGTAGGAACCAATATGGGCATCCAGGTCCCGCTATTGGTTATTGACCATAGAGGTGTCTCGGTCATGTCTACATAGTTCTCAAACCCGCAGGGTCTGCACACTTAAGGTTCGGTGTCGTTTTGGTAGTATAGAGTTATGTATGGTGATGACTGAAGGTTGTTCGGAGTCCCGGATGAGATCCCATACATCACGATGAGCTCTAGAATGGTCCGGAGATAAAGATTGATATATAGGAAGTCCCATTTTGGTCGTCGGAAAAGTTTCGGGCTAATCAGTAATGTACCCGGAGTGTTGGTAGTGTACAGAGAGACCACCGGGAGGGGTATTTCGACCCAAGAGGCTTCATGGGCTGTGGGAGAGTAAATACCAGCCTTTTGTGGGCTGGTGGAAGTCCCACACAAGGCCCATGCGGCTGGGAGAAAAAGCCCAAAGGGAAAAAAGTGGAAAAAGGCCAAAAAAAGGAGGAATCCTAATCCTACTAGGATTGGAGGAGGAGTCCTCCTCTCCTCCCCACTTTGGCTGACCCAAGGGCTGAATTTTTGGCAGCCAAGCCTCCTCCTCCTCTCCTCCTATATATACTAGAGGATTTTAGGGTTTTGGCCCAGAATTTTCAGCCACGTGCTACCCGTTCCTCTAGTGCATAGTTTCTCCTTTAGATCGGTTTTCTGCAGTGCTTAGGCGAAGCCCTGCCGGAATAGCTCCACCACCATTGCCGCAGCACCGTCACGCTGCTGGAGAACTCTCTACCTCTCCGCTCCCTCTTGCTGGATCAAGAAGGCGGAGATCTTCATCAAACTGTACGTGTGCTAAACGCGGAGGTGCCGTCCGTTCGGCGCTAGATTGGAAGGACCGTGATCAAGATTGCGAGACGGATCGTGACAAGATCACGGGACGGATCGTGATGAGTTCTCGAGAAGGATCGTGATGAGATCGTGGGACGGATCGTGATGAGTTCGCGGGACGGATCATGCTTGGATCGCGGGACGGATCGTGATGAGATCGCGGGACGCTCGGCGATTTGGATCGCGAAGACGTTCGACTACACCAACCGCGTTTCTTAATGCTTCCCGCTTAGCAATCTACAAGGGTATGTAGATCCACTCTCCCTCTCGTAGATTGTCATCACCATGGATAGATCTTGCGTGTGCGTAGGAATTTTTTTGTTTCCCATGCAACGTTCCCCAACAACCTCCTCTTGTGCCGTTTGCTGGGAGCACCGCCGAACCCGTCAGGTTGGGCACTGCAGTTTCCAAAAGCTCCTGAGGGGAGAAAGACATCTTCTTGGTTTCCTCCACACATAGAATGGAGCATCTGGATTGCTGCACCTGGGAACGCACGCCGTGCGGGGTCGTTTAGGCCCCTCATGTTCCAGTTAAGTAAACAGAAGCTATTCATGGGGGACACTAGGAAGACCCTGGATCCATTGGCATACTCGTATAGCGAGCAGCGAATTTTGGAGAACAAACATGGCCGTCCTAGGGGTTACAGGCGCCTGGCGAAATCGCCACGAACTACACATGACAGAAAAGGAAACGGCGCGGTACAAGTATGGCGCGGTTGAGCAGGAGCTAGAAAAGACAAAGGGGTCAATAAACATCTGAAACTAGGCGATCCCTAAGCGGATGGCGGCAGGGACCTGAGGCGAGCTCCTCACCTACCAGGACCCGCAGGTCTTTGTCGGGCAGCTTGATCTTGGCAGATGAGAGTGCGTCGGTTGCCTTCGCGAGCTTGGTGGTGATCTTTCCGAGCGGGGTCTTGAAACGGTTGACGTAAGCCTCGTGCACCTTCGGGCTAAACTCCGATGGCTTGTCGATGAACTGCAGCTGTTGGGGAAGCCATGCTTGGACCTTTTGCTGTTGTATCACTCTCGGGGTAGATGTAGCCCTGGGTGAGCGATGGGGCGGCACCGGCGCGTTGTCGGGGCTGGGGATGAAGACCAGCTGGCCGTCCTCATGGCCTCCCACACCCTTGTCGACCGGCAGCATGCCCATGATGGACGGGGGCATCATGCCGAAAAGCTTGAAGAGGAAGGTCGTGTTGGGGTCGACCTCCAAGGCCCTCATCTAGGCCGACAGCAGATCCGTAGGGGAGTCCTCGGTGAGCTTAATGACGAGGTGGGCTGGCGGGAGCTTGGAAAGTTGATCATCATTGTGGAGCTGATGCGACAGCTGGAGGTAGCCGTGGCATGGCCAAGGGGTTAGGGCCACAATCCCTCCGAAGCAGAGCTATCGTCGGGCTCCTGGGGTGAGGGGACCGGCTCGACTAAAGGGGAAGTCGTCCAACCATCCACCGAGGGCTCGACGAACGACCACTGCGACTCGTCCGCGGGGAAGCGATCGGGGCAGTCCCCGCCAGCTGCCAAGTCCAGCAAGAGCGGGTCAATCCTGGTCAGCTTGCTGCAGTAGTCCTTGGACTCCGCCGGGAAAGGGAAACGGTCGAGAGCAGGGGCCTCCGCAGGTGCCACAACATGTGGTGGGACCACCTCCTCTACCGTCACACCGGGAGGCGGACCGAGGTTGGTGAGCGCCTGGGCCCCAGTTGGGAGGTCGCGTCCTGGTGCTCGTCACGCCTAGCAGGGCGGGAGCGGGAGTGAGAGCGAGACCTTGAGCTCGCGTCGGAGCTGGAGTCGCGCTGATGCCGGGTCTCTCTGGGTGAGGTAGAGCGGCGCCTGCCGTGGCGATCGCCTTGGCCACCATCGAAACGGCGTCGGCGGAATGAAGGGTCTAGGGCCACATCATCGGAGCGGCAGCCCAGGAGGCCTGCCCGCCGGCTGGGCCGAGATCGGCCTCTTCTCCTAGAGTCGTCGTCGTGGTCGTCGTCTTCGTCATCGTGGCAGCGGGAGAGAACGTGGTGATGATCATCATGCCCGCCCCGAGGCCGCCGATCGACCACAGACCGGCCATCTTCTACGTTGCGGGCCCTTGTAGGCTCTCCTCCCTCGAGAAACCCTCCGACAGCGGCGGCCGGCCACGTCCGTCATCCAGGCGGTCAAGGATGGAGTAGTTGTTGGACGTCGGGATGTCGTCAGGGCTCCAAGCCCACACCCAGACGTACAGGTATGCCGTGTTGGAGAGCGAGGTGGATTGCCTCTCAAGGCGATCGACCCAGCATGAATGACCAATGGCCTCTTGCACCTCCTCCTTGCGCCAGGCCTGGATTGGCATGTTCTCAAGCGCCAACCTGCAGTAGTAGCGCCAGATGCGCTGGTGGCCGTGCCCTATCGGCGTCCAGGGGAGGATGGAGAGGGCTACCCCACAGCAGGACGTGACCCCCGCGTCGACCGCCATGTCACGGTGTCGGGCGTGGGCGAACCTGACCAGGAAGTGCTCTGGGTTGTGGCAGGAGACGTGCATCTAGTCCGAGGGAATCTTGATGTCGTGCTCAATGGCCTTGGCGACCAGCTAGGGGTTGAGGTCGACTCGCTCTTCGGACATGTTGACAAGGACTGTAGTGGACCGCAGGTGGCGTGCGGTTTCCTCCACCACCTGGGAGCAGACCGAGAAGGTCGTGCCCCCCAATGGGCGGCGAGAGGCATCACCAGGGCGGAGGCGGCGGGGCAGGGCCATGTGGGGGTGGTGGGGGAGGTGGAATTGCTGGAGCAACGGTGAAGGTGATGGCGGCCTTGGGGCTGGCGTAGGAGGCGACGGCAGCCGGACGGGCCTTGTGCTTGGAGGTAGGAAGGGGATCGGCGGAGTGGGCAGGTGGAGGAGCGCGAGCAGTGGCCGTATCTCCAACAGGCGGAGCACCTCACAAGGTCACGACAGGCAGCTGCAGGGTGTCCATGGGCAAGACAGCGAAGGCAGTGTCCACGGAATCACCTCAAATAGGTCGCGCGGCGTCTCTCCGCCAGGTGCACCTCAGCGGGGGAGCGCTGGCGCCCATAACTCCTCCCCGCCGAAAGTGGTACGTGTTGGGGAACGTCGCATGGGAAACAAAAATTTTCCTACGCACACGCAAACCTATCCATGGTGATGAGCATCTATGAGAGGGAGAGTGGATCTACATACCCTTGTAGATCGCTAAGCGGGAAGCGTTAAGAAACGCGGTTGGTGTAGTCGAACATCTTCGCGATCCAAATCGCCGAGCGTCCCGCGATCTCATCACGATCCGTCCCGTGATCCAATCACGATCCGTCCCGTGGACTCATCACGATCCGTCCCGCGATCTCATCACGATCCATCTCACGATCTTGATCAAGATCTATCCCGTGAACTCATCACGATCCGTTCCGTGATCACATCACGAACCGTCTCGCGATCTCGATCACGGTCCTTCCGATCTAGCGCCGAACGGACGGCACCTCCGCGTTCAGCACACGTGCAGCTTGATGAAGATCTCCACCGTCTTGATCCAGCAAGAGGAGGTGGAGAGGAGAGAGAGTTCACTGGCAGCGTGACGGCGCTCCGGTGATGGTGGTGGAGCAATTCCGGCAGGGCTTCGCCTAAGCGCTGCAGAAAACTGATCTAGAGGAGAAACTATGCACCGGTGGAACGGGTAGCACGTGGCCGGAAATTTTGTCCAAAAACCACCCAATCCACTAGTATATATAGGAGGAGAGGAGAGGAGAGGCATCCAAGGCCTTTGGGTCGGCCGAAATAGGAGGTGGGAGCAATCCTACTTCACCTCCAATCTTAGTTGGAGTAGGATTGCCTCCTATTGGCTGATTTTCCACTTTTTGCTTTAGGACTTTCTCTCCTGCGCCATGGGCCTTTGTGGCTGTTTTCCCAGCCCACTAAGGGCTGGTTATTATTCTCCCACAGCCCATGGACCTCTTGGGGTCGAAATACCCCTCCCGGAGGTCCCCCGGTACACTACCGGCACTCCTGGTACACTACCGATGAGCCCGAAACTTTTCCGGAAACCAAACCGGGACTTCCTATATATGAATCTTTACCTCCGGACCATTACGGAGCTCCTCGTGACGTACGGGATCTCATCCAGGACTCCGAACAACCTTCGGTCACCACCATACATAACTCTACACTACCGAAACGTCACCAACCTTAAGTGTGCAGACCCTGCGGGTTCGAGAACTATGTAGACATGACCGAGACACCTCTACAGTCAATAACCAATGGCGGGACCTGGACGTCCACATTGGTTCCTACATATTCTACGAAGATCTTTATCGGTCGAACCTCTATGTCACGGATTCAGTTAATCCCGTATAACGTTCCCTTTGTTCTTCGGTATGTTACTTGCCCGAGATTCGATCGTCGGTATCTCCATACCTAGTTCAACCTCGTTACCGGCAAGTCTCTTTACTCGTTCCGTAATACAAGATCCCGCAACTAATAATTAGTCACATTGCTTGCAAGCCTCATTGTGATGTTGTATTACCGAGTGGGCCCTGAGATACCTCTCCGTCACACGGAGTAACAAATCCCAGTCTCGATCCATGCCAACTCAACAGACACCATCGGAGATACCTGTAGAGCACCTTTATAGTCACCCAGTTACGTTGCGACGTTTGATACACACAAGGCACTCCTCCGATATCCGTGAGTTGCATGATCTCATGGTCATAGGAACATATACTTGACATGCAGAAAACAGTAGTAATAAACTGACACGATCATATGCTATGTTTGTAGTTTGGGTCTTATCCATCACATCATTCTCCTAATGATGTGATCCTGTTATCAAATGACATCTCATGTCCATGGCTAGGAAACCTTAACCATCCTTTGATCAACGAGCTAGTCCATTAGAGGCATACTAGGGACATGGTTTTGTCTATGTATCCACACATGCATTTAAGTCTCCGATCAATACAATTATAACATGGATAATAAACGATTATCATGAACAAGGAAATATGATAATAACTAATTTATTATTGCCTCTAGGGCATATTTCCAACAGTACGGGCAGTGCACGCCGCCATCTCCTCGAGGAGACAAGTTGCCATTCCGGCCCATCTGTTGAACGGTCAGCGGGAGAGGTCGCAACTGAGGGGGACGGGGATTCGCGCAGGGGAGGGCGGATCTAGCAATTAATGGAGCTCTGCGGCAGGACGCGGATGATGGACCTCAGCTTGGGGACGCATTGGGAGCCACACTTGCCGCAGACCGCGCTAATAAATGAGCTCTCCGGAGGGATGCAGACGACGGACCGGATGGCCGGGGCGCACGGGGAGAGGTCTGGGGCAAGCATCCCCGAAGAGGAGCCTAGGCCGCCGCCCAAGCTGGACTGACCCTCTTCAAGTTGCCTGAAGATAGGCACCGCCCCGCGTGCCGTCGCAGGCCGCGCCTCCTCAGGCAGAGGCGTGCGCACAGACGCCGTCGAAGACGAGCTGAGGGTGGAGCGCAGCTGGGTCGCCGCATTAATGGCGGATCCAGGCACATGCCAGCGCTGGATCTGGCCGCTTGGGTTGATGGGCGACTGGCCCGGGGTGGAACCCGTCGATATGGTGGACGTCGGAGCCTTGGAGCCGGTCGACATGGGGCTTGGTGGGTGGGGGGAGCGGGGGAGAGACGTGTCGGAGGCGACCCGACGCCGGAGCTGGAGCGGCTGCGCGAGCGAGGGCGCCCCATGCGCAGTCGTATTTTGATGATATCTGCTTTTACATACATAATGAAGTTTCAGTCTACTAGGACTTAACAAAATTGTTTTTTTTAGATAGACACAATCACAATGTAACTTTTCGAGACCATGGTTATTCAAACTGCAAAAATAATAATTTATTTTTCAGTTTGCTTGTGAGAAAGCATGAAAAGAGTCAAGAGACTTTAATTTAGGACTTCAATAATAATAACCCGCATGGTTAACACGCCTCATCAAATCGCCCCGTTGTGTTTGGATTGAACTGTTCATATGCTTTGAGGTTTTTCGAGCATTTCCAGACGATACCGCAAAAAACGGTCTCGTAAAACATTATATGGTTCCCCTAAACCGGATTTGCAGTACCGCGAGACATCAGACAGAATAGATCCCATAAAAGTTGAACGATGTCTGCAAAATAGCCTAAATCCCCTCACGAACAAAATATAGATTGCAATTGGGTGCTCGGCACCTAGCTGCTACTCAAGCCCACGGCCGCATCGACCTCATTGCCTGCTCGCGGTCGAGCTCCTGCTCTTGCCCAGCTGCTGCTCAAGCCCATGCGGCCGAGTGCCTGCTCGTACCCGAGTTGCTGCCCACGGCCGGATAGGCCGAGCGCTTGCTCGCGCTCCGCCGTTGCCCGCGTCTACATCGGCCTTGCCTGCTCGCGCCCAACTGCTGCCCACGGCCACGTCTCCATCTACCTCCTGCACGCTCAGCAAGATCACCGGAGGCTATGAGCCATGTCCATCTCAGCCTCAGCCACTGCTTCTCTTTTATTTGGCCGGAATCGATCTTGGAAAGTGGCGGCGCCGACTGCAACGGGAGCTGTTGGTGCTGAAATTTCCCTTTCGCCAACGGTTTTTTTCTTTTACACGTCCCTGCAAAAAGTGCCTCAATCCTGGTTATATGGGGTGAGGTCCGTTTTTAAGTGTGAGTTGTAAAATAGAGGACGTTTTGCGGTATCTGGTATGATCATTTTCCGTGTCGTGCTGTAAAATGGTGGTATCTTACAGTTTTGGGTCTTTTGCGCAATCTGCTAGAGATGCTCTTAATGTGGACTCTTATTTTGGGTTAGATTGGTTTCGGACGTCCAAAATCGCAAAGGATGGCACCAAATCGAGGCCCGACCTTGGGGAGTCCAGAAGTACGTCACGCTGTCGTCCGACAATATGGTAAACCTGGTTGGTTCTAGAAACCTTGCCGCATTCACATCGGCTCACCGGCCACTTCCTTACCCAAATTAAATCCCGACCATCTGCCACACCGCTCGAGAAGCCTACTCCAACTTCAAAGTTGGATGGCCTCCCCCCAACGCCTATGATCACCCACTCTCCCCCCTCCCAAAGTTGTCGCACAACACACCTTCACGATGCGCCGTCCTCATCATCAGGAGATAGGGGCCACCCAAAGTTGTCGACAACACACCTATGAGGAGGCGCGATGGGCGTAACTCTCAATGTGTTTGCCAAGACACAATGGTCGCCGCCATGATTCCTCCCCTTAACCATCTTTGATCAACGAGCTAGTCTATTAGAGGCATGCTAGGAACATGGTTTTGTCTATGTATCCACACATGCCTCTAAGTCTCCGATCAATACAATTATAGTATGGATAATAAACGATTATCATGAACAAGGAAATATGATAATAACTAATTTATTATTGCCTCTAGGGCATATTTCCAACAGTCTCCCACTTGCACTAGAGTCAATAATCTAGTTCACATCACCATGTGATTCACATTGTTATGAATCTAACACCCAATGAGTTTTGGGGCTCGATCATGCTTTGCATGTGAGATAGGTCTTATAGTCAACGGGTCTGCGACATTCAGATCCAAATGTACTTTGCAAATCTCTATGTCAACCCGTAAACACTGTTACCATACTCCACTTGGTACTATTCCAAATGGCTGCTCCACTATACGTATCCAGATTGCTACTATGAGTCATCCGGATTGGTGTTAACGTTTGCATCGACGTAACTCTTTACGACGAACACTTTATCACCTCCATTACTGAGAAACATCTCCTTAGTCTTTTAGTCACTAAGGATAATCTTGACCGCTGGCCAGTGATCCACTCCTGGATCACTTTTGTACCCATTGACTGACTCATGGCAAGGCACACACCAGGTGCGGTACATAGCATGGCATAATATAGAGAGCATATGGCTAAGGCATAGGGGACGACATTCGTCCTTTCTCTTTCTTCTACCGTTGTCGAGTTTTGAGTCTCACTCAACTTCACACCTTACAAAGCAGGTGAGAACACTTCTCTCTGACTAATCCATTTTGAACTCTTTCAAAATCTTGTCAAGGTATGTACTCATTGAAAGTCTTATCAAACATCTTGATCTATCTTTATAGATCTTGATGCTCAACAATTAGGTAGCTTTATTCGGGTTTTCCTTTGAAAAACTCTTTTCAAACAACCGTTTATGCTCTCAAGAAATTCTACATCATTTTCGAATAGCAATATGTCATCCACATATACTTATCAGAAATTCTATAGTGCTCCCACTCACTTTATGGCAAATACAAGTTTCTTGTAAACTTTGTATAAACTCAAAAACTTTGATCACCTCATCAAAGTGTACATTCCAACTCCGAGATGCTTGCTTCAGTTCATAGAAGAATCACTAAAGCTTGCACACCTTTTAGCATCCATAGGACTGACAAAACCTTCTGGTTGTATCACATACAACCTTTCCTCAAGTAAACCATTAAGGAAACGATGTTTTGACATCCATCTGCCAGATTTCATAATTGAAAGTGCAGCAACTGCTAACATAGTTTCAACAGACTTTAGCATCGCTATGAGTGAGAAAGTCTCATCGCAGTCAACTCCTTGAACTTGTCGTAAACTTCTTTGCAACAAGTCGAGCTTTACAAATGGTGACAATTACCATCAGCATCTGTCTTCATTTTAAAGATCCATTTGTACTTAACGACCTGCCGTCCAACGAGCAAGTCCACCAAAATCTATACTTGGTTTTCATACATGGATCCTTTCTCGGATTTCATGGCCTCTAACCATTTGTTGGTTTTCGGGCCCATCATCGCTTCTCCATAGTTCGTAGGTTCATCGTTGTCCAACAACATGACCTCCAAGACAGGGTTGTCGTACCGCTCAGGAGCAGTACACATCCTTGTCGATCTACGAGGTTTGATAGTAACTTGATCCGAAGCTTCATGATCATCATCATTAACTTCCTCTTCAACTAACGTAGGCTTCACAGAAACAACTTCCTGCGCTGCGCTACTCTCTGGTTGAAACAGAGGTTCAATAACCTCATCAAGTTCTATCTTCCTCCCACTCAATTCTTTCAAGAAAAACTTTTCTTCGAGAAAGGACCAAGTTTTAGCAATAAACATTTTATGCTTGGATCTGAGATAGAAGGTTCACCCAACTGTTCTTAGGGTATTGTATGAAGATGCATTTGTCCGCTTTGGGTTCGAGCTCATTAGGTGAAAACGTTTTCTACACAAGCGTCGCAGCCCCAAACATTAAGCCAGCTTAGGTTTCTATCAAACCATAATTCACACGGTGTCATCTCAACGGATTTAGATGGTGCCCTATTTAAAGTGAATGTAGTTGTTTCTAATGCATAACCCCAAAATTATAGTAATAAAATGATAATAGACATCATAGCACGCACCATATCCAATAGAGCATGACTATAACGTTCGGACACACCATCACACTATGGTGTTCCAGGTGGCGTGAGTTGTGAAACAACTTTCACATTGTCTAAAATTGTATGCCAAACTCGTAACTCAGATATTCACCTCCACGATCATATCGCAAACATTTTTATCTTCTTGTCACGATGATCTTAAACTTCACTCTGAATTTGCTTGAACATGTCAAATGATTCAGACTTGTGTTTCATTAAGTAAATATACACTATATCTACTCAAATCATTAGTGAAGGTAAGAAAATAACGATATCCACCGCACGCTACAAGACTCATTGGATTGCATATATCAACATGTATCATTCCCAATAAATCACTTGCCCGCTTCATCAAAACAGAAAACGGGGTCCTTAGTCATCTTGACCAAGAGGCATGGTTCGCATGTCTCAACCGATTCGAAATCGAATGAGTCCAAAGATCCATCAGCATGGAGTTTCTTCATGCGTTTTATACCAATATGACATTTAGCAGCAGTGCCACAAGTATATGGTACTATTATTATTAACATTGCATCTTTTTGGCATCAATGTTATGAACATGTGTATTACGAAGATCAAGTTTCAACAAACCATTCTTACTGGGTGCATGACCATTGAAGGTATTATTCATGTAAATAGAATAACCATTATTCTCTAACTTAAATGAATAACTGTGTTGAAATGAACATGATCTAATCACGTTCATGCTCAACGCAAAAACACCAAATAACATTTATTTAGGTTCGTCACTAATCTCAAAGGTAGAGAGAGCATGCGATGTTGATCACATCAACCTTGGAAACATTTCCAACACACATCATCACCTCACACTTAGCTAGTTCTCCGTTTATTTCGTAGCTTTTATTTCGAGTTACTAACATTTAGCAACTGAACCGGTAGCCAATACCCAGGTGCTACTAGGAGTACTAGCAAGGTATGTTGGGTAACGCGACAGAAAACAAAAAATTCCGGTATAGCGAGCAGGCCCAGGACCACTATGGAGACTGCATACAAGGTTTGATCTGATCCGTACCGACTCGAAGCGCAGCGGAAGAAGAGTCGGTGGAGATCGTTGGTGCAGATCCCCGCAGCTAGGATTTTACAACCTCCCAACCGCGAGGATGTACTCCCTCGTCGGACAGCCCTTCGGGAGGCGGTCGGACAGTCCCCCGGACGATGTCGTGGACGCCCTTCGGGAGGACCCTCGAAACTCGAACGAAGACTCGGACAGCCCTACGGGAGGACACACGAACAGCCCCTCGGGCAAAAGATCGAAACTACGACCTCTCTATGGGGTTGCACACATACAGTGTCATCTATCCGGCAGGGCTTCGCCGTCCAGAACTAGTTCCTGCCGGAACCCAGACAGCCTTCCGGCTCTACGAAAGACTCTTTTCGTGGGAGGGAGAGAGAGAGCTTGCAAAGCAAAGCATGTGTATGAGAGCACAAGGATGAAGAAATGGCAGCCCACTCACCTCCTATTTATAGGAAAACCAAGGGGTAGGGTGGTTTTACAATAAAACGCAAAATGCACATGAATGAAGTCCTTCCACAAGGGCATAAAAGTGAAACCAAGGAACAAGAGGGACTCCATGAAGGAGTCCACCATGTGGCCGGCCACAACCTCATGTGGGGCCCCAAAAATGGCTCCAATCCATCCATGTCATCCCCAAGATCTTTTGGAGCAAAGCCCCAAAAGGTGGCTTTCCATAAAGTAGTCCAAAAAGCACTTTCAATATTCACGGCGACATTTTTCAGCGTCCGCTCGAACTAAAAATATTTATGTGGGCTTAGAACAATTCTAGTACCCCACTAAAAATAATTTTCAATGCGATCCGAAACAATTCCGAAATAGTGATTTTCATCTGTGAAAAGCATCTGAAGTGGTTCCGGCAGCTCCGGAACATTTCCGGTTTTCATCCCGGAAAATTCCAGAAAGTTTCCAGAACGATTCTGGCACCCTTCAAGAATTATCAGGCATGTGCCGAAACCAATTTGACTTTTTGGTATCCCCTGAAACAACTTTTCAGTTTCACCGAAACTGTTCCGGTGACCTGTCTGCGGAACTTTTCCGCTGTCCGAAACTTTTCGGTGATTTTCTCTCAGACTCCCTGTCTAGTATTCAATAGATAGATGACCCTTAAGCGTGTGACCCTATAGGTTCGGTGAAGCATAGACATGACCCGGAACCCCTTCCGATCAATGATCAACATCGGAGCCGTGGACACCCATATTGACCCCTATACCCACACGAATGAATATTCGAGTGAACCTCTAGTTGTCGTGAGCTATTCCTGTTGCTTCGCGATATGTTTACAATTACCCGAGGTGAGACATGTAGGCGTCCTCGTGGATCAACAACTTGTCCACTATGCCAGTTACCTCGTTGCCGGTATTGTTCTCTTTTCTCGTTCCCGTGTTCCGGCATCCCCGTGATCAAATCACAAAGTGTCTGGCCAGACGATGATGGATACCGTAACACCGAGAGGGCCTAGAGATATCTCTCCATCGTCGGAGGAGCAAATCCCAATCTTGAGCTATCAAGTTACTTGACATACTTTTCCATGAACCCGTAAGCCGCCGTAATAGCCACCCATTTACGGATGACGTTTAACAAACCCCAAAGTTCATGAAGCAAGCATGAAGAAACTTGATACTCTCATGGTCTAAGGAATTATGCGAACGTTAACCATCTTTGTGTTATTAACCATTAACTTGTGACAAATGTATCTCATAGCATAACATCAATTCGGATCGATTCAACACGAGTGTTCTACCAACATCGCATCCTCAAAATTGCCGGCATAGCCATGCCCATGATCAGGAAAACAGGACCATCATGCAACACTTGAGCCAGTCTTAGAGGCAAGACTAGGAATACAATTCACCGTTTATTATACCACACGTGCACATGAGTTTCCCTCCAAGCCTCGTTTAATTTGTAGACTCGAGAATCATTGCAGTTATAGCATGGAACATAAACATTCATTATAAACTTTGGAGATACAAAATAATTGTTATTACTGCCTCTAGGGCATATCTCCTACAGACTCCCACTTGCACTAGAGTCATAATCCAGTTACATGGCTTCCCTAACACCAATGGCTATCCGGTGTTGCTCATGCTTTGCTCGTGGTAGAGGCTTTGTCATCGGGTCTGACACATTCAGATCAGTGTGAACTTTGCGTACTTTCACTAAACCTTCTTCGACATGATGTCGAATGAGTTTATATTTGCGTTGAATATGCATTGTCTTATGGTGCGAACATGGCTCCCTTGCCTGAGCCACGGCGCCACTATTATCACAATAGATCTCCACCGGGTCCAGAGCACTTGGAACCACACCAAGGTCTTCAAGAAATTGCTTGATACCGACAGCTTGCTTGGAGGCTTCAGAAGCAGCAACATATTCCGCCTCCGTCGTAGAATCCGCCACAGTCTTTTGTTTGGAACTTTTCCAATCAACTGCGCCACCGTTCAATATGAAAACATAGCCAGATTGAGATTTGAAGTCATCTGGGTCAGTCATGAAGCCTGCATCAGTGTAACAACTTACAATGAGCTCTTCATCACCTCCGTACACAAGGAGTAAATCCTTGGTCCTTCTGAGGTACTTAAGAATACCCTTGACTGCGGCCCAGTGTTCCAATCCTGGATCACCTTGGTACCGGCTGCTAACACTTAGCGCATAGGAAACATCCGGTCTTGTACATAGCATGGCATACATAATAGAACCAACTGCCGAAGCATATGGAATATCATTCATTTGTACTCGCTCATCGAGGGTCTGAGGACTCTGATTCTTGCAAAGCACTGTGCCAGGTGACATGGGGAGTAGGCCTTTCTTGGAGTTCTCCATATTGAACCTTTTCAACAACTTGTCAATGTACGTGCTTTGGCTAAGCGCTATTAGGCGTCTTGATCTATCTCTATAGATCCTGATGCCCAATACATATGCCGCTTCACCTAAGTCTTTCATTGAAAAACTCCTTTTCAATGAGTCTTTTATTTTGCTAAGAAAATTCACATCATTTCCAATCAACAATATGTCATCCACATACAAGATTAGAAATGCTTTTGCGCTCCCACTAAACTTCTTGTAAACACAAGATTCTTCATCATTCCTGATGAAGCCAAACTCTTTGACCACTTCATCAAAACGAATGTTCCAGCTCCTTGATGCTTGCTTCAGACCATAAATGGCTTTCTGAAGCTTACATACCTTTCCAGCATTCTTAGGATCGACAAAACCTTCTGGCTGTATCATGTATACATCCTGTTCAAGGTTTCCATTTAGGAAAGCCATTTTGACACCCATCTGCCATATTTCATAATCGAAATAAGCAACAATTGCTAGTAATATCCGAACAGACCTAAGCATAGCTACGGGCGAGAAAGTCTCGTCGTAGTCCACTCCTGGAACTTGCGTGAACCCTTTCGCGACAAGTCTAGCTTTGTGGATAGTAATGTTACCATCCGCGTCCGTCTTTCTTTTGAAAATCCATTTACAACCAATGGGTTTTACGCCATCTGGAAGTTCTTCCAAGTTCCAAACTTAGTTTTCGTACATGGATTCCATTTCGGATCTCATGGCCTTGTGCCATTCCCTTGAGCTAGGCCCCGCCATCGCTTCCTTGTAGTGCGCAGGTTCATCGTCTTCAAGAATGAAGATTTCGTTATGAAACCACTCATGTGGCTGGATAGCCCTACCTGATCTGCGTGGTTCAGTAACAACATTGTCTGAAGTTTCCGCATCACATGCGACAACTTCCGGCTCGGTTGTAGGGATAATTTGCGGAATTACTTCCGGTTCCTTAGCCATATCAACGGTTGCCAAAGATTCACTAATCTCATTAAGTTGTACTGTCCTCCCACTCAATTCTTTAGCGAGAAATTCTTTCTCGAGAAAGTGTGCAACCTTTGCGACAAACATTTTGCATTCGGACTGGTGGTAGAAGGAATATCCAATGGTGTTATTTGGATAACCTACAAAGTAACATTTGTCTGATCTAGGTTCTAGTTTGGTTGGCTGTAAACGTTTTACGTATGCCTCACAACCCCAAACCTTGAGATGCGACACACTAGGTATCTTCCCACACCACATCTCATGTGGTGTCGTCTCAACAGACTTAGACGGCGCTCTGTTTAATGTATAAGCGGCAGTGAGTAGTGCGTGACCCCAAAAAGATATCGGTAGATCTGTAAGAGACATCATCGACCTTACCATGTCTAACAGGGTTCGGTTACGTCGTTCCGACACTCCGTTTCGCTGTGGAGTTCCGGGAGGCGTAAGCTGTGAAATGATTCCACGGTCACTCAGATGTTGGCCAAACTCATGACTAAGTTATTCGCCTCCGCGATCAGACCGCAGAAACTTAATCTTTTTGTCACGATGATTTTCTACCTCATTCTGAAAATCTTTGAACTTTTCAAAGGTTTCCGACTTATGCTTCATCAAGTAGATATAGCCATACCGACTTAAATCATCAGTAAAAGTCACGAAGTAAAAATACCCACCCCGTACGGCCGTGTTCATTGGACCACATACATCACTATGTATTATTTTCAATAATTCACCCGCCCGTTCAGGATGACCCGTGAAAGGCGTCTTGGTCATTTTTCCCATCAAGCAAGCTTCACATGTGTCAAATGATTCAAAATCAAGGGACGGTAAAACTCCATCTTTATGGAGTCTTTGCATGCGTTTCTTTCCGATGTGGCCAAGCCGACAGTGCCACAAGTAAGTGGTGGTGGTATCAGCCTTCTTAAGGCGTTTAGCATTCATGTTAAAGACATCATTTCCACAATCAAGATTCAGTATGAAAAGGCCCCCAACAATGGGTGGAAATCCATAAAACATATCCTTACAATAAAGTGAACAACCATTGTTCTCGGACTTGTAGGAGTACCCATCGTGTACTAAACATGATCCAGAGATAATGTTTTTGCACAATGACGGAACAAAATAACAGTTACTAAGTTCCAAAATAAATCCTGAAGGGAGACGTAGAGGCATAATGCCGACGGCTTGAGCGGCGATCCCAGCGCCGTTCCCGACACGCATCACGACTTCATTCTTTGCCAGCTTGCGCACCTTCTGAAGCCCCTGTATCGAGTTGCAAATGTGAGCAACCGATCCGGTATCAAATACCCAAGACTTAGAATTTTCGCTAGCAAGCAAAACGTCAATGACATTAACTTGTATAACAATTATACCTTTTCCGGTTTTCCCAGACTTCTTATCTTCCAGATACTTCTTGCAGTTTCTCTTCCAGTGTCCTGTGCCCTTGCAGTAGAAGCACTCAGTTTCATTCTTGGCTCCGCCCTTAGATTTGCGTTGGAAACCGGTCTTACCGGCGCCCTTGCCCTTCTTTGGCTTGCTTTTCTTTTTGAAACTGGCAGTTTTATTCACAAGCAACACTTGCTTGCGATTTTTCTGCAGTCCTCCTTCAGCAGTTTTTAGCATGGCAAGCACCTCATTTGTTGTTTTGTCCATCCCATTCATGTTGTAGTTCATGATAAAACCGCCATAAGACGGGGGGAGTGAACCTAGCAACAAGTCCATAACATGCTCTTCTGGAAGTGGGAATTCCAGGATTTTAAGCCTTTCAGCGTAGCCAATCATATTGACTACGTGCTCGCCAACTGAACTGCCCTCAGCCATCTTGGTCTCCGCCATCATTTTCATGATGTCAAAACGTTCAGACCGTGCATTAAACTTGTAAAGAGCATCCAGATCCTTGATCATATCAAAGGAGTTATGGAATTCAAAACGTTTTTGAAGCTCTGAACTCATGCAAGACAGCATGAGGTACTGCACTAAGTTGTAATCATCATCCTTAGTGGCCCAGACATTTTGTATGTCTGCCGCGGCTGTTGCCGCCGGTTTAGGAGGAAGAGGTCCGTCAAGCACATACACTTTCTTAGCACCCCGGAGGACAATCCTCAGGGTACGGACCCAGTCCGCATAGTTGTTTCCATTCGCAGCTAACTTCTCTTTCTCTAACATAGGGCCTAAGTTGAACGCGGTGTTGCGAGCCATTTGATCTACAATGGAAAACACAAGTTCATTTAGACTTTGTTCATAATGATTTTTGGCACTAGTGAATAAATAATTTTTATTCTAAGGTGCACTCCCACTCAAATCAATATCTCTCATAATTGATTGTGAGTGATGCAGGACCCAACTTTCAATTCAGCGTCAAGGATGTAACCATCTCAAGTGACGAGAATTTCAATTGGTAGGCCAACTTGCCAATCACATCTCTATGTGACTCTTGTTCATCTTTCGATGCATGTGTTCCGAGCTCATGACTTTCATGCCTGAACATCAAGACAACCAAGTGATCTCGTTGCGAGGTCTCAACTCACCCGCCTCACACTTCTCTAATTGTTCGTACCCATGTAACCATGTGATACCCCGAAGAGATAGGTGCCGTGACGGTGCTACACTTGGGAGAACACTAACTACTTGATATTCTAAGTGAGAGATCACCCAAATAAAAAGCGACTACCGCGCAATTAAGAAGGGTGCATCAAGAGGGATAAACATCTCAGGCAATTCATAATAGCATGATATGGTATAGCCCCTTCTGACGGAGAAGTCAAGTATTTCTTCGTCTTCGGCATTCGTGTCGGTGTTCACCTTTGCGAAGATTTCCACCACCTTGTCGATGCACCAGATAATATTGCTATCTCTATAGCTAATAAAATAAATGCATTACATAAGGTTGACACGCAGGTCATTAAAGTGCAATCATATGGCTCCAGCCATCATGCCAAATCATGACATGCAGGTCATGTTAATTACATCATATAGCCATCTCATACATAATTAAAATTGAATATGAGCTTTGCTATACCACATCACATGCAAACCATCCCGCAAAACCAAGTTAGACGCCTCTAATCAGTTTATACAAAAATTATTTTACGTGGCTTCTAAGGTTTTGACTCAACCCGCAGCTACCAACGTTTATCATCAAGTATGATAATTCAAGTTGCTAGATTAACTTTCCAGGGTGTATGAAACACGAGATGATAAAATCTCGAGCCCCATACTAAACTTCGTCATACGCGTGACCCTCGTGCAGATCATATCTGCATTGCCCTTTCATCTGTGAAACATCCATATTTCTTTTGACTATGGTGGAACCCAAAGAACTGTTAGCACTTCGTTGATCTGTCAATCAGCATACTCAGGAGCAGCATGAAAGGATCGCGGATTGTCAGAACTTTGTAAGATTCCACCATTCCGTCAAGATATGGACTACGCAAATTCATGGGAAGCAACAGGAACATCGGGTAACAGATTCCATCTGCTACCCGCACAAATAATTTTCAGCAATAGATCTCATCTACTACAAAATTATACTATGCAATACCCATACATCTCATGTATTCTAGATCATAACATGCATCTACTCATAGCCTGGCTCTTGATGCCACTGTTGGGTAACGCGACAGAAAACAAAAATTTCCGGTATAGCGAGCACGCCCAGGACCACTATGGAGACTGCATACAAGGTTTGATCTGATCCGTACCGACTCGAAGCGCAGCGGAAGAAGAGTCGGTGGAGATCGTTGGTGCAGATCCCCGCAGCTAGGATTTTACAACCTCCCAACCGCGAGGATGTACTCCCTCGTCGGACAGCCCTTCGGGAGGCGGTCGGACAGTCCCCCGGACGATGTCGTGGACGCCCTTCGGGGGGACCCTCGAAACTCGAACGAAGACTCGGACAGCCCTACGGGAGGACACACGAACAGCCCCTCGGGCAAAAGATCGAAACTACGACCTCTCTATGGGGTTGCACACATACAGTGTCATCTATCCGGCAGGGCTTCGCCGTCCAGAACTAGTTCCTGCCGGAACCCAGACAGCCTTCCGGCTCTACGAAAGACTCTTTTCGTGGGAGGAAGAGAGAGAGCTTGCAAAGCAAAGCATGTGTATGAGAGCACAAGGATGAAGAAATGGCAGCCCACTCACCTCCTATTTATAGGAAAACCAAGGGGTAGGGTGGTTTTACAATAAAACCCAAAATGCACATGAATGAAGTCCTTCCACAAGGGCATAAAAGTGAAACCAAGGAACAAGAGGGACTCCATGAAGGAGTCCACCATGTGGCCGGCCACAACCTCATGTGGGGCCCCAAAAATGGCTCCAATCCATCCATGTCATCCCCAAGATCTTTTGGAGCAAAGCCCCAAAAGGTGGCTTTCCATAAAGTAGTCCAAAAAGCACTTTCACTATTCACGGCGACATTTTTCAACGTCCGCTCGAACTGAAAATATTTATGTGGGCTTAGAACAATTCTAGTACCCCACTAAAATAATTTTCAATGTGGTCCGGAACAATTCCGGAATAGTGATTTTCATCTGTGAAAAGCATCTGAAGTGGTTCCGGCAGCTCCGGAACATTTCCGGTTTTCATCCCGAAAAATTCCAGAAAGTTTCCAGAACGATTCTGGCACCCTTCAAGAATTATCAGGCATGTGCCGAAACCAATTTGACTTTTTGGTATCCCCTGAAACAACTTTTCAGTTTCACCGAAACTGTTCCGGTGACCTGTCTGCGGAACTTTTCCGCTGTCCGAAACTTTTTCGGTGTCCGAAACTTTTCGGTGATTTTCTCTCAGACTCCCTGTCTAGTATTCAATAGATAGATGACCCTTAAGCGTGTGACCCTATAGGTTCTGTGAAGCATAGACATGACCCGGAACCCCTTCCGATCAATGATCAACATCGGAGCCGTGGACACCCATATTGACCCCTATACCCACACGAATGAATATTCGAGTGAACCTCTAGTTGCCGTGAGCTATTCCTGTTGCTTCGCGATATGTTTACAATTACCCGAGGTGAGACATGAAGGCATCCTCGTGGATCAACAACTTGTCCACTATGCCAGTTACCTCGTTGCCGGTATTGTTCTCTTTTCTCGTTCCCGTGTTCCGGCATCCCCGTGATCAAATCACAAAGTGTCTGGCCAGACGATGATGGATACCGTAACACCGAGAGGGCCCAGAGATATCTCTCCATCGTCGGAGGAGCAAATCCCAATCTTGAGCTATCAAGTTACTTGACATACTTTTCCATGAACCCGTAAGCCGCCGTAATAGCCACCCATTTACGGATGACGTTTAACAAACCCCAAAGTTCATGAAGCAAGCATGAAGAAACTCGATACTCTCATGGTCTAAGGAATTATGCGAACGTTAACCATCTTTGTGTTATTAACCATTAACTTGTGACAAATGTATCTCATAGCATAACATCAATTCGGATCGATTCAACACGAGTGTTCTACCAACATCGCATCCTCAAAATTGCCGGCATAGCCATGCCCATGATCAGGAAAACAGGACCATCATGCAACACTTGAGCCAGTCTTAGAGGCAAGACTAGGAATACAATTCACCGTTTATTATACCACACGTGCACATGAGTTTCCCTCCAAGCCTCGTTTAATTTGTAGACTCGAGAATCATTGCAGTTATAGCATGGAACATAAACATTCATTACAAACTTTGGAGATACAAAATAACTATTATTACTGCCTCTAGGGCATATCTCCTACAAGGTACACATCAATAACACGTATATCAAATATACTTCTGTCGATGTTGCCAGCCTTCTTATCTACCAAGTATCTAGGGTTGTTCCGCTTCAACGACCGCTCTCCTCATAATCGAAGCACTTAGTCTCGGGTTTGGGCTCAACTTCGGGTTGTTTCACCGGAGCAGTAACTGACTTGCTATCCATGAAGTTTCCCTCCTTGCCCTTGCCCTTCTCGAAACTAGTGCTTTTACTAACCATCAACACTTGATGCTCCTTCTTGATTTCTACCTTCGCATTGTCAAACATCGCGAACAGCTCAGGGATCATTATTTCTATCCCTTTATAGTTCATCACCAAGTTCTAGTAGCTTAGTGACAGTGGCTTGGAGAACAATATCAATCACTATCTTATCTGGAAGATCAACTCCCACTCGATTCAAGCGATTGTAGCACCCAGACAATCAGAGCACATGCTCAACGATTGAACTATTCTCCTTCATCTTGCAGGCAAAGAATCTTGTTGGAGATCTCATATCTCGCAACATGGGCACGAGCCTGAGATCCTAATTTCAGCTCTTAGAACATCTCATATGTTCCGTGACGTTCAAAACATTTCGGAGCCTCAATTCTAAGCCGTAATGCATGACGCACTAAACTATCAAGTAGTCATCGGAACATGCCTGCCAGGTGTTCTCAACATCAACAGACGACGCTAGAGGGGTTGGCGCACCGAGCGATGCATTAAGTACATAAGCCTTCTATGCAGCAATGAGGACAATCCTGAGATCACTTAGCCAGTCCGCAATATTGCTACCATCATCTTTCAACTCTATTTCTCTAGGAACATATAAAAATTCAAGGGAGCTACAGCATGAGCTAGTAATCTACAGCACAGTTTGCAAAGATACTACTGACTATGTTCATGATAATGAGTTCAATTAATCATATTACTTAAGAACTCCCACTCAAATTGACATCCCTCCAGTCATTCGAGTGATACATGATCCAAATTCACCAACTCAAGTCCGGTCATCACGTGAGTTGTGGTGGTTTCAATGGTGAACATCATAATGTTGATCATATCTACTATATGACTCATGTTCGACCTTTCGGTCTCTTGTGTTCTGAGGCCATGTCTGTACATGCTAGACTCGTCAAGTTTAACCCGAGTGTTCTGCGTGTGCAGCACTGGCTTGCACCCATTGTATGTGAATGTAGAGTCTATCACACCCGATCATCACGTGGTGTCTCAACACGACGAACTTTCGCAACGGTGCACACTCGGGGAGAACACAATTCATCTTGAAATTTAAGTGAGGGATCACCTTATAATGCTACCGTCGTCCTAAGCAAAACAAGGTGCATAAAAGGATTAACATCACATGCAAATCATAAGTGACATGATATGGCCATGAACTTGTGCTTTTGATCTCCATCTAGAAAGCACAATGATCTCCATCGTCACCGGCAAGACACCATGATCTCCATCATCTTGATCTCTATCAACGTGTCGCCATCGGGGTGGTCGCGCCCAACATGCTTCTACTACTATTGCTACCGTTTAGCGATAAAGTAAAGCATTACATAACGCTTAATGATTGACACGCAGGTCATACAATAATTAAAGACAACCCTATGGCTCCTGCCGGTTGCCGTACTCATCGACATGCAAGTCGTGATAAACTATACATCACATGATCATCTCATACATCACATATATCACATCATGTAATTTGTCATATCACATCACAACATACTCTGCAAAAACAAGTTAGACGTCCTCTAATTGTTGTTCCATGTTTTACGTGGCTGCTACGTGTATCTAGCATGAACAATTCTCATCTACGCAAAAACCACAACGATGATACACTAGTTTCTTTTCAACCTTCTCAAGGACCGCCTTTGTCGAATCCGATCCAACTAAAGTGAGAGAAACTGGCACCCGCAAGCCATCTATGCAACAAGTTGCGGTCGAGGGAACCGATCTCTCGTAAGCGTACAAGTAATGTTGGTCCGGGCCACTTCATCTCACAATACCGCCGAACCAAAATCCAACCAAGGAAGGAAGCAATCTAAGCATCAACGCCCACAAACTCTTTGTGTTCTACTCGAGATCTCATCTACACATAGACCTAGCTCATTATGCCATTGTTGAGGAACGTTGCATGGGAAACAAAAAAAATTCTACGCACACGCAGATCTATCCATGGTGATGAGCATCTACGAGAAGGAGAGTGGATCTACGTACCCTTGTAGATCGCTGAGCGGGAAGTGTTAAGAAACGCGGTTGGTGTAGTCGAACGTCTTCGCGATCCAAATCGTCAAGCGTCCCGCGATCTCATCACGATCTGTCTCGCGATCCGATCACGATCCATCTCGTGAACTCATCACGATCCGTCCCGCGAACTCATCACGATTCGTCTCGCGATCTTGATCACGATCCGTCCCGTGAACTCATCACGATCCGTCCCGCAAACTCATCACGATCCATCCCGCAAACTCATCATGATCCGTCCCGTGAACTCATCACGATCCGTCTCGCGATCTTGATCACGGTCCTTCCGATCTAGCGCCGAACGGACGGCACCTCCGCGTTCAGCACACGTACAACTCGATGACGATCTCCGCCTTCTTGATCCAGCAAGAGGGAGCGAAGAGGTAGAAGAGTTCTTCGGCAGCATGATGGCGCTGCGGCGATGGTGGTGGAGCTATTCCGGCAAGGCTTCGCCTAAGCACTGTAGAAAACCGATCTAGAGGAGAAGCTATGCACTAGAGGAACGGGTGGCACGTGGCTGAAAATCTTGTGCCAAAACCCTAAAATCCTCTAGTATATATAGGAGGAGAGGAGGATGAGGCTTGGCTGCCAAAGAGGCAGCCCTTGGGTCGGCCAAACCAAGGAGGGAGGAGTCCTCCTTCTCCACTCCTAATAGGATTAGGACTCCTTCCTTATTTGGCCCTTTTTTGCCTTTTTCCACCTTTTTCTTTTGGGCTTATCTTCCCAGCCACATGGGCCTTGTGTGGGACTTCCACCAGCCCACAAAGGGCTGGTATTTACTCTCCCACAGCCCATATAGCCTCTTGGGTCGAAATACCCCTCCTGATGGTCCCCCGGTACACTACCGACACTCCTGGTACACTACCGATGAGCCCGGAACTTTTCCGGCGACCAAAACAGGACTTCCTATATATCAATCTTTACCTCCGGACCATTCCGGAGCTCCTCGTCATGTCCGGGATCTCATCCGGGACTCCGAACAACCTTTCGTCACCACCATGCATAACTCTATACTACCGAAACGTCACCAAACCTTAAGTGTGCAGACCCTGCGGGTTCGAGAACTATGTAGACGTGACCGAGACACCTCTATGGTCAATAACCAATAGCGGGACCTGGATGCCCATATTGGTTCCTACAAATTCTACGAAGATCTTTATCGGTCAAACCTCTATGTCAAGGATTCAGTTAATCCCGTATGATGTTCCCTTTGTTCTTCGGTATGTTACTTTGCCCGAGATTCGATCGTCGGTATCTCCATACCTAGTTCAACCTCGTTACCGGCAAGTCTCTTTACTCGTTTTGTAATACAAGATCCCGTGACTAACACTTAGTCACATTGCTTGCAAGGCTTATTGTGATGTTGTATTACCGAGCGGGCCCTGAGATACCTCTCCGTCACATGGAGTAACAAATTCCAGTCTTGATCCATGCCAACTCAACAGACACCCTCGAAGATACCTGTAGAGCACCTTTATAGTCACCCAGTTACGTTGCGACGTTTGATACACACAAGGCATTCCTTCGGTATCCGTGAGTTGCATGATCTCATGGTCATAGGAACATATACTTGACATGCAGAAAACAATAGCAATAAACTGACACGATCATATGCTACGTTTGTAGTTTGGGTCTTGTCCATCACACCATTCTCCTAATGATGTGATCCCGTTTATCAAATGACATCTCATGTCCATGGCTAGGAAACCTTAACCATCTTTGATCAACGAGCTAGTCTATTAGAGGCATACTAGGGACATGGTTTTGTCTATGTATCCACACATGCATCTATGTCTCCGATCAATACAATTATAGCATGTATAATAAACGATTATCATGAACAAGGAAATATGATAATAACTAATTTATTATTGCCTCTAGGGCATGTTTCCAACAGTCATGCATATAAATAACCAGCAAGGATTCAATATATTGTCATGAATAATCTGAATATAAACTCACAATTCATCGGATCTCAACAAACACACCGCAAAGATGATTAATAGGATAGATCATCGCGGGAATCGCGGAGATCTTCGCATTGAAGAACACACACACACACACATATACAGAGAGAGAAAGAGAGAGATCTAGGTACTAACTATGGACCCGTAGGTCTGCGGTGAACAAGTCACACATCAACATGGGAGAAACAAGGTTGATGTAGAGGCCCTCCATGATTGATCCCCCTCTAGCAAGGCACCGGAACATGATCCATATGGGTCATGGGCACACGACGAAACAGAGACTTGCGGCAACGGGAAAAGTGTTTTGGGAGGCTCTCTAGGGTTTTGGGGATATTAGAGAATTAATAGGCCAAAGATCAGGTCAGGGGGCATGGGAGTTGGCCCCAAGCTATCAGGGCGCGACCACCCCCTTTGGGCGCACCCTGTTGGCTTGGCGCCACCTCGTGTGGCCTTCGGTCTTCTTTTGAAGCTTCCAGGTCTTACTTCTGTCTAGAAAAAGTCATCAAAAAGTTTCAGGGTATTTGAACTTTGTTTGGTACAGTATTCCTGAAAGGCAAAAAACAAGCAGAAAACAAAAAATGACATTGGGCACTGAGTTAAAAGGTTAGTGTTAAAAAATAATACAAATCAACAAGTAAATGCTTAAAAAGTATCTAGAATAATAATATGATAGCATGGAATAATAAAAAATTGTAGATATGTTGAAGACGTATCACTGAGCTTCTACGTCATGAGCTTAACGTGTGGCGGGGACGGATGCCGCAATGGCTGGAGTCAGCTTCCTTAATTGGGGTTGCAACAAATGAGGACAAGAGCAATGGCGACAGCGACGATGATGTTGCCGGTTTAGAGGTCATGACTACGAGGTCACGGTTGGTGCCTAACTTAGGGTTTCAACTAGTTTAGGTAATTTAGATTAGTTTGGATCGAATGTTTTAAATTATATCAAATATGCATGGAATATACGGTACTAAATTAAATTTTCAGTGTAATTCATGTTTGAACCGTTTGAAATGAGGAGACAATTTGATGGGCATGGTTGCATGGTTGAGTTCAGCCGGATCTTTGTGGATAAGCCCAAACGTGTGAACATTTGATAGTGTTTGTTTGATGATTGCAGTTGGATAATCCCTTAGCGCATGTCTAACAGACCCTCTAAAAGTTATATTTGGGGAAAATATTTTAAGAGATCAAGGCCTAGCTAGCAGAACCCTCAAACCAATAATCGCTAAACAAATTGATTTTAATCCCTCAAAACATAATTTTACCTATTAAATTTAGTCCAAAGCTGCAAATACTCGATAAAAGAGTCGAATTCTCCGCTAACGAGCCCGCCATCCTGTAGCTCCGCCCGATGACCATGGAGGTCTGTTTTCGCCAAGAATCGAACCGACCAGTCTTGGAGATGGCGTAGGAAGGTCCAACACAACTCCTAGATAACCGAAGTGTTAGAGGCGGCGAAGAAGAACATCGTCTTCGCCACCTGGTCGCCGCCCCGACATCCCAACCATGTTCATTACCTTCATGCATGTGAATCACCTATGTGAACTGCTAGGCATCGTCGCCTGTGTCCTCCACTATCGTTTGGCCTTAGCCCAACTCCATCGCCGGCCTTCGTCTCTTGACCCTGTCCGCCCACAAGGTATTTGTCAAATTGGCTATATGGTCTTTTTTTCTTGTTTCTATCAAAGAAAGGTCTCGAATTATGCAGATGGATGGGTTATGGGAGATGATCTTCAATGATTCATCATGGGAGGCGGAACAAGATGATGATGACTTTGATTTGGCGGCTGCCATGGTGTGTATTCAGAAGGATTTTCTGTGGCGAAGGCTTCGGTCTCGGTTTGGTCGAAGGATGTTTCTTCGAGATAGCATCATGGGTCATGATGGTCTAGTGAGAGATTACTATGTGCCGAATGAAGTATATGTTTCGTCTTTTCGACGCAGATTTCGGATGTGCCAAGATTTTTTCCAACACCATTGCAAAAGTTGCGAAGAAACATGACCCCTGGTTTCAAGACAAGTGCAAGTACGTTATTGAAGATTAACTTAGTCGTGCTAGTACTTTCTTATGGATGCTCGATGTCATTCATGACTATGTTAACATGAGGGAATATCTCATCTTGGAATGTGTGAGACGGTTTGATGTATTATAATTGAAATGAAGAGAGAGGTTCGCCCGAGATGCTCGGATTAATTGACTGTATGCAGTGGACACGAAAGAATTGACGTGTGTATGGCAAGGTCAATACATAGGGTATTGTAATGATCCAACCTTCATTGTAGCTTAATCTCATGATTTCCGGATTTTACATGCATACTTCGGTATGCCCTGGCTCTCATAATTATCTCAATGTCCTTTGCATATCTCCTCTTTTTGCAATGCTTGTTGCCGGTGGCAATCCACCTCGCAACTATGTTGTCAGTGGTAATGAATACAACTTGGGATATTACATAGTCGATGACATTTATCCTCCATGGGTCACCTTTGTGAACACCATGTATGTCCTAAAGACCAGAAAAAATCAGTAGTTTTTTTGCCGGTCACAACAATTTCTTGATTCTTTGGTTCTAACATCCTTTTCGCAATCAGTAGTTTTTTGCGTCGTTGGTTCCAACTTTTGATTTCGTCGGTCATTATTCCTTTCTCCAACAGTAGCAACTTTTTGATTCATCCGTTGTAGCATTTTATTTCGTCGGTAATATCTTCATAGCGCAGGACGGGGATCGACGAAGAGTTTTTTCGCTACAACCATGTACCGCAAAAGCTACAATCACGAACGGCTTCAATGAAGATGCTACAGGACATCCTGCGAGCGGCATCTGCCACTCCGGCGAGAAGGGCGTTGCCGGCCGTAAAGCGCGGCGGCGGCGGTGACCTTTGCGAGCAAATCTGCTGTGGGCTGCGCAGGGACGAGGAACGGCCCAGTTTTTTGTGTGGACTTTTTTTCTGCTGCGCTGGATCCTAATCTAACGGTTATTGCGAGGTGAGTCAGAAGGCTGCGCGCCGTCCAGCAGATATTTGGACAGGCCGACCGGCGACTAGGGCTCCCCTACTTTTTTAACCTCGCGGACTTGCATCCCTCTTCTCGGCTGCTGCATGTGGTACCTGCATTCCTACTCTCAGCTGCTTCGTGCGTACAGTAGCGCAGGCAGGTGTTCAGGCACAAACTAGCCGCACTCCTATGCGCTCGATGCACGACCTAAGTAGGCTTGGCTAAAGGGGATTAGCGTGCAGAACCTACGTATACGAACACACGCTCATCCCTACGCACTGTGGGCCTTGGAATTATTCGGAGGTCACGAGCACCGTGTGATTGAGCATGCAGGTTGTACATATGGTATTGGTCTGCAGACTGGGTGCGGGAGTGTATCAGGTGCTCCCACTCTTGCGGTGCTCCCGGTGCTGCAGACATTTTATAATGTTCGTAAGATTTTGAAAAAAAATCTAAGACATTCACACAACATAAATGTATGTTGTCCAAAAATTTTAAATCAAAATTCAAAACATTGCTCGAGATATAGAAATAACAAAATTAATATCAATGTGATAATGGGTCAAATCTAAAGCCTAATTTTTGTTGTGTGTTATTTACTGTCGAATTTGTCATTTGTATTTCTCAAGCTATGTTTCAAATTTTGATTTAAAATTTTATGACAACATATACTGATGTTGTGTCTTTGTGCAAATTCTTTTTGACAAATTTTTGAACATTTAAAAATGTGCTACTAAGTTTAAAGCACCGGGGAGAGTACCAGATATTCTCCCTATATGTCACGTCCCATCTATACTCGTAGTACTATATACTACTCGTATGTTGCATGCATGTCACGTCCGCGCCTTTGGCGTCCTACCAAGCTCTAGCGTGCGTGCTGCCAAGTGCAAACATGTACAGTATCAAAGGACCAGTGGGCCATGATGATTGATGAGAAAAAACGCTCGATTTATGCTACACGATCAAAAGAACGGCTATGAACCTTATCCAGACAACGGACAGTTTCATACTCCCTCCGTTTTCAAATATAATGCGTCTTTGATTTCCGCGTTTTAACTTTGATCATAAATTAAACCAACGAGACCCACTACGGCGGAAGCAAAAATTATATGATTGAAAACTTCTTTCAAATACGAATTCGTTGGTATAATTTTTGCTCCCGCCGCAATCGATCTTGTTAGTTAAATTTATGATCAAAATTAAACCTCAAAAAACGCGGACGCACTATATTTTAAAACGGAGGGAGTATTAACCATGAAGATAAAAATCCACGTACTATGTACATAGCTAAAGCTGCTCATCTTAGGAGATGGTGACGATCTATGTGCCCGACGGCAGTTTGACGGTCAAGAGCGACAACTCCTGTGCGTGCAGAGGCTTCGGCTCATCCCGTTCCGCCTCCGCGTTCAGTTCGGCAAACATCACCTTCATCGTCGCCTGTTTTTGCTGGATGAACTATCAGTTAGTATCGACGTAGGCATCGTCCTGGATGGACTCGAGGATGACAGTCTGCTGCACCATCTCCATTGCTTGGGTGGCCTCATACTCCGCCTCCATGTCGGTCGTGACGAAGCCCGCAGCCGGCTCCACCACCTCCTCCTCCTCCTCCATGGGCTCTGCTTCTGGCGGCTGATCCTCCTCCTCCTTCGGCTTGGGCGACCTGGAGGAAGGCACGCAGCAAAGAGAGCATATCGCCTCGCTCTGATATCCTCCAGCAGCCGCAGACGGTGCTACGGGGTGAGCATATCGTAGGTGATGATCTGGCACCGCATCATGGTAAGGCGGACGGATTGGTCATGGCGGCGACGGAGAGGAGAAAAGGGAAATGGGGCGATATAGTTTCGGTTGCCACAGTCTGGCTTAACTAGTCGGCCTCCTTCCTCATGCGAAACGCCAGAGCGGTGTCATGTGACTTGAAGTGGAGGAGGCCCCCGTTGGACTAGCAGTCTCTCTGTATCCCTGCATGGACCCTATTGGCCAGTCTGACATAATGGGCTTGCCCGGGCTTCCGGGTCTTTCCATATCCACCCCGGATATGGGAAGTGCCGGTCAGTCCAGGCATTTGGGCCGGCTATGAGAAGCCCGATTGGGTGGCCAAAAATCGCTCGGTCACTAACCGAACAACCAACCCAAGCGTTTTGGGACAGGTAGGGGGGTCCGGTTTTAGATGCTCTAAGATTGATGATGATGTGAACAAGTGAACTGCCTCCTAAATTTACATACGTTCCATGTCAATATTATGGCAAGATAGGCTATTAATGGAATGCTAAATGACAGCTGTATCTGTATATAGGAAGACTAGCTTCAGTTTCGCTGAAGGTTTTCCGTGCTCTCCACAATAACGGGCTGTCCCGTTTCATCACTCTCACAGGCACGTACGTTCACTAGCCGCATTTTGTTCGCTTTTTTATTCCTTGTCGCTTATTTTCCGTTTTCTTCAATTTTTTTATGTTTCTTCATGATTTTTAGTTTTTCCATTGCATTTTCTTTGTTTTATTCTGATATTATTTTTTCTTTCTATTTTCTTTGTTTCGTTTGGTTTTTTCTTTTGTTCCTTTCTTTGTTTTTATTGTTTTTCTTGGGTTTTGTTTTGTTTTCCTTTGTTTCTTCATGGGGTTTCATGGTTTTCTTTGAGGTTTTCGTTCTTGAGGCGTTTCTATTGTTTCTTTCTTCCATTTCTCTTGTTTCAACCGCTTTTCCTGGTTTTTTCTTAAGCACATCTCTACATTTGCATACACATATGTACATTTTGTGTATACATTAGGAGATCTTTTATAAATGTTATTACTTTTAAATACATGATTATTATTTTCTAAATATATGACTAACATTTGTTTGTACAGAATAAACATTTTGTATTTACGCTATTATGTTCACTATTTTTTATATGTGTTCTAAAAAAATTATATATCAGGAACACTTTTTTGTACACAATTAACATTTTTTACATAGATGATTACCATTTTTTCATTTTTTTTGTGTTTGATGACTACTTTTTAATTCACATTGTCCATTTCGGTATATATCAGGAACATTTTGTTAATGCATGTTTAATTTTAGTAAATATATGACTAATAATTTTTCTGAACATGATCAACATATTTAAATATTTCTGTTCAATTTTTTAATAAATTTTATCCACTTTTTTGTATATATAAGGAACATTGTTCTACCTATTTAACATTTTTAATAGATGATTAACATTTTTTGGAAATTTTTGTTTGATGATTACTCTTTTGATACACATTGTACACTTTCAGTATATATGAGCAACATTTTTTTATAAATGGTTACAATTATTTGGTTATATTAACAACATTGTTTTTTAATATATGATCAATATTTTTTAAATTTATGTTTTCTTGTCAATGTTTTAATACATATTCTACATTTTTCATATACATCAGGAACATTTTATGCATGTTTAACATTTTTTAAATAGATGGTTAATTTTATTTTCAAATGCTTGAGTGAAAAAAACACATGATCAACTTTTCTCATACACATTGTATTCGTTTCTATACATTTTTCTTATACATAAGAAAACAATCTGTACGCATTTAAAAATTTAGAGCGCTAGATTAACAATTTTCTAATGTTTTATGAAGAGTATTTTTTTAGTGTATTTATTTTAATATTTGGAAGTATAACAAATGTGAAAAAGGAAAGAAAAAAACAAAAAGAATGTGGTTGTGGCCTCATGCGTGCGTGCGCCGGTCAATCTCACGTCTCCCTTGTGGCGAGGCTTCCCCTAGTCCCCGTAGAAGGGAGGTATAGCAGCACGAGCATGCTTGTGTAAATGGTTCTTTTAGTGGGCCCTAATGATTCCTAGAAAACGAGCTCCTTTAGAAAACGGGCCTCCATTTGTTTTCATGGGTTGGATGTTGACTTCTAGCCAAAAATATATCAAGATAGGGATGATTGATAAATGGGACATAAGGAGAGGAAAGCAAGAGTTAAGTGGTAACCTTTGCAAATGTCACTCTCGTTTACTCGTGGTGAGAAGTAGTGCATTGTATGTCCTCTTCCTCCTGTGTGCAGCGCGGTCAATGGTGGTGTCTTTCACACGACCGCGGCTACCACTCCCGCCAATGGCACAATCACTTTTTCACTCGAAAAGAGCTCCATTAATGATCATCGTCACAATCCGTGTCCATTTAATAGCCACACACGTCAAATTCAGCATCATTTTCCAACAAGGCACGGCATTCGCGGTTGTATAAATCGGATCACCCACTCGGCGTCGCCACTCCTTACCCATCCTCCCCATTCGTCGGCATTACTCATCACCTTTCTTTCTCCTTCTGCATGACCGCTACACCAACCCATCAGCCATGTCATGGCCCAACTCATGGATCTTTCCCTAATGAGATCAATGAGGAATGTGATGGATCTATATTTTACACATTTTTAGACTTTATTTGTTGCATGTTTTCTTCATATATCATGTCCGACTATGTGCCCATTAAGCATGATTACCAGTTTGTACTATTTTCACCATGCGTGTGGCATATTAGTGTTTTTCTATTAGTTTCCTTTGTTTTATTGTGTCTACAGGCATGTTGGAGCAACCCAAGGACAAGCACGATGAAAGGGCCAAGGATGGATTCATCACGGAGGACTTCTAGCACCTGACTTAAGTGTTTGGAACGCCATTTTTTTCAAAGTGCTCCAAATCATGATCTAATACCACCGGAATGTCAGTGTCGTTCTCGCGATTTCAACGAGTACGAGAACATAAAAAATGGAGTTTTGATGCAAAAGTTTTGACCATTTAACCAAAGATGTCCATAGCGCAAGACGATGTCCAGAACGACCATACATGGCCATACCAAGCCCAGACAGTTCCTAAAGTTGCCCTTCATGTCGAATTTTTCACCGATTTTCGTCCTCGCTTGTTCCTTCATGGTCATTGGTGTTGGCTGATAAGGAAGGTTTGCGTAAGTATTTGTCTCATCGTGAGCCCTGATACATCTCCAACGTATCTATAATTTTTTATTGTTCCATGCTATTATATTATCTGTTTTGAATGTTTTATATGCATTAATATGTTATTTTATATTATTTTTGGGACTAACCTATTAATCTAGAGCCTAGTGCCAGTTTATGTTTTTTCCTTGTTTTGAGTATTGCAGATAAGGTATTAAACGGAGTCCAAATGGAATAAAATCTTCGCGATGATTTTTTCTAGACCAGAAGACATCTACGAGGCTTGGAGTGCAAGGCAAGGGACCTGCGAGGAGGTCACAAGTCATGGGGCGCGGCCACCCCTCCTAGCCACGCTTGGCAGGCTTGTGACCCCATGGCAGGACTCCTAACCCTGGTCTTTGTCCTATAAATACCCAAATATTCCCCCAACACCAAAAATAGCCACGAAAATACTTTTCTGCCGCTAGAAGCTTCCGTTCCCGAAAGATCCAATCTTGGAGCCTTTTCCGGTAATCTGTCGGAGGGGGATTCAATCATGAAGGGCATCTACATCAACTCCACTGCCCCTCCGATGATGCGTGAGTAGCCCACCACAGACCTACGGGTCCATATCTAGTAGCTAAATGGCTTCTTCTCTCTCTCTCTCTCTCTCTCTGTGCTTCAATACCATGTGCTTCATGATCTTCATGGAGATCTATCCGATGTAATACTCTTTTGCGGTGTGTTTGTCAAGATCCAATAAATTGTGGGTTTATGATCAACTTATCTATGCATATTATTTGGTTTTTCTCTGAATTCTTTTATGCATGATTTCATATCTTTGTAAGTCTCTTTGAGTTATTGATTTGGTTTGGCCAACTAGATTGGTAATTCTTGCAATGGGAGAAGTGATTAGTTTTGGGTTCAATCTTGCGGTGTCCTCACCCAGTGACAAAGTAGGGGTAGTGAGGCATGTATTGTATTGTTGACATCAAGGGTAAAAAGATGGGGTTTTCATCATATTGCTTGAGTTTATCCCTCTACATCATATCATCTTACTTAATGCGTTACTCTGTTCTTCATGAACTTAATACTCTAGATGCAGGCACGAGTCGGTCGATGTGTGGAGTAATAGTAGTAGATGCAGAATCGTTTCGGTCGACTTGACACGGACATGATGCCTATATACATAATCATTTCCTTGGATATCGTTATAATTTTTTCTTTTCTATCAATTGCTCGACAGTAATTTGTTCACCCATCGTGTAATTTTCCTTCAAGAGAGAAGCCTCTAGTGAAACCTATGCCCCCGGGTCTACTTTCCATATTATATTTTCAGATCTATAAACCAAAAATACCTAAAATACCTTGCTGCAATTTATTTAGTTTTTACTTTCCGCAATCTTTTACATCTATCTCTATCAGATCTAATCCTTGCAAATAACCGTGAAGGGATTGACAACCCCTTTATAGCATTGGGTGCATGAGTTTTATTGTTTGTGTAGGTGCATCCATTGGTGACTTGCTTGTTCCTCCTACTGGATTTATACCTTGGTTCTCATCAACTGAGGGAAATACTTATCTACTTCGCTGCATCACTCTTTCCTCTTCAAGGGAAAACCAACGCAATCTCAAGAGGTAGCAAGAAGGATTTCTGGCGTCGTTGCCGGGGAGGATACATAGCAAGTCAAGACAAGATATCTCCCGTCCGCTTGCCAATTTTATGTGCCGTTGCCGGGGACAATACATAGCAAGTCAAGACAAGAACTCTCCCGCCAACTTGCCAATTTCTAGCGCCGTTGCCGTGGAGGATACACATCAATCCTACCAAGTACCCAGCACAAACTCATCTCTTGCATTTACATTATTTACCATTTGCCTCTCATTTTCCTCTCCCCCACTTCTAAAACGATTTTCAGAAAATACCAAAAATATTTGCCTTTTTATTCGCCCTTCTTCCGTTTGCCTTTTCGTTTGCCTTTTGTTTGCTCATGTGTTGGATTGCTTGAACTCATGGCTAGCTTTACCGCTATAGCTAGTACTCCCGAGAATGAAGTTCTTAATTTTAAGCAAAGGGAGGGAGAAAACTTAAAAGATGCTTCGTATAGAATTTGCAATGCTCAAAATAGATCTATTTGTAAGCAATCTACTACCGTTCTCCTTCTCAATTTTTATGTGGGTATTTCTCCATGGAATAGATATGTTCTAGATACCATTATGGGAGGAAATTTCTTGGGAAGTCATACCTTTGATTCTTATAGTGCTATGATAAATTTGGTAGGTTCACCCCCAATCATGGTTAATGGAACTATCTTAACTTTGGAACATGTGATGCGAAGGCTTGATATTATTGGGAAAAAAAGTTGCTACTGTTGAGCTTATTGAAAACTTGGAGAAAAATATTCATATCAAATTACTCAATATGGATCTAAGGTAGGAGTTACTTTAAAAAATCTAAGGGAAAAAGAACCCATAGTTAATGAAAAATTGGATCAAGATTCCTCTAGAATTGGAAGGGTAGAGGACATTATTACCAACATGGTGTCCGCTTTTGCCTTGGTTCAAACCACTCCAAATTCTCCTCCTCCTAAGTCTGCCAAGTTCGTTTATGTTCCTAAAAATAAGGGTGAATCTTCTAGTAAAGGAGATGAAGATCTTAAGATGATAAGTATTCACCCTGACTTTTTCAATATTGTTAAGGAACCAATTGCCACAATTGAATCTCTTGACTTCTTGCCTAGGAGCATTATTATTGATAAGAACAATGAACCTCATGGGGTTTATAAGTGTGCAAAAGAGGAGATGCATACCAAAGATGACAATACCTAGATCTACTGCGTTATGCCTAGCTAGGGGCGTTAAACAATAGCGCTTGTTGGGAGGTAACCCAATTTTATTTTATTTTTCTGTTTTTTGCTTCTGTTTTTGAATGTTTCACACACTATTACTTCTGTAGTAATTGTGTTTTGGTGTTTTCATTAGTGTTTGAGCCAAGTAAGACCTTTGGGATGGTCTATGGTGGTTGTTGATTTGATCTTGTTGAAAAACAGAAACTTTTGCGCCTAGTCCAGGAATTTCATAATTCTTTCAGAGCGTAGAATGAGTATGAAATTTTTATACAAATTTTCCAGGTTGTCCTCATTTTTCAGAACGTTTGGAGTTACAAAAGTATACGAAGTTTCCAGATTGCTATAGATTGTTCTGTTTTTGACAGATTCTGTTTTCTTTGTATTGTTTACCTATTTTGATGTATCTATGGGTCGTATCGGGGGGTATGAACCATGGAGAAGTTAGAATACAGTAGATATTACACCAATATAAATAAAGAATTAGTTCACAATAGTACCTAAAGTAGTGATATATTTTTATTATACTAACGGATCTCACGAGTTTTCTCTTGAGTTTTGTGTTCTGAAATTTTCAAGTTTTGGGTAAAGATTTGATGAACTATGGAATAAAGAGTGGCAAGAGCCTAATCTTGGGGATGCCCAAGGCACCCCAAGCCATAGTCAAGGATGCCAAAGAGCCTAAGATTGGGGGATGCCCCGGAAGGCATCCCCTCTTTCGTCTTCAATCCATCGGTAAATTTACTTGAGGCTATATTTTTATTCACCACATGATATGTGTTTTGCTTGGAGCGTCTTGTATGATATGAGTCTTTGCTTTTTAGTTTGCCACAATCATCCTTGATGCACACATCTTTTGAGAGAGACACGCATGAATTATGAATTTATTAGAATACTCTATGTGCTTCACTTATATCTTTTGAGATAGGCAATTTTTCTCTATGTGCTTCACTTATATATTTTTAGAGCACGATGGTGTTTGGTTTTATAGAAATAATTGAACTCTCGTACCTCACTTATATTATTCTGAGAGTCCTTAAACAGCATGGTAATTGGTTTAGGTTATGAATTTAGTCCTAATACAATAGGCATCCAAGAGGGATATAATAAAAACTGCCATATTAAGTGCATTGAATATTATGAGAAGTTTGATTCCTTGCATAAAGTTTTGAGATCTAAAGATGGTAATATTAAGAGTCATATTAGGAAGTAATTTTGAATTGGTAAAAATACTTGTGTAAAGGTTTGTGATTCCCGTAGCATCCATGTATGGTGAACCGTTATGTAAGGAAGTCGGAGCATGATTTGTTTATTGATTGTCGACCTTTGTGTGAGGGTTGGGAGCGTGTGATGGTTTACTCCTACCAACCTCTCCCCTGAGAGCATGCGTCTAATACTCTGCTTCGATGACTAATAGACTTTTGCAATAAGTATGTGAGTTCTTTATGTTGGTAGACGTAGTAGTAAATCAAAATTTTCCTACGTGTCACCAAGATCTATCTATGGAGAAACCAGCATCGAGAGGGGAGAGATTGCATCTTCATACCTTTGAAGATCGCTAAGCAGAAGCGTTACAAGAACGCGGTTGATGGAGTCGTACTCGCAGCGATTCAGATCGCGGAAGATCCGATCAAGTGCCGAACGGACGGCACCTCCGCGTTCAACACACGTGCAGCCCGGTGACGTCTCCTACGCCTTGATCCAGCAAGGAGGAAGGAGAGGTTGGGGAAGAGCTCTAGCAGCAGCACGACGGCATGGTGGTGGTGGAGTATCAAGGTATCCCGGTAGGGCTTCGCCAAGCGCTGCGGAGGAGGAAGAAGAGAGGTAGAGCTTCGCCGAGAGAGAGAGAGTTCAGATCTGTTCTCAAAGGGCCAAAACCTCAAGTATATATAGGAGGAGGGAGAGGGAGGGCTGGCTTGGCCCCTCCTCCAAGGAGGAGAGGTTCGGCCGAAGTGGGGGAGGAGTCCACCTCCCACAAGGGAGGTGGATCTCCTCCTTTCAAACCCCTTTTGCCCTTATCTCTAGATCCCAGCCGCATGGGCCCTTCTAGGAAGTCTTGGCTGGCCCAATATGGGCTGGCACACCTCCTCTAAAGGCCCACTAGGTCCTCTGGTCGTCACACCCCTCCCGGGGGTCCTCCGGCACCCTCCCGGCACTCCCGGTACAATACCGATGAGCCCGAAAACTTTCCGGTGACCAAAACTGGACTTCCTATATATCAATCTTTACCTCCAGACCATTCCGGAGCTCCTTGTGACGTCCGGGATCTCATCCGGGACTCCGAACAACCTTCGGTAATCACGTATACCTTTTCCCTATAACCCTAGCGTCATCGAACCTTAAGTGTGTAGACCCTACGGGTTCGGGAGACACGTAGACATGACCGAGACACCTCTCCGGCCAATAACCAACAGCGGGATCTGGATACCCATGTTGGCTCCCACGTACTCCACGATGATCTCATCGGATGAACCACGATGTCAGGGATTCAATCAATCCCGTATACAATTCCCTTTGTCTATCGGTATGGTACTTGCCCGAGATTCGATCGTCGGTATCCCCATACCTTGTTCAATCTCGTTACTGGCAAGTCTCTTTACTCGTTCCGTAATACATCATCCCGTGACTAACTCCTTAGTCACATTGAGCTCATAATGATGATGTCTTACCGAGTGGGCCCAGAGATACCTCTCCGTCACACGGAGTGACAAATCCTAGTCTCGATTCGTGTCAACCCAACAGACACTTTCGGAGATACCCGTAGCGTACCTTTATAGCCACCCAGTTACGTTGTGATGTTTGGCACACCCAAAGCATTCCTACGGTATCCGGGAGTTACACAATCTCATGGTCTAAGGAAATGACACTTGACATTGAAAAGCTTTAGCAAACGAACTACACGATCTTGTGCTATGCTTAGGATTGGGTCTTGTCCATCACATCATTCTCCTAATGATGTGATCCCGTTATCAACGACATCCAATGTCCATGGTCATGAAACCGAGACCATCTATTCATCAATGAGCTAGCCAACTAGAGGCTCACTAGGGACACGTTGTGGTCTATGTATTCACACATGTATTACGGTTTCCGGTTAACACAATTATAGCATGAACAATAGACAATTATCATGAACTAGGAAATACAATAATAACCATTTTATTATTGCCTCTAGGGCATATTTCCAACAGTCTCCCACTTGCACTAGAGTCAATAATCTAGTTACATTGTGATGAATCGAACACCCATAGCATTCTGGTGTTGATCATGTTTTGCTCGTGAGAGAGGTTTAGTCAATGGATCTGCGACATTCAGATCCGTATGCACTTTACAAATATCTATGTCTCCCTCCTGAATGTAATCACGAATGGAGTTGAAGCGGCGCTTGATGTGTCTTGTCTTCTTGTGAAACCTGGGATCCTTCGCAAGGGCAATAGCTCCAGTGTTGTCACAGAGTAGAGTCATCGGGCCCGACGCATTCGGAATCACTCCTAGGTCGGTGATGAACTCCTTCATCCAGACTCCCTCCTTTGCTGCTTCCGAAGCAGCTATGTTCTCCGCTTCACATGTAGATGCTGCCACGACGCTTTGCTTGCTGCTGCTCCAGCTCACTGCCCCTCCATTCAAAATATACACGTATCCGGTTTGCGACTTGGAGTCGTCCGGATCTGTGTCGAAGCTAGCATCGACGTAACCCTTTACGACGAGCTCTTCGGCACCTCCATAAACGAGAAACATGTCCTTTGTCCTTTTCAGGTACTTCAGGATATTCTTGACCGCTGTCCAGTGTTCCGCTCCGGAATCACTTTGGTACCTCCCTACCAAACTTATGGCAAGGTTCACATCAGGTCTGGTACACAGCATGGCATACATGATAGAGCCTATGGATGAAGCATAGGGGATGGCACTCATCTCTTCTCTATCCTTTGCCGTGGTCGGGCATTGAGTCGTACTCAATCTCACACCTTGCAACACAGGCAAGAACCCCTTCTTGGACTGATCCATATTGAACTTCTTCAATATCTTTTCAAGGTATGTGCTTTGTGAAAGACCAATGAGGCGTTTTGATCTATCTCTATAGATCTTAATACCTAATATGTAAGCAGCTTCTCCAAGGTCCTTCATTGAAAAACACTTATTCAAGTAGGCCTTGATACTTTCCAAGAGTTCTATATTATTTCCCATTATCAACATGTCATCCACATACAGTATAAGAAATGCTATAGAGCTCCCACTCACTTTCTTGTAAATACAGGGTTCTCCATAAACCTGTACAAACCCAAACGCTTTAATCACCTCATTAAAGCGAATGTTCCAACTCCGAGATGCTTGCACCAGCCCATAGATGGAGCGCTGGAGCTTGCATACCTTGTTAGCATCTTTAGGATCGACAAAACCTTCCGGTTGCATCATATAGAGTTCTTCCTTGAGGAAGCCATTAAGGAATGCCGTTTTGACGTCCATTTGCCAGATCTCATAATCATAAAATGCGGCAACTGCTAACATGATTCGGACAGACTTTAGCATCACTACGGGTGAGAATGTCTCATCGTAGTCAACTCCTTGAACTTGTCGATAACCCTTAGCGACAAGCCGAGCTTTATAGGCGGTCACATTACCGTCTGCGTCAGTCTTCTTCTTAAAGATCCATTTATTTTCAATGGCTCGCTTATCATCAGGCAAGTCCACCAAAGTCCATACTTTGTTCTCATACATGGATCCTATCTCGGATTTCATGGCCTCAAGCCATTTGTCGGATTCGGGCCCGCCATCGCTTCTTCATAGTTCGAAGGTTCACCGTTGTCCAACAACATGATCTCTAGGACAGGATTACCGTACCACTCTGGTGTGGAACGTGTCCTAGTGGACCTTCAAGTAGCAACTTGATCTGATGTTTCATGATCATCATCATTAACTTCCTCTCTAGCCGGTGTAGGCTCCACAGAAACAACTTCCTGTGCTGCGCTACTCTCCGGTTCGAGTGAAGGTACAATTACCTCATCAAGTTCCATTTTCCTCCCACTTACTTCTTTCGAGAGAAACTCTTTCTCGAGAAAGGATCCATTCTTGGCAACAAAGACTTTACCTTCGGATCGTAGGTAGAAGGTATACCCAATAGTCTCTTTGGGATATCCTATGAAGACGCACTTTTCCGCTTTGGGTTCGAGCTTCTCAGGTTGAAGTTTCTTCACATAAGCATCGCAACCCCAAACTTTTAGAAACGACAGCTTAGGTTTCTTTCCAAACCATAATTCATACGGTGTCGTCTCAACGGATTTAGACGGTGCCCTATTTAAAGTGAACGCGGCAGTCTCTAATGCATATCCCCAAAATGATAGCGGTAAGTCGGTAAGAGACATCATAGATCGCACCATATCCAATAGAGTGCGATTACGACGTTCAGACACACCATTTCGCTGAGGTGTGCCTGGCGGCGTGAGCTGTGAAACAATTCCACATTTCCTAAGGTGCGTGTCAAACTCGTGACTTAAATATTCTCCGCCACGATCAGATCGTAGGCATTTTATTTTCCTGTCACGTTGATTCTCGACCTCACTCTGAAATTCCTTGAACCTTTCAAAGGTTTCAGACTTGTGTTTCATTAAGTAGACATACCCATATCTGCTCAAGTCATCAGTGAGGGTGAGAACATAACGGTAGCCACCGCGAGCCTCGACACTCATTGGACCGCATACATCGGTATGTATTATCTCCAACAAGTCAGTTGCTCGCTCCATTGTTCCGGAGAATTGAGTTTTGGTCATCTTGCCCATGAGGCATGGTTCGCATGTGTCAAATGATTCGAAATCAAGTGACTCCAAGAGTCCATCAGCATGGAGCTTCTTCATGCGTTTGACACCAATATGGCCAAGACGGCAGTGCCACATGTAAGTGGGACTATCGTTATCAACTTTACACTTTTTGGTACTCACACTATGGACATGTGTAACATCACGTTCGAGATTCATCAAAAATAAACCATTGACCAGCGGGGCATGAGCATAGAACATTTCTCTCATATAAATAGAACAACCATTATTCTCGGATTTAAAAGAGTAGCCATCTCGTATCAAGCGAGATCCAGATACAATGTTCATGCTCATAGCTGGTACTAAATAACAATTATTAAGGTTTAAAACTAATCCCGAAGGTAGATGTAGAGGTAGCGTGCCGACGGCGATCACATCGACCTTGGAACCATTCCCGACGCGCATCGTCACCTCGTCCTTTGCCAACCTTCGCTTATTCCGCAGCTCCTGCTTAGAGTTACAAATGTGAGCAACTGCACCGGTATCAAATACCCAGGAGCTACTACGAGCGCTGGTTAGGTACACATCAATAACAAGTATATCACATATACCTTTAATGTTGCCGTCCTTCTTATACGCTAAGTACTTGGGGCAGTTCCGCTTCCAGTGACCGGTACCCTTACAATAGAAACACTCAGTCTCAGGCTTGGGTCCATTCTTGTTCTTCTTCTTCCCGGCAACTTGCTTACCGGGCGCGGCAACAGCTTTGCCGTCCTTCTTGAAGTTCTTCTTACCCTTGCCTTTCTTGAAACTAGTGGTCTTATTTACCATCAACACTTGATGCTCCTTTCTGATCTCGACCTCCGCTAATTTCAGCATCGAGTACAACTTTGGAATGGACTTCTCCATCCCTTGCATGTTGTAGTTCATCACAAAGCTCTTGTAGCTAGGTGGAAGCGACTAGAGGATTCTGTCAATGACCGAGTCATCCGGGATGTTAACTCCCAGCTGAGTCAAGCGGTTGTGAAGCCCGGACATCTTGAGGATGTGCTCACTGACAGAACTGTTCTCCTCCATCTTACAACTAAAGAACTTGTCGGAGACTTCATATCTCTCGACCCGGGCATGAGCTTGAAAGACCAGTTTTAGCTCTTGGAACATCTCATATGCTTCGTGTTGCTCAAAACGCTTTTGGAGCCCCGGTTCTAAACTGTAAAGCATGCCGCACTGAACAAGGGAGTAGTCATCACAGCGAGAATGCCAAGCGTTCGCAACGTCTTGTTCTGCTGGGAGAAGGGGTGGGTCACCTAGCGGTGCATCAAGGACATACAGTTTCTTGGAAGCTATGAGGATGATCCTCAAGCCACGGACCCAGTCCGCATAGTTGCTTCCATCATCTTTCAGCTTGGTTTTCTCTAGGAACGCGTTGAAATTGAGGTTGACATTTGCGTTGGCCATTGGATCTACAATATAGATATAAAAGGCAATTTTAGACTAAGTTCATGATAATCGAGTTCACATAATCAAATCATTCAATGAACTCCCACTCAGATAGACATCTCTCTAGTCATCTAAGTGACACATGATCCATGTCAACTAGCCCGTGTCCGATCATCACGTGAGACGGACTAGTCATCCATGGTGAACATCTTCATGTTGATCGTATCTTCTATACGACTCATGTTCGACCTTTCGGTCTTCCGTGTTCCAAGGCCATGTCTGTACATGCTAGGCTCGTCAAGTCAACCTAAGTGTTTCGCGTGTGTAAATCTGGCTTACACCCGTTGTATGCGAACGTTAGAACCTATCACACCCGATCATCACGTGGTGCTTCGGAACAACGATCCTTAGCAACGGTGCACAGTTAGGGTGAACACTTCTCTTGAAATTTTATTGAGAGATCATCTTATTTACTACCGTCGTTTTGAGCAAATAAGATGTAAACATGATAAACATCACATGCAATCAATATAGTGACATGATATGGCCAATATCATCTTGCTCCTATGATCTCCATCTTCGGGGCACCATGATCATCATTGTCACCGGCACGACACCATGATCTCCATCATCATGATCTCCATCATTGTGTCTTCATGAGGTTGTCTCGCCAACTATTACTTCTACTGCTATGGCTAACGCTTAGCAATAAAGTAAAGTAATTACATGGCGTTTATGATTGACTCGCAGGTCATACAATAAATAAGACAACTCCTATGGCTCCTGCCGGTTGTCATAGTCATCGACATGCAAGTCGTGAACCCTATTACAAGAACATGATCAATCTCATACATCACAATGCATCACATCACATCCTTTTGGCCATATCACATCACACGGCATATGCTGCAAAAACAAGTTAGACGTCCTCTAATTTGTAGTTGCAAGTTTTTACGTGGTTGCTATAGGTTTCTAGCAAGAACGTTTCTTACCTACGTCAAAACCACAACGTGATATGCCAATTGCTATTTACCCTTCATAAGGACCCTTTTCATCGAATCCAATCCGACTAAGGTGGGAGAGACAGACACCCGCTAGCCACCTTATGCAACTAGTGCATGTCAGGCGGTGGAACCGGTCTCACGTAAGCATACGTGTAAGGTTGGTCCGGGCCGCTTCATCCCACAATACCGTCGAATCAAGATAAGACTAGTAACGGCAAGCATATTAACAAAATCGACGCCCACAACTGCTTTGTGTTCTACTCGTGCATAGATTCTACGCATAGACCTAGCTCATGATGCCACTGTTGGTAGATGTAGTAGTAAATCAAAATTTTCCTACGTGTCACCAAGATCTATCTATGGAGAAACCAGCATCGAGAGGGGAGAGATTGCATCTTCATACCTTTGAAGATCGCTAAGCGGAAGCGTTAAAAGAACGCGGTTGATGGAGTCGTACTCGCAGCGATTCAGATCGCGGAAGATCCGATCAAGTGCCGAACGGACGGCACCTCCGCGTTCAACACACGTGCAGCCCGGTGACGTCTCCTACGCCTTGATCCAGCAAGGAGGAAGGAGAGGTTGGGGAAGAGCTCCAGCAGCAGCACGACGGCGTGGTGGTGGTGGAGTATCAAGGTATCCCGGCAGGGCTTCGCCAAGCGCTGCGGAGGAGGAAGAAGAGAGGTAGAGCTTCGCCGAGAGAGAGAGAGTTCAGATCTGTTCTCAAAGGGCCAAAACCTCAAGTATATATAGGAGGAGGGAGAGGGAGGGCTGGCTTGGCCCCTCCTCCAAGGAGGAGAGGTTCGGCCGAAGTGGGGGAGGAGTCCACCTCCCACAAGGGAGGTGGATCTCCTCCTTTCAAACCCCTTTTGCCCTTATCTCTAGATCCCAGCCGCATGGGCCCTTCTAGGAGGTCTTGGCTGGCCCAATATGGGCTGGCACACCTCCTCTAAAGGCCCACTAGGTCCTCTGGTCGTCACACCCCTCCCGGGGGTCCTCCGGCACCCTCCCGGCACTCCCGGTACAATACCGATGAGCCCGAAAACTTTCCGGTGACCAAAACTGGACTTCCTATATATCAATCTTTACCTCCGGACCATTCCGGAGCTCCTCGTGACGTCCGGGATATCATCCGGGACTCCGAACAACCTTCGGTAATCACGTATACCTTTTCCCTATAACCCTAGCGTCATCGAACCTTAAGTGTGTAGACCCTACGGGTTCGGGAGACACGTAGACATGACCGAGACACCTCTTCGGCCAATAACCAACAGCGGGATCTGGATACCCATGTTGGCTCCCACGTACTCCACGATGATCTCATCGGATGAACCACGATGTTAGGGATTCAATCAATCCCGTATACAATTCCCTTTGTCTATCGGTATGGTACTTGCCCGAGATTCGATCGTCGGTATCCCCATACCTTGTTCAATCTCGTTACCGGCAAGTCTCTTTACTCATTCCATAATACATCATCCCGTGACTAACTCCTTAGTCACATTGAGCTCATAATGATGATGTCTTACCGAGTGGGCCCAGAGATACCTCTCCGTCACACGGAGTGACAAATCCCAGTCTCGATTCGTGTCAACCCAACAGACACTTTCGGAGATACCCGTAGCGTACCTTTATAGCCACCCAGTTACGTTGTGACGTTTGGCACACCCAAAGCATTCCTACGGTATCCGGGAGTTACACAATCTCATGGTCTAAGGAAATGACACTTGACATTGAAAAGCTTTAGCAAACGAACTACACGATCTTGTGCTATGCTTAGGATTGGGTCTTGTCCATCACATCATTCTCCTAATGATGTGATCCCGTTATCAATGACATCCAATGTCCATGGTCATGAAACCGAGACCATCTATTGATCAACGAGCTAGCCAACTAGAGGCTCACTAGGGACACGTTGTGGTCTATGTATTCACACATGTATTACGGTTTCCGGTTAACACAATTATAGCATGAACAATAGACAATTATCATGAACTAGGAAATACAATAATAACCATTTTATTATTGCCTCTAGGGCATATTTCCAACACTTTATGACTAATGTGAGTCCATGGATTATATGCACTCTCACCCTTCCACTTTTGCTAGTCTCTCTAGTACCGCGCAACTTACGCCGATGCGATAAACCCACCTTCCTCAAAATGGCCACCATATATATTTCCTCAAAACAGCCACCATACCTACCTATTATGGCATTTCCATAGACATTCTGAGATGTATTGCCATGCAACTTCCACCGTTCCATTTATCATGACACACACCATCATTTTCATATTGCTTCTGCATGATCGTAAGATAGCTAGCATGATGTTTTCATGTCTTGTCCGTTTTGATGTCATTTTCTATGCTAGATCATTGCACATCCCGGTACACCACCGGAGGCATTCATATAGAGTCATATTTTGTTTTAGATATCGAGTTGTAATTCTTGAGTTGTAAGTAAATAATAAAGTGTGATGGCCATCATTATTAGAGCATTGTCCCATGTGAGGAAAGGATGGTGGAAGCTATGATTCCCTCACAAGTGGGGATGAGACTCCGGACTTTTTGAAAAATAAAAGAGGACAACGAATCCCAAATAAAAAAACAGGCCTTATATGCCCGCCAAAAAATGAGATAAAGAGAGAAGGGACAATGCTACTATCTTTTTTTCCACACTTGTGCTTCAAAGTAGCACCATGATCTTCATGATAGAGAGTCTCCTATTTTGGCACTTTCATATACTAGTGGGAATTTTTCATTATATAACTTGGCTTTTATATTCCAATGATGGGATTCCTCAAATTTCCCTAGGTCTTCATGAGCAAGCACATTGGATGCACACCCACTTAGTTTCCCTTTGAGCTTTCATACACTTATAGCTCTAGTGCATTTGTTGCATGGCAATTGATACGTCTCCAACGTATCTATATTTTTTGCTTGTTTCATGCTGCTATATTATCATTCTTGGATGTTTTACAATCATTTTACCACAACTTTATATTATTTTTGGTACTAACCTATTAACCTAGAGCCCAGTGCTAGTTCCTGTTTTTCCTTGTTTTTTGAGTTTTACAGAAAAGGAATATCAAACGGAGTCCAAACGGAATAAAAATTTATGGTGATTTTTTTGGACCAGAAGAGACCCACGAAGCATCAGAGTTGGGCCAAAAGACCCACGAGGCAATCACAAGCCTCAGGGGCGCTGCCACCCAAATTAGTCCAGATGGGCCACGAGGGAGTCACAAGCTTGCAGGGCGCGCCCACCCCCTGGTCGCGCCCTGCAGGCTTGTGACTCCCTCGTGGCCCATCCAGACTTATTTCCACCGCCATAAATTCCTATAAATACCAAAAAACCCAACGCAGAACCTAGATCGGGAGTTCCGCCGCCGCAAACCTCCAAAGCCACGAAAAACCAATCGGGATCCCGCTCCGGCACCCTGCCGGAGGGGGAAACCATCACCGGAGGTCATCTTCATCATCTCGGCGCTGTCCATGACAAGGAGGGAGTAGTTCACCCTCGGGTCTGAGGGTATGTACCAGTAGCTATGTGTTTGATCTCTCTCTCTCTCTCTCGTGTTCTTGAGATGACATGATCTTGATGTACCGCAATCTTGTAGGATCGAGAGAGGCGTGTCTAGAGGGGGGATGAATAGACTACTAGCAGAAATTTAAAACCTAACCTTTTACCAAGTTGTTTGGTTGGTAGATTTTAATGGTTTCAACAAGTCTAGATAGTCTAACAGCCCTAAACATGCAAGTCTATGAGTATGGCAGCGAAAAGTAAAGACATTGCACATGTACGTAAAGAGATGGGATAGGAAGATCAAACACAAGTGATGACACGATGATTTTTCCCGTGGTTCTGATAGGTGGTGCTATCGTACGTCCACGTTCATGGAGTCTTCAACCCATGGAGGGTAACGGTCGTGAGAGTCCATGGAGGGCTCTACCCACGGAGGGTTCCACGAAGAAGCAACCTTGACTATTCCATGCGGCTTCCGTCCAGGAAGGACTAGCCTCACTATGGGTAGATCTTCATGAAGTAGGTGATCTCCTTGCCCTTACAAACTTCTTGGTTCACTCCACAACACAAACTAGGAGGCTCCCAAGCGACAGCTAACCAATCTAGGAGGCACCACCCTCCAAAAGGTAATAGGCTCAGTAATGACGATGAACTCCTTGCTCTTGTGCTTCAAGATGATAGACTACTCAACACACAATCTCCCTCTCACAGATTTGGCTTGGTAGAAGAGATGGGATTGGTGGAAAACAACTTGGGGAGGCTAGAAATCAAGATCCATATGGTTGGAGTGGAAGATCTTGACCTCAACACAAGGGTAGGTGATTCTCTCTCAAAAAACTGAGTAGGATAGGTATGGAATAGTTCTGAGTGCTTCTCTGTTGAGTGGGTGGTGGTGAAGGGGTATATATAGGTATCTCCAAAAATCCAACCGTTACACACAATAAGTCAGACTCGGTGACACCAAAGTGTAAAACTCGGTGGTATCGAAGTGACAAAAAGTGGCAACTTTTGAATCTCGGATGGACCGATATATAACTCTCGGTTGCACCGACAAGGTGACCAACAGTCAGAATTACCAAACTCGGTGATGCCGATTCACCATTCTCGGTCAGACCAAAAATGAGAATCTGCGTAATAGAGAGTTGGCAACCCAACTTGGTGGCACCGAGTGCAGTGTCGGCTGCACCGAAGTGTTAGGGTTTGGCTGAGTCTGTCTAGGGTTTGGAACTCGATGGCATCGGAATAGTAAAGTTGGTTGCACCGATTTGGTATATTTGGCTTAGGACAGACTTTGGTGGGAGAGAAATGTGGATGTCTTGGTGACTGTCACTTGTGCATGTTTGAGCATATTGTTCACCATCAAAACTTTACCCCCTTTTAATAGTATTGGCTTTCCTATAGACTCAAAGTGATTTCTCACAAATATGAATTGTAGAGTCCTCTTGCTTTAAGCTTGGCCAACCTATTTCCTTGCATCTTGGGGTAATTCCACAATCTCCTCAACCTTTTTGCCAACTCAGATCTTCATGGACTATCATCTGAAATATACTAGATAGAGGTGTTAGTCCAAGAGACAATGTATGTTGTCGTGAATTATCAAAACCACCAAGGGAGCATATTGTGCTTTCAATCTCTCCCTTTTTGGTAATTGATGACAACATACAATCGAAGCTTCAAATGACGATATGCACGGATGCAATGAAGAATTTGAAAAACACATGACTTAGATTTGCTCCCCCTAAGTGTGTGCAGTCCTTTAAAGGATATTTGCTTTGGTATGCATGGACACACATATGGATGAAGGGATATAAGGAGTCATGTGTATCTTGGCTATATGCATCAATATATGTGAATGAAATGTATATCCTTGATCAAGACTTCACTCTTGCAAACAATATGTGCAAGAAGCAAGAGATCATGTTGATCAAAGATATCATGCATATACTTACCTTGAGCTCTCGAGCATTCTAGTAATGGAACTCAAAGATACCAAGATATGGAGAACATATAAAGTATGATAATCCTTAAGATTAATATGTCTCCCCCTTAGGCATAAATTCTTTAGAACTTTCTCCCCTTTAGATATTAAAGTAATAGTTCATCCTCTCCCCCTGAATCTTAGCATGTAGATATTGGGATTGGATAGGGTGAGAAAAGTAAGATATCAAATTCAATAGTAGTTTTGTCTCCCCTTTAGATATTATGTATTTTCCTCTCCCCCTAAATCATATCTCCCCTTTTGCATAAGGATGTGACTCTCCCTTTAGCATGAAGCTTTGATATTCTCCCCTTTGGCATAAAGTACCAAAAAGGTTCAACTTGGGAGTAGTGACAGGGATCATTGATAAGGAAGGGATCCTCGAGATCAAGGGTCATTGAAAGTAGGGTACAATAAAAGACTAAGGGAATAATTTAATGTAGTTTCTCTTCCTTTAGCAAATTAGAGTTTTCTTCTCCCCCTTTAGCATGAAGTTTTTTTTTGAGAAGGGGTCATTGAAGGAACGGGATTGTATCAGGAACCGTAAGCAAAGTAAACTGGATCAGGAAAACATAAAATTTGAACTCCAAGAGACTCAGTGGCTCCGAAATTAATAAATCGATGGTACCGAGATTTGTGTGTTGCAGCTTATCTGCGAATTCGGTAGGACCGAGTTATTTATATCGGTGACGCCGAAAGATAAACCAAGATTCTGTTCTAGAGAGACAAATATAATTGTTTCAAAAGGAAAATGCGAAAGATTTACAAAGGACATCAAATAGATAAGATTTGAGTGGTTACGAGAAATCATGCAATAAGAGAGCAAACCACACAAGTTTCTTAACTAAATGATGGGCGGTGACTAGGTCACCTATTTTAGAGTATATTGACTTAGGAGCCAAGCAAGAATACTTGATCATAGGTCATACTCATCGTTTAAGCTCAAAATGGGGTTACCATTTTTCGATTAAGCATTTTGATGTCTTCATATCTCTTGAGTTGCTTTAGCCCATGATTTGGAGTAAAGCCTTTTCAAGGATATGAGTACATACCTTTGAATGATGTTGATGACGCTGCTCGTAGGTGAACTTTTCGTTGAGTATGCTTGAGGTTGATGAAGATCGTCTTGAGTTTGAAGCATTCCTTCTCGTTCTAGTACACTCATCACCTACAAAGGTTAGTCATGCAAGGAAGAACAATGGATATATCCTGTTGACATGATACCACTTATAGATTTGCAACTAAGATCAAGTATATGTCAAGGATATTTTTGTTGTCTTCTTCCTTCCATCATCAAGAGGGGTTGCGGATACTTGGTAATGACAAGATTGCTTATGTTTGGAGTTGATGGAAATCTTGTGGAATGAAGTTCTTCCAAGTACCTACAAAAGGTTAGATGGAATACAAGGGAGCATAGAATTCCATGACATATGATAATGAGTTACTAGATCATGGAAATAACAATTAAGCTCAAGCCCTTGCTCGCAACTGAGTGAGTCTAGCTCAAGTTTGAAGCATCAATGATGTTCAATTCACTCCTCAAATGAAAAAATGTCTTCTCATCAAGTGGCTTGGTGAAGATATTGGCCAATTGCTTGTTAGTACGAACATGCTTAAGATTGATATCTCCTTTGGCAACATGATGTCGAATGAAATGATGTCGAACTTGAATATGCTTGGTTCGAGAATGTTGAACAGGATTATGTCCAATTTTAATAGCACTTTCATTGTCGCAAAGTAATGGAACATTTTTAACATGAATACCATAATCTTTAAGTGTTTGTGTCATCCATAGTAATTGTGCACAACAAGATCCAGCAGCAATATACTCAGCTTCGGCAGTAGATAGAGATACCGAGTTTTGTTTCTTGGAGGACGAACACACAAGAGATCTACCTAAAAATTGACAAGTACCTGAGGTGGATTTTCTATCAACCTCGTCACCGGCATAGTCCGAATCAGAGTAGCCAACAATATTAAAAGAAGATCCCTTCGGATACCAAATGCCAAAGTTTGGTGTTTGTATCAAGTATCTCACAATACGTTTCACAGCCAAAATATGACACTCTTTAGGTGAGACTTGATACCTAGCACACATGCAAACACTAAGCATAATATTAGGACGAGATGCACATAGATATAACAAAAAACCTATCATAGATCGATAAACGTTTTGATCAACCGGTTCATCCTCCTTGGTAAGGTCAACATGTCCACTAGTGGGCATAGGGGTTTTCATACCTTTGCAATCCTGCATGTTGAACTTCTTGATTAAGTCCTTGGTATACTTAGTTTGAGATATGAAAGTTCCTTCTCTTGATTGCTTGATTTGCAATCCAAGAAAGAATTTCAGCTCACACATCATAGACATCTCGTACTTCTCGGACATTAACCTTTCAAATCTTTCACTAAATTGAGGGTTAGTGGAACCAAAGATAATATCATCCACATAAATTTGGCATACAAATAATTCTCCATTAACTCTCTTAGTGAACAAGGTTGCATCAATTTTACCAATTTCAAAACCTTTCTCGATGAGAAATTTTGTTAAGCATTTATACCATGCACGAGGGGCTTGCTTAAGACCATAAAGAGCTTTGCGAAGCTTGTAAACATGATTAGGTTTCTTAGGATTCACAAAACCAGGTGGTTGCTTAACATAAACTTCTTCCTCTAGTTCATCATTTAAAAAGGCACTTTTGATGTCCATTTGATAAAGTGTGATATCATGGTGATTAGCATAAGCAAGAAGAATACGAATAGCTTCAAGTCTAGCAACGGGGGCGTAAGTCTCACCATAGTACATACCTTCGACTTGCGTATATCCTTGGGCTGCGAGACGAGCCTTGTTGCGTACAACTTGACCATCTTCTTCTGGGGAACGTCGCATGGGAAACAAAAAAATTCCTATGTTCACGCAAGACCTATCCATGGTGATGAGCATCTACGAGAGGGAGAGTGGATCTACATACCCTTGTAGATCGCTAAGCGGGAAGCGTTAAGAAACGCGGTTGGTGTAGTTGAACGTCTCCGCGATCCAAATCGCCGAGTGTCCCGCGATCTCTTCATGATCCGTCCCATGATCCAATCATGATCTTTCCCGCAAACTCATCATGATTCGTGCCATGATCTCATCACGATCTGTCTCGCGATCTCAATCACGGTCCTTCAGATCTAGCGCCGAACGGACGACACCTCCGCGTTCAGCACACGTACAGCTCGATGACGATCTCCGCCTTCTTGATCCAGCAAGAGGGGACGGAGAGGTAGAAGAGTTCTCCGGCAGCGTGACGGCGCCGCGGTGATGGTGGTGGGGCAGTTCCGGCAGGGCTTCGCCTAAGCACTGCAGAAAACCGATCTAGAGGAGAAACTATGCACTAGAGGAACGGGTAGCACGTGGCTGAAAAAAAAGTAGTGCAAAACCCTAAAACCTCTAGTATATATAAGAGGAATAAAGGAGGAGGCTTGTCCCTCAAGGGACCAGCCCTTGGTTCGGCCGAATCAAGGAGGAGAGGAGGACTCCTCCTCCAATCCTAGTAGGACTAGGATTCCTCCCTATTTTTCCTTTTTCCACCTTTTTCTCTTTGGGTTTTCTCTCCCAGCTGCATGGGCCTTGTGTGGGACTTCCACAAGCCCACTAAGGTCTGGTATTCACTCTCCCACAACCCATGTAGCCTTTTGGGTCGAAATACCCCTCCCGATGGTCTCCCGATACACTACCGGCACTCCCGGTACACTACCAATGAGCCCGAAACTTTTCCGACGACCAAAATAGGACTTCCTATATATCAATCTTTACCTCCGGACCATTCCAGAGCTCCTCATGACGTTCGAGATCTCATCTGAGAATCCTAACAACCTTCAGTCACCACCATACATAACTCTATACTACCGAAACGTCATCGAACCTTAAGTTTGCAGACCCTGCGGGTTCGAGAACTATGTAGACATGACCGAGACACCTCTATGGTCAAAAACCAATAGCGGGACCTCGACGCCCATATTAGTTCCTGCATATTCCATGAATATCTTTATCGGTCGAACCTCTATGTCAAGGATTCAGTTAATCCCGTATGATGTTCCCTTTGTTCTTCAGTATGTTACTTGCCCGAGATTCGATCGTCGGTATCTCCATACCTAGTTCAACCTCGTTACCGGAAAGTCTCTTTACTCGTTCCATAATACAAGATCCTGTGACTAACACTTAGTCACATTTCTTGCAAGGCTTATTGTGATGTTGTATTACCGAGTGGGCCCTGAGATACCTCTCCGTCACACAGAGTAACAAATCCCAGTCTTGATCCATGCCAACCCAACAGACACCCTCGGAGATACCTGTAGAGCACCTTTATAGTCACCCAATTACGTTGCGACGTTTGATACACACAAGGTACTCCTCTGGTGTCAGTGAGTTGCATGATCTCATGGTCATAGGAACAAATACTTGACATGCAAAAAACAGTAGCAATAAATTGACATGATCATATGCTACGTTTGTAGTTTGGGTCTTGTCCATCACATCATTCTCCTAATGACGTGATCCCGTTATCAAGTGACATCTCATGTCCATGACTAGGAAACCTTAACCATGTTTGATCAACGAGCTAGTCAATTAGAGGCATACTAGGGACATGGTGTTGTCTATGTATCCACACATGTATCTGAGTTTCCGATCAATACAATTCTAGCATGGATAATAAACGATTATCATGAACAAGGAAATATGATAATAACTAATTTATTATTGCCTCTAGGGAATATTTCCACCAGTCTCCCACTTGCACTAGAGTCAATAATCTAGTTCACATCACCATGTGATTCGCATTGTTATGAATCTAACACCCAATGAGTTCTGGGGCTCGATCATGCTTTGCATGTGGGAGAGGTCTTTTAGTCAACGGGTCTGCGACATTCAGATCCGTGCATACTTTTCAAATCTCTATGTCATACTGTAGACACTGCTACCACACTCCACTTGGAGCTATTCCAAATGGCTGCTCCACTATACGTATCCGGATTGCTACTAAGAGTCATACGGATTGGTGTTAAAGCTTGCATCGACGTAACTCTTTACGCCGAACTCTTTATCACCTCCATAATTGAGAAACATTTCCTTAGTCTTGTAGTTACTAAGGATAATCTTGACCGCTGTCTAGTGATCCACTCCTGGATCACTCTTGTACGCCTTGACAGACTCATGGCAGGGCACACACAGGTGCGGTACACAGCATGGCATACTATATAGAGCCTATGTTTAAAGCATAGGGGACGACCTTCGTCCTTTCTCTTTCTTCTGCCGTGGTCGAGATTTGAGTCTTACTCAACTTCACACCTTACAAATCAGGCAAGAACTCTTTCTCTGACTGATCCATTTTGAACTCTTTCAAAATCTTGTCAAGGTATGTACTGATTGAAAGTCTCATCAAACATCTTGATCTATCTCTATAGATCTTGATGCTTAACAATTAGGTTGCTTTATCTAGGTCTTCCTTTGAAAAACTCTTTTCAAACAACTGTTTATGCTTTCTAGAAATTCTACATCATTTTCGATCAATAATATGTCAACCACATATGATTATCAAAAATTCTATAGTGCTCCCACTCACTTTATTGTAAATACAAGTTTCTCATAAACTTTGTATAGACTCAAAAACTTTGATCACCTTATCAAAGCGTATATTCCAACTCCGAGATGCTTGCTCCATTCCATAGAAGGATCACTGGAGCTTGCACACCTCTTAGCATCCTTAGGACTGACAAAAACCTTCTGGTTGTATCTCATACAACCTTTCCTCAAGGAAGGAAACGATGTTTTGACATCCATCTGCCAGATTTCATAATTGAACAACGCAGTAACTGCTAACATAATTCCAAAAGACTTTTAGCATCGCTACGAGTGAGAAGGTCTCATCGTAGTCAACTCCTTGAACTTGGCGGAAACTTCTTTGCGACAAGTCGAGCTTTATAAATAGTGGCATTCACCATCAGCGTATGTCTTCATCTTAAAGGTCCATTTGTAGTCAACGACCAGCCATTCAATGGGCAAGTCTACCAAAGTCCATACTTGGTTTTCATACATGGATCCTTTCTTGGATTTCATGGCCTCTAACCATTTGTCGAAATCTGGGCCCATCATCGCTTCTCCACAGCTCGTAGGTTCATCGTTGTCCAACAACATGACCTCCAAGACAGGGTTGTCGTACCGCTCAGGAGCAGTACACATCCTTGTCGACCTACGAGGTCTGATAGTAACTTGATCCGAAGCTTCATGATCATCATCATTAACTTCCTTTTCAACTAACGCGGGCTTCACATAAACATCTTCCTGCGCTGCGCTACTCTCTGGTTGAACAAAGGTTCAACAACCTCATCAAGTTCTATCTTCCTCCCACTCAATTCTTTCGAGAGAAACTTTTTCTTGAGAAAGGACCCAGTTTTAGCAACAAATATTTTATGCTTGGATCTGAGATAGAAGGTTCACCCAACTGTTCTTAGGGTATTCTATGAAGATGCATTTGTCCGCTTTGGGTTCGAGCTCATTAGGTGAAAACATTTTCCACACAAGAGTTGCAGCCCCAAACATTAAGAAATGACAGCTTAGGTTTCTATCAAACCATAATTCACACGTTGTCATCTCAACGGATTTAGATGGTGCCCTATTTAAAGTGAATGTAGTTGTCTCTAATGCATAACCCCAAAATTATAGTAGCAAAACGATAAGAGAAATCATAGCACGCACCATATCCAATAGAGCACGAGTATGACGTTCGTACACACCATCACACTATGGTGTTCCAGGTGGTGTGAGTTGTGAAAAAACTTTCACATTGTCTAAAGTTGTATGCCAAACTCGTAACTCAGATATTCACCTCCACGATCATATTGCAGACATTTTTATCTTCTTGTCATGATGATCTTAAACTTCACTATGAATTTGCTTGAACCTTTCAAACCATTCAGACTTGTGTTTCGTTAAGTAAATATAAACTATATCTACTCAAATCATCAGTGAAGCTAAGAAAATAACGATATCCACCGCACGCTACAAGACTCATTGGATTGCATACATCAACATGTATCATTTCCAATAAATCACTTGCCCGCTCCATCAAACCAGAAAAAGGGGTCCTTGGCCATCTTGACCAAGAGGCATGGTTCGCATGTCTCAACCGATTCAAAATCGAATGAGTCCAAAGATCCATCAGCATAGAGTTTCTTCATGCGTTTTATACCAATATGACATTTAGCGGCAGTGCCACAAGTATGTGGTACTATTATTATTAACTTTGTATATTTTGGCATCAATGTTATGAACATGTGTATTACTATGATCAAGATTCAAAAAAACCATTCTCACTGGGTGCATGACCATTGAAGGTATTATTCATGTAAACAGAATAACCATTATTCTCTAACTTAAATGAATAACCGTGTTGCAATAAACACGATCTAATCACGTTCATGCTCAACGCAAAACACCAAATAACATTTATTTAGGTTCGTCACTAATCCCGAAGGTAGAGAGAGCGTGCGATGTTGATCACATTAACCTTGGAAACATTTCCAACACACCTTGTCACCTCACACTTAGCTAGTATTCGTTTATTTCGTAGATTTTAATTCAAGTTACTAACATTTAGCAACCGAACTGGTATCCAATACCCAGGTGCTACTAGGAGTACTCGCAAGGTACACATCATTAACACGTATATCAAATATACTTCTGTCGATGTTGCCAGCCTTCTTATCTACCAAGTATCTAGGGTTGTTTCGCTTAAGCGACCGCTCTCCTCATAATCGAAGCACTTAGTCTCGGGTTTGGGTTCAACTTTGGGTTGCTTCACTGGAGCAGCAACTGACTTGCTATCCATGAAGTTTCCCTCCTTGCTCTTGCCCTTCTCGAAACTAGTGGTTTGACTAACCATCAACACTTGACGCTCCTTCTTGATTTCTACCTTCCCGGTGTCAAACATCGCGAACAGCTCAGGGATCATTATTTCTATCCCTGGCGTTTTATAGTTCATCACCAATTTCTAGTAGCTTAGTGACAGTGACTTGGAGAACTATATCAATCACTATCTTATTTGGAAGATCAAATCCCACTCGATTCAAGCGATTGTAGCACCCAGACAATCTGAGCACATGATCAACGATTGACCTATTTTCCTTCATCTTGCAGACAAAGAATCTTGTTGGAGATCTCATATCTCGCAACACGGGCACGAACCTGAGATCCTAATTTCAGCTCTTAGAACATCTCATATGTTCCGTGACGTTCAAAACGTTTCGGAGCCTCAATTCTAAGTCGTAATGCATGACGCACTAAACTATCAAGTAGTCATTAGAACGTGTCTGTCAGATGTTCACAACATCTATAGACGACGCTGGAGGGGTTGGCGCACCGAGCGGTGCATTAAGGACATAAGCCTTCTATGCAGCAATGAGGACAATCCTCAGATTACGGACCCAGTCCGCAATATTGCTACCATCATCTTTCAACTCTATTTCTCTAGGAACATATAAAAATTGGGACTTCCTATATATGAATCTTTACCTCCAGAACATTCCGGAGCTCCTCGTGACGTCCGGATTCTCATCCGGGACTCCAAACAAACTTCGGTCACCACCATACATAACTCTACACTACCGAACGTCACCGAACCTTAAGTGTGCAGAGCCTGCGGGTTCGAGAACTATGTAGACATGACCGAGACACCTCTACGGTCGATAACCAATAGCAGGACCTGGATGCCCATATTGGTTCCTACATATTCTACAAAGATCTTTATCGGTCGAACCTCTATGTCAAGGATTCAGTTAATCCCGTATGATGTTCCCTTTGTTTTTCGGTATGTTACTTGCCCGAGATTCGATCGTCGGTATCTCCATACCTAGTTCAACCTCGTTACCGGCAAGTCTCTTTACTCATTCCATAATACAAGATCCCATGACTAACACTTAGTCACATTTCTTGCAAGGCTTATTGTGGTGTTGTATTACCGAGTGGGCCCTGAGATACCTCTCCGTCACACAGAGTAACAAATCCCAGTCTTGATCCATGCCAACCCAACAGACACCCTCGAAGATACCTGTAGAGCACCTTTATAGTCACCCAGTTACATTGCGACATTTGATACACACAAGGTACTCCTCCGATGTCAGTGAGTTGCATGATCTCATGTTCATAGGAACAAATACTTGACATGCAGAAAACAGTAGCAATAAACTGACACGATCATATGCTACGTTTGTAGTTTGGGTCTTGTCCATCACATTATTCTCCTAATGACGTGATACCATTATCAAATGACATCTCATGTCCATGACTAGGAAACCTTAACCATCTTTGATCAACGAGCTAGTCAATTAGAGGCATACTAGGGACATGGTGTTGTCTATGTATCCACACATGTATCTGAGTTTCCGATCAATACAATTCTAGCATGGATAATAAACGATTATCATGAACAAGGAAATATGATAATAACTAATTTATTATTGCGTCTAGGGCATATTTCCAACATCTTTGTCTTGTTTGTTCTGAAACACCCATTTGGTTCCGATGATGTTGTGCTCATCTTTGGGTTTCTCCACGAATGTCCACACTTTGTTCCTCTCGAAGTTGTGTAGCTCTTCATGCATTGCATTCACCCAATCCGCGTCTTGAAGAGCTTGTTCTAACTTTAAGGGCTCAATGCTAGAGATGAAAGAATAATGCTCATAGAAGTTAGCTAGATGGGGTTTAGAGCGAGTGATTCTCCCTATTTGTATATCACCAACGATTTGGTTTAGGGGATGGTTCTTTGTCACTTGAGCTCGAACACGGGTCAACTTCCGATTGTTGAATGGTGGAGCTTCTTCTTCTTCATTATCATCTCGTTCATCTTCGTTGTTGTTGAAGGTGGCGTTCCCTTGAGGTGGTGGTGAAGGTGGTTGTGGTGGATCTTCATGATGCACCTCCTCCTCTTCATCATCTTGTCGAGTACCGCTTGTGGATGTCTCCATGTTGTGTTAAGGTTCACCTTGACGTGAGGTAGGGGCTTCCACTTGAGTTAATGAAGTACTTTCTTTCACCTCCATGGGACGAATCTTGCCAATGGGTAGATCTAGTATGGCTTCCGAAGGATCCTTATCACCTACATCATTTGGCAATTGTTCGACTTGCGAACCATTAGATTCATCAAACTTCACATCTACCGTCTCTTCAACTTTTCGAGTGAAGTTGTTGTAGACACATTAAGTGTGAGAGTTCGATCCGTAATCAAGTAGGAATCCTCCATGAGATTTAGGAGCAAATTTAGTATGGCGATGTTTATCAAGAATGTAGCACTTTGAGCCAAATACCCAAAAGTATCTGACTTGGGATTTTTTACCGGTGAGTAGCTCGTATGCCGTTTTGCCGAGAAGCTTGTGCAAGTAAAGTCGGTTTGTGGCATGACATGTTGTTTCAACGGCTTCTGCCCAAAAGTGTCTTGGCGTCTTGTATTCATCAAGCATCATTCTTGCCATCTCAATGAGCGTTCAGTTCTTCCTCTCAACAACTCCATTTTGTTGAGGTGTGTATGTAGCCGAGAACTCATGTGAGACACCTTCTTCATCAAGAAAGTTATCCACATGTGTGTTCTTGAACTCCGATCCGTTATCACTCCGAACCTTCTTGATCTTCACTTCAAACTGATTTTGCGCTTTGCAAGCGAAGTTCTACAAGATATTTTGAACCTTTGACTTATCATCAAGAAAGAATACCTACATAAATCTGGAAAAAATCATCAACTATAACTAGACCATAGGAATTTCCATCGAGACTCTTGTAAGCATTGGGACCAAAAAGATCCATGTGGAGTAAATCGAGTGGTCTCCTAGTAGTCATGATATTCTTAACGGGATAACTTCCACCTACTTGCTTTCCAGCTTGACAAGCACTACAAATCTATCTTTTTCATAGATAACATCATTAAGTCCAAATATATGATCACCTTTGATTAGCTTATCTAGATTTCGCATGCCTACATGTCCAAGTCTTCTATGCCAAAGCCAACCTTTAGAAGATTTTGCAATTAAACAAGTGCGAGGCTTGGATCTTTTAGTGAAATCAACAATGTATAAATCACCTCTACGGAAACCGGTAAAGACCATTTTATGATTATATGATGAAACACTTGGCAATCATTTTCCATAAATTAAACATTGAAACCAAAGTCAGCAAGTCTAGATACGGAAAGAATATTATATCCAAGGGATTCAACAAGCATGACGTTTTGAATAGAGCTATCATGAGATATGGCCACCTTACCAAGGCCAAGTACCTTACCCTTAGAGTTGTCTCCAAAGGCCACGTACCGTCGAGGACCTTGATTAGGCGTGATATCTTGGAACATGTCTCTATCACCAGTCATATGATCCGTACATCCACTATCAAGAATCCACTATTTTCCTCCGGACATGTAATCTCTAAAGTTTGCCATAAGACTCATATTCTTCATGATCTTCTCATACTCGATGTTGAACAACTCATCTTCTTCATAATAGCCATGTTCCACATTGTCATCATCAAGTGGGAACTCGTCGTCATAAAGAACAAGAGATTCATTAGAATAGTGATTATGACAATGCTCAAGTTTATGAATGTGAATGGCTTCAAAGATAATGTTGTTGATAGTGGTGACATATCCTTTAGCACGCATAAGATCACAGAGCTCAAATAGACATTTATCAAAGTTTGGATCGCTAGGCTTCATTTTGTGAAAAGCAATAGTTTTATGAAGAATTTCATCAAGATTTCCTAAGAAAAGATTTGGATATCATTTCTCCAAATCAGTCCATAAGGTATGGGCACATGCAAAGTTCTTCATTTGAGAAGGCACGAATCTTGGTAAACCTCTAACAATAAGATTAACAGTTCTTAGGTTACCAAGCATGTTAATTTCCTCTTCGTGTGTGGGATGCAACTCATCAATGGGGAGCACATAGGGTTGTTCAATATATTTAGTCAAATGGAATCTATTAAATAGATCAATCATGGCACTCTTCCATTGACTATAGTACTCTCCATTAAGAATGGGCACTATACAACTCAAACTCTCCATTCTAGACACATCCATCTTCCTCCATGGTGATTAAACCAAAGCAATGGAGACCGAAGATCTGATACCACTTGTACGATCAAGAGAGGCGTGTCTAGAGGGGGGTGAATAGACTACTAGAAGAAATTTAAAACCTAACCTTTTACCAAGTTGTTTGGTTGGCAGATTTTAATGGTTTCAACAAGTCTAGACAGTCTAACGGCCCTACACATGCAAGTCTACGAGTATGGCAGCAAAAAGTAAAGACATTGCACATGTAAGTAAAGAGATGGGATAGGAAGATCAAACACAAGTGATGACATGATGATTTTTCCTGTGGTTTCGATAGGTGGTGCTATCGTACGTCCACGTTCATGGAGTCTTCAACCCACGGAGGGTAACGGTCGCGAGAGTCCACAGAGGGTTCCACAAAGAAGCAACCTTGACTATTCCATGCGGCTTCCGTCCATGAAGGACTAGCCTCACTATGGGTAGATCTTCAAGAAGTAGGCGATCTCCTTGCCCTTACAAACTTCTTGGTTCACTCCACAACACGAAGTAGGAGGCTCCCAAGTGACACCTAACCATCTAGGAGGCACCACCCTCCAAAAGGTAATAGCCTCGGTAATGACGATGAACTCCTTTCTCTTGTGCTTCAAGATGATAGACTCCTCAACACACAATCTCTCTCATAGATTTGGCTTGGTAGAAGAGATGGGATTGGTGGAAAGCAACTTGGGGAGGCTAGAAATCAAGATCCATATGGTTGGAGTGGAAGATCTTGACCTCAACACAAGGGTAGGTGGTTCTCTCTCAGAAAACTGAGTAGGATAGGTATGGAATAGTTCTGAGTGCTTCTCTGTCAAGCGGGTGGTGGTGAAGGGGTATATATAGGCATCTCCAAAAATCCAACCGTTACAAACAATAAGTCAGACTCGGTGACACCAAAGTGTAAAACTCGGTGGTACCAAAGTGACAAAAAGTGGCAACTTTTGAATCTCGGATGGACCGACATATAACTCTCGGTTGCACCGACAAGGTGACCAACGGTGAGAATTACCAAACTCGGTGATGCTGATTCACCATTCTCGGTCGGACCAAAAATGAGAATTTCCATAACAGAAAGTTGGCAATCAAACTCGGTGGCACCGAGTGAAGTGTCGGCTGCATCGAAGTGTTAGGGTTTGGCTGAGTCTGTCTAGGGTTTGGAACTCGGTGGCACCGGGATAGTAAAGTTGGTTGCATCGATTTGGTATATTTGGCTTAGGACAGACTTTGGTGGGAGAGAAATGTGGATGTCTTGGTGACTGTCACTTGTGCACGTTTGAGCATATTGTTCACCATCAAAACTTTACCCCCTTTTAATAGTATTGGCTTTCCTATAGACTCAAAGTGATTTCTCACAAATATGAAATGTAGAGTCCTCTTGATTGAAGCTTGACCAACCTATTTCCTTGCATCTTGGGGTAATTCCACAATCTCCTCAACCTTTTTGCCAACTCAGATCTTCATGGACTATCATCTGAAATATACTAGATAGAGGTGTTAGTCCAAGAGACAATGTATGTTGTCATGAATTATCAAAACCACCAAGGGAGCATATTGTGCTTTCAAAGCTTTATTAATATAGATGAATCATATGGAGTGTTTACCCTCTCTATCTAGTTGTGATGAATTGAGTTTTTCCTTTGAAGTTTACTTATCGAATTGAGTCCTTAAGGATTCGACACACTTGATGTATGTCTTGCGATGGGATATCTATGGTGACAATGGGATGTTCTATTGATCCACTTGATGTATGTTTAGGTGATCAACTTGCGGGTTCCATGACCTTTGGAACCTATGCATAGGGGTTGGCACACGTTCTAATCTTGAAGTTCCGGTAGAAACTTTGAGGCACTCTTTGAAGTTCTTTGTGTTGGAATAATAAATCTGAAATTGTATGATGCATATCGTATAATCAAGCCCACAGGTACTTGTGGTGACATTGGAGTATCTAGGTGACATTAGGGTTTTGGTTGATGCGTATCTTAAGGTGTTATCTTAGTACGAACTCTAGGGCTGTTTGTGACACTTATAGGGACAGCTCATAAGATTGATGATAAAAGATAACTTTGAGGTGGTTTAGTACCCTACAATAATTTCTACGTTTGTTCTCCGCTATTTGTAACTTTGGAGTGAACTCTTTGTCGCAAGAGAGGTATTTACATATGATTCAATTATGCCAATATTGTTGAGAGAAATTGCACTAGTGAAAGTATGGACCCTAAGCCTTGTTTCCAAGAATTTATACAACGTTTTTCTTGCCGTTTACTATTTGTTACCTTTCTGTTTTTATATTTTCAGATTACAAAAAACTATATCTACCATCCATATTGCACTTGTATCACCATCTCGAAATTTACCATTGTATTGGGTGTGTTGGGGACACAAGAGACTCTTTGTTATTTGGTTGTAGGGTTGTTCGAGAGAGACCATCTTCATCCTACGCCTCCCACGGATTGATAAACCATAGGTCATCCACTTGAGGGAAAATTGACACTGTCCTACAAAACTCTGCGCTTGGAGGCCCAACACGAGTCTACAAGAAGAAGGTTGTGTAGTAAATATCAAGCTCCTTTCTGGCGTCGTTGCCGGGGAGGTGAGTGCTTGAAGGTATATATTTAGATCTTGAAATCAAATCTTTTAGTTTCTTGTTTTTCACTAGTTTGGTTTTATAAAATAAAACTACAAAAAATGGAATTGAGGTTGCCTCATATGCTTCATCTTTTTAATGACTTTCGTGAAAATGATGGAAAGGAAAATTGTGCTCAAGTGTTAGAATAAAAAGTTATAAAAAACTTTGGCACTAAATATTTGAGGTATGAGCATGATAGTGATATTGTTAGTATGAATTCTCTGAATATTCATGATGCTAATGATATGCAAAGCCACAAGCTTGGGGATGCTATGTTTGATGAAGATGATATTTTTAGCCCCCCAAGTTTTGAGGAGCAAAACTATTATGATTATGACATGCCTCCGATCTATGATGATTATTGTGATGACACGTATGCTATAAAGAGTAATGGTAACCATGAAACTTTTAATCATGATTTTAATATTCAAAGTGGTTATGTCAATCAAGTATGTCATGATAGTTATTTTGTTGAGTTTGCTCCCACTATTTTGAATGAGAAGAAAATTGCTTATGTGGAGAGTGACAATTTTTCTATGCTTGTGCATCATCAAAATAATGATTTATGTTCTGGTTATATTGTGGAATTTCTTCATGATGCTACTGAAAATTATTATTAGGGAGGAACATATGCTTATAGGAATTGCAATAATATCAAGTTTCCTCTCTATGTTTTCAAAGTTTTGAAGTTATGCTTGTTTTGCCTTCCAATGCTAGATGATTATTATTACCACAAATTGTTTGATAACAAAATCCTTATGCATAGTAATTGGGTTAGAATTAAATGTGATTGTCATGAGATTCATGATGCTCTTTTGCATGTCTCAGTTACTATTCCTATGTGAGCATCATTGAAATCATCATGCCTAGCTAAAAGGCATTAAATAAAAGTGCATGTTGGGAGACAACCCAACACTTTTACTTTATGTTTTTATGTGTTCACATGATTAAACTACTGTATTAATAATGTTTTGTGTCTTTTATTTCAATAAAGTGCCAAGTAAAGCCTTTGGGATAGTGTGGATACTTGCTTGTTTGATTCTGTGCAAAAACAGAAAGTTTTGCATCCAGTATATGAATTATCTGATTTTACTGGAGCGTCAAAAAAATCTGAAATTTTTACAAAAACTTTATATGAAAATTTCATGAGGTTTCATAATTTTTAGAGTCAGGGTAGTTTGGTGATCATTCAGATCTTTACAGATAGTTCTGTTTTTGACAGATTCTGTTTTGCATGCATAGTTTGCTTGTTTCAAGTGTTCCTATAGCTTATATTGAGTAATATAAATTGTGGGAATGATGTAATACAGTATTTATAATGTGGGAACAATTATGAATCTTTTCTTGACGGTACCTAAGTGAATGATCTATATTTACTACACTAACCCATCTCACAAAGTTCCGTTAAGTTTTGTGTGATTGAAGTTTTCAAGTTTTGGGTGAGACACCGATATGAGAAGAATAAGGAGTGACAAGAACCTAATATTGGGGATTCCCAACGCACCCCCAAGGTAATATCCAAGGAAGACTCAAGCGCCTAAGCTTGGGGATGCCCCGGAAGGCATCCCCTCTTTCATCTTCAACACTATCGGTATATCTCACTTGGAGCTATATTTTTATTCGTCACATAATATGAGTTTTTCTTGGAGCGTTATTTTATTTGGTTGTTATATGTTAGGTGTTATTTATTATCTTGTTTTAAAATAAAAAGTTCCAAGAATTGCCTTTAGGATGCTTGAATTGCATGCTTGAGATGTGCTGTGTAAAAACAGAAACTTTGGCTGTAGTGTTTAAATTTTCATATTTTACTGGAACGTGGAAAGTTTCTGAAATTTTTATACAGTATGTTCATATAAATTTAATAGAATTTCTTAAATTTTCATAATCATTTGAATTACATAAGTACACTATGTTCATAAATTTCTACAGACTGTTCTGTTTAGACAGATTGCTGACATAGTTTCGTTATCTACTTATCCTATAGTTTCCATAGCCTATATTGGTAGATATAAATTGTGGAAATGATAGTATAAAGTACATAATGTTTTAAAATTATTATGCAACTTGTCTTTGCAGTACATAAAGAGTTGATTTATTATTATGTGTACTGACCTATCTCATGAGTTCTTTTTGAGCTTTGTGTGGATGAAGTTTCTGAGTATAAGTGAAACCGTGGTATAAGAGGATTGAACGAGATACAAAAGCTCAAGCTTGGGGATGCCCAATGAACCCCAAGTAAATATTTCAAGAACTCTCAAGCATCTAATCTTGGGGATGCTACGCATCCCACCTCTCTTCATCAACAATTATCGGTTAGCCTATGTTGAGCCTAATTTTTTATTCGTTCACATAATGTGTGCTATTCTTCGAGTGCTATTTTTCTTTTGCTTGTTGTTGAATAAATTACTTAAGATCTGAAAATATTTATTGAGGGAGATAGAGTCCTCACATAGCGACTTAATTGTTTGAATACTCATTGATCTTCACTTATATCTTTTGAGCTAGGCAATGTTCCTCTAGTGCTTCACTTATATCTTTTTAGAGCATGGTGATGTTATATTTTATAGAAATTATTGAACTCTCGTTCCTCACTTATATTATTTTGAGAGTTTATTAAAACAGCATGGTAATTTGTTTAGGTTATGAATTTAGTCCTAATATAATGGGCATCCAAGAGGGATATAGTAAAAACTTTCATATTAAGTGCATTAAAAACTATGAGAAGTTTGATTCCTTGCATATAGTTTTGAGATAATAGAGATGGTAATATGTTAGTCATGCTAGTGAGTAGTTGTGAATTGGAAGATATACTTGCGTTAAAGCTTGTGATTCCCGTAGCATGCACGTATGGTGAATCGTTATGTAACGAAGTCGGAGCATGACTTGTTTAATGATTGTCGGCCTTTGTGTGAGGGTCAGGAGCGTGCTATGGTTAAATCCAACCAACATCTCCCCTAGGAGCATGCGTATAATGCTTTGTTTGATAACTAATAGACTTTTGCAATAAGTATGTGAGTTCTTTATGACTAATGTGAGTCCATGGATTATACACACTCTCACCCTTCCATCTTTGCTAGCCTCTCTAGTACCGCGCAACTTTCGCCGGTACACCAAACCCTCCTTCCTCAAAACAGCCACCATATATTCCTCAAAACAGCCACCATACTACCTATTATGGAATTTCCATAGCCATTCCGAGATATATTTCCATGCAACTTCCACCACGTAGTTTTTCATGACTTGCATCATCACTTCATATTGCATATAGAGTCATACTTTGTCATAGGTATCGAGTTGTAGTTTTTATTTTTTGAGTTATAAGTAAATAAAAGTGTGATGATTTTTCATTAATAGAGTATTGTCCCGTGAGAGAAAATGACGAAGGAAGATATGACTCCCTCACAAGTTGGGATGAGTACCCGGACTTGACAAAAAAATAAAATAGGCCAGCGAAGCCCAAACAAAAAAACAGGCCAAAGAAGCCCACCAAAAGAAAAAAAGAAAAAGAAAAAATGAGAGAAAGAGAGAAGGGACAATTGCTACTACCTTTTTCCACACTTGTGCTTCAAAGTAGCACCATGATCTTCATGATAGAGAGCCTCCCATTTTTTCACTCTCATATAACTAGTGTATATCCATTATGCACGACCACTTAGTTTTCTTTTTTGAGCTTTCATACACTTATAACTCTAAGTGCATTTGTTGCATGGCAAATCCTACTCACTCACATTGATATGTATTGATGGGCATCTCCGTAGCCCGTTGATACGCCTAGTTGATGTGAGACTATCTTCTCCTTTTTCTCCTTGCACCTCCTCCATATTATATTCCACCTATAATGCTATATCCATGGCTCACGCTCATGTATTACGTGAGAGTTGAAAAGGTTTGTGAACACCAAAAGTGTGAAACAATTGCTTGACTTGTTCATCGGGGTTGTGCATGATTTATATACTTTGTGTGGTGAAGATGGAGCATAGCCAGACCATATGATTTTGTAGGGATAACTTTCTAAGACCATGTTATTTCGAAAGGACACGACTACCTTGTTGGTGTGCTCGAAGTATTACTGTTTTTATGTGAATATTAGACTATTGTTTTGAATCTTACGGATCTGCATATTCATGCCACAATAAAGAATATTCCATGGATAAATATGTTAGGCAGCATTCCACATCAAAAATTCTGTTTTTATCATTTACCTACTCGAGGATGAGCAGGAATTAAGCTTGGGGATGTTGATACGTCTCCAACATTTCTACAATTTTTCCTTGTTTCATGCTGCTATATTATCATTCTTGGATGTTTTACAATCATTTTACCACAACTTTATATTATTTTTGGGACTAACCTATTAACTTAGAGCCTAGTGCCAGTTCCTGTTTTTTTCCTTGTTTTTGAGTTTTATAGAAAAGGAATGTCAAACGGAGTCCAAATGGAATAAAAATTTACGGTGATTTTTTTGGACTAGAAGAGACCCACGGAGCATCAGAGTTGGGCCAGAAGACCCACGAGGCAGTCACAAGCCTTAGGGGCGTGACCACCACCCCCTGGCCGCGCCCTACAGGCTTGTGACACCCTCGTGGCCCATCCGGACTTATTTCCACCGCCATAAATTCCTATAAATACCAAAAACCCCAACGCAGAACCTAGATCGGGAGTTCCGCCGCTGCAAACCTCCGGAGCCACGAAAAACCAATCGGGAGCCCGTTCCGGCACCCTGCCGGAGGAGGAAACCATCACCGGAGGTCATCTTCATCATCCCGACGCTCTCCATGACGAGGAAGGAGTACTTCACCCTCGGGGCTAAGGGTATGTACCCGTAGCAATGTGTTTGATCTCTCTCTCTCGTGTTCTTGAGATGACATGATCTTGATGTACCGCGAGCTTTATTAATATATATGAATCATATGTAGTGTTTCCCCTCTCTATCTAGTTGTGATGAATTGAGTTTTCCGTTTGAAGTTTACTTATCGGACTGAGTCTTTAAGGATTCGAGAACACTTGATGTATGTCTTGCGATGGGATATCTGTGGTGACAATGGGATGTTCTATTGATCCACTTGATGTATGTTTAGGTGATCAACTTGTAGGTTCTGTGACCTTGGGAATCTATGCATAGGGGTTGGCCCACGTTCTTATCTTGACGTTTCGGTAGAAACTTTGAGGCACTCTTTGAAGTTCTTTGTGTTGGATTAATAAATCTGAAATTGTATGATGCATAACGTATAATCAAGCCCACAGGTACTTGTGGTGACATTGGAGTATCTAGGTGACATTAGGGTTTTGGTTGATATGTATATTAAGGTGTTATCTTAGTACAAACTCTAGGGCTGTTTGTGACACTTATAGGGACAGCTCATAAGATTGATCGGAAAAGATAACTTTGAGGTGGTTTCGTACCCTACAATAATTTCTACGTTTTTCTCCGCTATTTGTAACTTTGGAGTGAACTCTTTGTCGCAGGAGAGGTATTTACATATGATTCAACTGTGCCAATATTGTTGAGAGAAATTGCACTAGTGAAAGTATGGACCCTAGGCCTTGTTTCCAAGCATATGCTTGCCGTTTACTATTTGTTACCTTGTTGTTTTTATATTTTCAGATTACAAAAAATTATATCTACCATCCATATTGCACTTGTATCACCATCTCTTCGCCGAACTAGTGCACCTATACAATTTACCATTGTATTGGGTGTGTTGGGGACATAAGAGACTCTTTGTTATTTGGTTGCAGGGTTGTTTGAGAGATACCATCTTCATCCTACGCCTCCCACGGATTGATAAACCTTAGGTCATCCACTTGAGGGAAAATTGCCATTGTCCTACAAAACTCTGCGCTTGGAGGCCCAACATGAGTCTACAAGAAGAAGGTTGTGTAGTAGACATCAGCAATCCCTACTCACTCACATTGATATCTATTAATGGGCATATCCATAGCCCGTTGATACGCCTAGTTGATGTGAGACAATCTTCTCCTTTTCCTTCACAACCTCCACCATATTCTATTCCACCTATAGTGCTATATCCATGGCTCACGCTCATGTATTGCGTGAGAGTTGAATTTTTTTGAGAAAATAAAAGGTGTGAAACAATTGGTTGACTTGTCATTGGGTTTGTGCATGATATAAATACTTTGTGTGGGGAAGATGGAGCATAGCCAGACCATATGATATTGTGGGGATAACTTTCTTTTGCCATTATATTTTGAAGAGATACAATTGCTTTGCTAGTATGCTTGCAATATTATTGTTTTATGTCAACATTAAGCTTTTGTTTTGAGTCTTATGGATCTGAACATTTATGCCACAATAAATAATATTACATGGATAAATATGTTAGGTAGCATTCCACAAAAAAAATTATGTTTTTATCATTTACATACTCGAGGACGAGCAGGAATTAAGCTTGGGGATGCTTGATACGTCTCCAACGTATCAATAATTTTTTATTGTTCCATGCTATTATATTATATGTTTTGGATGTTTTATATGCATTAATATGTTATTTTATATTATTTTTGGGACTAACCTATTAATCTAGAGCCTATTGCGAGTTTCTGTTTTTTCCTTGTTTTGGGGTATTGTAGATAAGGAATATTAAACGGAGTCCAAACGGAATAAAATCTTCACGATGATTTTTTCTAGACCAGAAGACACCTACCAGGCTTGGAGTGCAAGGCAAGGGACCTGTCAGGAGGTCATAAGCCAGGGGACGCGGCCACCCCTCCTGGTCGCGCCTGGCAGGCTTGTGACCCCATGGCAGGACTCCCAACCCTAATCTTTGTCCTATAAATACCCAAATATATCCCCATCACCAAAAAGAGCCACGAAAATACTTTTCCACCGCCAGAAGCCTCCGTTCCCGAGAGATCCAATCTTGGAGCCTCTTCCAATAATCTGTCGGAGGGGGATTCGATCACGGAAGGCATCTACATCAAATCCATTGCCCCTCCGATGATGCGTGAGTAGTCCACCATAGACCTACAGGTCCATATCTAGTAGTGGCCTCTTCTCTCTGTTTGTGCTTCAATACCATGTTCTTCATGATCTTCATGGAGATCTATCTGATGTAATACTCTTTTGCGGTGTGTTTGTCGAGATCCAATGAATTGTGGGTTTATGATTAGCTTATCTATGAATATTATTTGGTTCTTCTTTGAATTCTTATATGCATGATTTCATATCTTTGTAAGTCTCTTCGAGTTATTGATTCGGTTTGGCCAATTAGATTGGTAATTCTTGCAATGGGAGAAGTGCTTAGTTTTGGGTTCAATCTTGTGGTGTCCTCACCCAGTGACAAAGTAGGGGTAGCGAGGCATGTATTTTATTGTTGCCATCAAGGGTAAAAAGATGGAGTTTTCATCATATTGCTTGAGTTTATCCATCTACATCATGTCATCTTACTTAATGCGTTACTCTATTCTTCTTGAACTTAATACTCTGGATGCAGGCAGGAGTCGGTCGATGTGTGGAGTAATAGTAGTAGATGCAGAATCGTTTCGGTCTACTTGACACGGACGTGATGCCTATATGCATAATCATTGCCTTGGATATCGTCATAATTATTTCCTTTTCTATCAATTGCTCGACAGTAATTTGTTCACCCACCGTGTAATTTTCCTTCAAGAGAGAAGCCTCTAGTGAAACCTATGCCCCCCGGGTCTACTTTCCATATTATATTTCCAGACTATATACCAAAACTATCTTGCTGCAATTTATTTACTTTTTACTTTCTGCAATCTTTTACATCAATCTCTATCAGATCTAATCCTTGCAAATAACCGTGAAGGGATTGATAACCCCTTTATAGCATTGGGTGCAAGAGTTTGATTGTTTGTGTAGGTGCATCCATTGGTGCCTTGCTTGTTCCTCCTACTGAATTAATACCTTGGTTCTCATCAACTGAGGGAAATACTTATCTACTTCATTGCATCACCCTTTCCTCTTCAAGGGAAAACCAACGCAAGCTCAAGAGGTAGCAAGCCCTTGGATCAAGTGAGACCACCTACATCCATGGAGGAGTCTTGAGGAGTGCTCTATAGAGCTCTATAAATACCTCTCCAACCCTAGTCGCCGTTGTCACCACGTCTTTCCTCTAAGATCATTATCCATCGTTGCTCCATATCCACCCCTGTAGAACAAGGGACAAGACCAAGTGAAGAATAGGAGGCTCCACCACCGCGCGCACCGACCTTCGGCTGGTGCCATCTCCATCGCGCCAGCTCCACCAGTGCCATCCTCCATGACGACCACGTCGATGCCATCACCATGAACATCATCACCATCGACGCCGTTGTCTCCATCACTACCATGCCTCCTCCCTTCACCGACTCGATGACCTATAACTTCACCCGAACTATTATGTCATTCAATTACATGTTTGAGTAGTTGTACTAGTTATGGGGAAATGGATGAACTATATATGCGACAAGTTATCCTCTTGTTCATGTTTGAGTTAGAAACCCTCACGAATGTTGAGAGGAGGCCTCACTCGCATTATGATCATGATTGCCCGTGAAGCATATTACTATCATTGTAGAGGTTAGGATATCAAGATAATTAGAGGTGAAAGTAAAAGCCTCAATTTCACGTCTTTGAAAATAGTAGGGGAGTAGCAAGTTAACCTACATCCGTTGCACCGACAGGAAAAACCTTAATTAACCGTCAGTGATAACCGACATGGGAAAACTACAATTGGTGGTCATAAAGTCTACATATATCATAACTGGGGACAATCCACTTATGTACATGAGAAGTGGATTGGAGATATAGTAGTCAGTGATGATTTTGCAACCCTCAAGAACACTTTATTTCTCGAGCACCATTGTTAGTAACTTATTTGTCTTTCAATTCCTGATTTCACCTTCTTGTTTGTAGTAAAAAATCTCCTTTGTACCCCGTTCCCCTAACATCTTATAGAGTAGAGTATTTCTAAACTCCGTTTGGGGTGCGTACGAAGTTGTGTAAGTGATAGTGCAGTTGTGGGTTTGTAGTTGCTATCTTTTCACTCCATGTGGGTTCGACACTTACTTATCGTGAAAGAGATATAACAATCATGTACACTTGCAGAACATCAAATGCGTCACTAGAGAGTTTTGGGAGAGGTCATGTGACTACCCCAAGTTGGAGGATGTAGTTTGTAAGGTGAATTAGCCATCGACTCATAGCGCCTCCCCACCGTGCACCACTACTTTGCCAGTATGTCGATGGGCGCTCTGATAGAAATGGACGATGCAATAACAGAGGGATACAAAGTTTTTGCCTTCTCCCGCATTAAGAATGCACATGCATTCGTTGAGTGCATGATAGCGGAAGTGAAAGCAGCCAAAGCATTCCCCGTCCACGAGGTCGCTATCAGAAGGAAGCGCTGGTAGTTGAGGTCGTAGGAAATGTTCAAATACTTATTGAAATTCTCTTTGAAATTCTTGTTGGGATAGCTCACGACCGGGTCGTGGCCTATGGGCAGGGCAGAGCTAGGATTTAGACATAGGGGGGCCAAGCCAAGGTAGTGAAAAAATCCAGTGTGAAAACAAACTATCATTTCATTATGTATCATGTTTATGAAAACACCTTTAAATTTGTGTTACTACCTTTTTTACTTAAAACAAATGTATTAGCTTAAATTTTTATATAAGGTCGGTATTAAGATCAGAAAATTAGTAATTTTGTTGGAAGATAGAACTGCTAATTATCTTTCAATGTGTATTATCACCATGCAATGTCGGCATCTCCCAGTTTACTTCAAGATCTCAAAGCAACATGCTTAAAAGTGAATCCATCTTTATAATGTTTGGCGACATTTCTCTGTTCATAGCTGCCAGACTACAAGTCTTATAATTAGCATCACCTGTTAAACAACCAGAAGAACAAAATCTAGGTAATTTTTTTGACACGTACAAGATAAAAATTGTGAGAGATTAGTAGCAGTAGACAGTAACATATAGTGCTAACCTTGGCTAGTGGCCTTGTTTGTTTGCTGGAGGAGTGTGGCCATATGGATAGGCAGATCGCTATCACGACACCTTCTTAGGATTTAAATTGGATTGCAAGTAGGCAAGAGGCAGCAGCCAATAGGGGCGAAGGGCGACCGCGATGCACCACTAATCACATATCAATCACAAGAGAGCCGATGCTTACGATTTAGATCTGGTTGCAAGTAGAAGGGTAGGAGGCAGCTGCAGGGGCGAATGGCGGCTGAGATAACTCGCTAATCAGTCGGCACAATACACATTAGGAAGCCAACCGTAACAACATCTTGTCATGGGTGGGCTTCTCCATGGGCCTCTTTCTATTATTTTTTATTGACGATGGAGGGATATAAGCGGGGGCCAAGTACACATAACCAACTGTATTACAACTGATTACCTACTAGCAGTTGAACGTTTGTTTGATTGATAGGGGGGTGTTGGTGTCAAAATCGGCAGATCTCGTGTAGGGGGTCCCGAGCTATGAGACTAGAATCGATGGTAACAGGAGACGAAGGAGACGATGTTTACCCAGGTTCGGGCCCTCCTGTGGAGGTAATACCCTACGTCCTGCTTGATTGTATTGATGATATGTAGGTTACAGAGTCGATCTACCTCGAGATCAAATAGCTAAACCCTAGATGAGTTGTCCTCTGTCTACAAACTAAAACCCTGCGGCTTATATAGATGCCGAGGGTACCTAGGGTTTACACATAGTCGGTTACACATAGAAGGGATAAACATGCCTATTCACTACTCCAAACATGGAGGACATGCCATGATTCCCAAAGCTTCCTTCCTGGAGACAGGGTCTTTGATCGATCCAATGCTCGGCAAGCAGCCCATACAGTCCGGCCCATAAGAAATAGGTCGACCTCTCGAGGACCCCTTACACCAGGACTCCCTCAGTAGCCCCCAAACTTGCCTCCAACGTCAAGGGTCTTAGCTCCAGCTACTTCGTGTAATCAGAGTCTTCGGCTTGCGAGGCGAGTTCTTCCCTCCAAGTTTAGTTCGGCCTCCGATGACAGGTAGTTTTCCGATTAGAGGCTCGTCCGAACACTGTGAATAACTTAACCCCAGAGGCCAAGCATCAAGGAGCAAATAGAATTCCCTGACAACCTTTCTAACGAAAGGTCGCGGCCCACCATGATCGTTGGACCAGTTGCAAAAACTCGAACCGTGGTTCGAGGCCGTTTTCATCAGCACGATGCATCAATGCACAGATCGTGCTCCGTTTCACACGGGGTATGTTTAATCATGCGCGCATAATGGCACACACATCTTGGGAAGCGGAGCGATATGCACGCAGGAAAGGGAGGCTGAACAGCGATAAGCCTCATAAAAGGGAAAGAAAACCCCAAGGCCTAAACACGCTTCCCATTCGCACCCTCTACTTCCCGAATATCCTGAGCTTTTAGAGCATAGATCTAGGTTTTCCACAACTCCCCCCTACAAGCTCATCCATGGCTGGTTCTGGCTCCAACGGCAAGTGGGAGGCTTCCATGGTCGCCGACCGGGACATCCGGGATCTCAAGGACGCCGGCTACCTCCCCGCCAACATCGGCCACTACACGTCGGAGAAGGGCCAGGCGATCCCCACTCCCAAGCAAGATAAGAGGGTGGTCTTCATCCCCCACTTCATTCGGGGACTGAGCTTCCCGCTCCAACTCTTCGTCAGGGGGCTAATGTTCTTCTACGGCCTCGACTTCGACGACCTCCCGCCGAACTCCTTCATGCACATATCGGCCTTCATCATCGTCTGTGAGGCCTTCTTGCGAGTCGAGCCACACTTCGGACTTTGGCTCAAGGTATTTAATATCAAGTTGAAGTGTGTCATAGGCGAACATGCAGACTGTAGCGAGGCTGTCATCGGCAAACTCCCCCGCGTCGGATGGCCATCCAGCACCTTCATCGACACCATCAAAAATTAGCAAAAAGAGTGGTTTAACATCACTGAGCCAAGGGAGGAAGGCCGAGCTACTCTGGCCGAATTCAGATCCGGTCCCCCCCCCCATCAGATTGACCTCATGGCTCCGAGAGGGCCTCGACTGGGGGTCGGACAAGGAGGTGGACAATCTACAGAAATGCATCGCCTCCATGATCAGAAACGATATCGCGCTGGCCAACGTGATCCATAGTATGCTCGGTAGTGCATCCTCCCCTGCCAACGCCGGGTCTCTCCCATGTGGGCTTGTCGGCTCGACGATGAGCCTACTATTCGTCAGCTCTTCTGCACTACTCGGGAGAAGCTATGGAAGGTGGTGTTCAAGGCGCAGAAGGACTGGCCAGTCGAGGAGGAGGAGGATTGGGGTCTACATGTCGATAACCCTCCTACCCAGGTATAACATAGTTTTGTTTGATCGGCTTTATTTCTCCTAAAGAAAAACTAAGCACCTCTCCGACCACTTTTCCAGAAATGTCTAAGCAAGGCCATGGGCATCGACTGCCCGGCGCCTCAGCCCGAAGACATCAGGTCCAGGCTATTGTCGGAGATGCTCATCGAGGCGCCTTACGAGGCGCCAGCAAAGAAAGAGAAGAAGAAGAAACTAGGCCAAGAAGGCCTTCGTATCAGGGACCAGCCAGATGTTGTGTCTAAGGAAACCCATGCCTCCTCGAATCAAGAAGAGGAGCATGAAGACGAGGGGGAAGGCAATTCCCCTCGCAAGAAAGAGGGCGGCGTCATCGTACGCCATAGAGGATGTACCTCCTCCTGCCCAAAAGAAAGCGTGTCAGACACACGTGATTCTGTCTGACGACAGTTCGGACTCGGATACAGATTCCGATGACTTTGAGAGGGTTCCACGAAGGAACCTAAGGGTCAAGCCCCCAGCTCGAAGGTAAGGATCGGAAGACCTCCTTGACTATTAACGATAACTTTGAAAGGTTATTAACATGTGAGCGCTTATTGATTTTGCAGCCCACCTCGCGTTCTCCCCATCGAACAGGTTTCAGACAGGGAGACCCCGCCCGTCGAGCTAGCAGAGAGCAGGATTGTATCGTATCCCACTCCTCTGGGCGCCGCGAAGGATGCCACGAAGGTGTCATCCCAACAGACTCCTATGGAGCCGGGCACCAGTGGTGGGGGTGACGATGTCATGGTCAAGGCTAACACCTCGGTCACCGAAAACCGGGGTGAGAGCCCCACTCGAACACCGAGGGGATCGGACGAGGGGACGTTCAGTCCCCTCCGAGGACATCTCCGGAGCGCACCACGCCTCCGAAGGCATCGGTTCAATCCCTGGTTGGCGATCGGGTTATCCGATCACCACCGGCACCACCCACCAATGGGTGGCCGGTTATGGGCGAGGCTCTATTGAGCGCCTCCATCTCCGAGGACTACCGCACCCTTATGGGTGCGGTATTGCAGAGCATTCAGTCCGTCAACAACGGACTGAAGGAGGCCTTCAATGGTTTCCCGGCGGGCTTTCAGGTGAGCCACGTAATGCTCTATTTGTGAAATATTAATTTCTTTGTGTTATCATTATGTACATGGCAGCCCTCGAGCCCTAGGTGAGTTTGGCAAAACTCTCCTGGGGATCAATCATAGATCATTATCCGAACTATGTACAGGATTATATATGTTCAGAATGTTCTAACAGCCCTTAAGAGGACACGGCATTGGATCGTATTGATGATAGTTCAGAAGTTTTGAACCCATGTAACCTGATAGGGATTTGTTTTTTACAGGCTTCGTCGTCAACAACAGCTGTGAATGCCGCCGAGCTAGACGAGTTGAATCGGAAGCTCAAAAGCTCCCAAGACGAGCTTGATGCTCTTAACAAGAGATTCGACGAGGCGCAAGGTAAGCCTGACTCAATATCCGACAATTTTCGTCATCGTACTGTCGATGCAGTATTCATATTCTTGATGCTTACACAGCCTCGGCGAAGGAAATTGAGGAGCTCAAGGCCGAGCTGCAAAATGTGAAGCGAGAGGATGCAGTCGAGAGGGCGGCCGCCGAACAAGCGGCTACCGCGCTTTCCGCCTTAAGAGCCACCAACGACAAGAACGAGCCTCGGGTGGAGGAGATCCAACAGGAACTCAAGGACCCCGGACAAAAGTGCGAGGTCCTTGAGCAGAAAGGCAAGGAGTAGGCCGCTGAACTATCCACCCTGAAAACCGATTTCCAAAAGGAGCAGGTGGATAGGAGGTTCTTTGAGGAGCAAGTCCGCCAAGCAAAGGTTAATGGATGGTAAGCCGTATTTATTGCAATGTGTCTTTGAGGATAGCAAGTTTGAGTTGCTTACCTAGGTGTGGCGTTCCTCAGGCGCCTGCTCCGACCTCCAGAAGAGCGCAACGGACGCGAATCAGTTCTATGCTTCGCGGGGAGAGGGAGATCAAAGCCTCCGAGCGCTCTCCTCTTCTCGTTGAGCAGCTGAAGCAGCTGATGGAGCTATATTGGATGGCAGAGCCGGGCATGAAGGATCTTTGTATCCGGCTATTTCCCAATGAGCCACTGTCGGGCAGCAACTTCGGCCTTGTGCAGAAGCTGAGCGATGCCTCGCCCCAGATCAACACACTAAGGCGTTCCTCCTACATCGAGGGATCTCGGATGGCCTTTGCGAAGGCCAAGGTGCACTGTCCTGAGCTTGATCCGATGAAGATAGCCACCGCCTCTCCACCTCCTGGAAAGGAGCATAGGCGCCCCGAGCTATACTTCTCCGGAGTAATGGAGGGTGCTCGGGTGATAGAGTCGTAATGTTTAAAAGAGAACATGTACGATTGAATGCGTTGTAATATGTCCGAAGACCTTTGAACGCTTGTATATTTGTTATGCATGGTTTATCATGTTTTTAATGTTTTGCATTCCTTTATAACTCCTGTGTGGACGTTGAAATTGAAAGCTGCGAGTCGTCGGCTTCATCCCTCATGTAGATATTATGTGGGGTGTCTCTAGTTACGCACTATAACCCTTAGTCGAGCTATCGGTACCCGAAGGCGGTAGTGTGCGCAGACCAGGCAATCAGACCATAATGCTTTATTGCTTTCACTTAGCCATAGGGCGCGAAAACGACTGTGGGAGGCTGGTGACTAGCCCCCAGTGACTTGTGATGTTCGGATGAACCGCGGCTAAAGCCGATATCACATGGTTTGTACGAATACCAAACCCATCTTATGACACGGAATGACCTCTGACGAGGTCTTGAGTACAACACCTAAGCTCGGATTCGCAGACCGGTTCTCGCATACCATGACAGTCAGTTTTTGGATTTTTCCTCTATGGTGTTTGACCAGGCTAGCCGGAAACACAATCGCAGAGGTTCTCCCTTTGCCCTTTTAGTCTAACGAGCGGAACGTAAAGGGGCAAGCACAGGAGCCGGGCAACCCAACTATTGACCCAAGACATGGTTCGGAACTAATGCATATAAAGCGAATTCCAAGACGCTGAACGCGTAATTAATTATGCATAAGGCGATTTTTTTAACTCGAGCCCCCGGTATATTAGTCGGTTGCGTCGCAATATACCGAAGAGTTTCTCATGGAGAGGGAGAAAATAGAATATGTGCCAAAAAAGGACAATGAGACAACCATGTATAATGATTTTTTATTTTCTCAACGACTCTTATTGTTCGAATTGCCGAAGCAACTGTTTACAGGTATTTGAAAAAAAAAGAAATTTTACAGGAGTGGTTGTACCAGGGGTCTTCGATTGGTGACCCTACGTCCTCGATGTGCCCTGTCGCTTGTCTACTCCTACGCCTCCTAGGGAGTGGTGTGCCTCAATGGGTGGTACTGTTCAGCGAACGGATCTTGCAAACAAGGTCTTGAGAAGTCGCCAAAGTTTTAATGAGCTTTACACCTTTAGCAGGGCCTTGATGGTACATGAAGTGTGTCCAAAGATATTTGATGGTAGTAGTTCGGTCCAACCGAACACTTACCCTTTTTCCCCACCGCCGCCCACAGAATTTTGAGCACGAAGTTCTGCCTCCTTGGCATGTACTTTGCTGGTCCTAGGGATGCGCGATGGGGGGCGAGTCCCTATTTACAGGGGAAGAAGGTTCTGAGAGTTCGGGCTGAAGTCGAGCTCGCTTCCCAACCTTCCGTGCCTTGACGGCAGGTGCCAGCATTTGCCAATCATCATTTTAATGGAATTTAGCCGCTAGGGCCAACGCATGTTCCTCGGTTCGGAGGGAGCGCTCTATGTTGCCGTTGACAGTGATGACCCCCTTGAGGCCGGACATCTTGAGCTTGAGGTATGCGAAGTGTGGGATGGCGTTAAAGCGAGCGAATGTTGTATGGCCGAGCAGGGCGTGATAGCCGCCGCGGAAAGGCACAATGTCAAAGATCAAGTCTTCGCTTCGAAAGTTATTGGGTGAGCCGAACACTACTTCTATGCTTACGGAGCCCGTGCACAGGGCTTCGATGCCTGGGATCACTCCTTTAAAGGTAGTGTTGCTGGGTTTGATCCTTGACGGATCTATACCCATCTTTTTCATCGTATCGGAGTAAATCAGATTTAGGCTACTTCCTCTATCCATGAGGACTTTAGTGAGGTGATACCCGTCTATAATGGGGTCTAGGATGAGGGCGACCGAACCTCCATGACGAATACTGGTCGGGTGGTCATGTCGATCAAAGGTGATCAGGTACGCCAACCATCGGTTATACTTTGGGGCTACAGGCTCTACGGCGTAGACCTCCCGAAGGGCGTGCTTCCTCTCCTTCTTGGGTATATGGGTGGCATATATCATATTTACTGTTTTCACCTCTGGGGGGAACTTCTTTTGTCTGCCACCAATCGGAGCCCGAGGCTCATCCTCGTCCTTGCTGTGTGGGCTCTTGCCTTGGTCCTCGGATGTGAGTTTGCCGGCCTATTTGAATACCTAACAGTTATGGTTGGTGTGTTTGGCGGGCTTCTCTTGAGTGTCATGGATTTGGCAGGGCCTTTCCATGATCTTCTCTAGCGGGGTGGGTCCGTCGCGATTGCCTTTAGGAGGCTTCTTCCGTTGCCCGGGTCGGGAATTGTGGAAGTCGGCGTTAACGGTCGTGTCATCGGCATCACTATTGTTGTGTCGGTGCTTATTCTTATTGTGCTTTAGTTCCCGTTTCCGTCCCAAACTTCAAATGTTCCGGGGTCTTCGGGGTTGTGGCTCCGTCTTGCGAGCCAGTTATCCTCGCCCGCGCAAAAGCGGGTCATGAGGGATGTAAGGGCGGACATTGTCCGAGGTTTATCCTGGCCGAGCTGGCGGGCCAACTATTCATCCTGAATATTGTGCCGAAAGGAGGCTATTGCCTCGGCATCCAGGCAGTCGGCAATCTCGTTTTTCTTGGTCAAGAACCGATTCCAGAATTGCCACACGGACTCTCCTGGCTTTTGGACGACGTTGCTCAAATCGGAGGAGTCCGGTGGCCGAACATAGGTGCCCTAGAGGTTAGATCGGAATGCATCCTCTAGGACTTCCCAGCATCATATGGAGTTTTCGGGGAGGCTGTTCAACCAGTGTTGAGCTGACCCCTTAAGTTTTAGAGGTAGATATTTGATGGTGTGGAGGTCATCTCCTCGTGTCATGTGGATGTGGAGGAGGAAATCCTCAATCCATACGGTTGGGTCAGTTGTCCCATTGTACTGCTCTATGTTTACGGGTTTAAACCCCTCTAGGAACTGATGTTGCATCACCTTGTCCGTGAAGCACAGTGGGTGGGCGGCGCCTCTGACCCGAGCTATGTCGCACCGGCGATCGACGTCTGTTCTAGCCCGGTTTCGTTCCTGGCCTCTATTGTTGCGGTCGAGCCAGGGCTGGTACCCATCCCGTTGATCAGGTGAGTACCCTTTGGACCTGTAGATGGATCTTGTGCGACCTGCCCTATGGTCCATGTCGTGTCGCAAGTCGAACCTGTCATCGGGCTTATTGGCTCTTTTCCCCGTCTTCGGGGTATCGCCGTCCTATAACCGGTGTAGTCAGCCATCCTATCGCGCCCTCGAGGGGGGCGGTCTGGCTTATCGTATGGGGTATGTTTGGGAGACAGCGTATCAGTGAGCTCGTCGTCGAGTTGCGGCAGCAGCCTTCTGCGTGGATAGCTCTTAGGTTGGTCCGACAGACCTGTACTATATCCTTCCTCAGCTGCGAGGACTCTCGTCCACCGATCTTTGAGGTTGTCTTATTCGGCTTTAAGCTATCGTTCTTTTGTTTTCAGGCTACGGGCTGTGGCTATAAGTTGTTGCCTGAACAGTTCCTGATCTTCATGGTTATCGGGAATGTCGAAGTCATCGGCTTTCGGGATGTCCTCCTCCTCGACAGGGGGAGGTAATTATCTTCCTTGAATCATTTAGGTCGTCGGGGTTGCGCTGGTCTTCAGGCATCTCCTAACCCTCTAACGGGTGTTCGGGGATATCAGGATCGTCGAGGTCTTTCGGGGTATCTCCATCCCCGGTGCCGATGATAGCTTTCCTTCCTTTTTTGCCTTTTGACCATTTATGCGGTTTCCGGCGCCTTGACGATGCTTCACCCGACTTATCGTCATCGTTTTCAAGCGTGTTCTCGCCATTAGCGGCTGGAGTGTCCACCATGTAGACGTCGTATGTGGAGGTGGCGGCCCATCGCCAGTGTTAACGGGGTGGGAGCGCAATCTTCATCATCCATGTATTCTGCCTCCTCGGAGGCATAGTCCAACATGTCGGTTAAATCTTTGACTGTGGCTATCAAGTGGATGGTGGGTGGGACGAAAAATTCATCCTGACCCACCCTGAGACCGCTCTGAGAATGGATCGGGGTTGGGTCATCGGTAATCTTCATCGACAAGATCCGATTTAGGGCCTCGTTGAGTATCGAGAGCTCGATCGGGTCAACCTGCTCGGAGCTTTCGGAGTTGACCTCCGGTGTGTCTGTGCTAGGGGAGTGTTCGACAGGAGCAGGTATCCGGTCATCTGACACTATGGCCGAATACGGACTGAGAGTCAGGTCATTGCCGGGGAAAATCCCGTGGACGTGACCGAAAGAGGGATCCGAGGTTAAAGCCTCGGAGTCTTCGGGCGTGGTAGGCGATACTACGAGCCCGGTTAACGAAAGATCGTCCCGAGAGTCCACGGAGAACTCTAGGTTCCTGAATCTGACCTCTTGATCAGGGGCGAAGCTCCCGACCCGGCCTAGATGGTCGGTCGGATCAAAGTGCAGCACAATGCTGCCGAAAGCGAAGATCTGTCCAGGGACAAAGGTGTCCATGTTGCGGACCTCTTCGTTGATGACGACGCAAGCCATCGATTCCTTCGGTGATCACATCGGAACTCTCAATGAAAGCAGCAATGTCGGTGTCAAAACAGGTGGATCTCGGGTAGGGGGTCCCGAGCTGTGAGACTAGAATCGATGGTAACAGGAGACGAAGGAGACGATGTTTACCTAGGTTCGAGCCCTCCTATGGAGGTAATACCCTACGTCCTGCTTGATTGTATTGATGATATGTAGGTTACAGAGTCGATCTACCTCGAGATCAAATAGCTAAATCCTAGATGAGTTGTCCTCTGTCTACAACCTAAAACCCTCTGGCTTATATTGACGTCAAGGGTACCTAGGGTTTACACATAGTCGGTTACACGTCGAAAGGATAAACATGCCTATTCACTACTCCAAACATGGAGGACACACCACGATTTCCGAAGCTTCCTTCCTGGAGACAGGGTCTTTGATCGGTCCAATGCTTCGCAAGCAGCCCATACATTCCGACCCATAAGAAACAGGTCGGTCACCCGAGGACCTCTTAAACCAGGACTCCCTCAGGGGGTGAGGCCCCTGCTCGCCCTCCCCCCCCCCCCCGGTCTCCGCCACTGCCTATGGGTCTTTCAAGCTAACTACACCTCGTTGATATTTTTGGCTTAATGCGACACGTGGTTCCTTTCGGCCTGAAGTTTGAATTGATGTTTGTTTGATGAAATGAGGAAGGAAGAGGTATTGTTAGCCAACGAAAAAAGGCCCCATATGAAAAAAAATTAAGCTTTATTTATGGTGATTGTGTTTGCACATAGCCTCGACAGTCTCTATATAATCATGGAGGATGCTTCATACATGCTATGGTGGCTGTCAATATGTGATTCTGCTAGAGTTGCTCTAAGCAGCCTAGAGTTTGTAGATATGTTACTCCTTAATGTTGCTTCCTAGAATCGAGCATGTGTGTACTATACATAATATGCAATTTTGTAAGTTCCATCATAAGCAAGTACTAATTTGATTTCCCAATTCAGAATTGCTTATATCATAGTTTTTTTTTTTGGATTGATTTGAAGATTGCTCGCCGCGCCTTGCACACGGTGAAATGCTTATATCACTGAAAAAATGATTGTGACCACAAGAAATCCTCACACAATAAATGATCTTTGACACAATAAATGTCGGAAAAAAATGTGATGGTAGCCTAAGTGCAAAATGATGTTCCTATGCCTTGATTCTCACTCAAGTTAGCAAAAGTGCAAGTGCAATCTCTCTTTCCATGCATGATGCATCACATTTGGGCCATAGAGGAGATGCAGTGTTAATTAGGACATACTACTAGGATAGAATCATGTGCAAGACAACTTTACATTGACATGTCATCTACATCTACACACTCAAAGCACAAATATGCTCCATTGAGAGATCCATCACTCGAAAGAACCACCAAGGCAGGATCGTCGACCGACGACTATACAACCATCTCGTCTAGGAGAACGCGACGCCTCGGCGGTGCCAGTCCGGCGGCGGCGGCAACTGTCGTCCGGGGCAACTCGGTGTCGGCGAGCGCTGACGGCAAGCTCTCGAGCTCGAACAGGTCGGAGCTGGACTCGCTGCTCTCCTTGGCCCGCTCCCTCTCCTCCGCCACGCTCAACGCGCGCAGCAGTTCCTCCACCCTCCGTTCCGCATCAGCAGTCTCCGACGACTCCGTCCCGCTCCCGCTCGCGTCGCGTAGCCTCCCCGTCGCCCTGGCCACATGGCCGTGCTCCTCCTCGTCCACCACGACCTCCACCGCCGGCGAGAACCTCACGGCCCGCCTCCCGGGAGTCAGAAACCCGCCAGTGGCCGCCGCGGAGTCCCGCCGGGATGCCCGAGACGAGAGGATCGACCTCGCTGACGCCGGCTCGCCCGCAATTGTCGGTGGCAGAGACCGCGTCGCCGTCGTGTCGACCGAGGACGACCTGGCCGGCGGCTTCCTGTTGCAGAGCAGAGCGTTCAGAAGGCACGCGAACGTCGCCGACTTGCTTCTCTTCTTCCTCCTGATCTTCCCATTCCCTTTGCATTCCACGGCTGGCGGCGCTGGCACCGATATCGGCAGCGGCGGCGGCAAGAGAAGAGACGGGGCTTGCGGGTGGGGCAGGACGCGGCACGGCCGCGGCGGCTTGGGGGGCCGAGGCGACCGTGCAGAGGACACGGACGGCGACGAGGGGGTGGAAGGACGCCGGTGACGGCTGGGAGGCGGCGACGGCATCTCGGAGGGGGACACGTTGGCCCGGGGGAGCTCCTCGGCGGGCGCGCACGCGTCCGCGTCGAGCGAGTGGTAGATGGCGTCGAGCAGCGCCGCGGAGAAGGACGGGTGGTGCTCCCGCTCCCTGCTCGGCGGCGGGACGCGGCCGTTGCTGCGACGCGGAGACATGGTGCCTGGCCGGCGGGCGCGCGCGCGGTGCCGGGTGCGGTGGACTGGTGGGAGGCAAATGGCAATCAGTGCGCGAACGGAGTGGAGCGCTCGATCGCGGGGAGGCGAGGGAATGGTAGCTAGATACTACTACGTGGTGCATTCGTGCGGAGGTGTCCGGTGGTTCAATTTTTGAAAAGAAAAACATCGCGCCGCACACAGCACAAAGCAGAGGCCAGCGGGCGCGGTTGACTAGCGGGGCATGATCCGACGGTGCGCCGGCCGCCGGAGCAAAGGAGCGCGACGAGCCCACGTACGGCCGTGGAATTTGTGCGACATGGATCGCTGTCGCTCCGTGCACGGACCTCCCTAGTGGTGGATTTGTTTTTCATCAGGCGGCGCTAAAGGTGTGCCCCGGGCCGGAGAAAGGCGCCGGCGTAGCTTTTGTTCGACGGGTGCAACGGACCGCCGCGTTCTTTCCTTGTAAGATACCCAAAGATCGCGCCTTTGTAACCGTGCTTCATGATGGTGTTGGCCAGTGCCGACACCGGCATGTACTCCTAGAATGGAAGCGCCGGCTACACCAAAGTATTTTGGACGTGGCTATGTAGCGCATGGGCGCTGGATGGACTGCTCGAGCACACCCACCATATTAGGAAATTGATGTGACACGTCATCCTAACCTAGCAAAAAGGAAAGCATATAGTCTTTCATCCTCAGGTTATCTCAGCCGAGAGAGCACGTTCATTTATTTGGGGTTTCAAAAAATATAAAAAGTCAGAACTTTTGATTCGAATTTTGTAATTTTAGATCTGTATTCACTATTGGGTTTCTCGCGACGAGTTATCTAAAAATAGATCTCATATGAGTAGGTTTTGATGAACTTTTTTCCGAACAACTTTGTGTGCTACAAAGACAACTTTAGTGCTATAGGGAAGCAACTCCTTTTTCCCTAGTATGACTATCTATCAGCGAAGGATTCTTCTAAGTTGGTTATCATGACTACCAATTGACTAGATTCACCTCTAAGTTGCCTACCATAAGGACAAATCCAACATGGATCACCAAATCATCCCAAATGTCGGGTTCGGCCTCTCTAGACACCTTTAACCATCCACTGACGGTCACCTAATTAGTTTGAAAACGTCCGTACGTCCGAAATCCTTCAAACCAAACAACAAGGGGGCGTTCTCAGGTCCCTCAACGTCCATTGCTCCCTCCGACATCAAGTCGGATCCCATCTCCTCCGACATCAAGGGGAGCAGAATCCGCCCCTTCTAGCTGAGGCTGCCACGATGGACAAAGTGTCCACGCGACAAATGAAGATGCTAATCCAATGGCCAATCTCTACCCACTGTCTAATGATGTCGTCTATGCCGCTCCCGAGCAAACACGACGTCCAAAACTAGATGACACATAAAGGAGCAGACGTCCCCATTGCACCAACCATCTTCGGCTAAAGGTTGATTGTGGGCAACTAGATAGATGGTCTTAGACAACTGTACGGTTGATCGTGGGCAATTGGGTACATGATTTTAGGCAACATTATGGTTGGCAACTATGACACCTAAAAAAGGGATAAGAACATACACATGTTTTTTTGAGGGGGTGAAATAAATTTAATACAGTAAAAACACTTTGTGGTTTTATTTATGTCCCCATGACCAGCTCCACACAGCTCCCCCTCTATGATCATTTGCCTAGTATTTACGATCATACCAAGGTATCCAACCTCAAGGAGATGAAAATCTTGATACATCTCTATGACACAATCTTAATTGAAAGGTATCTAAAACTTCTACATATTAGCCAAATTATGGTCTTGGTAATGTTTCTGTTCATAAGGATTGGGCAACTGGATACATGGTTTTCCACAACTGTATGGTTGATTGTGGGCAACTGGGTACATGGTTTTAGACAACTGTACGGTTGATTGTGGACAACTAGATACATGGTTTTAGGTAACATTATGGTTGATTGTAGGCAACTATGACACCTAAAAAGGGGATAAGAACATACCCATGTTCATTTTTGGAGGGGTGACAAATAAACTTAATCCACTAAAAACACTTCGTGGATTTAGATATGTCCCCATGACCAGCTCCACATCGCTCCCCATCTATGATCATTCGCCTAGTATCTACGATCATACCAAGGGATCCAACCCCGAGGAGATGAAATTCTTGATGCATCTCTATGACACAATCTTAATTGGAAGGTATCTAAAACTTTTACATATTATCCAAATTATGGTCTTGGCAATGTTTCTATTCATGAGGATTGGGCAACTAAATCCATGGTTCTAGGCAACTGTATAGTTGATTATGGGCAACTATGACACCTGAGAAAGGGATGAAGAATGAACATGTTTGTTTTTAGGGGTTCACAAATAGACTTAATCCCATAAAAAACATTTATGGTTTTAGTTATGTCCCCATGACCAGCTCCACCCTGGCATTCTCTATAATCATTCTCCATGTGTTTATGATCATACCAAGGTACCACACCTGAAGAGAAAAAAATCTTGACACACCACTATGACACAAACTTAATTAAAAGGCATGTATCTACAACTTTTTGCCTAATATAAACTATCTACAACTTAGTTTCGAATGTATAAAACTCAGCAACAATGGTAATCACGTATCACACTACCCCACACAACTAATTAGGAGGCTACCAGGCGAATTCACTAATACACACTATGCAATTCATCTAGCATCAAAGTTGTTCCTGTTAGCACTAAAGTTGTCTCATCTGACAGCAAAATTGCTTTTGAACAAAATCATCAAAACATATTCATATGAGATCTAGTTTTGAAGAGCTCGTCACGAGAAACCAAATAGTAAAAACAGATCATAATTCTAACACACGGTTTAAAAGTTATAGCTTTCTGAATTTTCTTGTATCGTAATTAATGCTTACTTCGCCATCGTTTGGGCTCGCACAGTTGGCTGACGAGCTGAAAAAATGAATGTATTATAGCTAAAGAATCTTTCCATATATAAAATGGGTGGATAGACAGTTTTCCAAATCTGGATGTGCGCTCGTGACGTTTGAATCGTGTAGCTGCATTATCTAGCATTTGGAAAGAATTTTTGAGGGGAGCGGATTTATAGCATGTAGGTCTAGGGGCATGCAGATCCTATGCCAATGATTTGCGTCAAGATTGGGGAAATGATTCATGTATACACAGTTTGATGTTAGGTTTTGGGTGGAATGCATATGCATTTTTTTAAAGGTATGCCCTTGGGCACGTTTTATTAAAATTCAAATGACTGTTACATCAAATAAAATGTCTGGAAAGCTTGATGGATCGCCATCCCAATCCACTTCTACATTCAAATCATAAGTAAGTCTAGCTAAATTATGTGTCGTCCGGTGAGAGTGGTGTTTTCATTCATAGATGTAGATACACGGAAGGTTTTTTCTTGATTTTTTTTTACTTTAAAAATGTGTATTTAGGCAATAGATGCATTCTACACCCATGAGTCAAAGTGGATTTCCCACTGAACAAACGAAAGATTAAGTACCCATGTTCTTTCATGGACAGTCAATGCCTTCACAAACAGTGACCACCAGTTACGCTGGAACTGCATTGCTCGGTTAAAAAAAAAAGCAGGGATGCCATAACACGGACATCAATATGATTCAGTAGCTACATCTGAATTGATCCGTTAAAATTAAACAAGGACAGAAAGTCTACATAGGCCGAGACATTGGCATGCTTACTATTACTATCACATCAAAAACATCGGTACGAACTGAATAGATCCTGAATCTCTAATATGGTAAGAAAACCTTGGGCCTTGCGAGCAAAAGAGAACATGTTATGGACACCGGCACGCCTCTTCGGGTGAAACTCACAGCTCAATATGATGCCATCGACCTTGAAATTAAATCGAGCAGATATCTACTTTCGGCAGCAGGATCAAACCTCTCCACTTTGACCAATGTGTTCTTCACTCTCCGCTCGTCGCTGTACGTTTCTTCTTTGACTTTCAACCTGAGCAGATAATCCTGGAACAGACAGCTGAGCATGGTCTCTGCAAAGCGAGGGTCCCCGTTCTCTTTGTATGTAACGAGTTCAAGCGCCGAGCAGCCTAGTAACTCTTGCGCGGTCTCCTGAAACGCTGTCACCCAAGTTGTTCCCGAGTGATCTTGAATCTGAAGCTGCAGAAGATACCTGTAGTCACACTCTGGAAACTCCTTGTCACATTTGTCACATACCCACAAGCCAGTGGTCCCCTTTGTCACTTTCTTATTGCACTGCCGGTCACCTTCCTTGGTAGGGCAAGCTGTGTAGCAGAAACTGTCGCTCTTGAAGAATATAATGGAGGCTTTCACCGTAACCCAATCAGGTTTGTCCCCCATTCCAAGACCTTCATCCTTGATTTTAGCGACTGTCATTCGGACCTCGTTCCTTGATGCTGCAGGAGTGTGATCCCTGGATATGGACTGAGTAGAAGCATCCCTTCCTCCACCGTCGAACCATTGCCTCAGAGTATGAGCTTCAGAGAGATCAGGGTCTATGAGGAGTTGAGAGGAAGAAATTGTGCCGACACATTTGCCATTGAAATCATTCACTCTTCCTGTTTTGACACCAAGCACGGGGAAGACCCCACGTTCAACCATTTCTTGCAGCTGTGAGCCTTCTCTGTTGCAAAAGTCACCCCACATGGTAAGATCAACACTTCGACCAGACATATCCTTCAGGCCAATATTTCTTTTCAGAGTTTCCGTGCCATTTTTCTTCTGTACTGTGGAGGAAGGGCTGACAGAGATAGCAACACCGATGATATCAAGTATAGTACCGGTCGGACTATCCTCAATTTCACTTATAGGTCTGAAGTTAAACTGCTGAGAGGGAATCGAGCTGTTCTCATCAGGACAAAGGTCCACAGATGAGTCCCTCTCCAACGTAATCTCCCACTCACTGTTCAGATGGTTATAGTTCCTCTGTACAGGTTTCAAGTTTCCTCTTGATACCACATAGACCTTACCAACTTCCACAACTTCATAGAAGCGATCAAGTTGAGTGTTAAAACATGCCACCCGTATTTCACCCCCATCAGAATCAAGCAGGTCAAAGTTGAACACTTTGCCTTCGCCTTTTGCATTGTGGTACCGGCGGATGTCTCCCTTAGCAGTAACTCTACCCTTGATAGCCCAGCGACCCTGATAAGGACTTAAGGAAGATATGGGGATTATTCTAGCAGGGGCTTCATTTTTTGCAATCGCTCCTTGATTTTTGTAACTGGGTGCAGGACGATAAGATGGCTGTGCTGTTGGCTGGAAGACTGGAGATTTCTCACTGAGCCTGGTGGGTGTGTTCACGGAGCTCCCTGCCACCGAAGGTTGGAAGACTGGAACATTGCCATTGGGCCTTGTGGGACTTGGGTTTCCGGCCGCCAAACCATACTGACGTGTTCCGTTAAATTGCTCCACTCTTGGGTTGTTTTGATTGGAAGATTCACTTTCTGGAGTAATGACTGGATTGCCAATGATGTCACACTCCGCGAGAAGAACTGTCAAATTCAGAACGACGATAACCCTACAGATATTCAACCAATCAGCTCAACAACAAGAAATAATTTCACATACCCTCAAGACAAACAGACAAATTTGCATTTGCACTAGTTACTTAGAGATATGACAGAGAAACTTGAATCATGGCACATTTCGGTTCACAAAATATGTTCCAGCAGCATTTATTTATGAGCAGATCACAAAATACACAATGAAACAAAGTCAATCGGCAGCTAAAATGGGTAAACGATAACTTGTACGATCAAGTATACTGCTGAACCAAGTGGGTAAAGCTGAAAGACACAAACCACTAAATGATTCAACCAGAAAAAGACACCTACATCTGTGAGCACAACTGAGCATGACGTAAACTACAGTGATCAAATCACACTGCCATGCACCTAATGACCAAATCAGTAAACTAAGAACTGCTCATGCACAGCATTATGACTAGTCGACTGGATTACACAGCAAAAACTTGCTGCATAACCAAATAAATGAACCAAACCACACAACAAACATCTTCTAATCATCAAAACGACCATAATGTCAGTTCTCTGTGCAGGTTTATTCCCGGTCTATTTGACTCTTATCTCTTATTATATTGAGTGTTTTATGAAATTCAAGGTAGAGGACCTCCTCTCCCGTTCATTCAGAAAATAACATCATTTAACCAGCCAGAAACGCACAGCGCCATAGCCAGACCTACGATTTTGGGATCATTATGAGTAGCAGAAATATAATCCAATGAACTAACTTTTACACAAACACCAAACTGTATCATACCTCACAACAGAACTTAATTACACATCCCAGTTGGTACACAGATATATTCTAGTCCTAAAAAGGAATTACAGAATCCAATTCAATCAGCAGCAGGCCAGTGGAACAAAATTTCGACGCCACACTGGTTGAGTACTGTTATCCTAGAGGGGAAAACACCTAGTTCACTTCTAGTGCCTACGGAAGCATAAAATGAGTATCAGGATCAGAGAACACTGATTTTTCCAACTAGTTGAAAAGTATCAATCTAAAGCGAGACCTCCAATCAGTTTGAGGTAACGCAACCCGCAGGGGCCAATCATACTACACTTACAGGCACAGAAATCGCAGCGAATCACAGACCGCGACCACACATGCCCAGCCAGAACCCGCGCGCGGGCACGAACCCTAGCCGAAACCGCCCCCAATCGCAAGCGCAAACAATCGAGCATCGATCTACGCTGAGGGATGCGGGGGCGAACCTTCTGCCGGCGACCGTGTTGATGACGTACTCGTCGAGCTGCACGACGGAGCCGCGGCGGACGAGCCCGGAGCGCGCGAGGTCGCTGAGCTGGCCGGCGAACATCGCGGGGCAGGTCTCGGCGCCGTCGGAGACGAGGCCGCGCCACCGGTCGCTCCGGGGCATGCCCTTGCCGTCGACGTTGACGCAGCGCAGGTTGACGACCTGCACGATGGGCCTGAGGTTCGTGTCCCCGGCCAGCGCCGCCCCCACGCCGTTCGGGGTCAGCCTCGCCGACGCCATCGCCCCGCTGTGGACCGGATTCGCGGGAACCTCGCGTCCGCGGTGGGATGGGGCGGAGAGGGGGGGTTGGAGGAGACGAATGGTGGTGCGGATTTGAAAAATCTAGGAGGTTTGGGGGCGTCGGAAAATGGCGACGGGAGTCGAAGGGGGAAGAGGCGGTTGCTCGGTGGCGTCACGGGCTCCTTCCCGTGGAAGACTGAGCTTCGATGAATCTGACCGTTGGATCGGGTCCGTGTGAGGTGATCGAACGGCGGTGGACAACCCACGTAACGAGAGCGCGCGCGGCATAAACTTGGGCCTGGGCTGGCTACTGGTGGAGCCCGTGACTGGTGAGAACAAATCATTGCGTATGGGTCGGCCCACTTCTTCTTCCTTTTTCTGCTATTTTGCTTTATTTACTGTTTCTTATTATCTAGTTTTCTCATCCAGTTTTTCAGCTTTTTGGTCCTTTTTTTCGTTTTTCGTTTTTTTTCAATTCCTGGTTACACTTCTTGTTTGTTTTTCTAGTGTGTGAACATAAATTTAGTCGTTCATGATTTTATTTATGCATGACTATTTTGTCGAAATCAAAAACTTTTTCTAAAAGTACATTGTTTTAACTACCCATTTGACACTTTTAACTCCTATGAAGGGTGTGCCCCCGCACGTCAGTGCCCATACATCCAATCAGTGTCCGTGGGTGTCCGCTCCAAACCGCGAGCTAGTTGTTTCTTCTTTTTTTGGTTTTTAATCTTTATTTCAGTTTTCTCCTATATTACAATTTACTTCCCTTTTTTCATCAATTTTACTATCAAGCTATATATCATGGATATGCTACCTGCTGAACTAGTTCATAGCAGCAAACGTCAAATTTTCATACTACATATTTTGAAAGGGGACATAGGTCGCAAGCATATTCATCATGGGGAAAGTGCTGCTAGTGGTGGCTTGCAATTTGTTCAAGCACAGAAGTATACATCAGCAGTGGCAGAGCTAACCGAAAATCACTGGGAGGGGGGGACACAAATCATCAGTATTTTGTGTGGCCAAATGCTAAAAAAATCTAATATAAGCCTCCCTAAAAATAAATTCTTCAATAACTCATCCAAGGCAGCGTCCCGCCTCCCCCCTTCCCCCCTTCCCGTCCCCAACATAGCTCCGCCACCGCACATCAGTGTATATGAGCAATACATGACCAACAACAGGTCATTGGCCCCAAGAGCATGATCCCAATGAAGTAACGACATACTGGCGTTGTCACATAGTCCGATTCAAGGCTGGATCTGAGGCTTTCACTTAAGAGCACACATGAGGTGGGCATGACGCGGAAGCTTCAAGACAAAGCTGGATTGCACAACCGCATATGGAAGTCTTCAGCCCGTTGGAATGGGCCAGATCGAGTGCGAGAAGAAGGGAAGGGAGGAACTGAGATGAACCAAAGGTAAAGCACTTCTAAATCATGGATCGCTTCACCCACAAAAAAACCACATTGATCGCTTATAATTGCTGAACATAACAATTTAGATGATGTTTTGTTAGGTTAAAGAAGATCCAAGTCCTACTTTAATGACTTGTCCATTAATGGTTGTACGTTTCTCCTTTCTAATGGGATTTTCTAGCTTGTTTTTTCTGTTTAACCCATCACATACTTGCTATGTATATATTGGATTATATTAGATAGGTCACTGGTATATACTATTATCATTTTTATAAAATGTTGACAGTCCAAAAGAGAACCTGAAAAGTGCAATGAAACATGACAGCAGGCACAAAGGGTGAATTTCAACAAATTAGAATAAATAAATAAATAAATAAGGGCAGGGGAAACTATTAGAACACACTGGGAGCTTCTCTGTTCTGTCCCTGCTTCTAGTATGTGTTTGAAGCCTTGAACCTTGTGACTGGTTTTGCAGAGACGAAAATGGAGAAGACATAAAACAAACGAACAGGTTGCTCTCTAACACACTGCTGGTAGTGCCCGTGTTTGTTGCTCGTTCGCTTCTCAATTGTTACCAAGTACCGTGAAGCCCACATGATTGTTGTTGACAACTTCAATCGTGTTGTAGGAAACTTGTTGTACTTGGGTTCCCTTTTTCTTTCTTTTCTCTTGCAGGAAGTAGCATCTAGGTCCTTGCTCACATGCTACGGACTTGGTTTCCTCGCCGGCTCGGTGTCAATGCACTCCATCCCTCAGAACATACTCGTACTTGCTCCAGTTGTCTGCCTCCCAGTGATCTGTCCAATCTATTCCTCCAAATTTTGAGTACCTGCTCAATTGCAAACGGTGAGATGTGGGTTAATGAAAGGATCAACATCTATGTAATCAGCAATAAGTGTGTAATCTCTTGCATACGAACCCCATAAATATGGTGTTAATGTGCAGACCACATAAATTGCTAAATTACAATATCAAACTAAAAACTATTTTATAACAAAAAATGAAAAAACTGCAACCCACTGTTCTAACACCATGTAGTCTGTGTTCTACTGTTTGGTAAAATTAAAACAAATAGAAACAAATGTAGTGTTAAACTGTGGTATTAAAGAATGTGTTCATTTTACGCCCTTTGCATAACTATAGGTTTACATTACAGTAAGTCTGTTGTGTCTTTTGCAGCTAATTTGTGCTTAGGGTTGCTGAGTGTGCTTCCAACAGTATGCAAAAGTATAAGGCATGACATCAGTATTTAAACCTTTTATGTTTGAAGGGTGATATAAATTCATATATAATCAACTTCAAAATACCTCTTCGTCCTCATCAATATCTCCATGATTATTAATATATAGACTAAGATTGTGTATGTCTGATTTGAATGTGATTATTCCACTGAGAAAAACTTCTAGCAGATCATATCCCCTGCATGAAATGAAAAGATAATGAATACATAATTTTAAAGCGGACACTGGGAAAAGAGCTTGAGAGCTTTCGAGAGGCTTAGCTGGCTTACATTGATCCCATCACTTTTGAAGTAATAAAACGGCATTGTTTTTCATCAAAACATCTTGAGATACCAAAGCCAACTATTTTCGGAACCATGTTATATTCCATAAGTATATTTGTCGGTTTTAGGTCTAAGTGAACAATAGGATTCTCGTGGAGATAATTTAAACCCTTACAAATTCCATTGAATATACTATAGCGCTCTCCATATCAATATCCACCAGAAGCATCTACACAGGGAAAATGAGATATTAAAACAGGTTATTGTGTGAGATACTTCAAGTTCTTAATCTTTAAAATCTAGATGCAGATGAGAGGATATACTTATATACTACTACTCCAATTCTAGGATGATCAAAAGAAAGAAAACAAAGATGGAAAAGCATGTTATGTGCCATGTGATCCTACCGCTGATATAGTCATGAAGACGTCCTTTCAGTAGATACTCAAAGCAGAGCAACCTTTGTTTCACATCTGCCATGGAAATATTCCCTTCATAGGAAGCCATTTCCCCATGTGCATAGCCAAAATAACCCAGAAACCATACTTTTTGTGCTTCTCCTTCATCAAACATTCAACCTCTCACTGGAAGTCGCTATCATGAATATAAGACGTGTTGGAAAACTTCTTCACAGCGATTGCCTCATTTTGAAGAATTCCCTGCAGCCAAAACATGTTTTGTTAGAATAAACTCAAGTTTTCTACTAATAATGCATAAACTTGTCTATCAGACCAAGAGTAGTTAGCGTACCTTATAAACCACTACAAATCCACCCATTGATGAGCTTTGAGAGTCTTAACTGGCTTACATTTATCCAACTTTGATTTTCATCATAACGTATTAAGAGACCAAAGTCCATAATTTTGGGCAACATATTGTTGTCCATTGATATATTGGCTGGTTTCATATCTAGGTGAATGATACTTTTTTGGTCAAGGTAATATAAACCCTCACAAATTCCTTTAATAATTTGATACCGCTTCCTCCATTCAAGTCCACAAGATGCATCTATAATACAGGGAGATGAAAGTATGTTTAGTAGTATTTGAGATACTTGAAGTCTTTAGAGTAGTAGAGTAGTAGAAGAGTAGAAGAGTATGCAACACAACAAGTAACTTATGTTATATGCTTCTGATGCTTGAACTGAATCTCCATTATGATGGTAAAGAAGGGGATAACAAGAAAATGCAAGGAAAGGACAAAACATTCGACCATGGTGGACCATCTTATAAATTAATGACCACATGTTGATATATCTTCACAACATTGTGTGTATGTATAGAGCATCATGACTATATTTGAACATGTCGTGAATGATAATAGTTGAACTTATGTCATGTACAATTGTGGGCTATTTACAAATGGGTGAGTGTTCAACTCTTTATCTGAACTTAAATTACACATATTAATCCAAGATCTCATAGAAACAACATATCTGGTTGATGTCTAGTTAATGTTCTTACAAAAGCATGTTGTTGCACTACAGTGTCTCAAAAGGATTGAAAATGATTAAATATATTTCCCACAAGGTTACATGATATAACACCCAAACTGTATATACTCAAAGCAAAGCGGTCTTTTGGTATATCTCATATGACATATTTATATCTCTATGATTATAACACCCAAACTGTATATGTCTGACTTGAATGTGACCAATGATATAATCATAAAGACTCCCTTTAGGTATATACTCAAAGCAAAGCGGTCTTTTGGTATATCTCATATGACATATTTATATCTCTATGATTATAACACCCAAAGTATATATGTCTGACTTGAATGTGCTTTTTTCACCGTAGAATCCTGGTGCCAAATAACCCCTGCAGGAAAATTGATGGATGAATACTAAACACAATGCAGTATGCCTAACAAAAGATCAAGATTTCCAGAGACTTAGCCAACTTACGATGTTCATCCAAATTTTGAAATGATAATCCGGCACGAAAGTACTTTGAGAGACCAAAGTCAGCTATTTTCGGTACCATATTATCATCCAACAATATATTATCAGGTTTTAGGTCCAAGTCAACAATATGATTATGGTGAAGGTACCCTAAACCCTTGCGATTTCCTTTGATTATTTGATAGTGCCCTTGTTGGGGAACGTCGCATGGGAAACAAAAAATTTCCTAGGCTCACGCAAGACCTATACATGGTGATGAGCATCTACGAGAGGGAGAGTGGATCTACATACCCTTGTAGATCGCTAAGAGGGAAGCGGTAAGAAACGCGGTTGGTGTAGTCGAACGTCTTCGCGATCCAAATCGCCGAGCGTCCCGCGATCCAATCACGATCCGTCCCGATCAAGCACCGAACGGACGGCACCTCCGCGTTCAGCACACGTATAACTTGATGACGATCTCCGCCTTCTTGATCCAGCAAGAGGGAGCGAAGAGGTAGAAGAGTTCTCCGACAGCGTGATGACGCTCCGGTGATGGTGGTGGAGCTATTCCGACAGGGCTTCGCCTAAAAACTGCAGAAATCCGATCTAGAAGAGAAACTATGTACTGGAGGAACAGGTAGCACGTGGCTGAAAATCTAGTGCAAAAACCCTAACCTCCAGTATATATAGGAGGAGGAGAGGAGGAGGCTTGGCCCTCAAGGGACCAGCCCTTGGTTCGGCCGAATCAAGGAGGAGAGGAGGACTCCTCCTCCAATCCTAGTAGGACTAGGATTCCTCCCTATTTTGCCTTTTTCCACCTTGTCTCTTTGGGTTTTATCTTCCAGATGCATGGGCCTTGTGTGGGACTTCCACCAGCCCACTAAGGGCTGGTATTCACTCTCCCACAGCCCATGTAGCCTCTTGGGTCGAAATACCCCTCCCGATGATCTCCCGGTACACTACCGACACTCTCGGTACACTACCGATGAGCCTGAAACCTTTCCGACGACCAAAATAGGACTTCCTATATATATCAATCTTTACCTCCGGACCATTCCGGAGCTCCTCGTGACGTCCGGATCTCATCCGGGACTCCGAACAACCTTCGGTCACCACCATGCATAACTCTATACTACCGAAACGTCACCGAACCTTAAGTGTGCAGACCCTGCGGGTTCGAGAACTATGTAGACATGACCGAGACACCTCTACGGTCGATAACCAATAGCAGGACCTGGATGCCCATATTGGTTCCTACATATTCTACAAAGATCTTTATCGGTCGAACCTCTATGTCAAGGATTCAGTTAATCCCGTATGATGTTCCCTTTGTTCTTCGGTATGTTACTTGCCCGAGATTCGATCGTCGGTATCTCCATACCTAGTTCAACCTCGTTATCGGCAAGTCTCTTTACTCGTTACGTAACACAAGATCCCGTGACTAACACTTAGTCACATTGCTTGCAAGGCTTATTGTGATGTTGTATTACCGAGTGGGCCCTGAGATACCTCTCCGTCACACGGAGTAACAAATCCCAGTCTTGATCCATGCCAACTCAACAGACACCTTCGGAGATACCTATAGAGCACCTTTATAGTCACCCAGTTACGTTGCAACATTTGATACACACAAGGCACTCTTCCGGTGTCCGTGAGTTACATGATCTCATGGTCATAGGAACATATACTTGACATGCAGAAAACAATAGCAATAAACTGACACGATCATATGCTACGTTTGTAGTTTGGGTCTTGTGCATCACATCATTCTCCTAATGACGTGATCTCGTTATCAAATGACATCTCATGTCCATAACTAGGAAACCATAGCCATCTTTGATCAACGAGCTAGTCTATTAGAGGCATATTAGGGACATGGTGTTGTCTATGTATCCACACATGTATCTAAGTTTCCGATCAACACAATTATAGCATGGATAATAAACGATTATCATGAACAAGGAAATATGATAATAACCAATTTATTATTGCCTCTAGGGCATATTTCCAACAGTCTCCCACTTGCACTAGAGTCAATAATCTAGTTCACATCACTATGTGATTTACATTGTGATGAATCGAACACCCATGCAATTCTGGTGTTGATCATGTTTAACCCTTGGAAGAGGTTTAGTCAACGGGTCTGCAACATTCAGATCCGTGTGCACTTTGTAGATATTTATGTCCTTCTCCTCGATGTAATCACGGATGGAGTTGAAGCGTCGCTTTATGTGTCTGGTCCTCTTGTGAAACCTTGGTTCCTTGGCCAGAGCAATGGCACCAGTGTTGTCACAGAACAGGTTCATTGGATTTAGTGCGCTAGGCACTACTCCAAGATCTGTCATGAACTGCTTCATCCAGACACCTTCGTTCGCCGCCTCCGAGGCTGCGATGTACTCCGCTTCGCATGTAGAATCGGCTACCATGCTTTGCTTGGAACTGCACCAGCTTACCGCTCCCCCGTTCAGAATAAATACGTATCCGGTTTGTGACTTAGAGTCATCCGGATCAGTGTCAAAGCTTGCATTGACGTAACCCTTTACGACAAGCTCTTCATCACCTCCATAAACGAGAAATATTTCCTTAGTCCTTTTCAGGTACTTAAGGATATTCTTGACCGCTGCCCAGTGTTCCATTCCAGGATCGCTTTAAAACCTTCCGGCCATACTTATGGCAAGGCTGACATCGGGTCTTGTGCATAGCATTGCATACATGATAGAGCCTATGGCTGAAGCATAGGGGATGACACTCATCTTTTCTCTATCTTCTGCAGTCACTGGGCATTGAGTCTTACTTAGCTTCACACCTTGTAACACAGGCAAGTACCCCTTCTTGGACTGATCCATTTTGAACTTCTTCAAAACTTTATCAAGGTATGTGCTCTGTGAAAGTGGTATTAAGCGTCTTGATCTATCTCTATAGATCTTAATGCCTAATATGAAAGCAGCTTCTCCTAGGTCCTTCAACGAAAAACTCTTGTTCAAATATTCCTTCACGCTTTCCAGTATTTCTATATTGTTTCCAATCAGCAATATGTCATCCACATATAATATTAGAAACGCTATAGAGCTCTCACTCACTTTCTTGTAAATACAAGCTTCTCCATAAACTTGTATAAACTCAAACGCTTTGATCACCTCATCAAAGCGCTTATTCCAACTCCGAGATGCTTGCACCAGCCCATAAATGGATCGCTGGAGTTTGCAAACTTTGTCAGCATTCTCTGGATCGACAAAACCTTCTGGTTGCATCATATACAAATCTTCCTCAAGGAAACCGTTGAGGAACGCTGTTTTGACATCCATCTGCCAAATTTCATAATCGAAATAAGCATCTATTGCCAACATGATTCTGACAAACTTAAGCATCGCTACGGGTGAGAATGTCTCATTATAGTCAACTCCTTGAACTTGTGAAAAACCCTTTGCCACAAGTCGAGCTTTATAGACGGTGACATTACCGTTTGCGTCTGTCTTCTTCTTAAAAATCCATTTGTTCTGAATGGCCTTTCGCCCTTCAGGTAATACTTCCAAAGTCCATACTTTGTTTTCATACATGAATCCCATCTCGGATTTCATGGCCTCTAACCATTTCTCGGAATCCGGGCCCATCACCGCCCCTCCATAGCTCGTAGGTTCATTGTTGTCCAACAACATGACCTCCAAGACAGGGTTGCCGTACCACTCAGGAGTAGTACGCGCCCTTGTCGACCTACGAGGTTCAATAGTAGCTTGATCCGAAGCTTCATGATCATCACCATTAACTTCCTCTTCTATCGTCGTAGGTTCCACAGAAACATATTTCTCCACTATGCTATGTTTTGGTTGAAGTAAAGGTTCAATAACCTCATCAAGCTCTATTTTCCTCCCACTCAATTCTTTCGAGAGAAACTCTTTCTCAAGAAATGTTCCATTCTTAGCGACAAACACTTTGCCTTCGGATCTGAGATAGAAGGTATACCCAACTGTCTCCTTCGGGTATCCTATGAAGACGCATTTCTCCGCTTTGGGTTCCAGCTTTTCAGGGTGAAGCTTTTTGACATAAGCATCACATCCCCAAACTTTAAGAAACAACAACTTTGGCCTCTTGCCAAACCATAGTTCATATGGCGTCGTCTCAACGGATTTCGATGGTGCCCTATTTAAAGTGAATGCAGCTATCTCTAATGCATAACCCCAAAACGATAGTGGCAAATCAGCAAGAGACATCATAGATTACACCATATCTAATAAGGTTCGATTACGACGTTCGGACACACCATTACGCTGTGGTGTTCCAGGCGGTGTCAACTGTGAAACAATTCCACACTGTCTTAAGTGACTGCCAAACTCATAACTCAGATATTCACCTCCTCGATCAGATCGTAGGAATTTAATCTTCTTGTTACGATGATTCTCAACTTCACTCTGAAATTGCTTGAACTTTTCAAACGTTTCAGACTTGTGTTTCATTAAGTAAATATACCCATATCTACTTAAGTCATCAGTGAAGGTGAGAAAATAACGATATCTACCACGCGCTGTAACATTCATTGGACCGCACACATCAGTATGTATGATTTCCAATAAGTCACTCGCCCGTTCCATTGTTCCAGAGAATGGCGTTTTAGTCATCTTGCCCATGAGGCATGGTTCACATGTGTCAAGTGATTCAAAATCAAGTGACTCCAAAAGTCCATCAGCATGGAGCTTCCTCATGTGTTTTACACCAATATGACCTAAACGGCAGTGCCACAAGAAAGTGGTACTATCATTATCAACTCTACATCTTTTGGCATCAATGTTATGAACATGTGTATCATCACTATCAAGATTCAATATGAATAAACCCCTCACATTGGGTGCATGACCATAAAAGATATTACTCGTATAAATAGAACAACCTTTATTCTCTGATTTAAATGAGTAACCGTCTCGCAATAAACAAGATCCAGATATAATGTTCATGCTTAACGCAGACACTAAATAACAATTATTCAGGTTCATCACTAATCCCGATGGTAATCGAAGAGAGAGCGTGCCGACGGCGATCACATCAACCTTGGAACCATTTCCCACGCGCATCGTCACTTCATCCTTTGCCAGCCTTCGTCTATTCTGTAGTTCCTGTTTTGAGTTGCAAATGTAAGCAACCGAACCGGTATCAAATACCCAGGCACTAGAACGAGAGCTAGTAAGGTACACATCAATAACATGTATATCATATATACCTTCTTTGTCATTGGACGTCTTCTTGTCAGCCAGGTACTTGGGACAGTTCCGCTTCCAGTGACCAGTTCCCTTGCAATGAAAGCACTCAGTTTCTGGCTTGGGTCCATGCTTGGGTTTCTTTACAGGAGTAGCAACTACTTTGCCATCCTTCTTGGTTTTACCCTTCTTGCCCTTGCCCTTGCCATTCTTCTTGAAACTAGTGGTTTTATTGATCATCAACACTTGATGTTCTTTCTGGACTTCAGACTCGGTGACTTTTAGCATCGCAAACAGCTCGACGACTGACTTGTTCATCCCGTGCATGTTATAGTTCATCACAAAGCTCTTGTAACTAGGTGGCAGTGATTGAAGAACTCTTTCAGTGATTGCCTCTGCGGAAGGGCAATTCCCAACTCTGCTAGACGATTCGAATACCCAGACATTCCGAGTATATGCTCACTGATAGACCCGTTTCCTCCATTTTGCAAGCATAGAACTTATCGGAGGTCTTATACCTCTCGATCCGGGTATTCTTCTGAAAGATAAACTTCAACTCCTGGAACATCTCATATGCTCCATGACGTTCAAAACGTCTTTGAAGTCCCGGTTCTAAGCCATACAATATTGCACACTGAACTATTGAGTAATCTCCAGAACGTGCCTCCCAAGCGTTCTTAACGTCTTCGGACGACATGTCTTCTGGTTGGTCACCAAGCGGTGCATCAAGGACATATGATTTCTGGGAAGCCGTGAGGATAATCCTCAGATTACGGGCCCAGTCAACAAAGTTACTTCCATCATCTTTCAACTTAGCTTTCTCTAGGAACGCATTAAAATTCAGGGGTCTAAATATGCAAAGGTTACTTAGACTATTGTTCAAGATAATGAGTTTAGTTAATCAAATTACTAAAGCCCCCACTCAAATTGACATCCCTCAGGTCATCTGAGTGTCACATGATCCAAATTCACCAACTCAAGTCCGATCATCACGTGACTTGAGGTGGTTTCAATGGTGAACATCATCATGTTGATCATATCTATTATATGACTCATGTTCGACCTTTCGGTCTCTTGTGTTCCGAGGCCATGTCTATACATGCTAGGCTCGTCAAGTTTAACCCGAGTGTTCTTCACATGCAACACTGGCTTGCACCCGTTGTATGTGAACGTAGAGTCTATCACACCCGATCATCACGTGGTCTCTCGACACGACGAACTTTCGCAACGGTGCACACTCGGGGAGAACAAAATTCATCTTGAAATTTAAGTGAGGGATCACCTTATAATGCTACCGTCGTCCTAAGCAAAACAAGGTGCATAAAAGGATTACCATCACATGCAAATCATAAGTGACATGATATAGCCATGAACTTGTGCTTTTGATCTCCATCTAGAAAGCATCGGCATGATCTCCATCATCACCGGCACGACACCATGATCTCCATCATCTTGATCTCCATCAATGTGTCGCCATCGGGGTTTTCACGCCCATCATGCTTCTACTACTATTGCTACCGTTTAGTGATAAATTAAAGCATTACATAGCGCTTAATGATTGACACGCAGGTCATACAATAATTAAAGACAACCCTATGGCTCCTGCCGGTTGCCGTACTCATCGACATGCAAGTCGTGATATTCTATACATCACATGATCATCTCATACATCACATATATCACATCATGTAATTGTCCATATCACATCTCAACATACCCTGCAAAAACAAGTTAGACGTCCTCTAATTGTTGTTGCATGTTTTACGTGGCTGCTACGGGTATCTAGCAAGAACAATTCTCACCTACGCATAAACCACAACGGTGATACATTAGTTGCTTTTCAACCTTCTCAAGGACCGCCTTTGTCGAATCCGATCCAACTAAAGTGAGAGAAACTGGCACCCGCCAGCCATCTATGCAACAAGTTGTAGTTGAGGGAACTGGTCTCTCGTAAGCGTACGAGTAATGTTGGTCCGGGCCGCTTCATCCCACAATACCGCTGAACCAAAACACGACCAAGGGAGGAAGCAATCTAAGCATCAACGCCCACAAACTCTTTGTGTTCTACTCGAGATCTCATCTACACATAGACCTAGCTCATGATGCCACTGTTGGGGAACGTCGCATGGGAAACAAAAAATTTCCTACGCTCACGCAAGACCTATCCATGGTGATGAGCATCTATGAGAAGGAGAGTGGATCTACATACCATTGTAGATCGCTAAGCGGGAAGTGTTAAGAAACGCGATTGGTGTAGTCGAACGTCTTCGCGATCCAAATCTCCGAGCATCCCACGATCCAATCACGATCCGTCCCGATCAAGCACCGAACGGACGGCACCTCCGCGTTCAGCACACGTACAGCTTAATGACGGCCTTCGCCTTCTTGATCTAGAAAGAGAGAGCGGATAGGTAGAAGAGTTCTCCAGCAGCGTGACGGCAATGCGGTGATGGTGGTGGAGCTATTCCGGCAGGGCTTCGCCTAAAAACTGCAGAAATCCGATCTAGAAGAGAAACTATGCACTGGAGGAACGGGTAGCACGTGGCTGAAAATCTAGTGCAAAACCCCTAAAACCTCCAGTATATATAGGAGGAGTAAAGGAGGAGGTTTGGCCCTCAAGGGACCAGCCCTTGGTTCATCCGAATCAAGGAGGAGAGGAGGACTCCTCCTCCAATCCTAGTAAGACTAGGATTCCTCCCTATTTTGCCTTTTTTCCACCTTATCTCTTTGGGTTTTCTCTTCCAGCCGCATGGGCCTTGTGTGGGACTTCCACCAGCCCACTAAGGGCTGTTATTCACTCTCCCACAGCCCATGTAGCCTCTTGGGTCGAAATACCCCTCCCGATGGTCTCCCGGTACACTACCGACACTCCCGGTACACTACAGATGAGCCCGAAACCTTTTCGGTGACCAAAATAGGTCTTCCTATATATCAATATTTACCTCTGGACCATCCGGAGCTCCTCGTGACGTCTGGGATCTCATCCGGGACTCCGAAGAACCTTTGGTCACCACCATACATAACTTTATACTACCAAAACGTCACCGAACCTTAAGTGTGCAGAGCCTGCGGGTTCGAGAACTATGTAGACATGACCGAGACACCTCTACGGTCGATAACCAATAGCAGGACCTGGATGCCCATATTGGTTCCTACATATTCTACAAAGATCTTTATCGGTCGAACCTCTATGTCAAGGATTCAGTTAATCCCGTATGATGTTCCCTTTGTTCTTCGGTATGTTACTTGCCCGAGATTCGATCGTCGGTATCTCCATACCTAGTTCAACCTCGTTATCGGCAAGTCTCTTTACTCGTTCCGTAACACACTATCCCGTGACTAACACTTAGTCACATTGCTTGCAAGGCTTATTGTGATGTTGTATTACCGAGTGGGCCCTGAGATACCTCTCCGTCACACGGAGTAACAAATCCCAGTCTTGATCCATGCCAACTCAACAGACACCTTCGGAGATACCTATAGAGCACCTTTATAGTCACCCAGTTACGTTGCGACATTTGATACACACAAGGCACTCTTCCGGTGTCCGTGAGTTACATGATCTCATGGTCATAGTAACATATACTTGACATGCAGAAAACAGTAGCAATAAACTCACACGATCATATGCTATGTTTGTAGTTTGGGTCTTGTCCATCACATCATTGTTCTAATGATGTGATCCCATTATCAAATGACATCACATGTCAATGTCTAGGAAACCTTGACGATCTTTGATCAACGAGCTAGTTCACTAGAGGCATACTAGGGACAAAGTGTTGTGTATTTACCCACACATGTAATGTGTTTCCAATCAATACAATCATAGCATGGATAATAAACGATTATCATGAACAAGGAAATATAATAATAAACACTCTATTTGTTGCCTCTAGGGCATATTTCCAATAGCCCTCGCCATTGAACTCCACGGTATGTATCTATACACGAAGAGAGGAAAGAGGTGTTAGTATTCAAGATAGTTGAAGTACTTAAGTTTCATATGCTATAGAGTACATGTGACCATAGTAATTGTCGTTATTAGATGGTAACCAACTAGGAACACAGGTTTCGCCCACATAGTCATCATTGATAAACAATAATTAAGGACCCCAAAAAGATGCCATCACATGTTCTTACCTTTGTGTCGATACTTAAAACAAAGGAATTGTCGTTGTACATCTGCCATCACAAAGCTTTGCTCAAAGTCTACCACTCTCCCTTGTGGATCTGCACAATATCCTAAAAACCGCATGATGTTTTTGTGCTTCACCTCCATGAGGCATTCGACCTCTTCCCGGAACTTATACCCCTCCATGTGTTCTAGGTCACTTCGTGTGTAGTACCCTACAAACAAGAGTTCTGTCTTCAGGGATGTTCACAAAGGTAGAGGAAACATACCCTGCAAACCCAAGTCCTCAATCACTGGGTATTATATGCTCCTCTGATCTGCACATAGAAGAGGTTCCATAGCAAAACTCTTGTTTCCACGAGGTTGGCCTGGATACACTCAAATACGCCTCAATGTGAACCGATAGGCTCATCATGTGTTAATTAGAGGCTCAGCTCACCGCCCCACAAGGCCACAGCCACCGGAGAAGACAGAAAAGAAACTCCCAGCTCGGCCTACACCGATGGCAGCACAGTCAGCGTACCTAGCCTATATTATGGGAGCAACATGAGGTGTTGGCCATCTCTTAAGAGAGAGCAATGATCCCCAAACAAAGCGCCAGATCCTCATGTTAGAAATAATACTTTAGAGTTAAGATAACTAGGATCTGAATCTCTTGATTAGAACATCCCTGAAGCAGAATAGTGAAGACTAACCGTGATTGTTTTGATCCATTAGCAGGATGGACCGTAGCTCCCCTTAGCATCTCCAGCAGTGAGGAGATCGTCGGAGAGGAAGGGCAGCAGCAGGGCGATGTAGCGGACACGAGGGACGCCGCTGGCACGGGCCTGGAGGTGGCCAGCGGTGGTAGTGGTCTTCTGATCCCCTTAAGCACCTTTTCAGGATCGGCTGTTAAGAGTAACTAGGGTGTTAACCCGTACGTGTGTGTCACCCCTGTTGGAAATATGCCCTAGAGGCAATAATAAATTATTTATTATCATATTTCCTTGTTCATGATAATCGTTTATTATCCATGCTATAATTATATTGATCGGAGACTTAGATGCATGTGTGGATACATAGACAAAACCATGTCCCTAGTATGCCTCTAATAGGCTAGCTCGTTGATCAAAGATGGTTAAGGTTTCCTAGCCATTGACATGAGATGCCATTTGATAACAGGATCACATCATTAGGAGAATGATGGGATGGACAAGACCCAAACTACAAACGTAGCATATGATCGTGTCAGTTTAATGCTACTGTTTTCTGCATGTCAAGTATCTGTTCCTATGACCATGAGATCATGCAACTCACTGACACCGGAGGAGTGCCTTGTGTGTATCAAACGTCGCAACATAACTGGGTGACTATAAAGGTACTCTACAGGTATCTTCGAGGGTGTCTGTTGGGTTGGCATGGATCAAGACTGGGATTTGTTACTCCGTGTGACGGAGAGGTATCTCAGGGCCCACTCGGCAATACAACATCACAACAAGCTGTGCAAGCAATGTGACTAAGTGTTAGTCACGGGATCTTGTATTATGGAACGAGTAAAGAGACTTGCCGGTAACGAGGTTGAACTAGGTATGGAGATACCGACAATCGAATCTCGGGCAAGTAAACATACCGAAGAACAAAGGGAACATCATACGGGATTAACTGAATCCTTGACATAGAGGTTCGACCGATAAAGATCTTCGTAGAATATGTAGGAACCAATATGGGCATCCAGGTCACGCTATTGGTTATTGACCGTAGAGGTGTCTCGGTCATGTCTACATAGTTCTCGAACCCGCAGGGTCTGCACACTTAAGGTTCGGTGACGTTTCGGTAGTATAGAGTTATGTATGGTGGTGACCGAAGGTTTTTCGGAGTCCCGGATGAGATCCCAAACGTCACGAGGAGCTCCGGAATGGTCCGGAGGTAAAGATTGATATATAGGAAGTCCCATTTTGGTCGCCGGAAAAGTTTCGGGCTAATCGGTAATGTACCGGGAGTGCCGGTAGTGTACCAGGAGACCACCGGGAGGGGTATTTCGACCCAAGAGGCTTGATGGGATGTGGGAGAGTAAATAACAGCCTTTTGTGGGCTGGTGGAAGTCCCACACAAGGCCCATACAGCTGGGAGAAAAGCCCAAAGGGAAAAATGTGGAAAAAGGCCAAAAAAAGGAGGAATCCTAGTCCTACTAGGATTGGAGGAGGAGTCCTCCTCTCCTCCCCACTTTGGCCGACCCAAGGGCTGGATTTTTGGCAGCCAAGCCACCTCCGCCTCTCTTCCTATATATACTAGAGGATTTTAGGGTTTTGGCACAGAATTTTCAGCCACGTGCTACCCGTTCCTCTAGTGCATAGTTTCTCCTCTATATCGGTTTTCTGCAGTGCTTAGGCGAAGCCCTGCTAGAATAGCTCCACCACCATCGCCGCAGCGCCGTCACGCTACCAGAGAACTCTTCTACCTCTCCGCTGTTGGGAGACGTAGTAGTAAATCAAAAAATTCCTACGTGTCACCAAGATCTATCTATGGAGAAACCAGCAACGAGAGGGGAGAGATTGCATCTTCATACCTTTGAAGATCGCTAAGCGGAAGCGTTACAAGAACGCGGTTGGTGGAGTCGTACTCCCAGCGATTCAGATCGCGGTGGATTCTGATCTAAGCGCCGAACAATGGCGCCTCCGCATTCAACACACGTGCAGCCCGATGACGTCTCCTACGCCTTGATCCAGCAAGGAGGAAGGAGAGGTTGAGGGAGAGCTCCGGCAGCATGACGGCATGGTGACGGTGGAGCTACGTGGACTCCGGCAGGGCTTCGCCAAGCACTACAGAGAACGAGGAAGAGGAAGGGTAGGGCTGCGCCGAGAGAGAGAGAGAGAAAAGTCGTGTCTCAAATCAGCCCAAACCCTTGCATATATATAGGAGGAGGGAGAGGGAGGGCTGCCTTGGCCCCTCCTCCAAGGAGGAGAGGTTCGGCCGAACTAGGGGGAGAGTCCACCTCCCACAAGGGAGGTGGATCTCCTCCTTTTCAAACTCCTTTGCCCTATCTCCTTATCTCCAGCCGCATGGGCCTTTCTAGAAGGTCTTGGCCAGCCCAAAAAGGGCTGGAACACCTCCTCTAAGGGCCCACGAAATCCTATGGTCATCACACCCCTCCCGGGGTCCTCCGGCACCCTCCCGGCACTCCCGGTACACTATCGATGAGCCCGAAAACTTTCCGGTGACCAAAACTGGACTTCCTATATATCAATCTTTACCTCTGAACCATTCCGGAGCTCCTCGTGACGTCCGGTATCTCATCCAGGAATCTGAACAACCTTTGGTAATCGCGTATACCATTTCCCTATAACCCTAGCGTCATCGAACCTTAAGTGTGTAGACCCTACGGGTTCGGGAGACACGTAGACATGACCGAGACACCTCTTCGGTCAATAACCAACAGCAGGATCTGGATACCCATGTTGGCTCCCACATGCTCCATGATGATCTCATCGGATGAACCACGATGTCGGGGATTCAGTCAATCCTGTATACAATTCCCTTTGTCTATCGGTATGATACTTGCCCGAGATTCGATCGTCGGTATCTCTATACCTTGTTCAATCTCGTTACCGGCAAGTCTCTTTACTCGTTACGTAATACATCATCCCGTGGCTAACTCCTTAGTCACATTGAGCTCATTATGATGATGTCTTACCGAGTGGGCCCAGAGATACCTCTCCGTCACACGGAGTGACAAATCCCAGTCTCGATTCGTGCCAACCCAATAGACACTTTCGGAGATACCCGTAGTGCACCTTTATAGCCACCCAGTTACATTGTGACCTTTGTCACACCCAAAGCATTCCTACGGTATCCGGGAGTTGCACAATCTCATTGTCTAAGGAAACGATACTTGACATTGAAAAGCTTTAGCACACGAACTACACGATCTTGTGTTATGCTTAGGATTGGGTCTTGTCCATCACATCATTCTCCTAATGATGTGATCCCGTTATCAACGACATCCAATGTCCATGGTCATGAAACCGTGACCATCTATTGATCAACGAGCTAGCCAACTAGAGGCTCACTAGGGACATGTTGTGGTATATGTATTCACACATGCATTACGGTTTCCGGTTAACACAATTATAGCATGAACAATAGACAATTATCATGAACAAGGAAATACAATAATAACCATTTTATTATTGCCTCTAGGGCATATTTCCAATAGTCTCCCACTTGCGCTAGAGTCAATAATCTAGTTACATTGTGATGAATCGAACACCCATAGCATTCTGGTGTTGATCATGTTTTGCTCGTGAGAGAGGTTTAGTCAATGGATCTGTGACATTCAGATCCGTATGCACTTTACAAACATCTATATCTCCCTCCTGAATGTAATCACAGATGGAGTTGAAGTGGCGCTTGATGTGTCTTGTCTTCTTGTGAAACCTGGGCTCCTTCGCAAGGGCAATAGCTCCAGTGTTGTCACAGAATAGAGTCATCGGGCCCGATGCATTGGGAATCACTCCTAGGTCGGTGATGAACTCCTTCATCTAGACTCCTTCCTTTGCTGCTTCCAAAGCAGCTATGTACTCCGCTTCACATGTAGATGCCGCCACGACGCTTTGCTTGTTGTTGCACCAGTTGACTGCCCCTCCGTTCAAAATATACACATATCTGGTTTGCGACTTGGAGTCGTCCGGACCTGTGTCGAAGCTAGCATCGACGTAACCCTTTACGACGAGCTCTTCGACACCTCCATATACGAGAAACATGTCCTTTGTCCTTTTCAGGTACTTTAGGATATTCTTGACCACTGTCCAGTGTTCCGCTCCGGGATCACTTTGGTACCTCCCTACCAAACTTATGGCAAGGTTCACATCAGGTCTGGTACACAGCATGGCATACATAATAGAGCCTATGGCTGAAGCATAGGGGATGGCACTCATCTCTTCTCTATCCTTTGCCGTGGTCGGGCATTGAGTCGTACTCAATCTCACACCCTATAACACAGGCAAGAACCCCTTCTTGGACTGATCCATATTGAACTTCTTCAATATCTTTTCAAGGTATGTGCTTTGTGAAAGACCTATGAGGCGTCTCGATCTATCTCTATAGATCTTAATACCTAATATGTAAGCAACTTCTCCAAGGTCCTTCATTGAAAAACATTTATTCAAGTAGGCCTTTACACTTTCCAAAAGTTCTATATCATTTCCCATTATCAGTATGCCATCCACATATAATATGAGAAATGTTATAGAGCTCCCACTCACTTTCTTGTAAATACAGGGTTCTCCATAAACCTGTACAAACCCAAACGCTTTAATCACCTCATTAAAGCGAATGTTCCAACTCCAAGATGCTTGCACCAGCCCATAGATGGAGCGCTCGAGCTTGCATACTTTGTTAGCATCTTTAGGATCGACAAAACCTTCCGGCTGCATCATATACAGTTCTTCCTTAAGGAAGCCATTAAGGAATGCCGTTTTGACGTCCATTTGCCAGATCTCATAATCATAAAATGCGGCAATTGCTAACATGATTCGGATAGACTTTAGCATCGCTACGGGTGAGAATGTCTCATCGTAGTCAACTCCTTGAACTTGTCGATAACCCTTAGCGACAAGCCGGGCCTTATAGACGGTCACATTACCATCCGCGTCAGTCTTCTTGTTAAAGATCCATTTATTTTCAATGGCTTGCTTATCATCAGGCAAGTCCACCAAAGTCCATACTTTGTTCTCATACATGGATCCTATCTCGGATTTCATGGCCTCAAGCCATTTGTTGGAATCCGGGCCCGCCATTGCTTCTTCATAGTTCGAAGGTTCACTGTTGTCCAACAACATGATCTCTAGGACAGGGTTGTCGTACCACTCTGGTGCGGAACGTGTCCTAGTGGACCTTCGACGTTCAATAGTAACTTGATCTGAAGTTTCATGATCATCATCATTAATTTCCTCTCCAGCCGGTGTAGGATCCACAGAAACAACTTCCTGTGCTGCGCTACTCTCCGGTTCGAGTGGAGGTACAATTACCTCATCAAGTTCTATTTTCCTCCCACTTACTTCTTTCGAGAGAAACTCTTTCTCGAGAAAGGACCCATTCTTGGCAACAAAGACTTTGCCCTCGGATCGTAGGTAGAAGGTATACCCAATAGTCTCTTTGGAATATCCTATGAAGACGCACTTCTCCGCTTTGGGTTCGAGCTTCTTAGGTTGAAGTTTCTTCAATAAGCATCGCATCCCTAAACTTTTAGAAACGACAGCTTAGGTTTCTTTTCAAACCATAATTCATACGGTGTTGTCTCAACGGATTTTGACGGTGCCCTATTTAAAGTGAATGCGGCAGTCTCTAATGCATATTCCCAAAATGATAGCGGTAAGTCGGTAAGAGACATCATAGGTCGCGCCATATCTAATAGAGTGCGATTACGACGTTCAGACACACCATTTCGCTGAGGTGTGCCAGGCGGCGTGAGTTGTGAAACAATTCCACATTTCCTTAGGTGCGTGCCAAACTCGTGACTTAAATATTCTCCGCCACGATAAGATCGTAGGCACTTTATTTTCCTGACACTTTGATTCTGTACCTCACTCTAAAATTCCTTGAACCTTTCAAAAGTTTCAGACTTATGTTTCGTTAAGTAGACATACCCATATCTACTCAAGTCATCAGTGAGGGTGAGAACATAACGGTAGCCACCACGAGCCTCGATGCTCATTGGACTGCATACATCGGTATGTATTATTTCCAACAAGTCAGTTGCTCGCTCCATTGTTCTAGAGAACGGAGTCTTGGTCATCTTGCCCATGAGGCATGGTTCGCACGTGTCAAATGATTCGAAATCAAGCGACTCCAAAAGTCCATCAGCATGGAGCCTCTTCATGCGTTTGACACCAATATGACCAAGGCGGCAGTGCCACATGTAAGTGGGACTATCGTTATCAACCTTACACTTTTTGGTACTCACACTATGGACATGTGTAACATCACGTTCGAGATTCATCAAAAATAAACCATTGACCAGCGGGGCATGACCATAAAACATTTCTCTCATATAAATAGAACAACCATTATTCTCAGATTTAAATGAGTAGCCATCTCGCATCAAGCGAGATCCAGATACAATGTTCATGCTCAAAGTTGGTACTAAATAACAATTATTAAGGTTTAACACTAATCCCGAAGGTAGATGTAGAGGTAGCGTGTCGACGGCGATCACATTAACCTTGGAACCATTCCTGACGCGCATAGTCACCTCGTCCTTTGCCAGCCTCCGCTTATTCCGCAGCTCCTGCTTGGAGTTACAAATGTGAGCAACTGCACCGATATCAAATACCCAGGAGCTACTACGAGTGCTGGTTAGGTACACATCAATAACAAGTATATCACATATACCTTTAACGTTGCTGTCCTTCTTATCCGCTAAGTACTTGGGGCAGTTCCGCTTCCAGTGACCGGTACTCTTGCAATAAAAGCACTCAGTCTCAGGCTTGGGTCCATTCTTGTTCTTCTTCTTCCCGGCAACTTGCTTACCGGGCGCGGCAACAGCTTTGCCATCCTTCTTGAAGTTCTTCTTACCCTTGCCTTTCTTGAAACTAGTGGTCTTATTCACCATCAACACTTGATGCTCCTTTTTGATCTCGACCTCCGCTGATTTCAGCATCGAGTACAACTCAGGAATGGACTTCTCCATACCTTGCATGTTGTAGTTCATCACAAAGCTCTTGTAGCTAGGTGGAAGCGACTAGAGGATTCTGTCAATGACCGAGTCATCCGGGAGATTAACTCCCAGCTGAGTCAAGCGGTTGTGTAGCCCAGACATCTTGAGGATGTGCTCATTGACAGAACTGTTCTCCTCCATCTTACAGCTGAAGATCTTGTCGGAGACGTCATATCTCTCGACCCGGGCATGAGCTTGGAAAACCAGTTTCAGCTCTTGGGAACATCTCATATGCTCTGTGTTGCTCAAAACGCTTTTGGAGCCCCGGTTCTAAACTATAAAGCATGCCGCACTAAACAAGGGAGTAATCATCGCAGCGAGAATGCCAAGCGTTTGCAACGTCTTGCTCTGCTGGGAGAATGGGTGGGTCACCTAGCGGTGCATCAAGGACATACAATTTCTTGGAAGCTATGAGGATGATCCTCAAGCCACGGACCTAGTCCGCATAGTTGCTTCCATCATCTTTGAGCTTGGTTTTCTCTAGGAATGCGTTGAAGTTGAGGTTGGCATTAGCGTTGGCCATTGGATCTACAATATAGATTGTAAAGACAATTTTAGACTAAGTTCATGATAATTAAGTTCACATAATCAAATTATTTAATGAACTCCCACTTAGATAGACATCTCTCTTGTCATCCAAGTGACACATGATCCATGTAAACTAGCCCGTGTCCGATCATCACGTGAGACGAACTAGTCATCCATGGTGAACATCTCCATGTTGATCGCATCTTCTATACGACTCATGTTCGACTTTTCGGTCTTCCGTGTTCCGAGGCCATGTATGTACATGCTAGGCTCGTCAAGTCAACCTAAGTGTTCCGCGTGTGTAAATCTGGCTTACACCCGTTGTATGCGAACGTTAGAACCTATCACACCCGATCATCACGTGGTGCTTCGGAACAACGATCCTTAGCAACGGTGCACAGTTAGGGTGAACACATTTCTTGAAATTTTATTGAGAGATCATCTTATTTACTACCGTCATTCTAAGCAAATAAGATGTAAACATGATATGGCCAATATCATCTTGCTCCTTTGATCTCCATCTTCAGGGCACCATGATCATCATTGTCACCGGCACGACACCATGATCTCCATCATCATGATCTCCATCATTGTGTCTTCATGAAGTTGTCTCGCCAACCATTACTTCTACTACTATGGCTAACGTTTAGCAATAAAGTAAAGTAATTACATGGCGTTTATGATTGACACGCAGGTCATACAATAAAATAAGACAACTCCTATGGCTCCTGCCGGTTGTCATACTCATCGACATGCAAGTCATGAATCCTATTACAAGGACATGATAAATCTCATACATCACAATGCATCACATCACATTCTTTGGCCATATCACATCACAAGGCATATGCTGCAAAAACAAGTTAGACGTCCTCTAATTTGTAGTTGCAAGTTTTTACGTGGCTGCTATAGGTTTCTAGCAAGAACGTTTCTTACCTACGCCAAAACCACAATGTGATATGCCAATTGCTATTTACCCTTCATAAGGACCCTTTTCATCGAATCCAATCCGACTAAGGTGGGAGAGACAGACACCCGCTAGCCACCTTATGCAACTAGTGCATGTCAGGCGGTGGAACCAGTCTCACGTAAGCGTACGTGTAAAGTCGGTCCGGGCCGCTTCATCCCACAATACCGCCGAATCAAGATAAGACTAGTAGTGGTAAGCAAATTAACAAGATCGACGCCCACAACTGCTTTGTGTTCTACTCGTGCATAGATTCTACGTATAGACCTAGCTCATGATGCCACTGTTGGGAGACGTAGTAGTAAATCAAAAAAAATCCTACGTGTCACCAAGATCTATCTATGGAGAAACCAGCAACGAGAGGGGAGAGATTGCATCTTCATACCTTTGAAGATCGCTAAGCGGAAGCGTTACAAGAACGCGGTTGGTGGAGTCGTACTCGCAGCGATTTAGATCGCGGTGGATTCCGATCTAAGCGCCGAACAACGGCGCCTCCGCGTTCAACACACGTGCAGCCCGATGACGTCTCCTACGCCTTGATCCAGCAAGGAGGAAGGAGAGGTTGAGGGAGAGCTCCGGCAGCATGACGGCGTGGTGACGGTGGAGCTACGTGGACTCCGGCAGGGCTTCGCCAAGCACTACAGAGAACGAGGAAGAGGAAGGGTAGGGCTGCGCCGAGAGAGAGAGAGAGAGAAGTCATGTCTCAAATCAGCCCAAACCCTTGCATATATATAGGAGGAGGGAGAGGGAGGGCTGCCTTGGCCCCTCCTCCAAGGAGGAGAGGTTCGGCCGAACTAGGGGGAGAGTCCACCTCCCACAAGGGAGGTGGATCTCCTCCTTTTCAAACTCCTTTGCCCTATCTCCTTATCTCCAGCCGCATGGGCCTTTCTAGAAGGTCTTGGCCAGCCCAAAAAGGGCTGGCACACCTCCTCTAAGGTCCCACGAAATCCTATGGTCGTCACACCCCTCCCGGGGGTCCTCTGGCACCCTCCCGGTACACTACCGATGAGCCCGAAAACTTTTCAATGACCAAAACTGGACTTCCTATATATCAATCTTTACCTTTGGACCATTCCAGAGCTCCTCGTGATGTCCGGGATCTCATCCGAGACTCCAAACAACCTTCGGTAATCACGTATACCATTTCACTATAACCCTAGCGTCATCAAACCTTAAGTGTGTAGACCCTACGGGTTCGGGAGACACGTAGACATGACCGAGACACCTCTCCGGTCAATAACCAACAACGGGATCTGGATACCCATGTTGGCTCCCACATGCTCCACTATGATCTCATCGGATGAACCACGATGTCGGGGATTCAGTCAATCCCGTATACAATTCCCTTTGTCTATCGGTATGATACTTGCCCGAGATTCGATCATCGGTATCTCTATACCTTGTTTAATCTCATTACCGACAATTCTCTTTACTCGTTTCATAATACATCATCCCGTGGCTAACTCCTTAGTCACATTGAGCTCATTATGATGATGTCTTACCGAGTGGGCCGAGAGATACCTCTCCGTCACACGGAGTGACAAATCCCAGTCTCGATTCGTGCCAACCCAATAGACACTTTCGGAGATACCCGTAGTGCATCTTTATAGCCACCCAGTTACGTTGTGACGTTTGGCACACCCAAAGCATTCCTACGGTATCCGGGAGTTGCACAATCTCATGGTCTAAGGAAACGATACTTGACATTGAAAAGCTTTAGCAGACGAACTACACGATCTTGTGCAATGCTTAGGATTGGGTCTTGTCCATCACATCATTCTCCTAATGATGTGATCCCGTTATCAACGACACCCAATGTCCATGGTCATGAAACCGTGACCATCTATTGATCAACGAGCTAGCCAACTAGAGGCTCACTAGGGACATGTTGTGGTCTATGTATTCACACATGCATTACGGTTTCCGGTTAACACAATTATAGCATGAACAATAGACAATTATCATGAACAAGGAAATACAATAATAACCATTTTATTATTGCCTCTGGGGCATATTTCCAACATCCGCTCCCTCTTGCTGGATCAAGAAGGCGGAGATCGTCATCAAGCTGTAGGTGTGTTGAATACGGAGGTGTCGTTCATTCGGTGCTAGATCGGAAGGACCGTGATCAAGATTGCGAGACGGATCGTGACGATATCGCGGGAAGGATTGTGATGAGATCGCGGGATGGATCATGATGAGATCGTGGGACGGATCGTGATGAGTTCGCGGGACGGATCGTGATTGGATCGCGGGATGGATCGTGATGAGATCGCGGGACGCTCGGCGCTTTGGATCGCGAAGACGTTCGACTACACCAACCGTGTTTCTTAACGCTTCCCGCTTAGCGATCTACAAGGGTATGTAGATCTACTCTCCCTCTCGTAGATGCTCATCACCATGGATAGATCTTGCGTGTGCGTAGGAAATTTTTTGTTTCCCATGCAACGTTCCCCAACAGTGGCATCATGAGCTAGGTCTATGTGTAGATGAGATCTCGAGTAGAACACAAAGAGTTTGTGGGCATTGATGCTTAGATTGCTTCCTCCCTTGGTCGTGTTTTGGTTCAGCGGTATTGTGGGATGAAGCAGCCCGGACCAACATTACTCGTACGCTTACGAGAGACCGGTTCCCTCAAACACAACTTGTTGCATAGATGGCTTGCGGGTGCCAATTTCTCTCACTTTAGTTGGATCGGATTCGGCAAAGGTGATCCTTGAGAAGGTTGAAAAGCAACTAGTGTATCACCATTGTGGTTTATGTGTAGGTGAGAATTGTTCTTGCTAGATACCCGTAGCAGCCACGTAAAACATGCAACAACAATTAGAGGACGTCTAACTTGTTTTTGTAGGGTATGTTGTGATGTGATATGGCCAATTACATGATGTGATATATGTGATGTATGGGATGATCATGTGTTGTATAGAATATCACGACTTGCATGTCGATGAGTATGGCAACCGGCAGGAGCCCTAGGGTTGTCTTTAATTATTGTATGACATGCGTGTCAATCATTAAGCGCAATGTAATGCTTTACTTTATCGCTAAACGGTAGCAATAGTAGTAGAAGCATGGTGGGCGTGACAACCCCGATGGCGACACGTTGATGGAGATCAAGATGATGGAGATCATGGTGTCATGCCGGTGACGATGGAGATCATGCCGGTGCTTTCATGATGGAGATCAAAAGCACAAGTTCATGGACATATCATGTCACTTATGATTTGCATGTGATGTTAATCCTTTTATGCACCTTGTTTTGCTTAGGACGACGATAGCATTATAAGGTGATCCCTCACTTAATTTCAAGATAAATTGTGTTCTCCCCGAGTGTGCATCGTTGCGAAAGTTCTTCATGTCGAGACACCACGTGATGATCGGGTGTGATAGACTCTACGTTCACATACAACGGGTGCAAGCCAGTGTTGCACATGCAGAACACTCGGGTTAAACTTGACGAGCCTAGCATGTACAGACATGGCCTCGAAACACAAGAGACCGAAAGGTCGAACTTAAGTCATATAGTAGATATGATCAACATGATGATGTTCACCATTGAAACCACCTCAACTCACATGATGATCGGACTTGAGTTGGTGAATTTGGATCATGTATCACTCGAATGACTGGAGGGATGTCAATTTGAGTTGGAGTTCTTAAGTAATATGATTAATTGAACTCATTATCATGAACATAGTCAATAGTGTCTGTGCAAATTATGTTGTAGATCACTTGCTCGCGCTATAGCTCCCTTGAATTTTTATATGTTCCTAGAGAAATAGAGTTGAAAGATGTTGGTAGCAATATTGCGGACTGGGTCCGTAATCTGAGGATTGTCCTCATTGCTGCACAGAAGGCTTATGTCCTTAATGCACCGCTCGGTGCGCTAGCCCCTCTAGCGTGGTTTGTAGATGTTGTGAACATATGACAGTCACATTCTGATGACTACTTGATAGATTAGTGCGTCATGCATTACGGCTTAGAATTGAGGCTCTGAAACGTTTTGAACGTCACAGAACATATGAGATGTTCTAAGAGCTGAAATTAGGATCTCAGGCTCATGCCCATGTTGCGAGATATGAGATCTCCAACAAGATTCTTTGCCTGCAAGATGAAGGAGAATAGCTCAATCGTTGAGCATGTGCTCAGATTGTCTGGGTGCTACAATCGCTTGAATCGAGTGGGAGTTGATCTTCCATATAAGATAGTGATTGATATAGTTCTCCAAGTCACTATCACTAAGCTACTAGAACTTGGTGATGAACTATAAAATGCCAGGGATAGAAATAATGATCTCTGAGCTATTCGCGATGTTTGACACCGCGAAGGTAGAAGTCAAGAAGGAGCGTCAAGTGTTGATGGTTAGTCAAACCATTAGTTTCGAGAAGGGCAAGAGCAAGCAGAGAAACTTCATGGATAGCAAGTCAGTTGCTGCTCCAGTGAAGCAACCCAAAGTTGAACTCAAACCCGAGACTAAGTGCTTCGATTATGAGAAGAGCGGTCGCTGAAGCGGAACAACCCTAGATAGTTGGTAGATAATAAGGCTGGCAACGTCAACAGAAGTATATTTGATATACATGTTATTGATGTGTACCTTGCTAGTACTCCTAGTAGCACCTGGGTATTGGATACCAGTTCAGTTCCTAAATGTTAGTAACTCCAAATAAAAGCTACAAAATAAACGAAGAACTAGCTAAGGGTGAGGTGACGATGTGTGTTGGAAGTGTTTCCAAGGTTGATGTGATCGACATCGCATGCTCTCTCTATCTTCAGGATTAGTAACAAACCTAAATAAGTGTTATTAGGTGTTTTGCGTTGAGCATGAACGTGATTAGATCGTGTTTATTGCAACACGGTTATTCATTTAAGTTAGAGAATAATGGTTATTCTGTTTACATGAATAATACCTTCAATGGTCATGCACCCAGTGAGAATGGTTTGTTGAATCTTGATCGTAGTAATACACATGTTCATAACATTGATGCCAAAAGATGCAAAGTTAATAATGATAGTACCACATACTTTTGGCACTGCCGCTAAATGTCATATTGGTATAAAACGCATGAAGAAACTCCATGTTGATGGATCTTTGGACTCTTTCGATTTTGAATCGGTTGAGACATGCGAACCATGCCTCTTGGTCAAAGATGACTAAGGACCCCGTTTTCTCGTTTGACGGAGCGGGCAAGTGATTTATTGGAAATGATTCATGTTGATGTATGCAATCCAATGAGTCTTGTAGCGTGCGATGGATATCGTTATTTTCTTACCTTCACTAATGATTTGGGTAGATATAGTGTATGTTTACTTAATGACACAAGTCTGAATCATTTGAAAAGTTCAAGCAAATTCAGAGTGAAGTTTAAGATCATCGTGACAAGAAGATAAAAATATCTGCGATATGATCGTGGAGGTGAATATTTGAGTTACGAGTTTGGCATACAACTTTAGACAATGTGAAAGTTGTTTCACAACACACGCCACCTGGACCACCATAGTGTGATGGTATGTCCGAACGTTATAGTCGTGCTCTATTGGATATGGTGCATGTTATGATGTATCTTATCGTTTTGCTACTATAATTTTGGGATTGTGCATTAGAGACAAACTACATTCACTTTAAATAGGGCACCATCTAAATCCGTTGAGATGACACCGTGTGAATTATGGTTTGATAGAAACCTAAGCTGTCATTTCTTGATGTTTGGGGCTGCGACGCTTGTGTGGAAAATGTTTTCACCTAATGAGATCGAACCCAAAGCGGACAAATGCATCTTCGTAGAATACCCTAAGAACAGTTGGGTGAACCTTCTATCTCAGATCCAAGCATAAAGTGTTTGTTTCTAAAACGGGTCCTTTCCCGAGAAAAAGTTTCTCTCGAAAGAATTGAGTGGGAGGAAGATAGAACTTGATGAGGTTGATGAACCTTTTGTTTCAACCAGAGAGTAGCGCAGCGCAGAAAGATGTTTCTGTGGAACCTACGTCAGTTGAAGAGGAAGTAAATGATGATGATCATGAAGCTTCAGATCAAGTTACTATCAAACCTCATAGGTCGACAAGGATGTGTACTGCTCCTGAGCAGTACGACAACCCTGTCTTGTAGGTCATGTTGTTGAACAATAATGAACCTACGAGCTGTGGAGAAGCGATGATGGGCCCGGATTCCGGCAAATGGTTAGAGGCCATGAAATCCAAGAAAGGATCCATATATGAAAACCAAGTATAGACTTTGGTAGACTTGCTCGTTGGACGGCAGGTCGTTGAGTACAAATGGATCTTTAAAATGAAGACAGACGCTGATGGTGAATGTCACCATTTATAAAGCTCGACTTGTCGCAAAGAAGTTTCCGGCAACTTCAAGGAGTTGACTGCGATGAGACTTTCTCACTCGTAGCGATGCTAAAGTCTGTTAGAATTATGTTAGCAGTTGCTGCATTTTTCAATTATGAAATCTGGCAGATGGGTGCCAAAACATCGTTTCCTTTCTTGAGGAAAGGTTGTATGTGATACAACCAGAAGGTTTTGTCAATCCTAAGGATGCTAAAAGGTGTGCAAGCTTCAGTGATCCTTCTATGAACTGAAGCAAGCACCTCGGAGTTGGAATATACACTTTGATGAGGTGATTAAAGTTTTTGAGTCTATACAAAGTTTACGAGAAACTTGTATTTACAATAAAGTGAGTGGGAGCACTGTAGAGTTTCTGATAAGCATATGCGGTTGACATATTGTTGATCGGAAATGATATAGAATTTCTGGAAAGCATAAAGGGTTGTTTGAAAAGAGTTTTTCAAAGGAAGACCTAGATAAAGCTACCTAATTGTTGAGCATCAAGATCTATAGAGATAGATCAAGATACTTGATGAGACTTTCAATGAGTACATACCTTGACAAGATTTTGAAAGAGTTCAAAATGGATCAGTCAGAGAAAGAGTTCTCGCCTGATTTGTAAGGTATAAAGTTGAGTAAGACTCAATGCCCAGTGACTGCAGAAGATAGAGAAAAGATGAGTGTCATCCCCTATGCTTCAGCCATAGGCTCTATCATGTATGCAATGTTGTGCACAAGACCCGATGTCAGACTTGCCATAAGTATGGCTGGAAGGTTTCAAAGCGATCCTGGAATGGAGCAATGGACAGCGGTCAAGATTATCCTTAGTAACTAAAAGACTAAGGAGATGTTTCTCGATTATGGAGGTGATAAAGAGTTCGTCGTAAAGAGTCACGTCGATGCAAGCTTTAACACCAATCCGGATGACTCGTAGTAGCAATCTGGATACGTATAGTGGAGCAACCATTTGGAATAGTAGCAAGTGGAGTGTGGTAGCAGTGTTTACGGTTTGACATAGAAATTTGCAAAGTACACACGGATCTGAATGTCGCAGACCCGTTGACTATAAGACCTCTCTCACATGCAAAGCATGATCGAGCCCCAGAACTCATTGGGAGTTAGATTCATAACAATGCAAATCACATGGTGATGTGAACTAGATTATTGACTCTAGTGCAAGTGGGAGACTGTTGGAAATATGCCCTAGAGGCAATAATAAATTAGTTATTATCATATTTCCTTGTTCATGATAATCGTTTATTATCCATGCTATAATTGTATTGATTGGAGACTTAGATGCATGTGTGGATACATAGACAAAACCATGTCCCTAGTATGCCTCTAATAGACTAGCTCGTTGATCAAAGATGGTTAAGGTTTCCTAGCCATTGACATGAGATTTTATTTGATAACGGGATCACATAATTAGGAGAATGATGGGATGGACAAGACCCAAACTACAAACGTAGCATATGATCGTGTCAGTTTAATGCTACTATTTTCTGCATGTCAAGTATCTGTTCCTATGACCATGAGATCATGCAACTCACTGACACCGGAGGAGTGCCTTGTGCGTATCAAACGTTGCAACGTAACTGGGTGACTATAAAGGTACTCTACAGGTATCTCCAAGGGTGTCTGTTGGGTTGGCATGGATTAAGACTGGGATTTGTTACTCCATGTGACGGAGAGGTATCTCAGGGCCCACTCGGTAATACAACATCACAACAAGCCTTGCAAGCAATGTGACTAAGTGTTAGTCACGGGATCTTGTATTACGGAATGAGTAAAGAGACTTGCCGCTAACGAGGTTGAACTAGGTATGGAGATACCGACGATCGAATGTCGGGCAAGTAAACATACCGAAGAACAAAGGGAACATCATACGGGATTAACTGAATCCTTGACATAGAGGTTCGACCGATAAAGATCTTCGTAGAATAGGTAGGAACCAATATGGGAATCCAGGTCCCGCTATTGTTTATTGACCATAGAGGTGTCTCGGTCATGTCTACATAGTTCTCGAACCCGCAGGGTCTGCACACTTAAGGTTCGGTGACGTTTCGGTAGTATAGAGTTATGTATGGTGGTGACCGAAGGTTGTTCGGAGTCCCGAATGAGATCCCGTACGTCACGAGGAGTTCCGGAATGGTCCGGAGGTAAAGATTGATATATAGGAAGTCCCATTTTGGTCGCCGAAAAGTTTCGGGCTAATCGGTAATGTACCGGGAGTGCCGGTAGTGTACCGGGAGACCACCGAGAGGGGTATTTCGACCCAAGAGGCTTCATGGGATGTGGGAGAGTAAATACCAGCCTTTTGTGGGCTGGTGGAAGTCCCACACAAGGCCCATGAACCTGGGAGAAAAAGCCCAAAGGGAAAAAGGTGGAAAAAGGCCAAAAAAAGGAGGAATCCTAGTCCTACTAGGATTGGAGGAGGAGTCCTCCTCTTCTCCCCACTTTGGCCGACCCAAGGGCTGGCTTTTTGGCAGCCAAGCCTCCTCCTCCTCTCCTCCTATATATACTAGAGGATTTTAGGGTTTTGGCACAAAATTTTCAGCCACGTGCTACCCGTTCCTCTAGTGCATAGTTTCTCCTCTAGATCGGTTTTCTGCAGTGCTTAGGCGAAGCCCTGCCGGAAGAGCTCCACCACCATCGCCGCAGCGCCGTCACGCTGCCGGATAACTCTTCTACCTATCCGCTCCCTCTTGCTGGATCAAGAAGGCGGAGATCGTCATCAAGCTGTATGTGTGCTGAACGTGGAGGTGCCGTCCGTTCGGCGCTAGATCAGAAGGACCGTGATCAAGATTGCGAGACGGATCGTGACGAGATTGCGAGACGAATTGTGATGAGATCGCGGGACGGATCGTGATGAGATCGTGGGACGGATCGTGATGAGTTCGCGGGACGGACTGTGATTGGATCGCGGGATGGATCATGATGAGATCGCGGGACGCTCGGCGATTTGGATCGCGAAGACGTTCGACTACACCAACCGCGTTTCTTAACGCTTCCCGCTTAGCGATCTACAAGGGTATGTAGATCCACTCTCCCTCTCGTAGATGCTCATCACCATGGATAGATCTTGTGTGTGCGTAGGAAATTTTTTTTTTCCCATGCAACGTTCCCGACCAAAACCAAAAGTTGGGTCAATGCCTCCGATCAGGGCATGTACTGGGGATACAGAGCTTCCCCTTCTTTCTCTCGGTTTGTTAAAACCGTAGATCAATTCCAACTTTCTCTCCCTTGATCGTATGGTTAATAAACATCATCAGCCCACTATCAATAGAAATAACACACCAAAATAAAGTGTTACAATGACCAATGAGATGCCACTGAACCTCATTACCTGTAGTACATCATTCTATCTCGAAATGGGAAACATAATACTTTATGGGAGTTGGTTTGTAAGATGGTCATAATCTCCAGGATCAAAAGGCTCTTCTAACCCATGCCAACAACATAATAATAAATATGGGCGGTCAGCCTTTGGTAAACGGATCCGTAAAACATGCAAATCATTTTTATATGCTGAACATCATTAGCTTGATCCTGGATTCTATCTTTCACAACATGAAACATATTGTCAATGGTTTTGGCAACACCATTGACTTGTTTTTACTCACATAGAAAACTGCGTGTTCTAATGCAGTAGGTGGTTCGAAAATGCTGTCTACCACCTTAACTTCGGGAAAAAAAACTTATCTGACATACAACCTGCCCAGTAGTCTCTTGACATGGCACTCATTATGGAACTTTTCCACGATATAGCTCCATACACGAGAGTAAGGATGTTACATAACGTGGACACTTTAATATCCAAACATCTCGCGGAAACAATATCTGAATAACCAGGATGTCGAGGTTACCAGACTTCATATTAGTGAACATGTAACTATATTGTCTTGCATATCTACAAGACTTTTAGCGGCATTTCCAGTGATCCATGTATGGACTTACTTGTATATTTGCCAATTATCCTGATCATAAATAGGGCAAGTTCATATTTGAATACTTACATTGCTTCTAACAGCTGAAGCAAAAGGAACTAACATTACCTGATCAGTTCATAATGGTTCCTTGGACACTAAAATGTCCACCTTTATTGCCCTTGACTTTAGTAGCAGGTGCGATAGAGTACTAACACGTAATATTTTCTTTCATACCCTATCAACATATGTCATCATAATGAAACTTATACTCCGTTTGGACCTATATCTTGGCGAAACTCAATACAAGCTAAGTATGAGGCAACACCAAGATCCTTCATGATACAAATAGAAGATATAAATTACTTGGCTTGCCAAAATATTCCATCTCCACAAGGTAGTGATCATACTCCTCCTCATCTTATAGTATGAGTGTCCCAATGCTTGTATTATCTCATAATTTTATTTCTTTAGATAACATGCCTTACGTCAACTTCGCCCATCACAAAACCATACAGTTGAGTCAGACATACATTCTCAACTAAATCAACACAAGAGCATGCCATAGTAATAACACAAGCGTCACAACAACTCACTGAAGAAATTCTATGGAGTTCCATACATCATTAGAGCTCATAATCTTCATCCTATATGGCAACAAGCCACTAAGATGATCCTTCACACACATTATCAATCATAGGGAAATTTTTGAGTCTCAACACCAAGTGTTGCATTAGGAATTTCCCCCTTCAGTTTATCTGATGCATATGAACAAGGATCTAATGGAGTTATCCTTAGTATTAATGTTCATACGCCCGAGGTTCCTGGATGATCACTTTATTTAGAAGATGGAAAATATACCAAAAATCTTGATAACAATCATCTCGGTTCTAAACCACAACACCGTTGGGCTGAAGATGGAAAAGAACTTAATGAACTTTCACAAATGATTATTAACGACGTTAAGCGGAAATATAACCACAAGCCACATGATACTGACAAACTTGCCACTTGAGTGAAGTGTCACATATGATTATAAACGACGTTGGTCAGATATATAGTCGACATGTTACATCATGATACTGACAAACTTGCCACTTGAGTGAAGTGTCACATATGATTATAAACGACGTTGGTCAGATATATAATCGACATGTTACATCATAATGGTCATTAGACTAGCAAGCTTGCCACTTTAGCATTCGTGTGTGCTTGGTAATGCTCATAAGGTACTAAGTACACACTAACATGATAAAGGAGTCATTTTTCATTCATTCTTCTAAATAAGACTTGTTGCATCTTAATTAGAGAACCAACATTAGAATGTGCTTTTCATACATTCTCCAACCAAGACTTCTCGTTGGTTCCATCTTAATTAGAGAATTGAGATACATATTTTGCTTAGTTGTAAATGTTATGATCTAAGTAGGAGAAGTGAGTGTGATATCTCATATTAAATGAGACTTCCATTCTCCCCTCAAAATGTGGTCTAAAACCACAATTTAGATGAGATCTCATTAATTACACTTCTCATACATCTTCAATTCTGACATATCATATAATCCTTACAAAAGATTCATTTACTGTAAACATAACTCGTCTCACCATAAGGTGGGACTAACATTACATAATTGGAGTTGACTTAATAACATGCAAAATCATGTCATCTGTTCGAAAGACAAAATTAAGGCTCTCCAATAACTAGTAGCATGAACAAAACATCATTAATAAGATGAAGAATTAAGTTATCTCCAAAAGCTAGTGGAACAAATCCAATAGTTTTGACTTTAATCTCCTTTGCATTAGTAATGTGCATGATGGCAGATGCGCCTTGAGATCTTTCCCAATGTCCGCCTTATCATCATGATTAACATCCTTCAACCTTAGTGGCGGCAAAAACATTGGGAGATTCCTTACATGAGACAATGATCTCCACTCTTCATGTGGGAAAGTTATTTACATAAGGTTTGTCTATGCCAAACAAAAGTTTGACATCATTATTATTGCTGGAACAGAGGAGACAACTTTATGATCACCATAACAAAGAATCAAGCACAAACTAAGCATGCAATTGGATGAATAAAAACATGCTTAATTTTTATTCTAATCCGTATCACCGTTGGGTAGACAATGAAAGAAGAGAACCTTATTTATTCGTAAATGACACACGAAAAACATAATCAATGTTGGTCATAATATCATCATATACCATTAGAACATTTGCTCATTAGATCTCTAATCAAAACTTCACGTTGGTTCCATTTTTACCAGAGAAACATAAAATCTCGAAATGACCAGCAAGAACTTTGACTGAATTAATTGCCACCATTAGCATAAAGCAACATCATGATATAATCACCTTTTGAAACTAAATCTCACAAAGATAATATAAACATTGAACATAAGTGTCAAAATTATCATTAAAATTCTCAATGACATACAATGAAAATGACATTGGAATTAACATATAAATATAAATGTTACTCCCACGGAGTAAACATTTAAGTAGGCATTCAGAGTGTGAATGTCATCAATATTATCGTCAGGATATCATAACATTTTCCAAATAATAAAATTTGGACATTTTTTAATAAGGATTGTCAAAATAACATATTTGGCAAATAAGAGCTGTCAACCAAATGATAACACGTACTTTGGAAAGTAAATTTTGTTTAGGGGATTGATCATGACCCCATAAACACTATTTTGAGTCCTTATGCATATTTCAATGGTGCATACCATAATAAAATGACATGAAATGCACCAACCAAAAAACTTTATTTTGCCCACTAGACAATGTAACCATCACATTCACCTTGAACTGGCCTCAACCCATTAGAAATGATCACATCATTAAGAAATGTCATTAGGATGGCATCACCATAAACTTCAAACTCAAATAAAATTTCCATATAAAATATTTGAAACATTAGAGAATGAAACATTATAGATTGTGATCAGGATAAATATCATTTCACAATATTATATTTAAACTTTAAAACGATATAAATAAAATATTGTCACTAAAAATGCCATAAATGGCATTTACATTATACCACATTAATATTTTCCAAATAAAATTTCACATCGGTCCATTTTATTCAGAAAATTTGAACATTATCTTTAGCATAAATTTTAGGCAATCAAGACATATTAACAGTGCATAAACATTATCACTAACGTTAACAACATGAATCGAATGCACCAAAAAAAATACCAATTGCCTAAAAGACATAATTTGGCCGATAGGAAAACACGACAGCCCATTAAAAAACAATATCATTATTAACATTACCTCTTACACATTTTTGGGCATATTGTTTCTTAATAAATGCATAAATAATTTTCAGAAAACTTGAAACACCTTTTATTTTAGACTACTTGAAACACATCAAATGCACTGAAAATAAACAAAAACGACTCGACACTTATTTTTCGGCCTAAAACCAATGGCAACACATAAAAGGAACGATCCAGCAGCTAAATCTGTTAAAATAAGAAAACTTTATACTGGACCAACATAACCTGGATCGTAGCCCATCGCTGAATACAGCCCCTTTCTTCGCTCGACGACTCGAAGGCCGATGAACTGCCGCCGTCTGATCTGATCGGACGGTTGTGCATGTCCCCGAGCAGAACAAAATATGCGCCAACCTTAACCCTAGCCATTTGCACCTCTTCTCCCGATTTTTTTCCGTTTGTTAAGAGAGAGGCGGCGGTCCTTGACGGCGCGAGATCCCGGTGTCCATGGCGGCTCGGCGGCTCCGCTCGCCGGAGTAGCGTGCAACGGAGGGATCCCGCGCGCTGCTCCGTCGAGCGTGGCAATCCGTGCAGCTACACGGCGTTTATCGTGGGATGCCGGAGAAGAGAGCACTGGTGGCAGGTCGGCCATAACTGCCTGCCGGCGGCAACGCGAGCCACCCGGCGTCATCCTTCGCGCGCTGCTCCACGCGCCGAAAACCTGCACGTCGTCCGCCGCTGCGTATGGCGACGGCACGACTTCAACTGTGCGTGCCGCAGCATGAGGTAGTGACGTTGACGCGCATGGCGTGGTGGCTATGCTCGTAGGCGTCCATGATGTGTGTGCGGCACGGCAAAGTCTCCAATCTGGAGCGGGTAAGCAGCCCGAGCCTTAAACGCTTTGAGGATAGTGAGGATCCCTGAAGCAGAATAGTGAGGACTAACCGTGATTGTTTTGATCCATTAGCAGGATGGCCCGTGGCTCCTCTTAGCATCTCCAGCAGTGAGGAGATCGTCGGAGAGGAAGGGCAGCAGCAGGGCGATGTAGCGGACACGAGGGACGCCGCCGGCACGGGCCTGGAGGTGGCCGGCGGTGGTAGTGGTCTTCTGATCCCCTTAAGCACCTTTTCAGGATCGGCTGTTAGGAGTAACTAGGGTGTTAACCCGTACGTGTGTGTCACCCCAAGGGGTACGACCTCCTCTTTTTATATAGGTGGTGCGAAGGGGACAGGGACCAAACCCAAAAGTTGGGTCAATGCCTCCGATCAGGGCATGCACTGGGGATACAGAGCTTCCCCTTCTTTCTCTCGGTTTGTTATAACCGTAGATCAATTCCAACACCTCACAAAGCTAGGCAGTAGGCACCTTGCAATAATAAAATAATAAAATCTGAACATCATATTGTGGAATAGATGGAGTGAGCATATCTCGCTCCTACACCAAGCAACAATTTTTCTTTCGTTTGCTGTCGTTCCCCATCGCAACTAGATCCGTCGGGATCCTTGAGGCGTTGACATCGTATATGGAGGGGATAACAAAGCAAAGAAACTGGTGGTAACCAGTTCACAGAGGGCTAGGACAAGGACACAGGCAAACATACGGAGGATTCTACCAAAACATCCTAACCACGGTGCAGAATCAGGTCCTCAACTTGATTAACACAGTCTGCAGCAACACCCAACTTGATTTTCTGATAAGACATTAGCACGGGAAATATCGTGGTTACCTGCAGATGCACAGCGAAGGCGAGCTTCAGATGTTGCAGGAATCGGCGGCGGGATAAGGGATATGGTTGCTGGAACTGAGTTCACCTACTGGAGGAACGGGGGTGTCATATAGGGACGGGCACCTCAACGGAGCTGATGAGATATTTCCTTTGCTCTGAGCTGATTAGATCTAGTAGATCGGGCATCGATAGTAGCAGTAGTGTAATTTATTTCGGCTTTGCTAGAAATCGACTTATAAATCGATTGAGACCTAAACATGCCCAATTTATTTAAACGATTCACAAGAAAATTAATTATGCGGGAATCGTGCTGTCGCAACATTTCAAGAACAATAAGCAGAGACTTGTGAATGAGTGACACCCACCATCTTTCTTTTTTACAGAGAGTGTGACACCCACTCTATCTCTATGGGCGTCTGCACCCTGTCAAAATTGTACGGCCGCGACCAAAGATCTACTGGTAATATGGACTTATTAATACAACTGTTTGAATTTATGCGAAGATTCATGTAGATTTTTTTCATTTGAGTTTTTGTTTTTTTATTTCTTTTTGCATGGGGCTGCATACATAATTGGGCCTGTCCCTTGTTCTCTTGATGTTTTAAAATTTATTTCATTTCTGCACAGTCTTCAAGTTCATCCTTGTATATGAAATGAAAATATATTTAAGAACACCAAATGCAAGTAATTTGGTGTTGTAGATGCTAATGTATTTTTCGTAAATTAGGACAAACCTAGAACTTTAATTAATTTGGAGCGGAGGAAGTACATATTACAAACCAATACCACAAAAAAAGGAGATTACACTATAAAAGGATCTCGACGGTATATTTGATGGACCTTTTAATTAGTATACACCACAATCGACGTGTTGGACCTTCTTTTTATAATACTCCCCCCGTTCCTAAATATTTGTCTTTTTAGAGATTCAACTATGAACTACATACAAAACAAAATGAATGAATCTACACTCTAAACTATGTCTATATACATCCGTATGTAGTTCATAATGAAATCTTTAAAAAGACAAATATTAAGGAACGGAGGGAGTAGCACCTAAACATTTTTTAGAACTAAAAAAAAGACAACCCGGTGCATGTAGCTCCCGCTTACGTAGGATCCGGCCACTTTGGGTTTATAGTGCGCAGTCTTTTCCTTCATTTCTGTAAGAGGCTGTTTCCAAGACTTGAACCCTTGACCTCATGGTCACAAGGCAACAGTTTTACCATTTTTTTAGAACTAACCTAAACAAATTATAACCCTTAGTAAGATCTTCGGAACTTAATCCCAGCCATTGATTTTACCCCCAAAGAAATGTATTGGCTGGACGATTCTTTCGTGCAACTTCAAAGTGGCTAGGTACTCCGTCAAAAGAAGAAAAATTACAACTCATGACAGAGCAAATATAAATACCACCGCCAACACTTGGATACTTCAATGCCAGAAAAAAGCAGTCTTGCAGAGCCATGAACCTTTACTTTCATCATCAACATATGTGAGAGCTAGTGCCTCTTTGACTGACCAGAACTACAACTCCAGCTATATACACAGTAAAACAGTCAAGTTTTAAACGGCCTTTTCGATCCATTTGATTCTTCCCGCACCGCAAATCCAATCTTTTAACCCCACGCTGCCGATAAAGCATAATTTACCACAAGCTTTCCGTCTATTGCAAAGTTCTGCAGAGTTAATAACATAAGAACATGATCATCATTCCTCTCCATTAATATGCCTTCTGAAATAACAGAAAGTCAATTGCAACAACAAATGATGCTTGGTAACTAAGGAATCCATGAAAAAAAATAGTATATGTATACAAACCATACATTGTTGGGCAGATATAAAGATCCAAGACTTTGTATTATGTAAGTTTGCCAACTAGAGATTTAAGAAAGAATACAACTAGTCGCCAATTAACCAACCCAGTGATAGACACTCTAGGAGTTATTACCCTGTGTCTCACTGAAATGTGGCTCATTAACACAAAGGGTGACAGTCACACAAAAAGGTTGACAAATCCTAGAGTGTCAATCTACGGGGTGATAATAAATAAATGATTTCCCAAGAAAGGAATTTTTTAGGTGCTAACTGATGACATAAACGCACATACATGAGTGTACACATTTATAATCACCAAAGGATGGAGATGTAACAAAATATGTTTATAAGTAGATAGAATCCAGAATCTTACATTATACAAGTCAATTATCAGCTCGTCTGGGCTTGGAGAAAACGAACTGTTGACATAGACAAACTGTAGGCAACATAGAAAACTGTCAGTGAAAACCTAGGGTGTCATGGATTAAATTTGCATCAAACTCACAACTATATTCCTACCAGTGTATCCTGATGAAGTTGTCGACGAAGAAACTCAATGACCCTCAAGAATTTATCTCGTCCTGAAATCTAGCAGGAGACACAGATACAAGGATTAATGGAGCTCATGGCATGTAACACAAGGTAAACAGTTCATAATCCAATTTCAAGGACAAACACAAATGATAGCAGGATTTCACTAAAGCAAAACAAATATAAGTAGTGGTATATCAACAAATTGAACTACTGTAACTCAGGCTAGGTTAACATTGGATCCTCTGCAATATTCATATAGTATCTACGAGCCATAGGAATAGGCGAAGTACTCAATTTCATGTCAAAGTTGCTCTTCTAGTTGGTTACAACCAAAAATGTCAAAGTTGCTCTTCTAGTTGGTTACAACTAATAGCAGGTCCTACCAAGGCTTCCAACTTGGGACATTCATCAAGTACATTATCTTTCACAACCAGCTAGCAGACCAAACTGCTGCAAGAAACCGTCAATCAAGGGGTGAAGAATCTGCTCGGTTTCATTGTCCCCATCTAGGCAGAGATAGTACCCAAACATCCGCCGGCTACTCCTACCACTAGAAAAGTTCTCATCAGCTTATCTGAATTCACTGACAAGATTCACCAGAGAAAACCCAACCCCAAGATCCGAGTAGAACCGAAACCTCGATTAGTCGATTACACTAAGCAGGGGCTATTTGCGGGCAGGAACAAGATTAAAAGAAAAGAAGGAAGTGTGTGTGTGTGGGGGGGGGGGGGGGGGGGGGGGAGCCGCACCTTGAACTTGTCTTGCTTCAGTATCGGCGCGTTGCCGGTCGAGCGAACGTGCACCACGACTGCAAGATTCCGCATGAACAAGGATAAATTAAGCTCGTGGGGAAAAGAGCAGCGCCGGAGACGATGGAACCCATGGGCGGGGGTCTCAAACCTTTCTGATCGGCCTCGGAGCCCGCCATCGGAGCAGCTGGGAAGGCCGAGGAAGACGATGGGGGGATTCAGGAGGTCCTCCTCGGCGACGCGATGAGCTGACGAATACCCCTCCCTTCTCCTCCGTTGGGGATTACCAGGCCGGTCCGTAAGGCGTAAGCAAACCCAGTGCCAGGAGAAGGTATCAATCAGGGCCGAAGGGCCGACGCCGTCTAGGACACCATCTTCCGGGAACCTCTATACTGGGCCGGCCCGTTAAAATGTTACGTTCGTTCGTTGCTTTCTTGTTTGTTTTCGAGCGATTCTTTTTTATTTTTGCTTATAATTTTAATTTTTTTAAATATATATATATATATAATTTACAAAAATATAAAAATTTAGCATGCATAAAAATGTTCATGTAATGTAAAAATGGGCGTGTTTGTAAAAATTATTTATGTCATTAAAAAAATGTCCATGACACTTCAAAAATGTTCAACATTTCAAAAATATGTTTGTGACATTAGGAAAAACTAGTAAAAAAACTGTTGCAACGGGAGAAAACGAAATACCACACTCTCCTAATCCATTAACCATGAGTCAAGAGCCCAATAGGTCCACATTCTTTCTTTCAACACATGGAATCACATATGTGTTGTTAGTTATCCTCCTTCTCACTTAGCTAATGGTGGCCTCAATGCTCACACAATCACAACGGGTTTGAATGCAACATGTTAAAAACAAACATAAAAAGGCAAAAAAAATATGATAACCAATATTGAAAACACGCATAAAAACGTCACAAGCGAGACGGCATTCGGTCTGGGTGTGCTTGGTTGCCTGCATGAGGCCCAACCAGACCCGCGCAGGAAGAAAACGGGTTGTTTGGTCGGCTGTATACACCGTTGAGCCCGCATGGCACGATGTTTAAAGCATTCATGGGCCTGGCTCCCTGGGAATGCACGAATCGACAGTTTATCGAGAGCCATGCCTGAGCGGTGCACGTGGGCGGCGGCGGCGGCTGCACGTGCGCGGCCACGCTCGAGAAGCCGCGTCGCTTCCCAAAGCACCGACAGTTATTAGCCTCATCGCCCCTCACCGCTCCTTCTCCCCACTCTCCCCCACTCTCCCAACTCTCACCGGCGCGCGGCGGATCGGAGGAGAGCAAGAAGACCACCAGACTCCATCACCAGCGAGCGGATCATCACCTGGCCCGCGGCAATGGCGGTAACCACTTTTTTGTTCGTCATGCACTACTTTTTCGCGTTCGATCCGGTGGTAGATTTGATCCATGGCGGAGAGGGGAATGGGGAATACAGGTAGATAAGCATGGCAGTTCATACTAGTTCATACTAGTTCATGCAAGATCGGAATAGAGTAGATGCGGATGGAGTAGAAGGGGGATTGGGGGATTGGGGGTACACAACAGACACTGGCTAACCGTGATGGTCGTTGAGGCGTGCGGAGCAGCGGGTCGAGTGGCTGGCCTTCATCTTCTTGTCCATCGCCGTGTAGGGCGGTGGGTCGTCGTCGTCCTCGGCGGAGTCGAGGTCGATCTGCCAGGTACGACGGCCTGGGTCCGGCACCCTCACTAGCATCTGCATCGGTTCTTCCTCCTCCTTAGGCTCCCCACCGATGACCGGCGGCGGCACGATTGCTGTCTCCCAGTACACTGCGGCACGACAGTCATTAGGAGCCCAGTAGTTATTGTACTTGGACCACCTCTTCCTCTGCTTAGCGTCGTTGGAGACGACCTGATTCATGGCCTAGCAAACGATGTCGACTGCCATCGCGCCCTTCGCTGGTTTTGGGTTCAACGTCTTCAACTCTTTTGAAGTGGCCCTCATGAGCACCACATCAGATTCCTTCTACATGTCAGGCATGGAGCCGAAGTTCGAGCACACCTCCATGGTGTTCTCGAACTTGGTGTGGTCATGAGCCGACCACCAGAGGAAGAAGGACCTCCAGCCAATACCCCAAGGGAAGGGGGTGGCGTTGGAGCTGGAGCTGGAGCTCATGGCGATGGAGAGGAGGAAGGTTGATAGTGAGAGAAGAGAGGGGGTGGGTAAGTAGTGGTGGTCAGGTTGAGTAAATATAGGCGTGATGGAGAGGAGGACGAGTGACAGTCATGCCGTTTTAACTACATGCTCTTCAATGAGCCATGAACTCTGTTTGTGCCTGCCTCCATGAATTGTGTGCAGATCGAGGAGAGCAATGAGATGGGCATGGAGATGCTCCCGGCCGTTGACAAGAAGGGCAAGGAGGCGGTTCATCCAATGCCCGAGGTGGTGCTGCCGCGCGAGTAAGAACCGAAGACACCAACGGTTGGCGACAACGAGCGCATGGAGGGCCCCCCAGCAGCAAGCGCCGTAACTACGACCACTACCATGAGGAGGGTGGCCCAACTCACTTCTGCAAGGTCATCCTTGCATCGAAGCTTGAGTGCATCCCCATGCCCCTGGACTTCACCAAGAACTTCGCCGTGGTGCCGACGGAGTTCAAGTTGAGGAACAACACCGGATGCTCCTGGAGGGTGATGGTGAAGCCGGTGAACGGTAGGATGACCCTGGATCAGGGTTGGGCCACCTTCGTCGTCGTTCATCAGATCAATATCGGCTACATGGTGACGTTCAAGCTCTTGACTCCTGACACCCTCAAGGTCATCATCTTCGACGACGATGGAATTGAGGTGGTCAACAAGTGCGGGAAGCACGACGAAGCCTTCGCCGCCAGGGACTAGGGCCGGGGCACCTCCTTCCTAAGTACTATTGAGTCTGCTTGAACTATGGTTTATGCGTTGAACTGTTTGAACTATCCTTCTGAACTATGTTGTTAAGTAGTTGAAGCTCTGTTTATGCTCTACTCTGCTTATGATGTGTGGTACATGGTTGTGCCGAAGTGTGCTGGCAACCTCACCAACTAGCCAAAGAGGTTACCACACACCAGGCGTTGCATACAACCAAACATCATGCCTTGGGTTTGTCCACTAACATGCAGGCTGTTGGGAGACGTAGTAGTAAATCAAAATTTTCCTACGTGTCACCAAGATCTATCTATGGAGAAACCAGCAACGAGAGGGGAGAGATTGCATCTTCATACCTTTGAAGATCGCTAAGCGGAAGCGTTGCTAGAACGCGGTTGATGGAGTCGTACTCGCAGCGATTCAGATCGCGGTAGATCCGATCAAGTGCCGAACGGACGGCACCTCCGCGTTCAACACACGTGCAGCCCGGTGACGTCTCCTACGCCTTGATCCAGCAAGGAGGGAGGAGAGGTTGAGGGAGAGCTCCGGCAGCACGACGGCGTGGTGGCGGTGGAGCTGTGTGGTACTCCGACAGAGCTTCGCTAAGCGCTACGGAGAACGAGGGGAGGAGGAGGTAGGGCTGCACCAGAGAGAGAGGGAGAACCGTGTATTGTGCAGCCCCAAATACCTCCACTATATATAGGAGAGAGGGAGGAGGGGTGGCTGCGCCCTAGGGTTCCACCCTAGGGGTGGCGGCAGCCACCAGATGCCATCTGGCCGGCGGCTAGGGCAAGGGAGAGGTGGGGCGCCCTAGGGTGGGCCTTAAGGCCCATCTAAGCCTAGGGTTTGCCCCCTCCACCTTTGCCACGCCTTGGACTGGGGTGGGAGGCGCACCAGCCCACCTAGGGGCTGGCAACCTCCCACTCTTAGCACACGGAACCTTCCGGGGCAGGTGGGCCCACTTGGTGGACCCCCGGAACCCTTCCGGTGGTCCCGGTACACTACCGGTGACACCCGGAACACTTCCGGTAACCAAATCCTCACTTCCTATATATCAATCTTCGTCTCCGGACCATTCCGGGACTCCTCGTGACGTCCGGGATCTCATCCGGGACTCCGAACAACCTTCGGTAACCACGTACACTATTTCCCTATAACCCTAGCGTCATCGAACCTTAAGTGTGTAGACCCTACGGGTTCGGGAGACACGTAGACATGACCGAGACACCTCTCCGGCCAATAACCAACAGCGGGATCTGGATACCCATGTTGGCTCCCACGTACTCCACGATGATCTCATCGGATGAACCACGATGTCAGGGATTCAATCAATCCCGTATACAATTCCCTTTGTCTATCGGTATGGTACTTGCCCGAGATTCGATCGTCGGTATCCCCATACCTTGTTCAATCTCGTTACCGGCAAGTCTCTTTACTCGTTCCGTAATACATCATCCCGTGACTAACTCCTTAGTCACATTGAGCTCATAATGATGATGTCTTACCGAGTGGGCCCAGAGATACCTCTCCGTCGCACGGAGTGACAAATCCCAGTCTCGATTCGTGTCAACCCAACAGACACTTTCGGAGATACCCGTAGCGTACCTTTATAGCCACCCAGTTACGTTGTGACGTTTGGCACACCCAAAGCATTCCTACGGTATCCGGGAGTTACACAATCTCATGGTCTAAGGAAATGACACTTGACATTGAAAAGCTTTAGCAAACGAACTACACGATCTTGTGCTATGCTTAGGATTGGGTCTTGTCCATCACATCATTCTCCTAATGATGTGATCCCGTTATCAACGACATCCAATGTCCATGGTCATGAAACCGAGACCATCTATTGATCAACGAGCTAGCCAACTAGAGGCTCACTAGGGACACGTTGTGGTCTATGTATTCACACATGTATTACGGTTTCCGGTTAACACAATTATAGCATGAACAATAGACAATTATCATGAACTAGGAAATACAATAATAACCATTTTATTATTGCCTCTAGGGCATATTTCCAACAGTCTCCCACTTGCACTAGAGTCAATAATCTAGTTACATTGTGATGAATCGAACACCCATAGCATTCTGGTGTTGATCATGTTTTGCTCGTGAGAGAGGTTTAGTCAATGGATCTGCGACATTCAGATCCGTATGCACTTTACAAATATCTATGTCTCCCTCCTGAATGTAATCACGGATGGAGTTGAAGCGGCGCTTGATGTGTCTTGTCTTCTTGTGAAACCTGGGCTCCTTCGCAAGGGCAATAGCTCCAGTGTTGTCACAGAGTAGAGTCATCGGGCCCGACGCATTCGGAATCACTCCTAGGTCGGTGATGAACTCCTTCATCCAGACTCCCTCCTTTGCTGCTTCCGAAGCAGCTATGTACTCCGCTTCACATGTAGATGCTGCCACGACGCTTTGCTTGCTGCTGCTCCAGCTCACTGCCCCTCCATTCAAAATATACACGTATCCGGTTTGCGACTTGGAGTCGTCCGGATCTGTGTCGAAGCTAGCATCGACGTAACCCTTTACGACGAGCTCTTCGGCACCTCCATAAACGAGAAACATGTCCTTTGTCCTTTTCAGGTACTTCAGGATATTCTTGACCGCTGTCCAGTGTTCCGCTCCGGGATCACTTTGGTACCTCCCTACCAAACTTATGGCAAGGTTCACATCAGGTCTGGTACACAGCATGGCATACATGATAGAGCCTATGGCTGAAGCATAGGGGATGGCACTCATCTCTTCTCTATCCTTTGCCGTGGTCGGGCATTGAGTCGTACTCAATCTCACACCTTGCAACACAGGCAAGAACCCCTTCTTGGACTGATCCATATTGAACTTCTTCAATATCTTTTCAAGGTATGTGCTTTGTGAAAGACCAATGAGGCGTTTTGATCTATCTCTATAGATCTTAATACCTAATATGTAAGCAGCTTCTCCAAGGTCCTTCATTGAAAAACACTTATTCAAGTAGGCCTTGATACTTTCCAAGAGTTCTATATTATTTCCCATTATCAGCATGTCATCCACATACAGTATAAGAAATGCTATAGAGCTCCCACTCACTTTCTTGTAAATACAGGGTTCTCCATAAACCTGTACAAACCCAAACGCTTTAATCACCTCATTAAAGCGAATGTTCCAACTCCGAGATGCTTGCACCAGCCCATAGATGGAGCGCTGGAGCTTGCATACCTTGTTAGCATCTTTAGGATCGACAAAACCTTCCGGCTGCATCATATACAGTTCTTCCTTGAGGAAGCCATTAAGGAATGCCGTTTTGACGTCCATTTGCCAGATTTCATAATCATAAAATGCGGCAACTGCTAACATGATTCGGACAGACTTTAGCATCGCTACGGGTGAGAAAGTCTCATCGTAGTCAACTCCTTGAACTTGTCGATAACCCTTAGCGACAAGCCGAGCTTTATAGGCGGTCACATTACCGTCTGCGTCAGTCTTCTTCTTAAAGATCCATTTATTTTCAATGGCTCGCTTATCATCAGGCAAGTCCACCAAAGTCCATACTTTGTTCTCATACATGGATCCTATCTCGGATTTCATGGCCTCAAGCCATTTGTCGGAATTCGGGCCCGCCGTCGCTTCTTCATAGTTCGAAGGTTCACCGTTGTCCAACAACATGATCTCTAGGACAGGATTACCGTACCACTCTGGTGCGGAACGTGTCCTAGTGGACCTTCGAGTAGCAACTTGATCTGATGTTTCATGATCATCATCATTAACTTCCTCTCTAGCCGGTGTAGGCTCCACAGAAACAACTTCCTGTGCTGCGCTACTCTCCGGTTCGAGTGAAGGTACAATTACCTCATCAAATTCCATTTTCCTCCCACTTACTTCTTTCGAGAGAAACTCTTTCTCGAGAAAGGATCCATTCTTGGCAACAAAGACTTTGCCTTCGGATCGTAGGTAGAAGGTATACCCAATAGTCTCTTTGGGATATCCTATGAAGACGCACTTTTCCGCTTTGGGTTCGAGCTTCTCAGGTTGAAGTTTCTTCACATAAGCATCGCAACCCCAAACTTTTAGAAACGACAGCTTAGGTTTCTTTCCAAACCATAATTCATACGGTGTCGTCTCAACGGATTTAGACGGTGCCCTATTTAAAGTGAACGCGGCAGTCTCTAATGCATATCCCCAAAATGATAGCGGTAAGTCGGTAAGAGACATCATAGATCGCACCATATCCAATAGAGTGCGATTACGACGTTCAGACACACCATTTCGCTGAGGTGTGCCTGGCGGCGTGAGCTGTGAAACAATTCCACATTTCCTAAGGTGCGTGTCAAACTCGTGACTTAAATATTCTCCGCCACGATCAGATCGTCGGCATTTTATTTTCCTGTCACGTTGATTCTCGACCTCACTCTGAAATTCCTTGAACCTTTCAAAGGTTTCAGACTTGTGTTTCATTAAGTAGACATACCCATATCTGCTCAAGTCATCAGTGAGGGTGAGAACATAACGGTAGCCACCGCGAGCCTCGACACTCATTGGACCGCATACATCGGTATGTATTATCTCCAACAAGTCAGTTGCTCGCTCCATTGTTCCGGAGAATGGAGTCTTGGTCATCTTGCCCAAGAGGCATGGTTCGCATGTGTCAAATGATTCGAAATCAAGTGACTCCAAAAGTCCATCAGCATGGAGCTTCTTCATGCGTTTGACACCAATATGGCCAAGACGGCAATGCCACATGTAAGTGGGACTATCGTTATCAACTTTACACTTTTTGGTACTCACACTATGGATATGTGTAACATCACGTTCGAGATTCATCAAAAATAAACCATTGACCAGCGGGGCATGAGCATAAAACATTTCTCTCATATAAACAGAACAACAATTATTCTCGGATTTAAATGAGTAGCCATCTCGCATCAAGCGAGATCCAGATACAATGTTCATGCTCAAAGCTGGTACTAAATAACAATTATTAAGGTTTAAAACTAATCCCGAAGGTAGATGTAGAGGTAGCGTGCCGACGGCGATCACATCGACCTTGGAACCATTCCCGACGCGCATCGTCACCTCATCCTTGGCCAGCCTCCGCTTATTCCGCAGCTCCTGCTTGGAGTTACAAATGTGAGCAACTGCACCGGTATCAAATACCCAGGAGCTACTACGAGCGCTGGTTAGGTACACATCAATAACAAGTATATCACATATACCTTTAACGTTGCCGACCTTCTTATCCGCTAAGTACTTGGGGCAGTTCCGCTTCCAGTGACCCGTACCCTTACAATAGAAACACTCAGTCTCAGGCTTGGGTCCATTCTTGTTCTTCTTCTTCCCGGCAACTTGCTTACCGGGCGCGGCAACAACTTTGCCGTCCTTCTTGAAGTTCTTCTTACCCTTGCCTTTCTTGAAACTAGTGGTCTTGTTTACCATCAACACTTGATGCTCCTTTCTGATCTCGACCTCTGCTGATTTGAGCATCGAGTACAACTCAGGAATGGACTTCTCCATCCCCTGCATGTTGTAGTTCATCACAAAGCTTTTGTAGCTAGGTGGAAGCGACTGGAGGATTCTGTCAATGACTGAGTCATCCGGGAGTTTAACTCCCAGCTGAGTCAAGCGGTTGTGAAGCCCAGACATCTTGAGGATGTGCTCACTAACAGAACTGTTCTCCTCCATCTTACAGCTGAAGAACTTGTCAGAGATGTCATATCTCTCGACTCGGGCATGAGCTTGGAAAACCAGTTTCAGCTCTTGGAACATCTCATATGCTCCGTGTTGCTCAAAACGCTTTTGGAGCCCCGATTCTAAACTGTAAAGCATGCCGCACTGAACAAGAGAGTAATCATCGCAGCGTGACTGCCAAGCGTTCGTAACGTCTTGGTCCGCTGGGAGAATGGGTGGGTCACCTAGCGGTGCATCAAGGACATACAATCTCTTGGAAGCTATGAGGATGATCCTCAAGCCACGGACCCAGTCCGTATAGTTGCTTCCATCATCTTTCAGCTTGGTTTTCTCTAGGAACGCGTTGAAATTGAGGTTGACATTTGCGTTGGCCATTGGATCTACAATATAGATATTAAAGGCAATTTTAGACTAAGTTCATGATAATCGAGTTCACATAATCAAATTATTCAGTGAACTCCCACTCAGATAGACATCTCTCTAGTCATCTAAGTGACACATGATCCATGTCAACTAGCCCGTGTCCGATCATCACGTGAGACGGACTAGTCATCCATGGTGAACATCTCCATGTTGATCGTATCTTCTATACGACTCATGTTCGACCTTTCGGTCTTCCGTGTTCCGAGGCCATGTCTATACATGCTAGGCTCGTCAAGTCAACCTAAGTGTTTCGCGTGTGTAAATCTGGCTTACACCCGTTGTATGCGAACGTTAGAACCTATCACACCCGATCATCACGTGGTGCTTCGGAACAACGATCCTTAGCAACGGTGCACAGTTAGGGTGAACACTTCTCTTGAAATTTTATTGAGAGATCATCTTATTTACTACCGTCGTTTTAAGCAAATAAGATGTAAACATGATAAACATCACATGCAATCAATATAGTGACATGATATGGCCAATATCATCTTGCTCCTATGATCTCCATCTTCGGGGCACCATGATCATCATTGTCACCGGCATGACACCATGATCTCCATCATCATGATCTCCATCATTGTGTCTTCATGAGGTTGTCTCGCCAACTATTACTTCTACTTCTATGGCTAACGCTTAGCAATAAAGTAAAGTAATTACATGGTGTTTGTGATTGACTCGCAGGTCATACAATAAATAAGACAACTCCTATGGCTCCTGCCGGTTGTCATAGTCATCGACATGCAAGTCGTGAACCCTATTACAAGAACATGATCAATCTCATACATCACAATGCATCACATCACATCCTTCTGGCCATATCACATCACAAGGCATATGCTGCAAAAACAAGTTAGACGTTCTCTAATTTGTAGTTGCAAGTTTTTTATGTGGTTGCTATAGGTTTCTAGCAAGAACGTTTCTTACCTACGCCAAAACCACAACGTGATATGCCAATTGCTATTTACCCTTCATAAGGACCCTTTTCATCGAATCCAATCCGACTAAGGTGGGAGAGACAGACACCCGCTAGCCACCTTATGCAACTAGTGCATGTCAGGCGGTGGAACCGGTCTCACGTAAGCGTACGTGTAAGGTTGGTCCGGGCCGCTTCATCCCACAATACCGTCGAATCAAGATAAGACTAGTAACGGCAAGCATATTAACAAAATCGACGCCCACAACTGCTTTGTGTTCTACTCGTGCATAGATTCTACGCATAGACCTAGCTCATGATGCCACTGTTGGGAGACGTAGTAGTAAATCAAAATTTTCCTACGTGTCACCAAGATCTATCTATGGAGAAACCAGCAACGAGAGGGGAGAGATTGCATCTTCATACCTTTGAAGATCTCTAAGCGGAAGCGTTGCTAGAACGCGGTTGATGGAGTCGTACTCGCAGCGATTCAGATCGCGGTAGATCCGATCAAGTGCCGAACGGACGGCACCTCCGCGTTCAACACACGTGCAGCCCGGTGACGTCTCCTACGCCTTGATCCAGCAAGGAGGGAGGAGAGGTTGAGGGAGAGCTCCGGCAGCACGACGGCGTGGTGGCGGTGGAGCTGTGTGGTACTCCGACAGAGCTTCGCTAAGCGCTACGGAGAACGAGGGGAGGAGGAGGTAGGGCTGCACCAGAGAGAGAGGGAGAACCGTGTATTGTGCAGCCCCAAATACCTCCACTATATATAGGAGAGAGGGAGGAGGGGTGGCTGCACCCTAGGGTTCCACCCTAGGGGTGGCGGCAGCCACCAGATGCCATCTGGCCGGCGGCTAGGGCAAGGGAGAGGTGGGGCGCCCTAGGGTGGGCCTTAAGGCCCATCTAAGCCTAGGGTTTGCCTCCTCCACCTTTGCCACGCCTTGGACTGGGGTGGGAGGCGCACCAGCCCACCTAGGGGCTGGCGACCTCCCACTCTTAGCACACGGAACCTTCCGGGGCAGGTGGGCCCACTTGGTGGACCCCCGGAACCCTTCCGGTGGTCCCGGTACACTACCGGTGACACCCGGAACACTTCCGGTAACCAAATCCTCACTTCCTATATATCAATCTTCGTCTCCGGACCATTCCGGGACTCCTCGTGACGTCCGGGATCTCATCCGGGACTCCGAACAACCTTCGGTAACCACGTACACTATTTCCCTATAACCCTAGCGTCATCGAACCTTAAGTGTGTAGACCCTACGGGTTCGGGAGACACGTAGACATGACCGAGACACCTCTCCGGCCAATAACCAACAGCGGGATCTGGATACCCATGTTGGCTCCCACGTACTCCACGATGATCTCATCGGATGAACCACGATGTCAGGGATTCAATCAACCCCGTATACAATTCCCTTTGTCTATCGGTATGGTACTTGCCCGAGATTCGATCGTCGGTATCCCCATACCTTGTTCAATCTCGTTACCGGCAAGTCTCTTTACTCGTTCCGTAATACATCATCCCGTGACTAACTCCTTAGTCACATTGAGCTCATAATGATGATGTCTTACCGAGTGGGCCCAGAGATACCTCTCCGTCGCACGGAGTGACAAATCCCAGTCTCGATTCGTGTCAACCCAACAGACACTTTCGGAGATACCCGTAGCGTACCTTTATAGCCACCCAGTTACGTTGTGACGTTTGGCACACCCAAAGCATTCCTACGGTATCCGGGAGTTACACAATCTCATGGTCTAAGGAAATGACACTTGACATTGAAAAGCTTTAGCAAACGAACTACACGATCTTGTGCTATGCTTAGGATTGGGTCTTGTCCATCACATCATTCTCCTAATGATGTGATCCCGTTATCAACGACATCCAATGTCCATGGTCATGAAACCGAGACCATCTATTGATCAACGAGCTAGCCAACTAGAGGCTCACTAGGGACACGTTGTGGTCTATGTATTCACACATGTATTACGGTTTCCGGTTAACACAATTATAGCATGAACAATAGACAATTATCATGAACTAGGAAATACAATAATAACCATTTTATTATTGCCTCTAGGGCATATTTCCAACACAGGCAACCAAACACCAGACAGTATGGTTCAGCCCATGCAGGCAAGAGGGTATGTAGGCAACCAAACAACTTACAGATGGTGCATTTGAGGCTGCATTTGCATAGCCAGTCTGAGTTGAGAAGACTATGCAACGCAGCTACTGTAGACTAAGGCAACCAAACACACCCTCTATCACTACGAGAGATATAACCCTGATGCGTAAGGAAACCCAATGGCCAAAAAAGGCATCAATCAATGCACTTAACCGAATAGAGCTGACGGGTATGTCTAAAGCAGTCCTCTAGGTCTTAGACTAAGGCCTGGAAAACCAACTCGCATTGCAAATGGGTTGCTATAAATTACTAACATTTTTTAGGGGTAGTAAACTTTTGTGAATCAACCCATCGTTCACTACCAAGCTACAATGCTTGTTTTCAAATGCACATCCACCCCCACCCCTACCTCGAGCGCTCGCATAGAATATGGGACAACCCGTATTTGGGATTTCTCATGTGTCTTTCTACCTCCGTTTTATGAAGGTTCTAGAACCTTCTTTGAATTGGGATTTTTTTTTCTATATTTCCTTCGGTCGGTTCTCTTTTGTTTATTTTTTTGCTTTATCACTAATTTATAGTTTTTTTATTTTCTACGATTGTTTTTGAATTCATGAACATTTTTTGAAATTGCGATCACCTTTAGATTCAAACTTTTTTTGAATGCATGAACATTTATTTCTTAAACTTTTTTCAAAATTAATAACAATTTTGTAATAAAAAAATCAAATACACAAACATTTTATAAGTTGTAAACATGTTTTTAATACACAAAGCTTTTTTTAATACACGACATTTTTTAATTTGTATTTTTTAACTCACGAATATTTTTTGAAATGAACAATTTTTGAAATTGCAAACATTATTCTAATTCATTTACATATTGCTAAATTCGGGAATATTTTCTGAAACCTCTGATAATTTTTTGAATTCGTGAGAAATTCGTGAATTTGCAAACACTTTTCCGATTTCAAAAACAACTTTTAAACTCATGAACATATTTCGAATTCCTTGTCACTTTCTTGAATTCATGAACAAATTCTGAATTTAGGAGCATTTTTTGAATTCATAAACATTTTCAAAATCATAAGACTTTTCAAATTCATGGATACTTTGAGTTTGTATTATTTTTATTCATGGACATTTCTTAAATCATAATAATTTTTCGAAGTTATTTTTAAACCAATAACATTTATAAAATTCACAAACATTTTTTGAATTCGTGAACATCTTTATGGATTTTGCAAACATTTGGTCTGAATTCACGGATATTGTTTCAAATTCACAACATTATTTTGAATTCATCACACATTTTTAATATTTTATTGTTTTTAATAGAAAAAAGTCCATTTTACTATTCTGAATAAACTTGGTGGTTCATATTACCCCCTCATCTATTTTTCTGTTCCCTTACCCCCCCTCAACAATCCCAAACCGGGCAAAAATCATCCCTCGCTGGTTACTAACATGGACATGGTCAACAACGATATGTGATCAGTGGGGCCCAAGGCCCACACACCACCAAGCCCATCATCTTCCTCCTCCTGTTTCCTATCCCGACGCCATCAGGAGGAACATGACTGCGCAAATCCGCCAGATCCCGTGGCAACACCCAATCACGCCAGCTCCGGCCACCGCCGGCGAAGAGGCATCGCCCCTGTGTCCCGGTTCCCCGCTCCTTCCTCCATTCATGCAGGATGCTGACTGCGCCATCCCATGTGCCTCGGCTCGCACCCTGCCGCGAGAGCGCCGGCCTGCATCGATGCCCCGCTGTCTGTGTCGTCCAGCCATCTCCCCATTCCCCCTTGGCCTCGGCTGTCGCCGCCATGCCCATCATCAACCGTTGCCGCCGACCGCCCTGCCTGATGCCGTCGTGGCCCGTGTTGTTCCCAGACTTCATGAACCGGATGGGAGGACGCGCCGCATCGCGGGGGTCATGTCGGTGGTCGTAGCTCCGTCGGGGGTGGCATGTGCCGCTGAGACGAGCGCCCGAGCTTCTTTCTGTCCCGCGGGGAGCGACGAAGTATGGAGGCAGACCTTCTAGGAGGGCCTCGCCTCCTTTAGGCCCCACCCGTCAATCTCAACCGCACCTGATAAGGAAGGCCCACCTTCACGTCAAAACCACCGTTCACTAATGCCACATCAGCAGCAAGTGCAGACAAACCACCCAAGGGTTTCTTTCACTCCGGTATGGGTTTGTGTAGGGGGTGAAAGGAACGGAAAAATAGACGAGGGGGTAACGTGAACCACCAAGTTTATTCAGGGTAGTAAAATAGACTTTTTTCTTTTTAATAAAATCATGAACTTTAAATTTCTTTCCAAATAAAGAAAAACAAACAGGAAAAAGGCAGATACCGGTGTGAAAATATTACATGTGTTTATACAAACCGAAGATAGACCACGGAAGGAAAGAACGCCCATAGGCTAATGAACTGAGCCCAACACCCGTCGTGCAACATGAGGTGCATGTTGTTTGCTCTGTACTCTAAGCTTGCTGATTAGGAGCTCTCGAAATCCAAGGACATGATAAGGTATCAATGAGTACTCTAGGCCGAACGAGAATGAATACATGTTTTGTTGATGGACTTACTTAAATGTTTGAGGTCTTCATGAACAAGTAAGTTCGGTGCTCTCTTTCTCTCTCTCTCCCTCTCTCCCTCCCTTCCCCCCTCTCTCTCAGTATTCAATACAATAATCTCTTCACACATATATTCGGTGTAATCTTTGCGATGTTTTTCTTGAGATCCTATTAATTGTTGGTTTATAATCAGATTATTCATTGAAAGTAATTGAGTCTTTTTTTAAAGATTTATTATGTGTGATTTTACAGCTATGTATGTTTTCTGATTTATGAGTTTTCTTTGACCAAGTTGATGATTAGATCTTCAAAAGAAGTGATGCACAGTAGTAGGTTCAATTTTCTGGTGTCCTCACTCTGTGAAAGGAGGAGTAACGAGGCACATATTTGTATTGTTGTTATGAAAGGGTAAAACGACGAGGTTCAAACATATTATTTAGTCTTACTTTGTTACGTTACAAAATACTGACCAACTGACTAGCAATTTGAACTTTGCATGTCTTTTGTTTTAGAAAAACTTTGTCAATCTAATAATTTTTTTTTGCGGAAAATACATAAGAAACAGAGGTAAGCTAGAAGTTGGTACAAAATAGTGAAGTAGTGATAATGAACAAACACAATAAAAACAATCTAAAAATGAACATTCCATTTGGTAATCGCGGAAAATTGAAGCCGTGTATACCACACAGAAGAATCATTCAATACTACAATATCAGTTAATATAGTAGTTTGACTCATGTACATTGGTTCAGATTAAACCCTAAATTTCACTACATCTAAGAAAAGCTCTCAAACTTAATTATAAGTATCTAGGTAGATAGATATAATACTATTAATTCAATCAAATTTCAACATAGCAGTTTGACATACATTGGTACGTAAGAGAGATTGCTATATTTTTCGTGTGAATTAGATCTTTAAGAGTTAAAAGTCCATCCTCCGAGCCGAATTAATTACAAGTAGCGAATGAATTAATTCGGATTGGAGGAGATAACTTTTTTGAATCAAAGGATATGGCAACTTTTTTTAGATATTTGTTGTAATCTTTCACTTGGGCAATGACATGCTAAACTTTTAAATCTATACATCTAGGTTTGATTTTTTATAGGCTCTAAAATTATGTACTTTTACTTCATATAAGAAGTTGAATAATAAAAATAATTATCGACTAAAATGTTGCCCGGGCACATGTTATTTTAGTTGAAGACAAAGTGAAACTACTCGATGCAAAACTTCAAATTTATAATAGCAAGAGGCAATACATGTGCAATAGGTCCAAGAAGAAACTACTAATTTTGTTGCAAATTTTAGTTAAAAGCTTATGGGCCTATCTGTTTTAGCATCACATTATTTTTACATGTTTGTGATGTATTGGCATAACTAGATGCCTAATATAGAGTGGGGGGGGGGGTATGCATTAGATATGTTTTTGCGTAAGCCATGAACCTTTACTTTCATCGATATATGCAACGAACTTTATAGTGCCTCTTGGACTGACCAACATTACAACTTCAACTATTCACAAGAGACGAATTTCAAATGTCCTTCTCAATCCACTAAATTATTCCCGCAAGTCCAACTTTTTAACCCCATGCTGCCCATAAAGCATAAGATACCACAAGATGTTTTCCGTCAATTGCAAAATTCTGCAGAGTTAACATAAAGAACATTAGCAATCTTCTTCGCTAATATAGATGCCCCTCAGATAACATAAAGTCAGTGACAATGACAAATGATGCTCGGTAACTAAGAAATCCATTAAAAGATAGTATATGCGGACAAAATATACATTCCTAGGCAGATATGAATCTAGTTAGCAGGTCTCAATATCCAAGACTATGTATCTAATGTTGCCAACTAGAGATGTAAGAAAGAATCCACTATTCGCCAATTTAACAACCCATTGAATCCGTGTCTCACTGAAATGTGGCTCATTAACACAAAGGGTGACAAATCCTAGAGTGTCAATCGGGGTGATAAATAAATGAATACCCAAGCAAGGAAATTATTAAGGTGCTAATTGATGATGTAAACACACACATATCATACGCAAGTGTACACTAAGGATGAAGATGCAAGAACACATTTATAAGTAGATATAATGCAGAATCTTACATTATATACGTCGATTACTAGCTCGTCTGGTTTTGGTGCAAATGGGTTTGATGCACTGTTGACATAGACAAACTGTGGGCAACATAGAAAATTGTCAGTGAAAATTTAGAGTGTCATGGACTAAATTTCCATCAAACTCGCAACTATATACCAGTGTATCCTTATGAAGTTGTCTGCGGAGAAATTCGATAATCTTCGAGAATTTCTCTCGTCCTGAAATCTAGCAGCAGATACAGATACACGAGCAACAAGTTAATGAAAGTTCATTGCGCGCAACACAAGGTAAACAATTCATAATACAATTTCAAAGACAAGACACAAATAACAGCAGAATTTCAGTAACAATTGAAATAGCCACTACAAGGCTACTAATGTATCCCCGGGACTGCAGTAACTCAGGGTCAATTTCATGTTAAGAGTGGCCCTTCTAGTTGGCTACAACCCCAAGTGCAGGTCCTAGCAAGTAGCAAGGTTTCCAACCTGCGACATTCAGTTCATCGAACACACTACCTTCCACAACCAGCAAGCACACGAGATTGCTACAAGTAACAACCAAGGGATGAAAACTATGCCTGGTTTATTGGCCTCCCCCTAGCCAACCTCCCCTGGTTTCTTAGCAAGGACACATCTGCCTATACAACTGACAACCCCGAATTCGCTGACTAAATTCAGCAGAGAAAACCCCGAGATCCGGGTAAAACCGAAACCTCGATTCCACTAAAGCAGTGGTTGGGGGAGACGCCCTTGCCCATTCAATATCTAGCTCTCTACAACATTGTGCAACGTAAGGATGCATACGTGGCCATAATTCTACGATCTAACCCTCTAAATATCCAATTCCGACATGCATTGTTAGGACATCGATGGGATAGTTGGCTACACCTTGTGAGGCGACTCATGGAGGTACGGCTAACAGAAGAATCAGATAGGCTTCAATGGAAGCTCACGACTAGCGGGATATTTACGGTGAAATCAATGTATCTTAGTCTGATTGATACAATGATAATCCCAAAATCGATTCATATTTGGAGAGTGAAGGTATCCTTAAGGATCAAGGTATTCATGTGGTTTGTGCACAAGAAGGTGATTCCCACTAAGGATAACCTGGCTAAACGTAACTGGGGTGGAATTACGCGCTGTAGCTTTTGTGACAATGAGGAAAATATTCAGCACCTCTTTCTTCAATGTCTAATGGCTAAAATCCTTTGGCAACGATTCGTATAACATTTAATATTATGCCTCCGGATAGCATTGAAACGTTGTTTGGAACGTGGCTAGATGGAGTCGATATACATTTTGTCCGACACATTCGCATAGGAGCATGTGCACTTCTTTAGGCTATATGAAAATGTAGGAATGATGTGATTTTTAACAGACATACACATATACATTTTTTGCAGGTACTTCACAGGGCTACGACGTTGATCCGTATGTGGTCATTACTCACTCCTGCGTAAACCAGAGAGCCTTTGGTTACTGGGTCTACCCGATGGGAGATGGTAGCGCGGGATATCTACAACCGGTTTGGATGACAGTCCACTAATAGGATAAATTGGTAGGCATCTAAGCCTATTATTGCCGGTTGTGGCACTGTTTGCTTTCCTTTGGCTTTTCATGTTTGCATCGGAGACATTGTGAACCATGGTTTGTTAAACTTTGTTTTAATAAAAGAGGCTATATGCATCGTGCTGATGCAGAGGTCGGAGAAAAACCCTCCTTTTAAAAAAAAACTAAAGCACGAAACCACCGGGGTCGGGCGCTTATATCGAAAAATTCCACTGAGCAAAGGCGGTTTGCAAGCAGGAACAAAAATTGGAAGGGGCAAAAAAGAGGAACGGCGACGAAACGGGAGCCGCACCTTGAACTCGTGTCGCTTCAGCATCGGCGCGTCGTCGAGAGCGCGAACCTGAACCACGACTGCAAAATTCCACAGCAACAAGAGAACTTATTGAGCAAAATTCCACTGCAAAATTCTGGGCAGAGCAGCGGAGGACACGGGCGAGAGTCGCAAACCTTTGTGATCATCGTCGGAGCCGGCCATCGGAGCCGAGGAGGGGGGTTCCGGAGGTCTTGCTCGGCGACGCGATCCCGTGACAATCACAAGAAACCGAGCGGCCGAGGATAACATAAATACAGTACGCAGGCCTGCGATGAACTGACGAACAATCAGTTCTCCGTTGGGAACTAGCAGACCGTGTCCGTAAGCAAACCCAGTTCCCGGGAGAAGGGTACCAATCAGTACTCTGGGCCGAAGGCTCAACGGGCACCTCTAGAGGGGGCCTGGCAGGCCCACTAAGGCCGGGGGGCCGCCACACACAAACGGGCCGTTATACGCTACTTTCATTTGAAATTTTGCTGAGGCATGAGCAACACACTGTCCGCTGTCGGGCTGCAGTGCTGCCTGCACAAGACATGCTTGGAGGGGCAGCGAAAACAGGCAAGATTTTGAGATGTATGCTCCGTATAAACCAACTAACCAAGCCGCGCCTTAATCCTCGTTCTGTCAGAGGCCTTCAGTCTGTAACAGCTGCACAGTAGTACTAGCGCCGATGCTAGAAGCAAAGCCATTGCAGCATCTAGTCAAGTTGGAGTGCACCACTGACTTGGCTGACAATCTGTAGGTGCGTACGTGTCTGAACATCGATTGATACTCCTGCACTGCGCTGCGCCCAGAGCCCCAGGCCCGATCGATGCAGCTTAATACAGTAGCATTAGTTAGATTACGACGCTTAGTTTAAGCGCCCTGACGAGTGACGAGCCGCGACACTGGCGATGGAGCACGGGAAACCGAGATAAATACATCCTCTGCCCGCATCGGATCCCCCTGAACTGACAAAATAACCCAGGAAAACAGACACAGAGGGTTCAAAATTTAAAATAAACTGATGCACAGTACATACTGTAGTACTGAACTAGCACTAACTAACGCGCGCGGTGACGACGCGGCGAGTATAAATTTTGAACCGACCTCCTGATCCGAGTATTCAAAGGAGGAAAGCTCGGTGAGTGGTGACCGCGAGCGCCGAGCGAGCCACCGGCTCCCCTGCGCCTGCGGCGACCACGTTGCAGGGCTTGCTATCCCGAGGCGTCAGACTGCGCAGCCGGGTTAGTTAAATCGGCATGTCTAGCCTAGAGCTAGTTAAGCACCGCGCATGACGGTTGTTTAGCCGGTTTGCCCCTGACAGGATCCCAGAGTTCTAGGTTGCCCATCAACATGACAGTCGCTTTTCTACCCGATTTCCATTGTTTTCTGCTTGCCTCTGATCAGCTCAGCTGGCCGTCGATCTGCCTGTCTGTCGCCCTTCTTTTTCGAAACGGAAGTAAAAATTACCTCATCTACTAATTAAACAGAAAAGAATTGTTCAGTTAATTACGAAAAATCGGGTCGTGTTTGTCGCCCTTTTAACTTGAATCCCACACCCTTACCACCTTGCTAATCAGTGCGCATAGCCTCACACGTGTGTTGCCATGATTTCTCCACACAAGGAAGAACACCTGCGCTGCAACATCGATCAATCATGCGTCTCAAACCGAAAGAACATAGTAATGGTGCCACACCAAGCACCATGGAAACCGTAACAGCTTTCTGATTACAATCATTGAAGGAGCCAGACACGCCCTCCGTCGATCCCCTCCTGGGTTTCTCGCAACCGTGTCGCGGGGGCCGGTGCAGGTGCCTGCCCATACCATGATACAGACATGCAGCAGCGCCATTGAACCACCCGCCCGAAACAGGGAAAATAAATCGGTGGTCACCAGTCAGTCACCACCGCAATATACTAGGCGCCACGACGGGGCAGGGCCAGACACCAGCCCAGCACATGCGAAGCTTACACGGAAATGGCAGCCCGTCCACCGCAGCTGGGGACAGTGTCAGTGCTACAATAATGCCGTCGCCCCGGAACGCTTATTAGGCAGCAGCAGGGCGAAGGCGCTCCACTTTCCATCCCGATTCAATTGACACGGCGACATATGTACATATACATGCACACACGGGCGCGGCGGAGACACGGCGCCGTACGTACGCCCACCACCGCCCTGACCACGGACCCGTCGTCGAGCTCCTCTCCTCGTGCGCCCTCACGTGAACCCTGCAGCCTGCAGATTCGCCGCTGCGCTGCAGGTGGTGGTGCACGGGTTGGTCTCGGCTCGGTGTTGAACGGGCCGGGCGTGCATGCGTGCGTGCGTGCGTGGCAGCGGCGCCCAGTGCGCGGTGACCGTGCGCGGCCTTGTTTAATCGGCGCCGCTGGGGCAGAGATGCTGCCCACCGGGGCATCGGACTAATTTCTACTGGCCGCGTGTGTACGGCCGACTGACGAGCACTGACCGGTCTCTTGGCCGTTTCCGCCAACGAACTCGTGATTACGCACTGAAAAAAATTTAACCTCTGGCTCGAATCCAACGCACTGCCGGACGGAGGAAAACGGCTCGATCCATTAACCCAAGTCGAGATGCACATGAAAATTTCCACGTGCGCTACAGTGTGTAACCTTACGGGCTTGCCTGGCCCACGAGGCAGTGGCGCATACGGCGGCTCAACCGGTACTTGCGCCCATGACTCGGGACACTGTCACGGCGCACCGCTGGGGCTGGGGACGTGCTACGGCAGACAGCGACCTACCGAAAGCCACTGTGGAGCGCATGCATGCATGCAGCACGCAGGGCAGGGAAGCTAGCGCGCGGCCAGGCATGCGATGCATGCAGCGCTGGCGGTCAGCAGTCAGCAAATCTGGGCCTAGATCGGTCAATCCGTGCATCACTCGCATGGCCGCAACGCCTGACACACGCCCTGACAACGTCTCAGGGGCTGGCTGGCCGGCTGGCCGGCAGCAATTGCACTGCGGCTGCCACTGCCATTGCCAGCCATTCAATTCGCCCAGCCAGCCCAGGAGTCGTTGTCAGTCTCCTCCTCCCCCTGCAGCTTGGCCAGTGACACTGCACCCGGCCAGCTTCTTGTAGCGAGTGAGAAAGGGCTGAATAGAGCTTGGACTATGCCATGCAGCGTGTAGAGCACTGAAACCTAGCTAGCTACTGACGTGACATCACGAAAGAAACGGTATTAGACTAGAGAGAGCGTAGGAGGCCTGCTCTTGACCAAGCCAAAAGGTCAGTCATGGAGGAAAAAGTAACAGTATGTTTAGTGCTTATCAGAGGCATGGCGTGTCTGCGTGATCTAGTTGGAGTACTGTATTGTCCTAAATAAGTACTGTGCTGTACGAGCGTCTCAGGGAGCATAAAGTAAAGCTGGTGATGCTGAGCAGAGTGTGTGTGTGGTGTGGGCGGGCTTCTCAGCTTTGAGCAGAATCAGCAGATGTGACAAACCATCTCAGACAGACTCACAGAGGAATCAGAACGAGAAAAGAAAAAGGACATTAACAAAAGCGAACACGCTCGGCTCTGCTCTGCTCGCAAGCTAGCATCTCATGATATCACAGGTGTACTGCAAGGAACGAGGAAAATCTAGTATTCCCTAACGAAAGATCCATATTGCCTCGCCCCCAACAGATTTAACATAACAGCCTGGCCTCGCCATGGATGTCGTGGAAATGTTACAATCAGACCAAAGCAAACATTACAAATTAAAGAGAAGGAAGAAGAAATGAAAATGATGGTCGTGATAGGCTCCGGCCTTTCAAGATCTTCAGCACTCGAACTGTGCATGCATGCATGCATGCCTCGAGGTAGCTGGTCCAGGTCTCAGCGGCATGCAGCTGGAGGAGCACGCCGGGAAAGGACCAATCGACTCGCTCCGTACGTGCGTGTTCGTGGAGATGGTCTCTCGTTGGGACTTGGATCATTCACTGGATCATTCACCTGTAGATCGTAGAAGCGAACCATTGAGCCAAGGAACCTAATGGCTAGCTTTGAAATGTAAGAGAAGAGCTGAACGTACCATGGTGATAGCGGGAGGTGGTGGTGATGGGGAGGTCGTTGGCGGTCATGGGGATGGAGATGGAGAGCTGGGTCTCGCCCTCCAGCCCCATCCACGACCCCTTGCTCCCGGTCTTCTCGTGCGGCCACTCGTCGAAGAACGGCCGGAGAGGCTTCTGGTCGGCGGAGTCGCCGTGCCCCGACGACGGCTTGTCGAGCCTCAGGTCCGCGCCCAGCAGGAAGCAGTGCTGCTGCTGCTGCCGCCTCTCCTTCTCCTCGTCCTCTTCTTTGCCGGACAGGTCGATGGCGTACGCCGTGTTGTTGCCGTAGCCGCCGCACCCGGGGAAGAGCGACGTGGGGTTGTGCCGCTTCGGCTCCATGCCGCCGAGCTGCTTGAACTGCCACTGGCCGTGGCCGCCAGCGCTGGCGTGGTGTTGGTGGTGCTGGTGGTCCCTGTCGGTGGTGACGTCGGAGGAGAAGAAGGCGTGCTCGCCGCCGCCGTGCACCTCCTTGACGCTGTGCCCGTAAGCGTAGCTGTCCTTGCTGTGGTCCATGGTGGAGTAGTAGGAAGGCGGCGGGTGCGGGTGGGTGGTGTCGAGGTGCAGGTGGAACGGGCTGACCTGCGCGGCGTGGTGGTAGGCGCTCGCGTGCTGCTGGCGGCCGGCGGAGGCATAGGGGCCGCCGTAGAGCGCGTGGTAGGGCGTCGCGTCGTGAGTCGCGGCGGCGTGGCGGTGGTAGGATGGCGCGGGTGAGGTGGTGGTGGTGGCGATGTTGACGGCGGAGTGGACGTTGGAGGAGGAGGAGGAGGCCGAGGAGGAAGGCGGCGGCGGCGGCGTGGCCAAGGACATTTCCACAGGCTTTCTTGAACGGTTCTTGCCGCGGTGCATGTGCTTCTCGCAGTACTTGGAGTCCGGGTACGCCTCCTTGGAGCAGCGCCACTTCTTGCCGTCCGTCCGCCGGCACCGCCCCGGCTCCGGGTCCTCCGCCTTCCGGCCGAACCCCATCCCGAAGCAGCCCCAGCCCACTGCAACACCATTAGTAAGCACGTCAGTATAGAATACGGAAGGGCACGTAAATGGAAAGAAGATGATGGAGGCGGTGAACACGTACGCGCGGCCTGGGGAGGGAAGGCGAGGGAGGGGGAGGTGGCCAGGGCGGAGTCGAGGAGGAAGCTGCGGCGGAGCGGGAGGAGGAGGTCGGAGGGGATGGGGACGCCGGAGGCCATGTACTTGTAGATGAGCGCCTGGTGCTCCAGCTCCTGCCACTGCGTCGCCGTGAACGGGCACCGCCCCCCGCCTGCCCCCACGCCGCCGGCCCCCGCGCGACCTCCCATCATCATCATCGTCTCCGGCTCGTACCCCAACCGAACACAGCAAAACTAACTAGCTAGCTACGCTGTGGTTGCGAGGCACGGACCTTGGCGATCGACGTGGTGCGGTTGTTGAGAATGGCGATGCTCTTGTGAGGGGGGAGAGGTGGTGAGTGCAGGGGAGCACTCTCTGAGGGCGGGAGGCCGGGGGGTTTTGTAGTGGGACGGAGGAAGCAGGAGGGCTGACGCGCGCAGTCACGATGACCGTTCTCGTCCCGTGGCCAACCAAAAGCTGGAGGGGCCGCTAACGTGGGATTCTACAGTACGGTGGCTTCACCGTTGGTGGTCTGTCAGCTGTATCGCCGAGCAACCCATTCAAACGATCCACAGTTCATGTCGTACTATGCCAAAAAGTATCTACGACAGTGCACCTCGTGTGCACGTCAGCCATATCTAGGTTCTTGTGTGTCAAGTTGATTTTCCAAAAGGTGTGATTTAGTTTCATGAAAAATGCAGATTGTACTTTTTAATTAAAGTGCAAGTTACGCTTAAAGTTTTTACTTTCCCTTTCCCCTTCACCACAACCATGATGCAGCCCCCTTGTGCATCTCGCGGGCCCTAGCTCAGATGGTGACGCTCTCCCTTCTCCTCCTCCCCGCCACCCGCCAGGTGAAACCCGTGCGACACAGGCGGCGGCAGGGCTCCACCCTCCCTTCCCCGGTCGAGGTCGAGGTGGGCGCGGGGTTAGCCACTCGTGGGGCCGTGGGGCGGTAGGTCTGATGGGGACGCTCAAATCTAGCAGTTGTACGACCCCATGGTGTTGGTGGCTAGGGCTAGGTGGTGGTCGTCCCGATCTAGATTTTCATGTGCTACGGGCGATGCGGGCGACGTTTGTTGTCGGCGGTTTGTGCATGGAGCACTTGGTCTGGTGGCAGCAGCCACTACTAGAGAGGGTGTCTCCTTCCCGACGGCCGAAGGTGGCGCTACATGTTGTGGTGTCATTATTGGCTACTTAGGCAACAAGACAACGACGAACGTGGATCTCCGTCTTCGTCTTTCCTCGTGAGCCCGTGGGGTCGATCTGATGCCGACGATCCTCCTCGTGTTCTTCGTCCTTCTCTCGCCAGTGACCTCTAGGTGGTCGGATCTGGTGGTTGCTCGGGACGTTGGGGTTGGGCTCTGGATCAGGGGGAAACTCTTGACCAGCGTTGGCGATCACGATGCTGGAGACACTCAAGGCATTACTCTTCTTCCTTGTAGACGACATCGAGATCAATCCCCGGCTCTTCATCTAGCAAACCCGTATAAAGAATGGTGACAAAAAACTTCGCGCCTCCACCCGAGCCTCCGCATTTCGAATCAAAATATCTCGCAACCCGAATTCCAGCCATCCGGAAACTCCCCTGCCCCCTCTGTGCCCAGAATGTTCATATCCCTAGTTCGCCGTCACCCAAGCAAAGTTCGAATCCCTCACCCCGCGTCTCACTCTCATTCCACACCCCTATATTGGACAATGACGACGAAGATGAGAGTCGCGTTTTACCACTGGATTGGAGTTGCCTCATCTACGCCCTCTTCCATCGCATCGGGTGGTCCACCGACAAGGTTGACCGCCGCAGCCGACGTGATTCACAAACACTGACTTCCACTGTATCATGTTGCCTCTCTAACGTTGTCTTCCACCGCATGAGGTCTGCTTCATCGTTGTCGTCTTCCACCAAATCGGGGCTACTACGCCAAGCACATCGTCGCATCTCCACTCACCCCCATAGGTGCTTCACGAACGACCTCGTCCAATGCACTGTAGCACTCAATTAATCGCCTCCCAAATTTTACTTCCGTAGGTGGCCAGCCAATGCAAGCGCATCACCCTCAACCATACCTGGCCAAACGGGCCATGCTTTTTGGGTCGGCCCAGAAGCACGGCGGCATGGCACGCCATGGGCAAGGCACGACACGACATAAACGGGATGGGCCCGGCATGTGACATGCCTTGGGCCATGCCTAGGCCTGGAGGCCGGTGAGGGAGTCTTGGATTAAGGGGTCCTCGGGAGGCCGACCTATTCCTTATGGGCCGGACTATATGGGCCGTTTGCTGAACATGGGATCGATCAAAGGCCCTATCTCTAGGAAGGAAGCTTCGTGAATTGTGGCTTGTCCTCCACGTTTGATGTAGCGATTAGGCATGTTTACCCCTATGGCGTGTAACCAACCATGTGTAAAACCCTAGGTACCCACGACGTCTATATAAACCGGAGGGTTTTAGGTTGTGGAGGAGAACAACTTAGCTAGGGTTTAGCTCTTTGATCTCGAGGTAGATCGACTCTGTAACCTATACACCATCAATACAATCAAGCAGGACGTAGGGTGTTACCTCCATAGGAGGGCCCGAACCTGGGTAAACATCGTCTCCCTTGTCTCCTGTTACCATCGATTCTAGTCTCACTACTCGGGACCCCCTACCCGAGATCCGCCAGTTTTGACACTGACATTGGTGCTTTCATTGAGAGTTCCGCTGTGATCGCCCAAGGAATCGATGGCTCGCCTTGTCATCAACGAAGAGGTCTGTAATACAGACACTTTCGTCCCTAGACAGATCTTTGCCTTTGGCAGCGTTGTGCTGCATGCCGATCCGGCCGGCCATCTAGGCCGTGTCGGAAGTTTCGTCCCTGATCAAGAGGTCAAATTCGGGAACCTGGAGTTCTCCGTAGACTCTCGGGGCGACTTGTCCTTAACCGGGCTTGTAGTCTCGCCTGCCACGCCCGAAGACTCCAAGGCCTTAACTTCGGATTCCTTTTTCGGTCGTGCCCTTGGTGTTAGTCCCGCCGATGACCTGACTCGTAGTCCGGATCCGTCCATAGCGCCCGACGCCCAGATATTTGTTCTTGCCGAACACTCCACTCCCCCGGACGTGTTGGAGGTCAGCTCCGAAGGCTTGACCCGATCAAGCTCTCGACACTCAATGAGGCCCTAGATCGGATCTCGTCGATGAGGATTACCGACGATCCAACTCCGATCTATGCTCAGATTGGTCATAGGGCGGGTCGGTACGAATTTCTTGTGCCACCCACCACCCACTTGGTAGCCACAGTTGAAGATTTAACCAACATGCTGGATTATGCCTCTGAGGAGGCAGATTACATGGATGATGAGGATTGCGCTCCCACCCCCATTAACACCGGGCGATGGGCCGCCACCTCCACATACGACGTCTACATGGTGGACACTCCCGCCGCTAATGGCGAGAGCATGCCCAATAACGACGACGACAAGTCGGGCAAAGCGTCGTCAAGGCACCGGAAGCCGCATAAACGGTCAAAATGCAAGAAGGGGAGGAAAGCTATCATCAGCACCGGGGACGAAGTTACCCCGAAAGACCTCGGCGATCCCGATATCCCTGAAAACCCGCTAGAGGGTCAGCAGAGGCCTGAAGACCAGCGCGACCCTGATGACCTCAACGATTCTGAGGACGACAACTACCTCCCCGTGTCGAGGAGGAGGACATCCGAAAGCCGATGCCTTCGACATCCTTGATAATATGGAAGATCATGAACTATTTAGGCAACAACTTATAGCAACAGCCCGTAGCCTGAAAGCAAAAGAATGACAACTTAAAGCCGAACAAGATAACCTCAATGATTGATGGACAAGTGTCCTCGTAGATGAAGAAGGATACGGTACCGGTCTGTCAGACCAACCTAAGAGTTATCCACGTAGAAGGCTTCTACCACAATTTGACGACTAGCTCACTGATACGTCGTCTCCTAAACATACCCCGTACGATAAGCCAGACCGCCCTCCTAGAGGACGAGACAGGACGGTTGACGACACCGGTTATAGGCCGGAGATGCCCCAAAGACGGGGAAAGGAGTCATTAGAGCCCAACGATAGGTTTGACCATTGACACGACCTGGATTACAGAGTAGGTCGTACGAGATCCATCTATGGATCAAGAGGGTACTCACCCGATAGACGGGACGGGTATAGGCCCTGGCTCAACCGCAATGATAGAGGCCAGGAATGCAACCCGGCTAGAACAGACGCCGAGTACCGGCACGACATAGCTCGGGTCAGAGGCGCCACCCACCCACTGTGTTTCACGGACGAGGTAATGCAGCATCAGTTCCCAGAGGGGTTTAAACCCGTGAACATCGAGCAGTACGATGGGATAACTGACCCAACCGTATGGATCGAGGACTTCCTCCTCCACATCCACATGGCACGAGGAGATGATCTCCATGCCATCAAATATCTCCCCCTAAAACTCAAGGGGCCACCTTGGCACTGGTTAAACAACCTCCCTGAAAACTCCATTGGATGCTGGGAAGACTTAGAAGATGCATTTCGATCTAACTTCCAGGGCACCTATGTTCGGGCGCCGGATTCCTCCAACCTAAGCAACGTTGTTCAGAAGCCCGGCGAGTCTGAACGGTATTTCTGGAACCGGTTTTTGACCAAGAAAAAACATATTGTTGACTGCCCGGATTCCGAGGCAATAGCTTCCTTTTGGCATAATATTCGGGATGAATGGTTTGCCCGCCAACTCGGCCAGGATAAACCTTGGAGCATCTATGCCCTTACATCACTCATGACCCGCTTTTGCGCGGGCGAAGATAACTGGCTAGAAAGACGCAACCACAACTCCGAAGATCCCGAAACCTCCGAAGCTCGGCACGGTAACGGGAAACCAAAGCGCAACAAAAACAAGCGCCGACATAACAACAGTGATGCGATGACACAGTCATTAACGCCGGCTTCCGCAATCCCCGACTTGAGCAGCGGAAGAAGCCTCCTAAAGGCAATCGCGACGGACCAACCCCGCTGGAGAAGATCATGGAAAGTCCTTGCCAAATCAACGTCACTCAAGAGAAGTCGACCAACCATACACACTGTAACTGTTGGGTGTTCAAATAGGCTGACAAACTCATGCCCGAGGACCAAGGCAAGGGCCCTCGCAGCGAGGATGAGGATGAGCCTCGTGGTCCGATGGGTGGCGGACAGAAGAAATTCCCTCCAAAGGTGAAAACAGTAAATATGATATACGCCACCCATATACCCAAGAAGGAGAGGAAGCGTGCCCTTCGTGAGGTCTACGTTGTAGAGCCTATAGCCCCGAAGTATAACCCATGGTCGGCATACCCGATCACCTTTGATCGGCATGATCACCCGACCAGTATCTGTCATGGGGGTTCGGCAACCCTCGTCCTCGACCTCATTATAGACGGGTATCACCTCACAAAAGTCCTAATGGACGAAGGAAGTACTCTTAACCCAATTTATCCAGACACGGTGAAAAAGATGGGTATAGATCCATCAAGGATCAAACCTAGCAACACTACCTTTAAAGGAGTGATTCCAGGCGTCGAGGCACGGTGAACGGGCTCGGTAAGCCTGGAAGTAGTGTTCAGCTCACCCGACAACTTCCGAAGTGAAGACTTGATCTTCAACATTGTACCCTTCCGTAGAGGCTATCACGCCCTCCTCGGCCGAACTGCGTTCGCTCGCTTTAACGCCGTCCCGCACTACACATACCTCAAGCTCAAGATGCCCGGCCCTAAGGGGGTCATCATTGTCAATGGCAATACATAGCGCTCTCTCCGAACTCAGGAACATGTGTTGGCCCTAGCGGCCGAATTCAATTACAACGATGATCGGCAAACACCGACATCTTTCGTAAAGGCACGCAAGGTTGGGAAACGAGCACGGTCTCAGCCCGAGCTCTCAGAACCCTCTTCTCCCCTTAAATAGGGACTCACCCCCATCGCATAGCCTTAGGACTAGCGAAGCATGTTCCAAGAAAGCACAACTTTGCACTTAAAATTCCATGGGCGGCGGTGGGGAAAAAGGGTACGTGTTCGGCTGGACCGAACTATTACCATCAAAATGTCTTTGGACACATTGCAGGCACCATCAAGATCTTGCTAAAGGCGTAAAGCTTATCAACACTTCGACGACTTCTTAAGACCTTCGTTTGCAAGATCCATTCACCGAACAATACCACCTATCGAGGTGCACCATCCCCCAGGAGGCGCAAACATAGACAAGCGACAAGGCACATTGTGGACGTTAGGTCACCAATCGAAGACCCCTGGTACAACCACTCCTATAATTTTTCTTTTTTTCAAATACTTGTAAACAGTTGCTTCAGCAATCCGAGCAATAAAGAGTTGTTGAGGAAAAAAAATACAACATCACTATATGTGTTTGTCTCGTTGTCCTTTTCGGCACGTACTTTCTCCCTATTCTCCCGAAATTGTTCGGTATATTATGATACAACCGACTAATAGACCCGGGGATCGATTTAAAAAAATCGCCTTACGTAATTGCATATGCATTCGGCGTCTTGGAATTCACTTTATATGCATTGGTTCCGAACTATGTCTTGGGTCAATAGTTGGGTTGCCCGGCTCGTGTGCTTGCCCCTTTACGTTACGCTCGTTCGGCTAAAAGGGCAAAGGGAGAACCCATGCGATTGTGTTTCCGGCTAGTCTGGTCAAGCACCTCAGGGGAGAAAGCCGAAAACTGACTGTCATAGTATGCGAGAGCCGTTCTATGAATCCGAGCTTATAGTGGTATACTCAAATCCTCGTCAGAGGATATTCTGTGTCATACAAGGGGTTTGTTTTCCATACAAACCATGTGATATTGGCTTCAGCCACAGTTCATCCGAACATCACAAAACACCGGGGGCTAGTCATCAGCCCCTCGCAGTCCTTTTCGTGCCCCTACGGCTAAGTGAAAGCAATAAAGCATTATAGTCTGATTGCCTGGTCCGCCGCACTCCACCGCCTTTGGGTTCCGATAGCTCGGCTAAGGGACATAGTGCATTGGTAGAGATACCCCATGTAGTATCTACATGGGGGCTGAAGCCGACGACTCACAGCTTTTAGTTTCAACGGCCACACAGGAGTTATAAGGAACACAATACTTGAAAGCATGATAAATTACAAGCTTCAAAAGTTAAATTGTCTTCGGACACATTACAATCTACTCATATATGTTCTCTTTCGAACACAACGACTCTATCGCCCGAGCACCCTCCATTACTCCGGAGAAGTACAGCTCGGGCGCCGATATTCCTTTCTAGGAGGCGGAGGAGCGGTAGCTATATTCATCGGATCAAGCCCCAGCCAGTGCACTTTGGCCTTTGCAAAGGCCATTTGAGCTCCTTCGATGCCGTAGGAGCACTTCTGTGCAGCGATCCGGGGCGGGGAGTCGACCAGCTTATGTACCAGTCCGAAGTAGCTGCCCGGCAGTAGCTCGTGGGGCCATAGCCGAATACGAAGGTCCATCATGGCTGGTTCTAGCATCCGATGCAGCTCCATCAGTTGCTTCAACTTCTCAGTAAGGAGAGGAGAGCGCTCGGGGGCTTCAAACTGTGCCCAGAATAGACGAGCTTCATCTCCTTCTTCCCGTGAAGCATAGAGATGATTAGCGTCCGCTACGCTCTTCTGGAGGTCGGAGCAGGCGCCGGAGGAACACCACACCTAGGTAAACGACTCGAACTTGCTATCCCCAAAGACACACTGCAATAAGTATGGCTTACCATCCGTTATGACCTTCGCCTAGTGAACTTGCTCTTCAAAGAACCTCCTATCCACCCGCTCCTTTTGGAGTTTGGTTTTCATGGTGGATAGTTCAGCGGCCTGCTCCTTGCCTTTCTGCTCAAGGGCCTCGCACTTGTGGCTGGCGTCCTTGAGCTCCTATTGGATCTCCTCCACCCGGGCCTTGTGCTTGTCGCTGGTGTCTCTTAAGGCTGACAACGCGGAAGCCGCTTGTTCGTTCCCCGCCCTCTCAACCGAAGCCTCCTGCTTCGCATTTTGCAGCTCGGCCCTGAGTTTCTCCATTTCCTTCGCCGAGGCTATGTAAGCATCAAGAATAAGAATATTTCATCGACAGTAGGATAACAACAATTTCTTGGATACTGAGTAAGGGTTACCTTGCACCTTGTCGAATCTACTGTTAAGAGCATCGAGCTCATTTTCAGAGCTTTTGAGCTTCCGATTCAGCTCGTCTAGCTCGGCGGCATTTACAGCCGCCGCCGATGACAAAGTCTACAAAAAAACAATCCTTACCAGGTTACATAGGCTCAAAATTACCGAACTAACGTCAATCTAATTCTATGGACGGTCTTCTTAAGGGCTGGTTATAACATTCTGAACATATAACTTGGTATATAGTTCGGACAATGGTCCGTGATTGACCCCTAGGTAAGTTTTTTTTTCAAACTCACCTAGGGCTCGGGGGCTGCTATGTATATAATGATAACACAAAGAAATTAATATTTTGCAAGTAAAGCGTCATGTGGCTCACCTGAAAGCCCGTTAGGAGACCCTTGAAGGCCTCCTTCAGTCTGTTGTCAACAGACTGAATGCTCAGCAATACCGCACCCATAAGGGTGCGGTGCTCCTCAAAGATGGAGGCGCTCGATAGAGCCTCCCCCATGATCGGCCACCCGTTGGTTGGTGGTGCCGGTGGTGATCGGACAACCCGATCACCGACCGGGGATTGCACCGGAGCCCCTGAAGGCGTGGTGCGCTTCGGAATGGTCCTCGGAGGAGACTGAACGTCTACACGTCCGGTCTCCTCGGTATCTGGGAGGGGTCCCACCCTCGATCTTTGGTGCCCAAGGTGTTAGCCTCGACCATGATATCGTCTCCCCCACCACTAGTGCCCTGATCCACAGGAGCATGTTGGGACGACACCTCTGTGGTGTCCTTCACGGCGCCCAGAGGAGTGGGATGCGACGTGTTCCCACTCTCTGCTAGATCGGTGGTCGGGGTCTCCCCGTCCGAAATCTGGTCGGCGGGGAGGACGCGTGGTGGGATGCATAATCAGTAAAAGCTCGCATGTTAGTAACCCTCAAAATCTATCAATGGTAGCCGAGAGAGTATTCGGATCCTTACCTCTGAGCTGGGGGCTTGACCTTTAGGCTCCTTCGGGGAACCCTCTTGAAGTCATCGAACTCGGTATCCGAGTCCGAACTGTCATCGGACAAGATTACCTGTGTCCGACGCGCCTTCTTCGGGGCAGGAGGGGGGACCTCCTTTGCGGCGTCCGATGACGCCACCCTATTTCTTGCAAGGGGGGAATCGCCCTCCCCCTCGACTTTGTCCTCATCCTCATGCTCCTCTTGATTCGAGGAGGCATGGGTTTCTTTGGACACAGCCTCTGGCTGGTCCCTCATGCACAGGCCTTCTTGGCCTAGTTTCTTCTTCTTCTCTTTCTTCGCAGGCACCTCGTAAGGCGCCTCGACGAGCATCTCCGCCAACAGCCAGGACGTGATGTCTTCTGGCTGAGGCGCCGGGCAGTTGATACCCATGGCTTTGCTCAGCAGTTTCTGCAAAGGTGACCGGGAGTATGTTTGAGATTTTCTTTAGGGAAAATGAAACCGATCAGACACAACTATATCATACCTCGGTAGGAGGCTTGTCAGCGCGCAGACCCCGATCCTCCTCCTTAGCTGGCCAATCCTTCTGCGCCTTGAAGAGCGCCTTCCACAGCTTCTCCCGAGTCGTGCAGAAGAGGTGACGAATCGTGGGCTCATCGTCGAGCCGGCGAGCCCACAGGGGAGAATCCCAGCGCTGGCAGGGAAGGATGCGTCGCTGGAGCATAAACTGGACCACGTTGGTCAGCACGATGTCGTTTCTGACCATGTAGGCAATGCGCTTCTACAGGAGGTCCACCTCCTTGTCTGACCCCCAGTCTAGGCCCTTGCGGAGCCACGTACTCAATCTGGTGGGGGGACCGGATCTGAATTCGACTGGTGCATCTCGGCCTTCCTCCGTTGGCTTGGTGATGTAGAACCACTCTTTCTGCCATAGTTTGATAGTGTCGATGAAGGTGCTAGATGGCCATCCGACACAGGAAAGTTCGCCGATGACAGCCTTGCCGCAGTCCGCGTGTTCGCCTGTGACACACTTTGGCTTGATATTAAATATCTTGAGCCAAAGTCCGAAGTGTGGCTCGACTCGCAGGAAGGCCTCACAAATGACAATGAAGGCCGATATGTGCATAAAGGAGTTCGGAGGGAGGTCATGGAAGTCGAGGCCATAGAAGAACATTAACCCCCTAACGAAGGGGTGGGAGGGAAGCTTAGTGCCCGAATGAAGTGGGGAATAAAGACCACCCTTTTGCCTGGCTTGGGGGTGGGGATCACCTAGCTCTTCTCTAGCGCATGATGGAAGATGTTGGCAGGGAGGTAGCCAGCGTCCTTGAGGTCCCGGATGTCTCGGTCGGTGATGATGGCGGCCTCCCACTTGCCGTTGGAACTAGATCCCGCCATGGATTAGCTTGTAGGAGGTGTGGTTGAAAACCTAGATATGCGCTACGGAAGCTCAAAAGGAGAGGGAAGTAGAGGACGCGAATGGGAAGCAGGGTTAGGCCTTGAGGTTTTCTTTCCTTTTTATGGGGCTTATCACTGTGTGTCCATGCTTTGCTTCGTCGTGAATCCCTCCGCTTCTCGAGACATGCATGTCATTGCACGCGCATGATTAAACACATCCCGTGTAAAACGGGGCACGATCTATGCATTGATGGATCGCGCTGATGAAAACGGCCTCGATCCGCGAATCGATTTTTTGCAACTGGTTTAGCGATCGTGGTGGGCCATGACCTTTCGTTCAAAATTTTGTTGGGGGACATTATTCTACTCCTTGATGCTTGGCCTTTAGGGCTGACCTATTCACAGTGTGCGGACACGCCTCTAACCGGATGACTACATCGGAGGCTGAACTAAACTCGGCGGGAAGAAGTCACTTCACAAGCTAAAGACTCTGATTATACGAAGCAGCCAAAGCTGAGACCCTTAGCATTGGAGGCAAGTTCGGGGGCTACCGAGGGAGTCCTGGATTAAGGGGTCCTCGGGAGGCCGACCTATTCCTTATGGGCTGGACTATATGGGCCGTTTTGTCGAACATAGGATCGATCGAAGGCCCTGTCTCCAGCAAGGAAGCTTCGGGAATTGTGGCTTGTCCTCCACGTTTGATGTAGCGATTAGGCATGTTTACCCCTACGGCGTGTAACCGACCATGTGTAAAACCCTAGGTACCCACGGTGTCTATATAAGCTGGAGGGTTTTAAGTTGTGGAGGAGGACAACTTAGCTAGGGTTTAGCTCTTCGATCTCGAGGTAGATGGACTCTGTAACCTATACACCATCAATATAATCAAGCAGGATGTACGGTATTACCTCCATAGGAGGGCCCGAACCTGGGTAAACATCGTCTCCCTTGTCTCCTGTTACCATCGATTCTAGTCTCACAGCTCGGGACCCCCTACCCAAGATCCGCCGGTTTGATGCTGACAGCTGGGCACGCGGTCCGACATGGCACGACCTGTTTAATTGTTTTATGTATTTTTATTTTTTTAATATATATACCTATAATACAGCCCAATAGGCCTAAAAAAATGAGCCCAATGTGCTAAAAATATGCATCCCAACGTGCTAAATGGGCCAACATGCTGGCCCGTTTAGTAAACAGGTAGTGCCTGGGCCTGGAGGTTGGGCACGAGGGCTGGCACGACACGACCCGGGTAATATTCATGCCTGGGCAGGCCATGCCGTGTCGAGACTGTTTACAATGGGCTAGGACGACCCATTTGGCCAGGTATGCCCTCAACGGCTTTGAAGTGACCTGCACTCTAGCCGAGGATGCCCGAACTAGGTAACTACAAATACATGTGATGTGCATTGTTTGACAATATGTGGATATCCATTTATTATTCTTAGCTTATGCGCCTATGCAACACTGACTTTAAGTCTTATTTCTTATGGATCTATCATCTGAAACAAGCAAAACCATTTTTAATGAAGCAAAACAGTGGAGGCAAAAGTTTCTATTTTTGCATAGAATCAAATCAACAAATATCCACACTATCCCAAAGGATTTACTTGGCACATTATTGAAATAAAAGTCACAAAACATAATTACTATAGTAGATTAATCATTGAACACACAAAAACATTAAGGATAAATGTTAGGTTGTTTCCCAACAAGCACTTTTCTTTGAAGCCTTTTTAACTAGGCATGATGATTTCAATGATGCTCACATAAAAGTAAAGAATTGAAACACAAAGGGAGCATCATGAAGCATATGACATGCACATTTAAGCCTAACCAACTTCCTATGCATATGGATTTTGTGAGCAAGAATCAACTAGAATAGGAAGGCAAAACAAGTATAACTTCAAGATTTTCAACACACAAAGAGGTAAACTTGATATAATTGCAATACCTACAAGCATATGTTCCTCCCCCATAATAATTTTCAGTAGCATCATGAAGGAATTCAAAGATATAACTATAACATAAAGCATTCCTTCCATGATTGATAAACATAGAATTTTTATTACTCTCCTCATAAGAAAATTGAAACCTTTTCCGCAATAGTGGAATCATCATTAAATAAAGTCATGACCTCTCCAAATCCACTTTCATAATTGTAATAAGATTGAACACCCTAAAAAAGCGGGATCATTACTTCCTAGAGTTGACACTCTTCCAAACCCACTTTCATCATTGTAATCATCATAAATAGGAGGCATGCTATCGTCATAATAAATTTTCTCATTAAAACATGGGGGACTAAATATATCATCTTCATTAAATATAACATCCCCAAGCTTATGACCTTGCATACCATTAACATCGTGGATATTCATAGAAAGCATAGTAAGAACATTGCAATCATGTTCATCATTCAAGGATCTAATGTCAGAAACAACCCTAGAGTTTGTACTAGAATAACACCTATGATACGCATCAACCAATTCTAATGTCACCTAGTGTCGGTGTCAAAACCGGCGGATCTCGGGGAGGGGGTCCTGAACTGTGAGACTAGGATCGACGGTAACAGGAGACGAAGGGGACACGAGTTTACCCAGGTTCGGGCCCTCCAATGGAGGTAATACCCTACATCCTGCTTGATTGTATTGATGGTGTAAGGGGTTACAAAGTTGATCTACCTCTTGATCGTATGTCTAACCCTAGATGAGTTGTTCTATATATATACCCTAAAACCCTCCGGCTTATATAGATGCCAAGGAGGCCTAGGGTTTTGTACATGGTCGGTCACATGCCGAAGAGATAAACATGCCTATTTACTACATCAAACGTGGAGTGCAAGCCGTGCTCCTCAAAGCTTCCATCCTCGAAACCGGGCCTTCAAACCATCCAGTGTTCGGCAAGTAGCCCATATATTCCGACCCATAAACAACATGTCGGTTATCCCAGGACCCCCTAAACCAGGACTCCCTCAATAGCCCCCAAACTTGCCACCAACGCCAAGGGTCTTCGGCTCCAATTGCTCATGAACAGAGTCTTCGGCTTGCGAGGTGAGTTCCTTCCTACTGAACCATAGTTCGACCTTCAATGATAAGTAACTTTCCGCATGGTGGAAAGTCCGAATCCTGTGAGATAAGTTGGCTTTGAAGGCCAAGCGTCAGGGGAAAAAAGGTAATGTTTCCTGATGACCTCTATGACAAAAGGTCACAACCCACCACGACCGATAGGCCAGTTACAAGCACTCGATGCGCGGTTCGAGGTTGTTCCATCCACACGATCTATCAATATGTCGTTCGTGTCCCGTTTTATACAGGATATACCTAATCACGCATGTGCAATGGCTCGCATTTCTCTGGAAGTGGAGGGATTCACGATGCAACAAGGGGAGCCTGAAATGGGAGACCTCATAAAAGGAGAAATAAAACCCCAAAAGCCTTTCACGCCATCCATTCGACTTGTCCGCCTCGTATTCCCTTACGCCTCCAGAGCACAGATCTAGGTTTCTCCACCCCCGCTCCCGAGCTCAGCAATGCCAGGCTCCAATGGCCAGTGGGAAGCTTCCACGGTCACCAACAAGGACATCCTCGACCTCAAGATGGCCACTTACCTCCCTGCCAATGTTCCTCACCGCGTGGCGGAGGAGGGCCAAGTGATCCCCCCCGGCTAGGCGAGAGGGTGGTGTTCATCCCCCATTTCATCAGGGGGTTGAGCTTCGCACTCCACCCCTTTGTTAGGGGATTAATGTTCTTCTACGACCTCTACTTCCATGACATCCCTCTGAATTCCATCATGCACCTCTCGGCCTTCATCCTCATCTATGAGGCCTTCCTGCATGTCAAGCCACACTTCAGGGTCTGGCTACAGGTTTTCAACATCAAGCCGAAGTGTGTCGGCGACAAGCACACCGACTGCGTCGGGGCCGTGATCGGCAAACTCACCCGCGTCGGGTGGCCGTTGGGCACCCTCATTGACACCATAAAGGGGTGGCAAAAGGAGTGGTTCTATGTCACCGAACCACAAGAAGAAGGCCAGCACCCCGCCGCCGCATTCAGATCCGGTCCCCCGACTAGGCTGGCTTCATGGCTCGAAAAGAGCCTTGTCTGGGGATCGAGCAAGGAGGTGAGTGATCTGTAGAAGTGCATCCGTTCCATAGTCGAGGACGACACCAAGCTACCCGGTGTGGTCCAGGTGATGCTCTGAAGACGCATCCTCCCCTGCCAGCTTCGGGACACTCCCCCGTGGGCTCGAAAACTCGAAGCCGGGCACACAGTCCGGACCCTCTTCCACACTACGCGGGAGAAGCTGTGGAAGGCGCTCTTCAAATCAATGAAGAGTTGGCCAGCCGAGGAGGAGGACAAGGGCCTGCACACCGCCAAGCCGGATTCTAAGGTACGATACATCCTAGTTTAGTCGGCCTTATTGCACAGAAGATCCATAACCCTGTTGTAAGAGCACATTTCTCCATGTGTGGTTTTGGGTAATTGATGAAACCCCTATGTACAAATGGTTGCCTTGAGTTATATTCGAAGGATTTGTCCATAGGCACTTCTTGAAGTCCATCTGTTGGGTTTCAAGGAGTTTATATGGTGACGAAGGTGGTATTCAAGGTTTATCCAAAGATTGGTCATGTGGGAGTTGAGCTTATTGCAAGCATGTCTTGAAGAATAAGATTGTGTAAGCATTCATGTTTACCTTCAAGACATCACCTTTATGAAGAGAGAAGCTAAGATACAAGGTTGATCAATACTAAGTCAAAAAGTGAATCAAGTTGATCAACACACAAAGCGTACAAGATGTACTGAGAGGGATCAAGTGATCCCATGGTGTGGTAAGCATTGTCCATTACGCTTTGTGTACCAATCCATGGTCTATGTGAGAGTTCTTTGTGGGGTTAGGTATATTTCCATGGGCTTGCATCAAGAGGCAGATCCCATACATCCTATGGAAGATGACATCAAGTGGAGATCGTCATCAAGGTTACGATGTGCAAGATCAAGTGAAGCATCACAAAGAGATCATGCTTGAGGCTTGCCGTTCATTGTGGCGACAATGGACTTGTGAAGATGTTCCGAAGAGTGTCTCACCCAGAGTGGAGTATGGGGGAGCAATCATCTAGTCTTCATCAAGCCAACGCAATCAAGAAATGTGGTCCATCTTAAGGAAGTCAAGATCGTCATCATCTAGCTCAAGTGGAATATGCGCAAGGCTAAGGTTTGACCTTGATAGGGTTTTATATTTTACCGATCTCATGGTGGTAGTTGAGAGACCGGGTTATAGGATCGATTGTCGTACTATCAAGGGGGCTCTCAAGTGAGTAGTTTGATCGTATCATTCATTGAGAGCTCAAACCATTGCATTCTTGGCATGATCATATTTCTTGGTTCTTGGTTGGCTTTTCTCTATGTGGGTTCTTGAGCTTGTGGTTATCTTCATGACAAGCTCTAGTACATCGAAAACGGATTTCATATGCTTCGTCTATTGCGTTTTCAGTGTTGGAAGTTTTACCGGTCTTATTCGAGGAAGGGTTCTCACAATTTTCTTATGGGCCTTTTATAATTTGCTTCTTATTGATATTTCAATCAATATTTTGTTAGCACATGTCGTTAGCTTTCCAACAAACTTTGTTTCATTGAATTCCGAGTCCGTTTGCAAAAGTTGTGACAGTTTTGGTGTTCTTAAAAGGCTGCAGCGGTACTACCGCGGCTAGAGCGGATGTAATTTTTTACTACCGCTCCGGAGCGGTACTACCACGGCTCCAAGAGAGGTACTACCGCTCCGGACAAAAATCTCGTGTTATTTACAGCCGTGATAGGCACGGATGTAATTTTTTAGTATCGCTTGCAAGCAGTAGTACCGCTACCCATAGCGCTAGTACCGTGAGGACGAGTGGTAGTACCGCTCCGGCAGTTCTACTGGCCTTTTGCCTCCCCGGTGTTGTTTTTCAAAGGGGTACTACTTCCCTAGAGGTAGTACCGCTCCTTGGAGCGGTAGTACCGCTCTGTGCGGGCTGTGAGGATAACAGTTGGATTTTCCCCCACCTATAAAAGGGGGTCTTCTTCTCCAATGGACCTCATCTCTTGAGCTTTTGTTCTTCCCCCATTGTTGAATTTCTTCGAGATTGCTAACTCTCAATCCCTCCAATGATTCTTGCTAGTTCTTGAGGGAAAAGAGAGAGAAGATCTAGATCCACATTTCCACCAATCACTTTCTCCTCTAAGTGAGGGGAACCCCTTGGATCTAGATCTTGGAGTTCTTCGTGTTCTTCTTTGTTCTTCCTCTCATTTCCCTCCCTAGTATTAGTTGCTTTGATGGGATTTGGGAGAGAAGGACTTGGGCACTCCGTGTGCCCTTGCCATTGCATTTGGTGCATAGGTTTGAGTTCTCCACGGTGATACGTGGAAGTGAGAAGTTGAGAAGCTATTACTCTTGGGTGTTTGAGCACCCTAGAGCTTGTTCCTCTTGGGTGCTTTGGCGCCCTAGACGGTTGGTGGTGCCTAGGAGCTCAATCATTGTGGTGTAAAGATCCGAGCAAGCTTCGGGGTCTCCAATTAGGTTGTGGAGATTGCCCCGAGCATTTGAGGTCACCTCGGAGCCACAATCCATTGTGGTGAAGCTTCGTGGTGTAGAGCCTCCAATCAAGTTGTGGAGATTGCCCCAACCTTGCTTGTACGGGTTCGGTGACCACCCTCAAGGGTCCCTTAGTGGAATCACGACATCTTGCATTGTGCGAGGGCGTGAGGAGATTACGGAGGCCCTAGTGGCTTCTTGGAGAGCATTGTGCCTCCACACCGCTCCGAATGGAGATTAGCATCCACAAGGGTGTGATCTTCGGGATACATCGTCGTCACCACGTGCCTCGGTTATCTCTTACCCGAGCCCTTTTACTTATGCACTTTACTTTGTGACAGCCATATTGCTTCTTGTTATATATCTTGCTATCACTTAGTTGTCTATCTTGCTTAGCATAAGTTGTTGGTGCACATTGGTGAGCCTAGTTGTTTTAGGTTTTTTGCTTGAATAATTAAACGATAGTTTTATTCCGCATTTGTTCAAGCCTAAACCATAATTATTTTAAAGCGCCTATTCACCCCCTCTAGGTGACATCCACGTCCTTTCAATTGGTATCGGAGCTAGGTCTCTCATTGTTAGGTTTAACCACCTAGAGAGTAAGGATGTCGACTAGGGGATTAGGATTCTCTGACACTCTTAGTTTCGATGGCACAAATTTTGATGTTTGGGTAATTCACATGCTTAATCTCTTTAGGGGCATGGACCCAATTTTAGAGAGAATTGTAGATATGGGTTTTTATCCTCCAAAGTATTCTCAACACATATCTTTAGAGGATGAGAAAAACTCTTATCTCAATGCTCAAGCTTCTAATGTGCTTTTTGATGCTTTGAGCAATGTAGTTATATTTGAACTCATGCCATTCCGGGATGCTCATGAGGTGTGGACAAAGCTTCAAGATAAATATGATGTGTCCAAGATTTGTAGGGATGATTGTTCTCCCTCCACCTCCGGTCGTGTTGTCTTCTCAACTTCTTCTACTTCACCTACATGTGGATTGACACAAGGTAATTACATGGTGAGTAGTGATGATCACTGTAATGATGATAGTGGGCTTATTGTTGATAATTCTTCTTCACTATCTTATTGCAATGCTTCATCTTTGGACTTTAACACCTCGAGCACTTTAAATGTTTCACATGCTTGTGTTGACAGTCCTTGCATATCATGTACAAATAGCTTGACTAAATCTCATGATGATATGCTTGATATATCTTGTTGTCATGATAAACATGTATCTATGTTCTCGAGTTGTTGTGCTAACAATGTAGAGGACACCCAACACTCCATGGAACAAGATGTGGTCTTTAATGGTGCTTCAAGGGATCCTACATCATCATATGTTGTTTCTCACTTTTGCCTTATGGCTAAGGCTTCAAAGTTATCTCCTACTTTGAATCTCAATATATCTTACGATGATGATGTTGATGATAATGATGAAGAGAGTGATAATATTGCTTCCTTAAAACTTAAGGGAGAAATGGTTTTTAAAGCTCTTCATAAGAATAATATTGCTCGTTCCAACTTCGTGGAAATCATGTCTATTGCCATTGAGGGCAAGAAATATATTGAGGAGTTGGAAGCTCATCTCGAGGAGCATGAGGCCAGCATTGAGAAAATGGAAGGTCATGAACGTGATTACGCTAATGAGATCGCGGAGCTATCTCAAGCTCTTGAGAATGAACAAACCACCAAGGAATCTTTTGAGGAGTCCTTTGGTCTAGAATTATCTAGATTAAAGGAATCCCATGAAAGAGCTCTTGAGGTGGCTAATGATTTTATAACTAAAAATGATAAGCTTGAAGCTACACATGCTAAACTCCTTGAGGACTTTGAGCACCTCGAAAATGGCTCAAGGGTCGTTAAGAGTTCGCTCATTGAACACACTGAGTCTCATGCTCAACTTAAAGTTTCATATGCTAAAGAGCTTGCCAAGTTGCCTTCTCCTCTTGTTGGTAATGATGATGCTTGTGCTACTAACTCTATTTCTTGTGAAGCATCCATATTAAAGGATAATGTTGAGCTAAAGTCTGAACTTAAGTTGCTATCTAGTAATTATGGGAAATTGGAAGAGAGTCATGAAAAGCTTTCTAGCTATCATGGCGATCTTCTAGTATCTCATAATGTGCTAAAGATAGCTCATGAGGCTAGTACTACTAAGGTAACATCAAGTGATCCTCATGTGGAAATTAGCACTACAAGTAGAAATGCTTTATTGCCATGTGCTAGTCCTCTTAGTTCATCTACTCATAATATTGGTACATCTTGTGATGAATTACTTTCCTTGCCTTGTTGCTCTAACGATGAAGCATATACTTCCTCTAGTACTTGTATTGATACTAATCATGTAGAGGAAATCAAAGAGCTCAAGGCCCAAGTCACTTCTTTGAAGAAAGACTTGGAAAAGAGTCATGAAGGGAAGGCCACACTCAACAATATCTTGTGTGGGTAAAAATCCCCAAATGACAAAGGTGGACTTGGATTCAACTCCAATAATAAGAAGAAGTCCAAGAGAAACAACAAGAAGGGCCAAGAACAAGTCAAGAACTCGGCCAAGATTGTTTGCTTCAAGTGCAAAATAGAAGGGAACCATGTTAGATCTTTCCCATTGAAGAAGAAGCCCCATAGTGAAAAGCAACAAGGGAAGCAACCACAAGTTCAATCTCATGCTCAACGTCAAGTTGAAGAAAGGCCACTTGCCAAGAAGACCCAAGTCAACGCTCCTCAAGTTGAGAAATCAATTGAGAAGAAAGTAAAGGGTAAATGTTGCTACTTATGTCGTGAGAAGGGTCACTTTGCTTCTTCATGCACTAATGGTAACTTATCCAACTCAATCATTATTGATGATATCTATTCTCTTGGGAAGGATAAGGTTGACAATGTGTTTGCCAAGTTTGTTGGTACTCAAAGTGGCGTCAAGAAAAGAACCATTTGGGTAGCCAAGCCTATTGCGACTAACCTCTTAGGACCCAACTTGGTTGGGGACCAACAAGCTCAAACTTGATCAATAGGTATTGTTGGAGGGCATTGGTGACGTGGCTACATTGTGAAGACTTGATGGTTCTTCATCATTCATATTGTCTCAAGCCAAGTCATGTGGATCATCAAGTGTCTATCATATACCAATGTTCCTCCTTGCGGTAACTTATACTTAAATTGAATACATTGTTAGTTACTTGCCCCTTTGCATGTTGTGGTTTTGTACCTTGCATGTGTTTGTATATGTTGTGCTTCCTATTTGTTTATCTTCAGAAATCAAGTATGTATGATGGGTTGCACATCATGTATGTGTGAGCTTGTGTAGAGCCTTTTTGCATCATGTTTGTATCTTAGTTGGCTCCTTGTGAGAGATTAATGGATTATCCCATTTTGGGGGAGTGATGTGCTTTATGCACTCCACGACCCTAAAAACGTGTGTTCATGAGGAATACCACTTAGTATTGATATTACAAGATTATATAGCTTCTATTTGGTATGTCTTCTCATGAGAAATTCAAATTATAAATGGTCCACTAATTATCTCTTGTTGGATTTCATTTGCCACTTGTTACTAACGTTGGGTTACCACATTATGGGGGAGTAATATGCTATGTGCATATTACAAGCCTAGAGAATGTGTACATTTGAGATATTGCCACTTAGATTTTATATTACAATTTATCTTGTTCCTAGATGGCATGTTATCTCTACAAGTGTCATTTGCTTATGATTTACGTGTGAAGATGATGTTGGATATCTTTGCAATCTACCAATAGGAAATATTTCGAATTACTTCTTGTCTTTTGACAATTGGTATCCTTTTATGTGGTAGAATTTGCTAATCATCTTTGCATTGTATTTTGTTTATCGTTTGTCTTCCTTGCCTCTTGTGGATCTTTCTGAGCGTTCCTAGTGTTTCTATAGATATAGGGAAAGTGATGATCCCACCGTGTGCATTTTGTATTCGAATGCAAATTCTATATAATGCACATCTCTTGGGGGAGCTATCCTATTTTTTGTAGAAAACTCTCTTTATGTGTTCATCATAAAATCTTTTGATCTTCATCAAGTGTGTGTTGGTGGAAGGCAAGCCTTCTCTCTATGGTGCTTTGTGCCATCATGAAAATTTGCGGAGGGTTTGGTTTGTTTGGAACCTAGCTCCCTTTTGGGAACTTGATACCTCTTGTTTTCCTTCAATTGGTATCTTGTTTCCTTCTATTTGGCATGTGTCAATGGATATCTCATTCCTTGATGTATATTTTAGTTGGTATCCGTCAAGTGATTTTTTGTTTGGTATCTTATTTTCACTTGATACCTTTTCTTTCGGCATCTTATCAACTGTGTGTTGAGTTGATTATTGAAAGCTTTGAGCATGCATATTTACTACATGTACTTTCGTTGGCATGTTCTCTTTCCTTGACCAAATATATAGGGGAAACTCCACTATGACATAAATTGGCTAAAGTGTGCATGAAATTCAATTTCATGTCTATATGCACATATTTATGTGGAGTTTTGTCCTATATATTGTTGGTACACTAACTGTTTGGTCCCAATAAGTTTGGTACTACTTTGTTTGTGGTGTTGTTCTAGGAACAATTGGAGATACATTGGACACTCGGCTCACTTACAAGGAAGGTGTTGACACCATGTGCTTATTGGAGCCTTGCTAGGATGATAGAAGAACCATTGTCTACTACATCAATCCAATGCTATCTCGTAACAAGTATCTACTTCATGCATACATTTCTCGCATTCAACTGTTTATAGGTTGCATCATGGCAGGAATTTATTAAGTCATTCTTGTGGTACTTGTTTCCTTTCTCAAAGAGTCTCAACGATGATGTCATACTGCTAGTTGTGATGTCTTTGATGTTCGTGTATTGGGAGTTCATTTATGTACAATAAGAAAATATTAGGCTATGTGCTATGTTTCAAGCAAGGATCTTATTGGTATAGTTATGACTTCCCTGTGGATATCTTGTTTGTTCCTTCTTGTAACTATTTCGTGTGTACATTATTCTTTCTGGATATATCATCATGATTTCCCTCTACCTAGAATCTCATACACATGAGAGAAGTTACATCTCTAGTTGATATCCTCTTTTCTTTCACTTCCACCGTTGCATTTCATTTTTGTTTACTTGGGGGTTTCGTGAAAGAATCTGTCTTGAGTGCGGATCTTATATCCTAGCATCTTGATGCACTCTTTGGTGGTGAAGATTTTTTTCCTCATGCTTGTCTTCATGAGGGTTTTGCCATTTCGATTGGTATACCTCCTCTTGACAAGGCTATCATTTTCCTATCTTCACTAGGGTTTGTCACAAGCTTTGGTTTTTAAATTTTCCTATTAGCAAGCTTGTGAACCCTTTTGCTAGTGGTTTGTGTGTGGGAAGGATATGGTTTGCACTTTGTGTCTCATTTCATCAAGACTATGTTGATGCTTTATGCTCATCCTTATACTAGTCTTATCAAGTGCTTTTCCATGACTCACACACATCATTTTGGTTGAGCCTATTCTTAAGATTGCCTCTTTTACATGTTGCTCAAGCATATGTTTAGTGAAAGTACTATGTTGTTTGTCTTATATTATTGCTTGCACTTGTGGTGTGTTTATATTGATTTTGGGGGAGTCATGATCCTTTATTTTGTGCACTTGTATTCAAATACAAATATTATTATTTGTGCACAAATCATGGGGAGCTCCTCTAGTTTCTTGATAAACATTTTCCCCATATCATAATATCTTTTATTCATGTGGCTCGTTGGTCCATGTGATTGATTGTTCCAATTAGTATCTTTTGATTGCTTGCTTCACTCCGGTGTATGTCTTTGTGCCATACGATCCTTTGTGCAATCTTTGGGTTCTCAATATAGTTTGTCTTCCTCCAACTACTTATCATTGGATATGTGTATTTCTTTGCACACGTATTTGAGATATACAAACTTTTTGGAGGAACACCTATTATATTGGATTTCTAAACTTTTTGTCCATTTTGGCAATCGATGCCAATGGGGGAGAAGTTTAGAGAGTTTAGTTTGGAATGCTTTGAGAGTTTTTCTTTTGTTGTTTAAGCATTTGCATCTCACATCCATGCGTTGCATTGTGTGTGCTTGGTTGTACTTATTTTTCTTATATAAACTCTCTTGAAAGTGGTTGTCATCAATTACCAAAATGGGGGAGATTGTAAGAGCACATTTCTCCATGTGTGGTTTTGGGTAATTGATGACACCCCTAGGGACTAATGGTTGCCTTGAGTTATATTCGAAGGATTTGTCCATAGACACTTCTTGAAGTCCATCTGTTGGGTTTCAAGGAGTTTATATGGTGACCAAGGTGGTATTCAAGGTTTATCCAAAGATTGGTCATGTGGGAGTTGAGCTTATTGCAAGCATGTCTTGAAGAATAAGATTGTGTAAGCATTCATGTTTACCTTCAAGACATCATCTTTATGAAGATAGAAGCTAAGATACAAGGTTGATCAATACTAAGTCAAAAAGTGAATCAAGTTGATCAACACACAAAGCGTACAAGATGTACTGAGAGGGATCAAGTGATCCCATGGTCTGGTAAGCATTGTCCATTACGCTTTGTGTAATAATCCGTGGTCTACGTGAGAGTTCTTTGTGGGGTTAGGTATATTTCCATGGGCTTGCATCAAGAGGCAGATCCCATACATCCCATGGAAGATGACATCAAGTGGAGATCATCATCAAGGTTGCGATGTGCAAGATCAAGTGAAGCATCACGGAGAGGTCATGCTTGAGGCTCGCCGTTTATTGTGGCGACAATGGACTTGTGAAGATGTGCCGAAGAGTGGCTCACCCAGAGTGGAGTATGGGGGAGCAATCATCTAGTCTTCATCAAGCCAACGCAATCAAGAAATGTGGTCCATCTTGAGGAAGTCAAGATCGTCATCATCTAGCTCAAGTGTACTATGCACAAGGCTAAGGTTTGACCTTGATAGGTTTTTTTATTTTACCGGTCTCATGGTGGTAGTTGAGAGACTGGGTTATAGGATCAGTTGCCGTACTATCAAGGGGGCTCTCAAGTGAGTAGTTTGATCGTATCGTTCATTGTGAGCTCAAACCATTGCATTCTTGGCATCATCATATTTCTTGGTTCTTGGTTGGCTTTTCTCTATGTGGGTTCTTGAGCTTGTGGTTATCTCCGTGACAAGCTCTAGTACATCGAAAACGGATTCATATGCTTCGTCTATTGCGTTTTCGGTGTTGGAAGTTTTACCGGTCTTATTCGAGGAAGGGTTCTCACCATTTTCTTATGGGCCTTTTATAATTTGCTTCTTATTGATATTTCAATCAATATTGTGTTAGCACATGTCATTAGCTTTCCAACAAATTTTGTATCATTGAATTCCGAGTCCGTCTGCAAAAGTTGTGGCAGTTTTGGTGTTCTTAAAAGGCTGTAGCGGTACTACCGCGGCTAGAGCGGATATAATTTTTTACTACCGCTCCGGAGGAGTACTACCGCGGCTCCAAGAGCTGTACTACCGCTCCGGACAAAAATCTTGTGTTATTTACTGCCATGGTAGGCACAGATGTAATTTTTTAGTACCGCTCGCAAGCAGTAGTACCGCTACCCATAGCGGTAGTAACGCTATCCATAGCGGTAGTACCGTGAGGACGAGCGGTAGTACCGCTCTGGTGGTTCTACTGGCCTTTTGCCTCCTCGGTCTTGTTTTTCAAAGGGGTACTACCGCCCTAGCGGTAGTACCGCTCCTTGGAGCTGTAGTACCGCTCTGTGCGGGCTGTGAGGATAACAGTTGGATTTTTCCCCACCTATAAAAGGGGGTCTTCTTCTCCAATGGAACTCATCTCTTGAGATCGTATTCTTCCCCCATTGTTGACCTTCTTCGAGCTTGCTAATCTCAATCCCTCCAATGATTCTTGCTAGTTCTTGAGGAAAAAGAGAGAGGAGATCTAGATCCACATTTCCACCAATCACTTTCTCCTCTAAGTGAGGGGAACCCCTTGGATCTAGATCTTAGAGTTCTTCATGTTCTTCTTTGTTCTTCCTCTCATTTCCCTCCCTAGCATTAGTTGCTTTGGTGGGATTTGGGAGAGAAGGACCTGGGCACTCCGTGTGCCCTTGCCATTGCATTTGGTGCATAGGTTTGAGTTCTCCACGGTGGTACGTGGAAGTGAGAAGTTGAGAAGCTATTACTCTTGGGTGTTTGAGCACCCTAGAGCTTGTTCCTCTTGGGTGCTTTGGCGCCCTAGACGGTTGGTGGTGCCTCGGAGCTCAATATTGTGGTGCAAAGCTCCGAGCAAGCTTCGGGGTCTCCAATTAGGTTGTGGAGATTGCCCCGAGAATTTGAGGTCACCTCGGAGCCACAATCCATTGTGGTGAAGCTTCGTGGTGTCGTTGGAAGCCTCCAATCAAGTTGTGGAGATTGCCCCAACCTTGTTTGTACGGGTTCGATGACCACCCTCAAGGGTACCTTAGTGGAATCACGACATCTTGCATTGTGTGAGGGCGTGAGGAGATTACGGTGGCCCTAGTGGCTTCTTGGGGAGCATTGTGCCTACACACCGCTCTGAACGGAGATTAGCATCCGCAAGGGTGTGAACTTCGGGATACATCGTCGTCTCCACGTGCCTCGGTTATCTCTTACCCGAGCCCTTTTACTTATGCACTTTACTTTGTGATAGCCATATTGTTTCTTGTTATATATCTTGCTATCGCTTAGTTGTCTATCTTGCTTAGCATAAGTTGTTTGTGCACATAAGTGAGCCTAGTTGTTTTAGATTTTTTGCTTGACTAATTAAACAATAGTTTTATTCCGCATTTTTTCAAGCCTAAACCATAATTATTTTAAAGCGCCTATTCACCCCCCTCTAGGCGACATCCACGTCCTTTCACCTATGTCCGGTCTGTTTACGCAGAGATGGCTGAAGAAAGCCATCAACATCAGCAGTCCGACTCCTCTAGCCGAAGACGAGAGGACCGGGCTGCTAGCCCAGATGCTCGTAGAGAAGCCTTACGAGGCTCCCACGAAGAAGGAGAACAAGAAGAAACCAGGTCAGGCTGGCCTTCGCATCAGGGACCGGCCTGATGCTGCATCCGAAGACACCACTGCCTCTTCTAATCAGGAGAATGCCGACCAGGAGGAAGAAGAAGAAGAGGAGGAGGTCGAGAGTGAGGGGGGAGGCAACTCCCCCCGCGCCAAGAAAAGAGCGACCTCTTCGGACGCCGCGGGGCAGGCAGCTTCTCCTGCCCCGAAGAGGGCGCGACATACGCGGGTGGTCTTTTCCGACGACAGCTCGGACTCGAGCTCTGCGTCCGAAGACCCCATAGAGGTTCCACGAAGGAGCCTAAGGGTCAAGCCCCCTCCATCCAGGTTAGGATCCGAAGACCCTCCTACTTATCACAACTAGATTCAGAGTTTTGCTAATACACGGGCTTATTGGTCCTAGAGCCCCCCGCGTGTCATCCCCATCGAGGCGGTATCGGATGGGGAGAACCCACCCGCCGAACTAGCGGAGAGCGGGGATGCCTCACACCCACCACTCCAGGCACTATGAAGGACGCCATGGAGGTGTCGTCCCAACGTACTCCAATGGAGGCGGACCCAGGGGCGAGGGAGATATTACCATGGCCGAGGCTAACGCTTCGGCCATCGAAGACCAAGGGACAATCCCTGAAGATCCCACCAAAAATCTGATCATCCCCGGCACCGCCGACCAACCGGTGGTCGGCCATGGAGGATGCTCTATCAAGCGCCTCCATCCCCGAGGATCACCGCACCCTTATGGGTGTGGTACTACAAAGCATCCAGTCCGTTGACAATGGACTGAAGGAGTCCTTCAAAGGTGTCATCGCGGGCTTTCAAGTAAGTCGCCCGATGTTTTCACTAAGATTTTTATGTATTCGCGTTGTAGACATGGCAGCCCCCGAGCCCTAAGTGAGATGGAAAAGCTCGCCTAGGGGTCATATCCATAATTTGGGAAGTGAGCGTCAATGTAATCTAGGCTTTGTCATCAACGGCGACCAAAAACGGCGCCAAGCTAGACGAGGATGAGGTGGAAGCCCTCAACAAGAGGTTCGACGAAGCGCGGGGTAAGTCCAAACTAAATCTAGATGCGTTCCCCCCGAATACTGTCAATGCAGATTCATTTTTAAATATAGTTGCATCATGTTGCAGCTTCGTCAAAAGAGATCGAAAAGCTCAAGGCCGAGCTTCAACGTGCCAAAGATGAAGCGGCCATGGAAAAGGCGACGGCTAAAGAAGCGGCCACTGCTCTCTCCGCCCTACAAGCCACCAATGATAAACACCAGGCTCATGTGGCGGAGATACATGATGAGCTTAAGGACGCTAGCAACAAGTGCGAGTCCTTGGAGCAAAAGAACAAAGCGGTCTGGGCCGAACTGTCCACCATGAGGTCCGATCTCTAGAAGGAGCGGGTGGACAGACGGTTCTTCAAGCGGGTGGGCAGACATGTTCGTCAAGCCAAGGAGATAGCCGATGGTAAGACGTACTCCCTAAAGTGCGTATTCAGGGATAGAAAATTTGAATTGCTAACCCGGGTGTGGCAATCCTCAAGCGCGACTGGCGATCTCCAGAAGAGCGTGGCGGACGCCAATCAGTTGCTTGCCTTGCGGGGAGAGGAAGACGAAACTCGGACGTTTTGGGCACATTTTGGAGCCCCCGAGCGTCCTCCTCTTCTGGTGGAGCAGCTGAAACAGCTGATGGAGATGCACCAGATAGAGGATCCGGCCATCAAGGACATCTGCATCCGCTTATGGCCCGGCGAGCCACTCCCAGGCAGCTACTTCGGCCTGGTGCAACAGTTGATTGATGCTACGCCCCGCCTCGATGCCGCCAAGCGCTCCTCCTGCATCGAAGGAGTCTGGATGGCCCTTGCCAAAGCCAAAGTGCACTGGCTTAGGCTCAATCCGATGAAGGTCGCCACTGACCCACCGCCGCCCAGAAAGGAGCACCGACGCCTCAAGCTTTACTTTGATGGAGTGATGGAGGGTGCGCGGGTGATAGCGTCGCAGTGTTCGGGCGAAATTTTTTTTGAATGAGCTTGTTAAATGTCCGAAGACTTGTTATAATTTTTAATGATACTAGTATCCGCTCTTATATGGTTTTGCATTCCTTTATAACTCGTGTATGGTTGTTTAATACTGAAAGATGCGAGTCGTCAGCTTTAGCCCCCACGTAGATACTACATGGGGTGTCTATGCCAATGCACTGTGTCCCTTAGCCGTATCATCGGAACCGAAGGCGGAGAAGTGCGTCAGACTAGGCAATCAAACTATACCGCTTTATTTCTTTCACTAAACCGGAGGGGCGCGAAAAGGACTACGAGAAGCGTACGATTAGCCCCCAAAGTGTTGTGATGTTCGGACGAACCGAGGCCAAAGCCAAAATCATAATGTTTGCACAAAGGGCAAGCTCCTCGTATAACACGGAATAACCGCTTACGAGGGTTTAAGTATAATACTTCTACCTTGGGGTTCACAGATCGGATCACGCTCACTATGACAGTCCATTTTCGGCTTTCTCCCCTTAGGTGCTTGACTGGACTATCCGGAAACACAATTGCAAGGGTGCTCCCTTCGCTCTTTTAGCCGAATGAGCGGAACATAAAGGGGCAAGCACAGGAGCCGGGTAACCCAACTTAATGACCAAAGACATTGTTCGGAACCGATGCAGATGAAGCAAAATGCCAAGACGCTGAATATACGATAGTTAAAGCGATTTGTGTTTGAAATCGAGCCCCCGGTCTATTAGTCGGTTACCTCGCGTCATACCGAATAGGTTCACGAGAAGAGGGAGAAAAGAGAAAAAGTATGCGCCAAAAATACGACAGATGAGGCATATTTGCGCCACGCAATTTTGCATTTTCTCAACAACTCTTATAACTTGGATTGCTGAAGCAACTGTTTATAGGTATGTGAAAAGAAAATAAGAAATAAAATCATACATGAGTTGTTGTACCGGGGGTCTTCAATTGATGACCTGACGTCCTCGATATGTCCCCTTGCTAGTTGACTCCTTCTCTTGGATGCACCTTGATGGGTGTTAGTGTTCGGCGGACGCATTTTGCTAACAAAATCTAGAGAGCCCGCCGAATTGTGGGTGAGCGTTACGCCGTAGGCATGCTCTTTTAAGAGCACGTGCATCTTGTCCGAAGACGTGTTGATGGTAACAGTTCGGGATATCCGAACATCCATCGTAAGTTCCCCACCGCTACCCATGGAATCTTAAGTGCAAAGTTGTGCCTCCTCGGCACGTATTTCGCTGGTCCTGAGGTTGTGTGGTGGGGGCGAGTCCCTATTGAGGGGAGGAAGGAGGTTCGGAGTTTTCGGTCTGAATCCAAACTCGCTTCCCAGCCTTTCATGCCTTTACGGCGAATGCTGAAGCTTGCCGATCGTCTTTGTAGCTGAATTCGATCGCCAGTGCCAGCGCATGTTTCTCAGTTCTAAGGAAGCACTCGGTGTTGCCGTTGATAGTAATCACCCCCCGGGGCCCGGCATCTTGAGCTTGAGGTATGCGTAGTGTGGGACCAAGTTGAAACAAGCGAACGCAGTCCGACCAAGCAGCGCGTGATAGCCGCTGCGGAAGGGCACAATGTCGAAGATCAAATCTTCGCTCCGACAGTTATTGGGTGAACTGAACACGACCTCTAGAGCTACCGAGCCCGTGCATCGGGCCTCGACGCCCGGGATCACTCCTTAAAGGTAGTGCTGCTGGGTTTGATCCTTGACAGTTCAATGCCCATCTTTTTCACCGTATCTGAGTAAATCAGGTTAAGGCTACTTCCTCCGTCCATTAGGACCTTTGTGAGGTGATACTCATCTATAATGGGGTCTAGGACGAGGGCCGCCGAGCCCCTATGACGGATACTGGTCGGATGGTCACGCCGGTCAAAAGTGATCGGGTATAGTGACCATGGGTTATACTTTGGACCTACGGGCTCCACAGCATAGACCTCCCGAAGGGCCCGCTTCCTCTCCTTCTTAGGTATATGGGTGGCATATATCATATTCACCGTTCTGACTTCGGGAGGGAATTTCTTCTGACTGCCACCCATTGGACCCCGAGGCTCATCTTCGTCCTTGCTACACGAGCTTTTTCCCTGGTCTTCGGGTTGTATCTTGCCGGCCTGTTTAAACACCCAGCAGTTGCGATGTGTGTGATTGGCTGGTTTTTCCGAAGTTCCATGGATTTGGCAAGTCATGTTCATGACCTTCTCGAGCTGAGTGGGTCCGTCATGATTGCCATTAGGGGGCTTCTTTCGCTGCCCGGGTCGGGAGTTGCGGAATCCGACATTAACCGCTGTGTCATCGGCGTCGTTGCTGTTGTGCCGGCGTTTGTTATTATTGCACTTCGGCTTTGAGTTGCCATCCTGGGTTTCAGGTGCCACTGGATCTTCAGAATTGTGGCTGCATCTTGCGAGCTAGTTATCTTCGCCCTCACAAAAGCAGGTCATGAGGGAGGTAAGGGCGGACATAGTCCGAGGCTTGTCCTAGCCTAGATGGAGGGCCAGCCATTCATCCCGAATATTGTGCCGGAAGGAGGCAATGTCCTTAGTGTCCGGACAATCGACAATTTGGTTCTTCTTAGTCAAGAACCGATTCCAGAACTGCCGGGCAGACTCGCTGGGCTTTTGGATGACGTTATTGAGGTCGGAAGAGTCCGGTGGGCGGACATAGGTCCCCTAGAAGTTAGAGCGAAACACGTCTTCCAAGTCTTCCCAACATCCTATGGAGTTTTCGGGGAGGCTGTTTAACCAGTGCCGAGTTGGCCCTTAAGCTTAAGAGGTAAGTATTGATGGCATGGAGATCATCTCCTCGTGCCATATGGATATGGAGGAGGAAGTCCTCGATCCATACAGTTGGGTCTGTTGTCCCGTCATACTGTTCTATATTTACGGGTTTAAACCCTTCGGGGAACTGATGCTGCATTACTTCATCTGTGAAGCATAGTGGGTGAGCGGCGCCTCTGACCCGAGCTATGTCCCGCTTGTACTTGGTGTCTGTATGGGGCCGGTTGTGTTCCTGGCCTCTATGGTTTTGGCCGAACCATGGTCTATACTCTCCCCGTCTATCTGGTGAGTAATCTCTTGATCCATAGGTGGATCTTGTGTGGCCTGCTCTGTGATCTAAGTCATCGCGCAGGTCGAACCTGTCATTGGGTTTGAATGGCTCCTTACCCTGTCTTCGGGGCATTGCCAGTATATAACCGGTGTCTTTGTCCGCTCTGTCATGCCCAAGAGGAGGGCAGTCCGGCTTGTCATATGGGGTATGATGCGGAGATGGAGTGTCGGTGAGCTCATCATCGAATTGTGGTAGCAGCCTTCTCCGAGGGTAGCTTTTGGGATGGTTTGACAGACTAGTGTCGTATACTTCCTCGGCTGAGAGGACTTTCGTCCATCGATAAGTGAGGTCGGCCTGTTTGGCTTTGAGTTGCCGCTCCTTGACCTTTAGGCTACGAGCCGTTGCTATGAGCCGTTGCCTGATTTCTTCCCAATCCTCGAGGTTATTAGGGATGTACAAGTCATCGGCTTCTGGTAAGTCTTCCTCCTCGACCAGCGGAAGGTAATCGTCACCTTCGGGGTTATTGACGGCATCGGGGTCGTTCTGGTCCTCCGGATCTTCTGGACCCTCGAATGGGTGCTCGGGGATATCAGGATGTTAGAAATATGCCCTAGAGGCAATAATAAATTAGTTATTATCATATTTCCTTGTTCATGATACTCGTTTATTATCCATGCTATAATTGTATTGATCGGAGACTTAGATGCATGTGTGGATACATTGACAAAACCATGTCCCTAGTATGCCTCTAATAGACTAGCTCATTAATCAAAGATGGTTAAGGTTTCCTAGCCATGGACATGAGATGTCATTTGATAACGGGATCACATCATTAGGAGAATGGTGTGATGGACAAGACCCAAACTACAAATGTAGCATATGATCGTGTCAGTTTATTGCTATTGTTTTCTGCATGTCAAGTATGCGTTCCTATGACCATGAGATCATGCAACTCACTGACACCGGAGGAGTGCCTTGTGTGAATCAAACGTCGCAACGTAACTGGGTGACTATAAAGGTACTCTATAGGTATCTCCGAGGGTGTCTGTTGGTTTGGCATGGATCAAGACTGGGGTTTGTTACTCCGTGTGACGGAGAGGTATTTCAGGGCCCACTCGGTAATACAACATCATAATAAGCCTTGCAAGCAATGTGACTAAGTGTTAGTCATGGGATCTTGTATTACGGAATGAGTAAAGAGACTTGCCGGTAACGAGGTTGAACTAGGTATGGAGATACCGACGATCAATTCTCGGGTAAGTAACATATCGAAGAACAAAGGGAACATCATACGGGATTAACCGAATCCTTGACATAGAGGTTCGACCGATAAAGATCTTCGTAGAATATGTAGGAACCAATATGGGCATCCAGGTCCCGCTATTGGTTATTGACCGTAGAGGTGTCTCGGTCATGTCTACATAGTTCTCGAATCCGCAGGGTCTGCACACTTAAGGTTCGGTGACATTTCGGTAGTATAGAGTTATGTATGGTGGTGACCGAAGGTTGTTCGGAGTCTCGAATGAGATCCTGGACGTCATGAGGAGCTCCGGAATGGTCTGGAGGTAAACATTGATATATAGGAAGTCCTATTTTGGTCGCCGGAAAAGTTTCGGGCTCATCGGTAGTGTATCAGGAGTGCCGGTAGTGTACCGAGAGACCATCGGGAGGTGTATTTCGACCCAAGAGGCTACATGGGCTGTGGGAGAGTGAATACCAGCCCTTAGTGACTTTGCAAAATTATGTTGTAGATTACTAGCTCACGCTGTAGCTCCCTTGAATTTTTATATGTTCCTAGAGAAATAGAGTGGAATGATTATGGTAGCAATATTGCGGACTGGGTCCGTGATTTGAGGATCGTCCTCATTGCTGCACAGAAGGCTTATGTTCTTAATGCACCGCTCGGTGCACCAACCCCTCGAGCATTGTCTGTAGATGTTGTGAACATCTGACAGGCAAGTTCTGATGACTACTTGATAGTTTAGTGCGTCATGCATTACGACTTAGAAGTGAGGCTCCGAAACGTTTTGAACGTCACGAAACATATGAGATGTTCTCAGAGCTAAAATTAGGATCTCAGGCTCATGCCCGTGTTGCGAGATATGAGATCTCCAACAAGATTCTTTGCCTGCAAGATGAAAGAGAATAGCTCAATCGTTGAGCATGTGCTTAGATTGTCTGGGTGCTACAATCGCTTGAATCGAGTGGGAGTTGATCTTCTAGATAAGATAGTGATTGATATAGTTCTTCAAGTCACTATCACTAAAGCTCATAGAACTTGGTGATGAACTATAAAATGCTAGGGATAGAAATAATGATCCCTGAGCTATTCGCGATGTTTGACATAGCGAAGGTAGAAATCAAGAAGGAGCGTCAAGTGTTGATGGTTAGTCAAACCACTAGTTTCGAGAAGGGCAGGAGCAAGGAGGGAAAACTTCATGGATAGCAAGTCAGTTGCTGCTTCAGTGAAGCAACCCAACGTTGAACCCAAACCCAAGACTAAGTGCTTTCGATTATGAGGAGAGTGGTCGCTGAAGCGAAACAACCCTAGATACTTGGTAGATAAGAAGGCTGGCAACGTCGACAGAAGTATATTTGATATACGTTTTATTTATGTGTACCTTGCTAGTACTCCTAGTAGCACCAGGGTATTGGATACCGGTTTGGTTGCTAAATGTTAGTAACTCAAAATAAAAGCTACGGAATAAACGAAGCACTAGCTAAGGGTGAGGTGACGATGTGTGTTGTAAATGTTTCCAAGGTTGATGTGATCAACATCGCACACTCTCTCTACCTTCTGGATTAGTGACGAACCTAAATAAATGTTATTTGGTGTTTTGCATTGAGCATGAACGTGATTAGATCGTGTTTATTGCAACATGGTTATTCATTTAAGGTAAAGAATAATGGTTATTATGTTTACATGAATAATACCTTCAATGGTCATGCACCTAGTGAGAATGGTTTGTTGAATCTTGATCGTAGTAATACACATGTTCATAACATTGATGCCAAAACATGCAAAGTTAATAATGATAGTATCACATACTTGTGGCACTGCTACTAAATTTCATATTAGTATAAAGCGCATGAAGAAAGTCCATGCTGATGGATCTTTGGACTCATTTGATTTCGAATCGGTTGAGACATGCGAACCATGCCTCTTGGGCAAGATGACTAAGGACCCCGTTTTCTGGTTTGATGGAGCGGGCAAGTGATTTATTGGAAATGATACATGTTGATGAATGCAATCCAATAAGTCTTGTAGCATGCGGTGGATATCGTTATTTTCTTACCTTCATTGATGATTTGAGTAGATAATAGTGTATATTTACTTAATGAAACGCAAGTCTGAATCATTTGAAAAAGTTCAAGCAAATTCAGAGTGAAGTTTAAGATCATCGTGACAAGAAGATAAAATGTCCACGATATGATCGTGGAGGTGAATATCTGAGTTACGAGTTTGGTATACAACTTAAGACAATGTGCAAGTTGTTTCACAACTCACGCCACCTGGAACACCATAGTGTGATGGTGTGTCCGAACGTAATAGTCGTGCTCTATTGGATATGGTGCGAATTATCATGTCTCTTATCCTTTTACCACTATCGTTTTGGGGTTATGCATTAGAGACAACCACATTCACTTTAGATAGGGCACCATCTAAATCCGTTGAGATGACACCGTGCGAATTATGGTTTGATAGAAACCTAAGCTGTCATTTCTTAATGTTTGGGGCTGCAACACTTATGTGAAAAAGGGTTTTCACCTAATGAGTTCGAACCCAAAGCGGACAAATGCATCTTCATAGAATACCCTAAAGACAGTTGGGTAAACCTTCTATCTCAGATCCAAGCATAAAATGTTTTTTGTTAAAACCGGGTCCTTTCTCGAGAAAGAGTTTCTCTCGAAAGAATTGAGTGGGAGGAAGATAGAACTTGATGAGGTTGTTGAACCTTTGTTCAATCAGAGAGTAGCGCAGCGCAGGAAGATGTTTCTGTGAAGCCTACGTTAGTTAAAGAGGAAGTTAATGATGATGATCATGAAGCTTCGGATCAAGTTACTATTGAACCTCGTAGGTCGACAAGGATGTGTACTGCTCCTGAGCGGCACGACAACCCTGTCTTGGAGGTCATGTTGTTGGACAACGATGAACCTACGAGCTATGGAGAAGCGATGATGGGCTCAGATTCTGACAAATGGTTAGAGGCCATGAAATCCGAGAAAGGATCCATATATGAAAACCAAGTATAGACTTTGGTAGACTTGCTCGTTGGACGGCAGGTCGTTGGGTACAAATGGATCTTTAAAATGAAGACAGATGCTGATGATGAATGTCACCATTTATAAAGCTCGACTTGTCACAAAGAAGTTTCCAGCAAGTTCAAGGAGTTGACTATGATGAGACTTTCTCACTCGTAGCGATGCTAAAGTCTGTTGGAATTATGTTAGCAGTTGCTGCATTTTTCAATTATGAAATCTGGCAGATGGATGCCAAAACATCGTTTCCTTCCTTAAGTAAAGGTTGTATGAGATACAACCAGAAGGTTTTGTCAGTCCTAAGGATGCTAAAGGGTATGCAAGCTTCAGTGATCCTTCTATGAACTGAAGCAAGTATCTCGGAGTTAGCATATACACTTTGATGAGGTGATCAAAGTTTTTGAGTCTATACAAAGTTTATGAGAAACTTGTATTTGCAATAAAGTGAGTGGAAGCACTATAGAGTTTCTGATAAGTATATGTGGATGACATATTGCTATTCGGAAATAATGTGGAATTTCTGGAAAGCATAAACGGTTGTTCGAAAAGTGATTTTCAAAGGAAGACCTGAATAAAGCTACCTAATTGTTAAGCATCAAGATCTATAGAGATAGATCAAGATGTTTGATAAGACTTTCAATGAGTACATACCTTGACAAGATTTTGAAAGATTTCAAAATGGATTAGTCAGAGAGAAGTGTTCTTGCCTGCTTTGTAAAGGTGTGAAGTTGAGTGAGACTCAAAGCTCGACCACAGCAGAAGAAAGAGAAAGGACGAATGTCGTCCCCTATGCCTTAGCCATAGGCTCTGTATAGTATGCCATGTTGTGTACCGCACTTGTGTGTGCCTTGCCATGAGTCCGTCAAGGGGTACAAGAGTGATCCAGGAGTGGATCACTGGACAGCGGTCAAGATTATCCTTAGTAACTAAAAGACTAAGGAGATGTTTCTCGATTATGGAGGTGATAAAGAGTTTGTCGTATTGAGTTATGTCGATGCAAGATTTAACACCAATCCGAATGACTCGTGGTAGCAATCCGGATACTTATAGTGGAGCAGCCATTTGGAATAGTACCAAGTGGAGTGTGGTAGCAGTGTTTACAGTTTGACATAGAGATTTGCAAAGTACACTCGGATATGAATGTGGCAGACCTGTTGACTATAAGACCTCTCTCACATGCAAAGCATGATCGAACCCCAGAACTCATTGGGTGTTAGATTCATAACAATGCGTATCACATGGTGATGTGAACTAGATTATTGACTCTAGTGCAAGTGGGAGACTGTTGGAAATATTGATCGGTGACTTAGATGCATGTGTGGATACATAGACAAAACCATGTCCCTAGTATGCCTCTAATAGACTAGCTCGTTAATCAAAGATGGTTAAGGTTTCCTAGCCATGGACATGAGATGTCATTTGATAACAGGATCACATCATTCGGAGAATGGTGTGATGGACAAGACCCAAACTACAAACGTAGCATATGATCGTGTCAGTTTATTGCTATTGTTTTCTGCATGTCAAGTATGTGTTCCTATGACCATGAGATCATGAAACTCACTGACACTAGAGGAGTGCCTTGTGTGTTTCAAACATCACAACGTAACTGGGTGACTATAAAGGTACTCTATAGGTATCTCCGAGGGTGTCTGTTGGTTTGGCATGGATCAAGACTGGTTTTTTTACTCCATGTGACGGAAAGGTATCTCAGGGCCCACTCGGTAATACAACATCACAACAAGCCTTGCAAGCAATGTGACTAAGTGTTAGTCATGGTATCTTGTATTACGGAATGAGTAAAGAGACTTGTCGGTAACGAGGTTGAACTAGGTATGGAGATACCGATGATCGAATCTCGGGCAAGTAACATACCGAAGAACAAAGGGAACATCATACGGGATTAACTGAATCCTTAACATAGAGGTTCGACCGATAAAGATCTTCGTAGAATATGTAGGAACCAATATGGGCATATAGGTCCCGCTATTGGTTATTGACCGTAGAGGTGTCTCGGTCATGTCTACATAGTTCTCGAACCCGCAGGGTCTGCACACTTAAGGTTCGGTGACGTTTCGGTAGTATAGAGTTATGTATGGTGGTGACCGGAGGTTTTTTGGAGTCCCGGATGATATCCTGGACATCACGAGGAGCTCCGGAATGGTCCGGATGTAAAGATTGATATATAGGAAGTCCTATTTTGGTCGCCGGAAAAGTTTCGGGCTCATCGGTAGTGTACCGGAGTGCCGGTAGTGTACTAGGAGACCATCGGGAGGTGTATTTCGACCCAAGAGGCTACATGGGCTGTGGGAGAGTGAATACCAGCCCTTAGTGGGCTGGTGGAAGTCCCACACAAGGCCCATGCGGCTGGGAGAGAAAGCCCAAAGAGAAAAAGGTGGAAAAATGGCAAAAAGACCAAAACAAGGACGAGTCCTAGTCCTACTAGGATTGGAGGAGGATTCCTCCTCTCCTCCTTGGTTTGGCCGACCCAAAGGTTGGCTCCTTGGGAGACAAGACTCCTCCTCTCTTCCTCCTATATATACTAGAGGTTTTAGGGTTTTTGGCACCTGCTTTTAGCCACGTGCTGCCCGTTCCTCTAGTGCATAGTTTCTCCTCTAGATTGGATTTCTGCAGTGCTTAGGCGAAGCCCTGCCGGAATAGCTCCACCACCATCTCTGGAGCACCGTCATGCTGCCGGAGAACTCTTCTACCTCTCCGCTCCCTCTTGGTGGATCAAGAAGGCGAAGATCGTCATCGAGCTGTACGTGTGCTGAACGTGGAGGTGCTGTCCGTTTGGCGCTAGATCGGAAGGATCGTGATCAAGATCGCGAGACGGATCGTTATGAGATCGTGGGACGGATCGTGATGAGTTCGTGAGACGGATCGTGATGAGTTCGAGGGACGGATTGTGATGAGTTCGCGGGACGGATCGTGATTGGATCGCGGGACGGATCGTGATGAGATCGTGGGACGCTCGGCAATTTGGATCGCGAAGATGTTCGACTACACCAACCGCGTTTCTTAACGCTTCCCGCTTAGCGATCTACAAGGGTACGTAGATCCACTCTCCCTCTCATAGATTCTCATCACCATGGATAGATCTGCGTGTGTGTAGGAAATTTTTTGTTTCCCATGCGACGTTCCCCAACACGGGATTGCCATGATCAATCGGGGTATTACCGTCCCCGTTGCTGATTATAACTTTTCTTCCCTTTTTGCTTTTGGACCACTTATGCGATTTTCGGCGCCTTGATGGCGCTTCGCCCAATTTGTAGCCGTCGTTGTGATGCATATTGTCGCCGTTGGTGGCAGGAGTATCCACCATGTAGACGTCATATGTGGAAGTAGCGGTCCAACTCCCGGTGTTAACGGGGGTAAGAGCACGGTCCTCTTCATCCATGTATTCTGTCTCCTTGGAGGCATAGTCGAGCACGTCGGTTGAGTCTTGGATGGTGGCTATCAAGTGGGTGGTGGGTGGGTCAAAAAATCTATCCCTCCCCGAGCTCTAACCGGATCAGACGTAGATCGGGGCTGGATCATCGATGATCCTCATCGACGAGAATTGCTCCAAAGCCTCATCGACCGCTGAGGGCCCGATCGGATCCAGCTGTTCGGAACTCGTGGAGTTAACCGCCATGAAACCCACCCATGGGGAGTGTTCGGAAGGAACACATGTCAGATCATATGGCTTGATGGCTAGACCGGGATGAGAGATCAGACTGCCGCCATGGGTGACCCCATTGGCATGTCCGAAGAAGGGGCTCGAGGTTGAAGCCTCAGAGTCCTCGAGGGCTACGGGCAAAGCCGTGAGACCGATTAGTGACAAGTCGCCCCGAGAATCGACGGAAAATTCTAAGTTTCTGAATCTGACCTCTTGATCAGGGGCGAAGCTCTCAACGCGGCCTAGATGGCCGGCAAAATCAGCATACAGCACAACGCTGCCGAAGGCGAAGATCTGCCCAGGGACAAAAACGTCCATGTTGTGGACCTCTTCGTTGATGACAAGGCGAGGCATCGATTCCATCTCACTCACATAGGAACTCTCAATGAAAGCACCAATGTCGGTGTCAAAACCGGCGGATCTCGGGTAGGGGGTCTCGAACCGTGAGACTAGGATCGACGGTAACAGGAGACGAAGGGGACACGAGTTTACCCAGGTTTGGGCCCTCCAATGGAGGTAATACCCTACGTCCTGCTTGATTATATTGATGGTGTAAGGGGTTATAGAGTTGATCTACCTCGAGATCGTATGTCTAACCCTAGATGAGTTGTTCTATATCTATACGCTAAACCCCCCCAGCTTATATAGATGCCAAGGAGGCCTAGGGTTTTGTACATGGTCAGTCACATGCTGAAGAGATAAACATGGCTATTTACTACATAAAACATGGAGCACAAGCCGTGCTCCTCAAAGCTTCCGTCTTGGAAATTGGGCCTTCAATCCATCTAGTGTTCGGCAACTAGACCATATAGTCCGACCCATAAACAACTGGTCGGTTATCCGAGGACCCCCTAAACTAGGACTTCCTCACCTAGATACCCCAATGTCACCACAAGTATACATGATTTAATTATTCAACATGCATTAAACAATTTCGGATTCATCATAAACAATTTCTATCGAAGAAAGTAGGACGAAAACATCAATAAACCTATGTGCCTAGATCACCCCAATGTCACCACGGGGATCCGCAAGTTGATAACCAAAACATATATCAAGTGACTCAATAGAACACCCCATTGTCACCATGGGTATCCACATGCAAGACATATATCAGGTGTTCTAAAATCCAAAGTATTCAATTCAACATAACGAGATATCAAAGGAAAAGATTCAATTCATCAAATCAAGATAGAGAGGGAAGAACACAATATGTTTCAACTATATTAACAAAGCTAGTGATATATCAGGATCGTGTCATGACAAGAACACGAGAGAGAGAGAGAGAGATAGAGAGAGAGAGATCAAACACATAGCTACTAGCACATACCCTCAACCTCGAGGGTGAACTACTCCCTCCTCAACATGGAGACCACCGGGCTGATGAAGGTGACCTCCGGTTATGATTTCCACCTCCCGCAGGGTACCAGAAAAGGGCTTCAGATGAGATCGCTTCGGAATAGAGGCTTACGGCAGCGGAGCGGAAGTTCTAGTTCAACTTTCATGGGATTTGGAATATGTATGTTTTTTCAGCGTTGGAATCACGTCGGGGAGGTGCCCGAAGTGCCCACAAGGTATCCTAGCGCGCCCACCCTTTGGTCGCGCCAAGTTGCCTTGTCTTGTCCTTGTCGCTCTTCTGGTACTCCCTCGAAGCTTCCCGGGTCCCTTTCCTTCCAGAAAAAAATCATCAAAAAGTTTTGTTCAATTCCGAGAACTTTCATTTTTTGCACAAAAACAACGCAAGAGTAGTTCTGGTGAAAACAAAGTTAGTCCGGGTAAGTGATACATCTCCAATGTATCTATAATTTTTTATTCTTCCATGGTGATATATTATCATTCTAGGATACTTTTGGGGCATTCGTTTACAAATTTATAAAATTTTGAGCACTAACCTATTGACCTAGTGCCTAGTGCCAGCTGCTGCTTTTTGCGTGATTTTGACCTTTTAGGTTAGAGTACCAAACGAAGTCCAATTGCCATGAAACTTTATGATGATTTTTTGGACCAAAAGAAGACATGGAAGCTTCGGGAGGAGGACGGGAGAGGCACGAGGGCCCAACAAACCAAATGATTGGCACTAAATATTTGAGTGATGAGCATGATTGCAATGTTGTTAGTATGAATTCTCCAAATATCCATGATGCTAATGATATGCAAAGCCACAAGCTTGGTGACAAGGATATGTACCTAGGGTAGGGTCCTAGGCAAGGCCCACATACCCTACCTAAGGACACCACATGCGAGGACTTGAAGATCAAGCATGAACTTCCGAGTGGATCCCTGGAGACATTCAAAGTTATTCGATAGTAATCCACTCGGAGACTCCCGCTCTCACTCGGCAGTCGCATGTCACTCGATAGACCTCGCTTCACTCGACGCCAGAAGATCAGGAGCCATCATCAAGAGCCCAACGGGTAGACGCTGGCTTAATGGCCCTCAATAGCTTTAACTACGTACGTTACCTGTAATGACAGACTTTACACCCCACGACCAGACCCTTTGATGCGGGGCTATTATGGGGGCAGCAAACTCTATATAAGCCGCCCCTCCCCTCCTGCACAAGGGTTAAGAAACTATTGTAATCTCTACATTCCACTCGACATAAAGCTCCCGAGCACTGAGACGTAGGGCTGTCACCTCCACGAGAGGGGCCTGAACTCATACATCTGTGTGTACACCCTCATCGTATCTTGTAACATCCCAAAATTTCATTTTGGAATGTTATGAATATAGTTATGCATCTATCATCGTCATTGCTTGATTGTATGTAATAGTTGAAATGTCTTTTCTGACTTTCTGAAAGTCCCTTCTACTTTTCCCTTTGCTGTTTTCCCTATTTGAAATTTTGGTTAAATGTTCAAAATAAGAGAGGAGTAACATGACACTCCACACCAGGGTCAAATTGGTGAATTATTTGAACAAAAATAACCAGGAGTTATTTTGAAAATATTTGCAAAAAGGATTTAAAAACAATTAGGCAATTTCTGAAAATAATATTTTTTTAAAAGTGTTCAAATGACAGAATAGAAATGTTCATTTAAAAGAATTTATTATTCTGTTAATTTTGATATATAATACCCCTATTTTTGAAGACGATTTGAATGCTTTAAAAGCTTTTGAATGTTTCTGTAAAAATATTAAAGAAAATCAGTAACGGTTTGCATTTAAACCGGGCCAGCCCACGGCAGTTAAATCGCGCATTCATTACCGGTCGACCGACCGCGCGTAACGGTCACGCGCCCACTCGCTGACATCCGGGTCCCACGCCGACCGACCGTTGCCCGAAACGGTCGTCTCCTTCCCCGCGAGCGCCGGACCGGATCTCGCCGGCAGTTTCCACCTCTCGCCGGATCTCTCTCCTCTCTCCTCCCCCGCAACCCTCGAGCGCCCTATAAATACCGGACACCTCCCCGCATCCTTTCCCCCCCAAACCCCCTCCTACCTTGCCGAGGAGCTGCCGCAATTCGTCGCCGGAGCTCCCACCCTCACCGGACTCGCCGTCGAGCGTAGCCACCGCCTCCGACCACCGTTCGCCCCACCCTCGCCACCAATCGACTCCGGAGAACTGTCTCCGTCGCCCGGACCACTTCCCCGTCCTCCCCGACCACCGGAACGCCTCGCCATCGTCCTTGCCGTCTTCGGATCGCCGGAGAAACCCCGACGCCGGCAACCTTTACCCCGTGAGCATTTCCCTCCCTCCGATCCAAATCCGACGTCCCAGATTAGATCGGATTTATTCCGAATCGTTTTCCTCTACCAATCGGTCGCCCTCCCGAAATCCTCAAGCGCACACCCCCCTTAGCCAATCGGACAGCGCCACGTAGCCCCCTAACCGTCGCAAAACATTTTTTTTCTTTTCAGTTTTGTTTTTCAGAAACAGAATGTATTCCAAATTTGCTTTAGCTATATCTTTTAATCTGTTTAGAGTTTTGAGTTGATTCTTTTTGCAATAGCTCACAAATTTCATGTAGTTTCACCCTGTACTTTTAAATTTCAAATTTGAACTATAAAATTTGAATTTAATCAAATTTGCTCAAAATCTTCAAATCTGAATAACTAGAGTTTGAAAATAGATTTTGATATGAATCTTTTTGCTACCGTTTGGTATTAGTTAGGACTACCTTCATGTTTAGTTTGAGGATTTTCATGATATATTTGATTAGTGTTCTAACCAAAAACAGAATCTGCTTATTATTATAATATAGTTTTATAAACTCAATTTTAATTAGTTTGTTTTAATTCTGTTTTCTAAGACAGATTTAATTGTAAATTATTTCCTGTTAAGAACATGTTTTGTTAACAAATTATAAGTTTAGTTTTCATTCTTTTGTTAGTACAACTATAGTTGATTCATATAGTGTTTATCAAAACTTTTATAAACTCTACTAAAGTTTTCCCAACAAACTTAAATTGACTTTGTTTTGTTTACTAGTAAAATATTCTATTGTTGCCTTGCTATCAACAATTGTCTTGTTATTTCAAAATAGTTTTATTATGTAGAAGTGTTTTCATCATCCCCTTTGGAAAAAAAAACTTTGTGTGTTTTACTTGCTAGAGACTTTTGTGCATTGTTTGCCTTGTTTGTTTAGTACTTCTTTGCTGAATGTTATGAGTACTTATTTTGGTTGTATGCTTATTTGAGTGCATTGTTTGTTTCGTTAGATTATCCGGAGTGCGAAGCTTGTTACTTAGAGTCACTCACGTACGAAGATCATCAATCAGGCAAGTCACTTTGATCATGTTTTACCCATGTTTTATATGCATTAGTTCTACCATCTTCCCAGTTGCATGCAAGATAGGTTACTTGGAAACTTGGTTACATTGTAGTAGTATCATGTGGTAGATACCCCTCTCAACCCTCTTTGACAACATTGGCCCCGGGAAACGTTGTTTTACTTTTGCTATGCTATTAGTAGACGGGGTTGGTCGTGAGAATCATGAGAGTTGAGAGAGTTAATAATTTCAAGACCTGCATAATGATCAAGATTTCAAGACTCCAAGTTTTCAACATACCTCTGGGTGGATGATGGTTGAACGGCACCCTGGAGAAACTAGTGGTTAGCCTAGGTGATGCTGGAGATGGCCAGTATTCACGCGGAAAGGTCCACCCAGGCACAAAGAGATGGATGGGTGCTTCAAAACCCAAGGCTTACCTGCACAGCCACAAGTCATTATGGGCTCTGGCTTGGTTGGATATCGTGGTGACCCTGGACAGGCGGTGCTACGAGAGGTAGAAGAACGGTAGGAAAGGATGGGCACCGTCAGAGTCGCAGGGAAACCCTTTGGAAGACCATGTTTTGGTCATCCGTTTCTCAAACACCCTGAAGTGCGAGAAATCAAACGGAGGCGACCAAATCTTGTGGGGAACGTGTGCAAAACTCTGCAGAGTACTCAAACCTAATCGATTAGCCGTGTCCACGGTCATGGACGACTTGAGCCAAAGGAATTGGAACTTCCGGAACTCTCAACACAATTAATATGATGATGTGGGTATTAATAATTTTGGGAATGAGAATTGGTTGGTGGAACCATCTCATTAATCAACCAACTTAGTAATATTTTGCTTAGCCCCTTTTCTTGAGGTAGGAAAAATTGGCTTTACGCAAAACTTACACCACCACCTGCCATATAAGCATATAGACTAGCTGATTATTTTCACCCCTCTCTTGTGACTTTGCCGGCATATTCCATATGTTGACCTACACGGCTGCAACGTATCATGTTGCAGAGTACTTTTCCGACCAGGAGTGAGGACACGTTCTATGCTCAGTGAGATGCCCTTGGAGTCAGATGGACTCACCTACTTTCGACGCTTCCGCAAGACTTAGTTATTCTCATGAGTTGGCCTTTTGGCCACTTTATTGTAATTTTTATTGTAATAAAGGACTCGATATGAGATTTCGATTAATATAATGCTGTGTGATTTACCTTTGATATATATACATTGATGTACCGTGTGTGTACCAGCATGATCTTGGGATGGTACGGAAACACCGGAGACTTGACCTTCCAGGTCGGGTCGTTACAGAAATGGTATCAGAGCTCACGCTGACCGTAGGACGTAACCTCTAGGATTGGAAAGCCTTAGGATTGTTTCTCTTTGTCTTTAAATATCTTATACTCTCATCTATTCGTTTCTGACTCCTCTCCGATTATTTCAAAACTTATAGATGGCCACCTTCATCCCAGTGTTGATCACGGAGTTTTGCCAGCCTGACGCAACGATGCCCTTTGGTAAGGAGCTGATGAGGATCGTCAAGGACGTAAGGATTGCTTTGCCGAGCATCACCGGGACTCCTATCATGTCATTTCCCCAAGATGGACGCTACAGGATCGAGGTGCATATCCCAGGGAAGACTTTTGGGAATCGGAAGGAACCCATAGATCTCAAGTTCGTGGCACCCAGTTGGATACTTGGAAGAGACATGGCCATTCATCGTGCCCTTGGACGTATTCAGGAAGAATACAGAGGTGGAACCATTTCACCAGGACTCAGCGTGGTATGTCGTAGAGATGCCAATGGAAACATCATAACTCCTCCCACTGCAGACACCACTATCTCCTATATCCAGACCTTGGAGACTCACATCAGGACTCTGGAGCTTCGAGTTCGTGCTGATACGAAGACAATCAAGAATCTGATGAACCGCGAGCTGGACCTTGAAGCTGATCTGCGAGAGGCCAACTATGAACACGAGCATGAAGTGAAGGACTTCCTAGAGAGGATTGATGAGCAGAATGCACGCATTGCAACTCTGGAAGAGCAGCTAGACATGGGGGAAAACCTTCACCCCGAAGGAGACATGGCACCCTTCATCAGCGACGATGAAGACTATGAGGAAAGCACCACCGGAGGACCTACGACTATGCACTTTTGAGGAGAACATTAGTTATGCCCTCCAATGTATCTTTTATACGTTAAAGCATAGGTCGATGTTTAGTCTGTCTGAGATTGTATTCTCGATGTTTGACATTGATTGAATAAATGAATGAGTGTTTGGTGTGATATGTTTGTTGCATTGCATCTGGGTAGTGAAATTCTTCTAGACCCTTGTTCTATTCTAATTCTCATCCCTCTGAAAACAGCAAGATGCCTCCACGACGTGAGACCGACTTCACTTTCCCGCCGGAACTCACTCAACTCCTTCAGCAGCAGAATGCACTGATGCAGTTATTGATTCAGAATCAGACCAACAACAACCACCATCCACCCCAGACTGACAATCTCACCCGTTTTCTGAGGTTGAACCCTCCAACTTTCTCCAGCAGCACTGAGCCCATTGTGGCAGATGACTGGCTTCGTAAGATGGAGAGAGAACTTGTCACCGCTGGATGCACTGACGCTGAGAAAGTGCGATTTGCAGCACATCAACTGGAAGGACCAGCAGCGTCATGGTGGGAGAATTACATCATCACCTATCCTATTGCTGATGTAACCTGGGAGCAATTCAAGCTTGCTTTCCGCACCGCTCATGTATCAGCTGGAGCCATGAGTCTGAAGAAGCGCGAGTTTCGCAATTTGCGCCAGGGTAATCGCTCTGTGGCCCAATATGTGGAAGAGTTCAGCATGTTGGCCCGTTATGCCCCAGGAGATGTGGCCGATGATGCGGCCAAGCAAGAAAAGTTTCTGGAAGGACTCAACGATGAGTTGAGCATACAGCTGGTAGTGGCTACTTTCAACAACTACCAAGAGTTGGTGGACAAGGCCCTCATTTTGGAAGGTAAACAACAGCAGATTGAAAACCGCAAGCGGAAGTACACTCAAGGGAAGTTCAACTCTGGAGCTCATCAGAAGCTTCGCTACTCCCCGTACTCAGGGAATACCGGATCAGGAAACAGTAAGTTTGGAAAGCACACTCATGCTGTGCACAACCATGGAGGCCACCATCATGGAGGAAATGGGAACAATCGTCCCAACCATGGTAACTTCAAGACTGACAATGGGAATGGGAACAACAACCAGCACCGTCACGCTCCTACTCAGAAGGATCTGAGTCACATCACCTGTTTCAAGTGTCAGAATACAGGGCACTATGCTACTGAGTGTCCCCAGAGCAAGCAAGGCAATGGAAACGGCAACAACAACGGCAATGCAGCAGTTAAGAAACCCAATCCGTTTCCCCGTGCTCAAGTGAATCACATCGACGTGGAAGAAGTCTATGATCAACCCGAGACTGTGGTTGGTAAGTTTTTATTGCATTCACGTCCTGTTACAGTACTTTTTGATTCTGGTGCAACTCATTCATTCATATCAAGGGTAGTTGTGGATAAGTATGGTTTGCCCACCAAAACCCTTAGTCAGCCCATTAAGGTCAGTTCCCCAGGAGGTATGATGATGGCAGGGATAGGATGCCATGCCTTGAAACTCAATATAGGAAACCATGTTTTTCCCACCGACCTCATCGTCTTAGAGTCACAAGGATTGGATGTAATCCTAGGCATGGATTGGATGACCAAGTATGAAGGAAATCTTGATTGCCCTAGCAAATCTGTTTCACTCACCACCCTGGAGAACAAGAGGATTAAGTATGTATCCCGACGCACGCGTATGAGTGCTAGGTTAAATGCCCTCACGGGAGTTGTTCAGGAGGAAGTACCTGTGGTAAAAGAATTTCCAGATGTATTTCCGGAAGAATTACCAGGAATGCCACCAGATAGGGAGATTGAGTTCCTAATAGAGCTACAGCCAGGGACAGCCCCAATTTCCAAGAGACCCTATCGGATGCCCGCAAATGATCTGTTGGAAATCAAGAAGCAAATTAAGGAGTTATTGGACAAAGGTCGTTCATACCCCTATCGTCGGCACGACCGCCGAGGCCCGGGCTTTGGAGGCCGCGCGCGTTCGTCTAGAAGAGCTCCAGGCAGAGATCGACAAGCGTGCCCGTCCATGCCCGCTGCACCCTAGTCAACGTCAGCAACGACTGTTCCCGACTGGATCTCACGATGGCTTTGAGGTATACCGAACTCCCGTGCTTAATGTTGGTGCCGCGGCTAGGATAGCAGATTCCATTCAACCGTCCTGGTCAGAGGCTGGTAGAGGGCTGTTGCAGATCAGAGCACTGTTGGGTGAAACACAACGCCAGAATTCAGCAGTTTCTCAGTCTCGTCACAAGATACACAACAATTCACCCAAGGCAGAGACCGTTCAGTCGGCACATAGTCTTGGGTCGCCCTTACGTCATCGAGGCGGCAGTTATCGTGAAGGGCAAGACAGAGATCAGCATCACCGCGAAGACCACCGTCGAGTGCCCACTCCTCCGCGGAGTGGTCCGTACGCGCCCTGGCGCCAGGACGACAGGCACTCCTTCGGTGACGAGTGGGACACGGACTTTGATGCCCGCGCATACCTTCTTCAAAAGCGGATCGACAAGAGCAGAGCCTATAGAGAAGGACACGATAGAGATGTCCCGAGTGGAAGCTCAGCTGCCGTGTCTGGTCCAGAGTGTTTTAGCAGAGCTATACGTTCTGTGGAGATTCCCCCCAACTTCAGAATGGCGGCAGGGATCGGAAAGTTTTCTGGTGAAACAAAACCAGAGACTTGGCTTGATGATTACCGAGTGGCTGTGCAGATTGGCGGCGGGAATGACCATGTCATAATGAAGCACCTGCCTGTTATGTTGGATGGTCCAGCTCGAGCTTGGTTGAATCGTTTGGCTCCTTCCAACATTCATTATTGGGAAGATCTTGCCCGAGTGTTTGTCTGGACCTTCGAGGGCACTTGCAAGCGCCCCGCAAGTCTGGTCGACTTACAACACTGCGTCCAGAAGCCCAGTGAAACCTTAAGGGACTATATTCAGCGATGGTCCACCCTGCATCATACGGTGGAAAATGTGTCGGAACACTAGGCTGTTTGTGCCTTCAAGGCCGGTGTGAGATACTGAGAGCTGTACTTGAAGTTCGGACGCACTGGTGACATTTCACTCGGCAAGATGATGGAAATTGCCATTCGCTATGCCAATGGCAAGGAAGAAGACCGCCTCCGTAGCGGTAAAGGAAAAGCGGTCGCCAACGAGTCTGGCAGCGGCAACAATAGGAAACAAAAGCGGAAGGCTGAAGACCCAGCTCCGGCAAAGGCGGCAGCACTAGCGACTCAGTCGAAGAACAAGGGCAAGGCCAAAGCTCAGTGTGCCCCCAAGAAGGGGAAGGGTCAGCCATGAACCGATATCTTGGATTAACCGTGTGTGATTCACATGAAGAAAGATGCAGAAGGCAACCTGATTTTGCCCAAGCACACCACTTGACAGTGTCGGACCCTCATCCAGCAGTTCAAGGGAGACCAGTCGAGTGGGAAATCTCTTGAAAAAGAAGATGAAGATGAAGAAAAGGAAACATTCCCAGATGTCACTGCTACACTGGTGATCTTTGCTGACGTCGAGAGCAAGAGCCGTCTGAAAGTCATAAATAGAGAGATCAACATGGCTGTGCCAGACACCCCCACCTACCTCAAATGGTCTTAGTATGCTATCACATTCGACCAGACTGACCATCCTACCCATGTGGCCACACTCGGTCGATAGGCTTTGGTAGTTGATCTGGTGGTACAGGGGACTCGACTCAGAAAGGTCCTCATGGACGGCGGCAGCGGCCTGAACATTCTGTATGCGGATACCCTGAACGGAATGGGCATTCCTATGTCCCGTCTCAACGAAAGCAGGATGGATTTCCATGGGGTCATCCCAGGAAAGAAGGCCAAGTCACTCGGCCAGATAGCATTGGATGTGGCATTCGGAGATAACAAAAATTTCCGAAAAGAAAAGGTGACGTTTGAAGTCGTGGATTTCAAGAGTGCTTACCACGCCATTTTGGGTCGACCCACATATGCACGTTTCATGGCCCGACCATGTTACGTGTATCTCAAGCTGAAAATGCCGGGACCTAAGGGCATGATCACGGTCGCTAGCAATCGACAGCGGGCCAAAGAGTGTCTCCAGCAAGGGTCCAAGATCGCCGATCAACAGATGGCCATGGTCGAGTTGGAGGAGTGCAAGAAAACCACTGACCCTGCTGATTTGGTCCGCGCAAAAAAGCCGGCTTCCGAGTCGGCATTTCAGTCGGCAGGAGAAGTGAAGAAGGTGCACATCCACCTGACGGATCCAACCGCTGCCCCTACGAATATCTCGAAAACACTTGACAGCAAATAGGAAGCCGAGCTCATCCAGTTCCTCCATGAGAACTGGGATATCTTTGCATGGAAGCCTGCTGACATGCCGGGGATTCCCAAGGAGCTGGCTGAGCACCGTCTGTGAGTGGATCTGAAGGCCAAGCCCTTCAGGGAGCATTTGTGTCGATCCGTGTTTAAGAAGCGCAAGGCAATCGAAGAAGAAGTGGCCCGTATCTTGCAAGCCAAGTTCATTCGGGAGATTTACCACTCCAAGTGGCTCTCGAATGTTGTGATGGTGCCCAAGAAAGATAAGTCGTTGCACATGTGCATTGACTTCAAACATCTCAATAAGGTGTGTCCAAAATACCATTTTCCGCTCCCCCGCATAGATCAGATTGTTGACTCTACAGTAGGGTGCGAGCGATTATTGTTTTTGGATGCCTATTCTGGGTACCATCAGATCCGCCTGTTTGGCCCAGATGAAATAAAAACAGCCTTCATAACCCCGTTTGGGTGTTTTTGCTACATCACCATGCCTTTTGGTCTCAAGAATGCCGACGCTACTTTTATGCGCATGATTCAGAAATGTTTACTCGACCAGATCCCTCGGAATGTCGAGGCGTACATGGACGATATAGTGGTCAAGTCCCACAAAGGTTCCGACCTGCTGGCTGACTTGGCCGAGACATTCGCAAATCTGAGGCGATTCGACATAAAGCTGAATCCGGCCAAATGTACCTTCGGTGTCCCTAGCGGCAAGTTACTCGGTTTTCTCGTTTCCGAACGAGGAATTGATGTCAATCCTGAGAAGATCAGTGCCATTACCCGTATGAAGACTCCCGTGCGAGTGCATGATGTTCAGAAGCTCACAGGTTGCTTGGCGGCATTGAGTCGATTCATTTCTCGTCTTGGTGAGAAGGCTCTACCCTTGTATCAGTTGATGAAGAAATCAGGCACATTCGACTGGACTCCTGAAGCCGAAGCAGCGTTTGTTGAGCTCAAAGCCCTTATGTCCACCCAGCCGGTGCTTGCCGCTCCTGCCAGCAAAGAGCCCTTGCTCCTGTACATCGCGGCCACAAATCAGGTCGTCGGTACAATGCTGACTGTCGAGCGAGAAGAGGAAGGCAAAGCCTATAAGGTTCAGCGGCCAGTTTATTATGTCTCGGAAGTTTTGTCCCCCTCAAAGCAGAGATATCCTCATTATCAGAAGCTGGTGTATGGTATTTACTTATTAGCGAAGAAGGTGGCACATTATTTCCAAGACCATTCGATCTCAGTCGTCAGTGATGCACCTTTATCAGGGATTTTCGATAATCACGACGCATCAGGTCGAGTGGCTAAATGGGCAATTGAGCCAGGACACTTCGACATCAGAATCAAGGCCAAGAAGGCAATCAAGTCCCAAGCATTGGCAGATTTCATGGCCGAGTGGATCGAACAACAATAACCTATCCAAGTTCACTCGGCGCATTGGACAATGTTCTTCAACGGATCCAAAATGTTGAATGGGTCCGGTGCTGGCATTGTTTTGATATCCCCCAGAGGCGACAAGCTCAGCTATGTCTTGTAGGTCCTTTTTGATTCCTCCAACAATGAGGCAGAGTATGAAGCACTTTTGTACGGGTTGCGCATGGCTATCTCGCTCGGTGTCAAGCGCTTGATGGTTTATGGCAACTCAGATTTGGTGGTGAATCATGTGATGAAATAGTGGGATGTTAGAAACCCTGCTATGATTGGATACTGCAATGCAGTCCGGAAGGTGGCGAAGAAAATTTGAAGGTCTGGAACTTCACCATGTTCCTCGACTGAAAAATCAGGCAGCTGATGAGCTATCCAAGATTGGTTCCACTCAACGGCCTGTCCCCAACGGAGTGTTCCTGGAGCATTTGCACACTCCTTCGATTCAAGAGGATCCCTTCACTGAAGAGCCCCCGCAAACCTTAAGCTCCTCTGACTCGACTGAAGTTGATGTTCCTGCTGTGATTGACCTGGTCATGGAGGTGCTAGTTATCATTCCTGACTGGACTCTACCGTACATAGCCTATATCCTCAGACAGGAGCTTCCTGAAGATGAAGCAGAGGCTCGACAGATTCTGCGCAGGTCCAAGGCTTTCACTATGATGGGAGATCAGCTATTCAGAGAAAGTGTGACTGGTGTCACCCAGCGCTGCATTTCACCCGAGGAAGGTCGAATGATTCTAGATGAAATTCACTTGGGAACTTGCGGACACCATGCGTCTTTAAGGGCGATCGTCGCTAAAGCATACCGAGCGGGTTTTTATTGGCCATGGGCTAATGAAATGGCTAAGGACATTGTTGATCATTGTGAAGGCTATCAGTTCTATGCAAACCTATCACACAAGCCAGCGTCTGCTCTAAAGACAATTCCACTCGCCTGGCCGTTTGCGGTTTGGGGGCTCGACATGGTTGGTCCTTTCCGACCCGGAAAAGGAGGATTCACGCACCTGTTGGTAGCAGTCGACAAGTTCACCAAGTGGATTGAAGCCAAGCCCATCAAGAAGCTGAATTCCCGCATGGCGGTCCCGTTCATGAGGGAGATCATTATCCGGTTCGACATTCCCCACAGCATCATCACGGACCATGGCACTAATTTTGACTCGGAAGAATTCAGGAGATTCTATAACACCCAAGGCACCCGAGTGGATTACGCTTCCGTTGCACATCCTCAAACTAATGGGCAAGTTGAGCGGGCTAATGGTCTCATTCTGCAAGGTCTGAAGCCTCGCCTCATGCGCGATCTGGATCATGACGCTGGTGTGTGGGTAACTGAGCTGCCGTATGTTTTGTGGGGGTTAAGGACAACGCCTAATCAGTTGACTGGACGAACTCCTTTCTTCCTTGTCTATGGTACTGAAGCTATACTGCCGAGTGACTTGGCCCACAACTCTCCTCGAGTGGAGCTGTATTCTGAAGCCGAAGTCGAGCAGTCCAGGCAAGATGGGGTAGATCTTCTGGAAGAAGAGCGTGAGCTGGCTCTGATCCGGACCATAGCCTATCAGCAAGACTTGCGGCGCTTCCATGCAAGGAATGTGAGAAGCCGAGTGTTCCATGAAGGAGATTTGGTGCTCCGAGTGAATCAGCACTGATCTCACAAGCTAGCTCCTGCATGGGAAGGCCCTTTTGTAGTCACCAAGGTGCTAAACAATGGGGCCTATCACTTATATAATCTCATGAAGCAGATGGATGAGCCACGAGCTTGGAATGCAGACCTGCTTCGACGTTTTTACACTTGAGACATTAGTTTTCTGATGTAATAAGAGTACTTCATCAATGCAATTTGTATCTCTGCAATTAACACCTCGTCGATTCCAACCGTGCAGTTATTTACTTGGGGATACTCCGAGCGACGAGCAATCCTCGCACTCGGGGGCTTAGCTGCGAAACATGTTTCGCCTAAGTTAAAAACCCTGTTGGGTGGATACCAGTCCATTCACTCGACGACCTATTTGCGAATCCGTCTTCGCTTCGGTTAAAAAAATAAAAATAAAAATTCGTCGAGGCGATGGTAATCCATCCACTCGATAGCTTAGATGCGAATAGACATTCGCCTAAGTTCAAAATACTCCGAGTGATGAGCGATCCACACGCTCGGGGGCTTAGCTGCGAATACATTTCGCCTAAGTTAAAAACCTCGTCGGGGCGATGGTAATCCATTCACTCGACAGCTTAGATGTGAATCGAGAGTCGCCTAAGTTCAAAATACTCCGAGTGATGAGAGATCCTCATGCTCATGGGCTTAGCTGCGAATACATTTCACCTAAGTTAAAAACCTCGTCGAGGCGATGGTAATCCATTCACTCGACAGCTTAGATGCGAATCGACATTCGTCTAAGTTCAAAATACTCCGAGTGATGAGCGATCCTCACGCTCGGGGGCTTAGCTGTGAATGCATTTCGCCTAAGTTAAAAACCTCGTCGAGGCGATGGTAATCCATTCACTCGATAGCTTAGATGCGAATCGACATTCGCCTAAGTTCAAAATACTCCGAGTGATGAGCGATCCTCACGCTCGGGGTCTTAGCTGCGAATACATTTCGCCTAAGTTAAAAACCTCGTCGAGGCGATGGTAATCCATTCACTCGACAACTTAGATGTGAATCGACATTCGCCTAAGTTCAAAATACTTCGAGAGATGAGCGATCCTCACGCTCGGGGGCTTAGCTGCGAATACATTTCGCCTAAGTTAAAAACCTCCTCGAGTGGATAGTAATCCATCCACTCGACAGCTTAGATGCGAATCGACATTCGCCCAAGTTCAAAATACTTCGAGTGACGAGCGATCCTCACACTCGGGGGCTTGGCTGCGAAAGCACTTCGCCTAAGTTAAAAACAAAAGCAGTCGAACAGACGATTGAAAGCCAAAGCGCGAGCAAAAGCCAAAGGATAAAGCCGCGGATAAACGTCTTGTGCAGAAGAAAATGTGCTCAGGCCTAAGGCCTGAATAAAGTTTTAAGGCATACAGTTCCACTTGGCATACCGAGGCAAATTTAACTGTTTTTTCCAAACACTCAAGTTTCTAGGCAGGCGACGGACTGGCAGGCTCGAGAAAAGTGTCTAGGTCGATGCCGTCGGCGATTCTGGTGGCCGCCTTGATGAAGGTTTCCATGAAGTCCTCGAACTGGAGTTTCTTCGTGTTTACCACTTGGAGCTCCTTCAGCTTCTCCTCCCTCACGTCCCTACAATGGACTCTGGCTAGTGACAATGCCATGTCGGCCCCGCAACGAGCAGCAGATTTTTTCCAAGCTTGCACTCGACTGGGAAGTTCGTTCAGGCGAGCCATCATGGAGTTGAGGTCGAGCTGAAGAGTGTCCTCAGGCCATAGCTCCTTGTCGATTCTTTCCATAACAGATTTCAGTCGAGCGATATAGGCTTGGGCACCCTGGAGCCGAAAGTTGAGCCGCAACATGTTCATCGCCACTGCATCAGCAACTGGCGACTTGGTGGGGTCAAGCATGGGCTCAATCTCCTCTGTTTCCTTTTCAAAGTCCTAGCAGAATTCTGTTGAAGAAGGGGAATCGGTGAACCGCAACACTCAATTTTTTTTTGCAAATGTCAGTCGACAAGAAATACTCACCGTCGAGCAGAAGATACATCTTCCTCGAGAATTCGCCCAGATGCTTGTCCAGGCTATTTCTCCTCTTGGTTAGTTGCTCGGCCTTCTTGACAAGATCCGCACGCTCCTGCTTCAGCTTGGCGTTCTCCTCTTCCAGCTTCTGGACGGCCGCCAACTTCTACTATGTAGCTTCAGTTTTGTCCTTGGCGACTTGTTGGGCATCAGCAAGTGCTTTGTCCTTCTCCTCCAGTGCCCTCTTCATGGAATCTAAAGAAACAACATTGTTGAGTCGCGCTTGGAGTCGACGGTTTTCATTGCGCACGTCTGTTCGAGCGAGAGCACTCGGTTCAAAACATGAAAAGGGGAAGATGAGAATACTCACAGTCGGCACTTATTACCTCCCAGAGACTTTAGCTCAGCACGTGCTCGCTCCAGGGCGTTGTTGGCAACCGCCAAGTCCACCTACAATTGGTTCTTCTCCTCCTCCATCTCCTTGTATCGCGTCCCAAGTTCGCAAGCCGTCTGGAACGAACAAAAGACAGGAGTTCAATCAGCAAGGAGATCTTGGACAGTCGACTGAGTTATTAAAACCGGCGAATGCCCATGTTGAAGAATTCAAACAGAAAGTCCACTCGACATATCGAGTGGCTCTGGTGCTCCACACGCCATAAACAAATTCAAACTGAAAGCTATCTCTATTAAGACCCCTGCCGACGCAAGCACTCGACAGTGGTCTCGGGGACTACACCCAGTGGGTGCGCTAAGAGCGCCCCCACTGAGATGGTTAACTCTCGATCCGTCGAGTAACTCGTTAGAAAACACACTCGACAAGGTCAGCCATGTCGTGACACTCGACCAGTCGAGTGATGCACCCACCCTACTCTATAGAGTGCAACCTATCCTTATGCAGCGTCATATCACGGTTTGTAAATAATATCCATGAAACCTGCAAGGTAGATGCGGAATGGTGTGATTCAAGGAGAAATGTATCTTGTATACAATAGACTCTAAGACCCCTGCCGATGCAAGCAATCGACAGCGGTCTCGGGGACTACACCCAGTGGGTGCGCTAAGAGCGTCCCCACTGAGACGGTTAACTCTCGATCCGTCGAGTAACTCGTCAGAAAACAAACTCGACATGTCGAGCGACAATAGTACCACGTGTACTACCAATCCTAGTCCTACTCGACTACAATCCGATCCATTCGACTGGTGAAAGTTCAAACATTCTACGGCGATCACCCAGTGGGTGTACGGCAGCCAAGAAAAGACAAGAATTCAATCGACAATGGACTTACAATCGAACTTACTCGGACATTGGTGCGAAGGGCTGCGCTGACATCAAAAGCCAGTTTGCTGGCCTCGTACGCCTCCTTGGTCCTCAGCATGAGCTGCTTCGCCTGGATCATGGCTTCCTTTGCAGCTCCAGTTTGGTCTTCCGGGGTGCGATGCAGAGGGAAGGCCGTCACAGGTGGGGTCGGCGTAGTCGCTGGAGCAGCTGAGGTAGCCTGAAGATGTCCAGTCGGAGTCGACGTCATGACGGTCGAGACGGTTGGAGGAGCATGCGATAGAGGCGTTGCAGGCTCAACCCTGGGTCGCGTCGAGTCACCTCTCCTTTGTGAAGACTCCGCAGTTGAGCGCTAAGGTGCCTGCGATGATGACGCCCTTCGGATGCGAGCGCGCGAAGTGTCCAGCGGCCCCTCATCGTCCTCCACTTGAATGACCTCTGCAACAACCGACAGCATCAACACCTGCATGTGTCGAGTCCTATTCGGACAAACTAACAACTTTCTTACCTCTATGAGAAGTGGCAGCATCAGCAGTATCAACATCCATCGCATCCTCTTCATCTCGACGAGGCGAGGTCACAGATGTTGCAGCTCAGATGGATTAGACAACTTTCACTCAGATATAACTCAAGACTGTAGTCGATAGAACAATTCGAAAATGAACACTTACGTGGAGACGACAGGTACGGCCACCCTCATACGGGGCAGTGCTTTGCGAGGCTTGGAGGTGGCTTGCTTGGGCTGCTTGGCCAGTCTTTCATTCGACTCGACAGTTGAGGGGCGGCTCCGCTTTGGGTTCGTCTCGCTTGGGCCCGGGGCCTTGTCCTCAGCAGCTGCCGGGTCATGGAGGGCCTTAGTGCGGCCTTCGCGATGAGGGGGCGACTCGACTCCTTCCACTTTGCCGGAATCTTCATATTCATCCTCAGAGTCGGAAAGTCCGTCGCCGTCCACGCTGCCGCCCTCGCTCACCACGCCGTCATGCACATGGTTCCCATTGGGAACGGGCGAGTGCATGTTCGTCCATTCCTGCATAATTCAAACAAGAGAGTCAGACTACAAGTCAATGCATCACTCGACGGTATAAATGTATCAGTCGACATCACACGTCTCACCAGGTTCTTCGGTGAGTTTTCAGCCGAGTAAGGCCGGATCCTCTTGGCTCCCGAGGGGTTGTCACAAGCCCCAGTGATGCTCCGAAGCCACTGCTCGACAATCTCCTGTGTAACTTCTTCTGGATGTGTCCTGGTCGAGTCCCCCGGACCTGCGTAGTGCCACATGGTGTGGTCTCTCGCCTGGAGCGGCTGTATACGTTGACCGAGGAACGTTTCAAGTAGATCCATGCCTGTCACCCCACCCCGGATCAGCTGAACCACTGCCTCGACTAGGATACCTACTTGGACATGCTCCGCATCGATCACCTTCAGGGACTTGGGGCAGCGGGTCGGTCAGGTGAAAACGGGGGAAGGCCAGTTGACATGTTGGGAGGCGCTACATCTTTGCAGTAGAACCAGGTCAACTGTCAGCCTCGGACAAACTCAGGAAGAGTAATGGTAGGAAAGGAACTACGTTGCCTTTTCTGGACCCCTAAACCTCCACACAACTGGAGCACGTGAGTCTTCCCGTCGGCAGCAAGGACTTTCTTCACAGTCTGTGATCTGACCGTGAAGAGATGCTTAAACAACCCCCAATGGGGAGAGCACCCCAGGAAACACTCGCACAAGGTGACGAATGCAGACAAGTACGCCATGGTGTTCGGAGGAAAGTGATGCAGTTGCGCACCAAAGAAATTCAGAAATCCCCGAAAGAATGGGTGGGGTGGCGTGGAGAAATCTCTTTCTACATGGGAGAGAAGAAGAACCCGCTCTCCGTCGTGCGCCTCCAGCTCGCGCTCCTCCCCTGGCAGCCTCTTGGCGCCGTTCGCCACTAGCCCGTCGAAGACGAGGCCCTCTAGGTTGGCGCGAGTGACAACAAAGGGGAGAAAACCCCCTGCATCCACCCCGCGGGCGCGAACCAAGCAGTCGAGGGATTCTTGCCCTTGAGATTTGACGTCCCCTTCTTTGCGTGTTCTAGCTCTCTGTCGCGTTCTTCGTCATCGGAGCGGCGGCTCTGGTTGGAGGAGAGCGGTGTGCTGTGTTGGGAAGCAGAGGAGGTGGAGGAAGAGAGGGAGAATCGGCGGAAGGTACTGTGCAATCCGCGACTCAGGAAGCTTTATATGCTACCGAGTGTCTCACTGGCCAGTGGGCCTGCGAAATAACCGCACACGCTAACCGCTGATGACGCCTAGTGCGTGGCGAGATGACCGGTGCGAGAATCGAGGCATCGTGCCTCCACTTGGCCTGATCGTGGTGTCATCTTCGCGCGTGCGCGCGCTTCCCAAATTTTTGTATCCCGGAAAATCCAGGCCCGTCAGACCGACCCGTCACCTCCCCAAGATGCGCTCGATTCACTCGAACACTTTTAAGTCTGAACTGATCCAGGCGAGCGGAGAAGAATTCAATCGACATAAATTTCGATGAAGACCTGAATATCATTCGGAAGATTTGGGGTGTCGATCCTAAATGAACGCTAAGGCTCAGAGTTCAATAGACGCAAGTTCCATGGAAATCCCAAATATCATTCGGAGGATTTGGTGCACTAACTCAAGGTCTACGTTGATACCTCCTTCCACCACTCAAACCCCGATCCATTCGGGGGCTAATGATGAGGATATGTACCTAGGGTAGGGTCCTAGACAAGGCCCACATACGCTACCTAAGGACACCACATGGGAGGACTTGAAGATCAAGCATGAACTTCCGAGTGGATCCCTGGAGACGTTCAAAGTCACTCGACAGTAATCCACTCGAAGACTCCCGCTCTCACTCGGTAGTCGCGTGTCACTCGACAGACCTCGCTTCACTCGACGCCAGAAGATCAGGAGCCATCATCAAGAGCCCAACGGGCAGACGCTGGCTTAATGGCCCTTAATAGCTTTAACTACGTACGTTACCTGTAACGACAGACTTTACACCCCACAACCAGACCCTTTGATGCAGGGCCATTATGAGGGGCAGCACACTCTATATAAGCCGCCCCTCCCCTCCTGCACAAGGGTTAAGAAACTATTGTAATCTCTACATTCCACTCGACATAAAGTTCCCGAGCACTGAGACGTAGGGCTGTTACCTCCACGAGAGGGGCCTGAACTCATACATCTGTGTGTACACCCACGTCATAGCTAGGACTCTGCCCTCTCCATTCGTACCCCTACCATCTACTGTCAGGCTCGTTCCCACGACACTAGGGGATGCTATGTTTGATGAAGATGATATTTTTAGTGTCCCATGTTTTGATGGGCAAAACTATTATGATGATGGCATGGCTCCTATATATGATGATTATTGTGATGACACGTATGCTATAAAGAATGATAGTAACCATGAAACTTGTCATCGTGATTTTAATATTGAATGTGGTTATGTCAATCAAGTATCTCATGATAGTTATTTTGTTGAGTTTGCTCCCACTATTATGAATGAGAAGAAAATTGCTTATGTGGAGAGTGAAATTTTTTGTATGCTTGTAGATCATGAAAAGAATGATTTATGTGCTGGTTATATTGTGGAATTCCTTAATGATGCTACTGAAAATTATTATGAGCGAGGAACATACGCTTGTAGGAATTGCAATAATATCAAGTTTCCTCTCTATGTGTTGAAAGTTTTGAAGATATGCTTGTTTTGCTTTCCTATGCAAGTTGATTCTCATTCCCATGATTTGTTTGCTCGCAAAATCCCTATCCATAGGAAGTGGGTTAGACTTAAATGTGCTTGTCATGTGATTCATGATGCTCTCTTGCATGTTTCAACTATTATTCCTTTACGAGCACCATTGAAATCATCATGCCTAGCAAAAAGGTATTAAAGAAAAGCGCTTGTTGGGAGACAACCCAACACTTTTACTTTATATTTTGATGTGTTCACATGATTAAGATACTTTATTAATCATGTTTTGTGTCTTTTATTTCAATAAAGTTCCAAGTAAAGCCTTTGGGATAGTGTGGATTCTTGCTTGTTTGATTCTGTGCAAAAACAGAAAGTTTTGCGTCCAGTATATGAATTATATGATTTTACTGGAGTGTCAAAAATTCTAAAATTTTTACACAACATTTATATGTAAATTCCTTGAGTTTTTCTAATTTTTCAGAATTGTTAGAGTCGATAAAGTATGGTGATCATTCAGATCTTTACAGACTGTTCTGTTTTTGACAGATTCTATTTTGCATGCATAGTTTGCTTGTTTCAAGTGTTCCTATAGATTATATGGTGTAATATAAATTATGGGAATGCTGGAATAGATTATTTATCATGTGGTAACAATTATTAATCTTGTCTTGACAGTACCTAAGTGAATGATTAATCTTTACTACACTAACCCTTCTCGCGAAGTTCTGTTAAGTTTTGTGTGATTGAAGTTTTCAAGTTTTGGCTGAGATACAGATATGAGGAGAATAAGGAGTGACAAGAGCCTAATAGTGGGGATTAACAAGGCACTCCAATGTTAATATTCAAGCAATACTCAAGCGTCTAAGCTTGGGGATGCCCCGGAAGGCATCCCCTCTTTCGTCTTCAACACTATCGGTATATCTTACTTGGAGCTATATTTTTATTCATCACATAATATGTGTTTTGCTTGGAGTGTAATTTTAGTTTGTTTTTATATGTTATGTATTATTTATTATCTTGTTTTTCAACAAAAAGTTCCAAGAATTGCCTTAGGATGCTTGCATTGCATGTTTTGATGTGTGCTGTGTGAGAACAGAAACTTCTGCTGGAGCATTTGAATTTTCATATTTTATTGGAACGTGGATAGTTTCTGAAATTTTTACAAAGTGTTTTAATATAAATTTATATAATTTCATAAATTTCATAATTTTTTAATTTACATAAGTGCACTGTTTTCATCATTTTCTACAGATTGTTCTGTTTGGATAGATTGCTGTCATAGTTTTCTTATCTACTTATCCTATAGTTTACATAGCCTATATTGGTAAATATAAATTGTGGAAATGATAGTATACATTACCTGATGTTTTAAAATTAGTGTGCAACTTGTCTTGGCTGTACATAAAGAGTTAATTTATTATTATGTGTACTAACCTATCTCACTAGTTCTTTTCGAGTTTTGTGTGGATGAAGTTTTTGAGAATAGGTGAAACCGGGATATGAGAGGATTGAACGAGATACAAAACCTCAAGCTTAGGTATTACCAAGGCACCCCAAGCAAATATTTCAATAAGTCTCAAGCATCTAAGTTTGGGGATGCTACGCATCCCATCTCTCTTCATCAACAATTATCGATTAGCCTATGTTAAGCCTAAATTTTATTCATTCACATGATGCATGCTATTATTGGAGTGCTATTTTTGTTTTGCTTGCTGTTTAAATAAAATACTCGGATCTTAAAATCTTTATTGAGAGAGAGAGAGAGAGATAAAGTCGTCACATAGCTACTTAATTGTTTGACTACTCACTGATCTTCACTTATATGTTTGGAGTAGTTTTGTCACTTACTCTCGTGCTTCACTTATATCCTATGAGTAAATGGTTGAATGAATTGAATATCATAAATATGAAATTATAAATGTTTTATATGATTATCCCATGGGGGTAATGACTTCACATATAAGAAGTATAGGTGGTAAAATTTATTTGAAAGTTAGCAAACACCGCATTGGTCACTTGAACAATTCATGAAAGAATATTGATGGAAGAGAGATTTCACATATAAATATACTATTTTGGACATCTTCTATGATTGTGAAGACCCATTAATTATTTTCAAACATGAGAAAATTAGTTGAAGTTGGACAAGGAAGACAACGTAATGAGTTATGCTTGGGTATATTTGTATAGAAGTTATACTGTTATGGATCGTCCAACATGTGGTACTTGCTTCCACCTCATACTAGCCAAAACTTCTGCACCAAATAGAAATATCACTTGTGCATCCAAACACCCTTAAACCAATTTTTTCCATGAGAGTCCACCATATCTACCTATATGCGGTATTTACCTGCCGTTCCAAGTAAATTTGCATGTGCCAAACTCTAAACCTTCAAATAATATTCTGTTTTGTATGCCCAAATCGCTCATATAGTAACTAGGGGCCATGAGTATCTTCCATGCTAGGTGGGTTATTCTCACGATATGTGTTTATTCACTATCATTCACGAGAAAGTGGCTGGTAATAGGGATTCCCAGTCCCGAAATCAAAGAAAAAAATGCAAAATGTTAAACACCCCCCCACGAATGTTGTTTTTATGGACAGTACCTGTGGATTCGACTCGCCATGGAGTGTGATTGATTGGTGGAGGGGGAGTAAAAACTTGACCATTCTATCTGGGAGCCGCCTATAATGTATCTAGCATGGACGATACCGAGATCTCTCGGTTGCTATGGTGACAATGAAAGCATATCGCCCAAAATTATTATTCATCTCTGTTTTAAAATCTCGAGCTCTAGCACATATGCAAATCCTTGCTTCCCTCTACGAAGGGCCTATCTTTTACTCTCATGTATTTAGTTTTATGCAAGAGTCAATAGTATTGCTATTTAGTTCAACCTCAATTATTCTTTAGTTGACAAGCATCATGTGGTGGGGAAAGATCCAAGCATATATGTCCATTAAAATATATTTGATCATGAGTTATTATTGTTGACAATTATCTATATGATAAATAAGTTGGGAGGCGAAACATTAAGCCCCTATCTTTCTCTATGTTCGATGAATGCTATTTGTTCTAAAAATATGCTTTGAGTGTTAGCAATCATGGAAGACTATATGATAGTTGAGTATGTGGAATTTGCTAAATCAAAGCTCTTACATAGACCCTTCCTGAAAATAAGATGAATTGCAATTGTTTGGTGACTGAAAGCATAATTAGTTAGTCTATACTTTAACATGTGGATAGCTTGTTATTTCATAATGAGAAGGTTTATGAGATGAGCTATTGTTTATGATATATAATGATGTGAGAAAAAGTGATTGGAATTATCATTGATCAAACTTGTGCACTTGCTAGCATTCACACTTCATAAATTATTTCTTTTATCATTTACCTACTCGAGGACGAGCAGGAATTAAGCTTGGGGATGCTGATACATCTCCAACATATCTATAATTTATGAAGTATTCATGCCATGTTTACAATAATTCTATATGATTTTGGTATGATTTTATTAGACCTAACCCGGACTGACGATGTTTTCAGCAGAACTACCATGGTGTCGTTTTTGTGCATAAATAAAAGTTCTCGGAATGGGCTAAAAATTCACGAAGAATATTTTTGGAAAATATAAAAAATACTGGAGCAAAAATATACTAGAGAAGAGTCCCAAGGGAGTCACAAGCCTGCCAGGCGCGGTCACTCCCTAGCCGCGCCTAGCGAGCTTGTGACCTCCTCGGGAACCTTCTAGACGTGGGACCAACGCCAAATACTCCTATAAATACCCAAACCTCTGAAAAGAAACCTAGATCGGGAGTTCCGCCACCGCAAGCCTCCATAGCCACGAAAAATCAATCGGGAGCCCGTTCCGCACCCTGTCGGAGGGGGAAACCATCACCGGAGGCCATCTTCATCATCTCGTCGGTCTTCGTGACGAGGAGGGAGTAGTTCACCCTCAGGGCTGAGGGTATGTACGAGTTGCTATGTGTTTGATCTCTCTCTCTCTCGTGTTCTTGAGATGGCACAATCTTAATGTACCGCGAGCTTTATTGATATATATGAATCATATGGAGTTTTCCCCTCTCTATCTTGTTGTGATGAATTGAGTTTTCCCTTTGAAGTTTTGTTATCGGATTGAGTCTTTAAGGATTTGAGAACACTTGATGTATGTCTTGCGATGGGATATCCACGGTGACAATGGGATGTTCTATTGATCCACTTTATGTATGTTTTGGGGATCAACTTGCGGGTTTCGTGACCTTGGGAATCTATGCATAGGGGTTGGCACACGTTTTTGTCTTGACTTTTTGGTAGAAACTTTGGGCACTCTTTGAAGTTCTTTGTGTTGGATTGAACATGACGAATCTGAAATTGTGTGATGCATATCATATAATCAAGACCATGGGTACTTGTGGTGACATTGGAGTATCTAGGTGACATTAGGGTTTTGGTTGATGTGTGTCTTAAGGTGTTATTTTAGTACAAACTCTAGGGCTGTTTGTGACACTTATAGGGATAGCTCATAAGATTGATCGGAAAAGATAACTTTGAGGTGGTTTCGTACGCTACAATAATGTCTTCGTTAGTTCTCCGCTATTTGTGACTTTGGAGTGAACTCTTTGTCGCACGAGAGGTATTTACATATGATTCAACTATGTTAGTGTTGTTGAGAGAAATTGCACTAGTGAAAGTATGAACCCTAGGGCTTGTTTTCAAGCATTGCAATACTGTTTGTGCTCATTTTTGTTACTAGTTACCTTGATGTTTTTATATTTTCAGATTACAAAAACCTATATCTACCATCCATATTACACTTGTATCACCATCTCTTCGCCGAACTAGTGCACCTATACAATTTACCATTGTATTGGGTGTGTTGGGGACACAAGAGACTCTTTGTTATTTGGTTGCAGGGTTTTTTGAGAGAGACCATCTTCATCCTATGCCTCCCATGGATTGATAAACCTTAGGTCATCCACTTGAGGGAAAATTGCCACTGTCCTACAAAACTCTACGCTTGGAGGCCCAACACGAGTCTACAAGAAGAAGTTGTGTAGTAGACATCACCCAGTGACAGAAGGGGACAAGTTGCGTCTTCGTGTTGCTTCTACTAAGGATAAAACAATGGGTTTTATTTATATCGATTGAGTTTAGTTTGTCTACATCATGTCATCGTTCTTCAAGCAGTACACAGTTTTACTTAATACTCTAAAGGCATGCTGGATAGCGATCGATGAGTGGAGTAATAGTAGTAGGTGTAGACAGGAGTCGGCCTATTCGCTTATGGACGTAATGCCTATATACACATGATCATCGCCTTGAAAATTGCATAACTATTCACTTTTCTATCAATTGCCCAACAGTAATCTGTTTACCCATCGTATGCTATTTCTATGAGATGCCACTAGAGAACACTATGGGCCCCGGGTCTATTTACTTACATATTCACAAACGCCATTACTACCTTGCTGTTATTTATTTTATTTTATTATATTTTTCAATTTACAATTATCTACGGCCCCCGGGTCTATTCATCGTCTGAGGGAGTTCGTCCCCTGAGGCCCTCACGAGGTGACGTCACGTCCCCATCGTACGCAAGGGCGACCGCTGGGCCCGAGCCTACTCCGAGCGACTTGTATCCTCTGCAAGGCTTGTAGGCAGCCAAGCCCATCTTGCGGCACTTGCGGCACCTTTGGCCGTAGGCGTCTGGGCCTGTATCCCCGACCCGGTAGGTCTGGCGGTGCGGTCCGTGGGTGTGTGGCGGCCATGGATCCTCCAGAGTTGCATGGTCGCTGTTGCCTGGGAGTCGAGCGCGGCACGCGGCGCACGATGGGACATGGGGCCCCACTGTTGGGGAACGTTGCATGGGAAACAAAAAAAATTCCTACGCACACGCAAGATCTATCCATGGTGATGAGCATCTACGAGAGGGAGAGTGGATCTACGTACCCTTGTAGATCGCTAAGAGGGAAGCGTTAAGAAACACGGTTGGTGTAGTCGAACGTCTTCGCGATCCAAATCGCCGAGCGTCCCGCGATCCAATCACGATCCGTCCCGATCAAGCCCGAAAGGACGGCACCTCCGCGTTCAGCACAGGTACAACTTGATGACGATCTCCGCCTTCTTGATCCAGCAAGAGGGAGAGGAGAGGTAGAAGAGTTCTTCGGCAGCGTGACGGTGCTCCGGCGTTCGTGGTGGAACTATTCCGGCAGGGCTTCACTTAAGCACTGCAGAAATCCGATCTAGAGGAGAAACTATACACTAGAGGAGCGGGTAGCACGTGGCTGGAAATCTTGTGCAAAACCCTAAAACCCTCTAGTATATATAGGAGGAGAGGAGGAGGAGGCTTGGCTCCCAAGGAGCCAGCCCTTGGGTCGGCCGAACCAGGAGGGAGGAGTCCTCCTCCTCCACTCCTAGTAGGATTAGGACTCCTTCCTAATTTAGCCCTTTTGCATTTTTCCACCTTTTTCCTTTTGGGCTTTTTCTTCCCAGCCACATGGGCCCTAATTTAGCCACTAAGGGCTGGTATTCATCCTCCCACATTCCATGTAGCCTCTTGGGTCGAAATACCCCTCCCGATGGTCTCCCGGTACACTACCGACACTCCCGGTACACAACCGATGAGCCCGAAACTTTTCCGGCGACCAAAATAGGACATGCTATATATCAATCTTTACCCCCGGACCATTCCGGAGATCCTCGTGACGTCGGGATCTCATCCGGGACTCCAAACAATCTTCGGTCACCACCATACATAACTCTATACTACCGAAACATCACGAAACCTTAAGTGTGCAGACCCTGCGCGTTCGAGAACTATGTAGACATGAACGAGACACCTCTATGGTCAATAACCAATAGCGGGACCTAGATATCCATATTGGTTCCTACATATTCTACGAAGATCTTTATCGGTCGAACCTTTGTGTCAAGGATTCAGTTAATCCCGTATGATGTTCCCTTTGTTCTTCGGTATGTTACTTGCCCGAGATTCGATCGTCGGTATCTCCATACCTAGTTCAACCTTGTTACCGGAAAGTCTCTTTACTCGTTTCGTAATGCAAGATCCCGTGACTAACACTTAGTCACATGGCTTGCAAGGCTTATTGTGATGTTGTATTACCGAGTGGGCCCTGAGATACCTCTCCGTCACACGGAGTAACAAATCCCAGTCTTGATCCATGCCAACCCATCAGACACCCTCTGAGATACCTATAGAGAACCTTTAGAGTCACCCAGTTACGTTGCGATGTTTGATACACACAAGGCACTCTTCCTATGTCCGTGAGTTGCATGATCTCATGGTCATAGGAACATATACTTGACATGTAGAAAATAGTAGCAATAAACTTACACAATCATATGCTATGTTTGTAGTTTGGTTCTTGTCGATCACATCATTCTCCTAATGATGTGATCCCGTTTATCAAATGAGATCACATGTCAATGTCTAGGAAACCTTGACCATCTTTGATCAACGAGCTAGTTCACTAGAGGCATACTAGGGACAAAGTGTTGTCTATTTTACCCACACATGTAATGTGTTTCCAATCAATACAATTATAGCATGGATAATAAACGATTATCATGAACAAGGAAATATAATAATAAACACTTTATTTATTGCCTCTAGGGCATATTTCCAACAGTCTCCCACTTGCACTAGAGTCAATAACCTAGTTCACATCACTATGTGATTTACATTCTAATGAATCGAACACCCATGCAGTTCTGGTGTTGATCATGTTTAGCCCTTGGAAGAGATTTAGTTAACGGGTCTGCAACATTTAGATCCGTGTGCACTTTGCAAATATTTATGTCCTTTTCCTCGATGTAATCGTGGATGGAGTTGAAGCATCGCTTTATGTGTCTTGTCCTCTTGTGAAACCTTGGTTCCTTGGCGAGAGCAATGGCACCAGTGTTGTCACAGAACATGTTCATTGGATTCAGTGCACTGGGCACTACTCCAAGATCTGTCATGAACTGCTTCATCCAGACACCTTCCTTTGCTGCCTCCGAGGCTGTGATGTACTCCGCTTCGCACGTAGAATCGGCTACCACGCTTTGCTTGGAACTGCACCAGCTTACCGCTCCCCCGTTGAGAATAAATACGTATCCGATTTGTGGCTTAGAGTCATCCGGATCAGTGTCAAAGCCTGCATCGACGTAACCCTTTACGACGAGCTCTTCATCACATCCATAAATGAGAAACATTTCCTTAGTCCTTTTCAGGTACTTAAGGATATTCTTGACCACTGCCCAGTGCTCCATTCCAGGATCACTTTGAAACCTTCCGGCCATACTTATGGCAAGGCTGACATCGGGTCTTGTGCACAACATTGCATACATGATAGAGCCTATGGCTGAAGCATAGGGGATGACACTCATCTTTTCTCTATCTTCTGTAGTCACTGGGCATTGAGTCTTACTCAACTTCACACCTTGTAACACAGGCAAGAACCCCTTCTTGGACTGATCCATTTTGAACTTCTTCAAAACTTTATCAAGGTATGTGCTCTGTGAAAGTGCTATTAAGCGTCTCGATCTATATCTATAGATCTTAATGCCTAATATGAAAGCAACTTCTCCTAGGTCCTTCATTGAAAAACTCTTGTTCAAATAGTCCTTCACGCTTTCGAGCATTTCTATATTGTTTCCAATCAGCAATATGGCATCCACATATAATATTAAAAACGCTATAGAGCTCCCACTCACTTTCTTGTAAATACAAGATTCTCCATAAACTTGTATAAAATCAAACGCTTTGATCACCTCATCAAAACGGTTATTCCAACTCTGAGATGCTTGCACCATCCCATAGATGGATCGCTGGACTTTGCAAACTTTGTCAGCATTCTGTGGATTGACAAAACCATCTGGTTGCATCATATACAACTCTTCCTCAAGGAAACCATTGAGGAACGCTGTTTTGACATCCATCTGCCAAATTTCATAGTCGTAATAAGAAGCTATTGCCAACATGATTCTGACAGACTTAAGCATCGCTACGGGTGAGAAGGTCTCATCGTAATCAACTCCTTGAACTTGTGAAAAACCCTTTGCCACAAGTCAAGCTTTATAGACAGTGACACCATCCACGTCTGTGTTGTTCTTAAAGATCCATTTGTTCTGAATGGCCTTTCGCCCTTCAGGTAATACTTCCAAAGTCCATACTTTGTTTTCATACATGGATCCCATCTCGGATTTCATGGCCTCTAACCATTTCTCAAAATCCGGGCCCATCACCGCTCCTCCATAGCTCGTAGGTTCATTGTTGTCCAACAACATGGCCTCCAAGACATGGTTGTCGTACCACTCAGGAGTAGTACGCGCCCTTGTCGACCTACGAGGTTGAATAGCAGCTTGATCTGAAGCTTCATGATCATCATCATTAACTTCCTCTTCAACCGTTGTAGGTTCCACAGAAACATCTTTCTGCGCTGGGCTACTTTCTGGTTGAAGTAAAGGTTCAATAACCTCATCAAGCTCTATTTTCCTCCCACTCAATTCTTTCGAGAGAAACTCTTTCTCAAGAAATGTTCCGTTCTTGGCGACAAACACTTTGCCTTCGGATCTGAGATAGAAGGTATACCCGACTGTCTCTTTCGGGTATCCTATGAAGACGCATTTCTCCGCTTTGGGTTCCAGCTTTTCAGGCTAAAGCTTTTTGACATAAGCATCACATCCCCAAACTTTAAGAAACGACAACTTTGGCCTCTTGCCGAACCATAGCTCATATGGCGTTGTCTCAACGGATTTTGATGGTGCCCTATTTAAAGTGAATGAAACTGTCTCTAATGCATAACCCCAAAACGATAATGGCAAATCAGCAAGAGACATCATAGAACGCACCATATCCAATAAGGTTCGATTACGATGTTCAGACACACCATTACGCTGTGGTGTTCCAGGCGGTGTCAACTGTGAAACAATTCCACACTGTCTTAAGTGACTGCCAAACTCATAACTCAGATATTCACCTCCTCGATGAGATTGCAGGAATTTAATCTTCTTGTTATGATGATTCTCAAGTTCACTCTGAAATTGCTTGAACTTTTCAAACGTTTTAGACTTGTGTTTCATTAAGTAAATATACCCATATCTACTTAAGTCATCAGTGAAGGTGAGAAAATAACGATATCCACCACGCGCTCTAACATTCATTGGACCACAAACATCAGTATGTTTGATTTCCAATAAGTCACTTGCCCGTTCCATTGTTCCAGAGAACGGCGTTTTAGTCATCTTGCCCATGAGCCATGGTTCACATGTGTCAAGTGATTAAAAATCAAGTGACTCCAAAAGTCCATCAGAATGGAGCTTCCTCATGCATTTTACACCAATGTGACCTAAACGGCAGTGCCACAAGAAAGTGGTACTATCATTATCATCTCTACATCTTTTGGCATCAATGTTATGAACATGTGTGTCATCACTATCAAGATTCAATATGAATAAACCCCTCACATTGGGTGCATGACCATAAAAGATATTACTCATATAAATAGAACAACCTTTATTCTCTGATTTAAATGAGTAACCATCTCGCAATAAACAAGATCCAGATATAATGTTCATGCTTAACACGGGCACTAAATAACAATTATTCAGGTTCATCGCTAATCCCGATGGTAATCGATCGACGGCGATCACATCAACCTTGGAACCATTTCCCACGTGCATCGTCACTTCATCCTTTGCCAGCCTTCGTCTATTCCGCAGTTCCTGTTTTGAGTTGCAAATGTGAGCAACCGAACCAGTATCAAATACCCAGGCACTACAACGAGAGCTAGTAAGGTACACATCAATAACATGTATATCATAAATACCCTGTTTGTCGTTGGCCACCTTCTTGTCAGCCAGGTACTTGGGGCAGTTCCGCTTCCAGTGACCAGTTCCCTTGCAATGAAAGCACTCAGTTTCTGGCTTGGGTCCATGCTTGGGATTCTTTACAGGAGTAGCAACTGCTTTGCCATCCTTCTTGGTTTTACCCTTCTTGCCCTTTCCCTTGACATTCTTCTTGAAACTAGTGGTTTTATTGACCATCAACACTTGATGTTATTTCTGGATTTCAGACTCAGCGACTTTTAGCATCGCAAACAGCTCGGTGACTGACTTGTTCATCCCGTGCATGTTATAGTTCATCACAAAGCTCTTGTGTGGAAGTGATTGAAGAACTCTGTCAGTGATCGCCTCTGGCAGAAGGGCAATTCCCAACTCCGCTAGACGAGTCGAATACCCAGACATTCTGAGTATATGTTCACTGATAGACCCGTTCTCCTCCATCTTGCAAGCATAGAACTTATCGTAGGTCTCATACCTCTCGATTCGGGCATTCTTCTGAAAGATAAACTTCATCTCTTGGAACATCTCATATGCTCCATGACGTTTAAAACGTCTTTGAAGTCCCGCTTCTAAGCCATACAATATTGCACACTGAACTATTGAGTAATCTCCAGAACGTGCCTCCCAAGCGTTCTTAACGTCTTCAGATGACATGTCTTCTGGTTGGTCACCAAGCGGTGCATCAAGTACATATGATTTCTAGGAAGCCGTGAGGATAATCCTCAGATTACGGGCCTAGTCAACAAAGTTACTTCCATCATCTTTCAACTTAGCTTTCTCTAGAAACGCATTAAAATTCAGGGGTGCTACTGTGCGAGCCATTGATCTACAACATAAATATGCACAAGTTACTTAGACTATTGTTCAAGATAATGAGTTTAGTTAATCAAATTACTAAAGCTCCCACTCAAATTGACATCCCTCAGGTCATCTGAGTGTCACATGATCCAAATTCACCAACTGAAGTCCGATCATAACGTGAGTTGAGGTGGTTTCAATGGTGAACATCATCATCTTGATCATATCTACTATATGACTCATGTTCCACATTTCGGTCTCTTGTGTTCCGAGGCCATGTCTGTACATGCTAGGATCGTCAAGTTTAACCCGAGTGTTCTGCATGTGCAACACTAGCTTGCACCTGTTGTATGTGAACGTAGAGTCTATCACACCCGATCATCACGTGGTGTCTCGACACGACAAACTTTCGCAACGGTGCACACTCGGGGAGAACACAATTCATCTTGAAATTTAAGTGAGGGATCACCTTATAATTCTACTGTCGTCCTAAGGAAAACAAGGTGCATAAAAGGATTAACCTCACATGCAAATCATAAGTGACATGATATGGCCATTAACTTGTGCTTTTGATCTCCATCTTGAAACCACCGACATGATCTCCATCGTCACCGGCACGACACCATGATCTCCATCATCTTGATCTCCATGAACGTGTTGCCATCGGGGTTGTCGCGCCCATCATGCTTGTACTACTATTGCTACCGTTTAGCGATAAAGTAAAGCATTACATAGCTCTTTGTGATTTACACGCAGGTCATACAATAATTAAAGACAACCCTATGGCTCCTGCCAGTTGCCGTACTCATCGACATGCAAGTCGTGATATTCTATACAACACATGATCATCTCATACATCACATATATCACATCATGTAATTGGCCATATCACATCAGAACATACCCTGCAAAAACAAGTTAGACGTCCTCTAATTTTTGTTGCATGTTTTACGTGGCTGCTACGGGTATCTAGCAAGAACAATTCTCACCTATGCAAAAACCACAACGGTGATACATAAGTTGCTTTTCAACCTTCTCAAGGACCACCTTTGTCGAATCCGATCCAACTAAAGTAGGAGAAACAAACACCCGCCAACCATCTTTGTGCAACGAAGTTACACGTCAGTCGATGGAACCGGTCTCTCGGAAGTGTACGAGTAAGGTTGGTCCGGGCCGCAATACAAACACGACCAAGGGAGGAAGCAATCTAAGCATCAACGCCCACAAACTCTTTGGGTTCTACTCCAGATCTCATCTATGCATAGACCTAGCTCATGATGCCACTGTTGGGGAACGTTGCATGGGAAACAAAAAATTTCCTATGCACACGCAAGATCTATCCATGGTGATGAGCATCTATGAGAGGGAGAGTGGATCTACATACCCTTGTAGATCGCTAAGCGAGAAGCATTAAGAAACGTGGTTGGTGTAGACGAACGTCGCCACGATCCAAATCGCCAAGCGTCCCGCGATCCAATCACGATCCATCCCGATCAAGCACCGAACGGACGACACCTCCACATACAGCTTGATGACGATCTTCGCCTTCTTGATCGTGCAAGAGGGAGCGGAGAGGTAGAAGAGTTCTCTGGTAGCGTGACGGTGCTCCGGCGATGGTGGTGGAACTATTCCGGCAGGGCTTCGCCTAAGCACTGCAGAAATCCAATCTAGAGGAGAAACTATACACTAGAGGAACGGGTAGCACGTGACTGAAAATCTTGTGCAAAACCCTAAAACCCTCTAGTATATATAAGAGGAGAGGAGGAGGAGGCTTGGCTCCCAAGGAGCCAGCCCTTGGGTCACCCGAACCAGGAGGGAGGAGTCCTCCTCCTCCACTCCTAGTTTGGGTCGGCCGAACCAGGAGGGAGGAGTCCTCCTCCTCCACTCCTAGTAGGATTAGGACTCCTTCCTAATTTAGTGTTGGGGAACGTCGCATGGGAAACAAAAATTTTCCTATGCACACGCAAACCTATCCATGGTGATGAGCATCTACGAGAGGGAGAGTGGATCTACGTACCCTTGTAGATCGCTAAGCGGGAAGCGTTAAGAAACGCGGTTGGTGTAGTCGAACATCTTCGCGATCCAAATCGCCGAGCGTCCCGCGATCTCATCACGATCCGTCCCGCGATCCAATCACGATCCGTCCCGTGAACTCATCACGATCCGTCCCGCAATCTCATCACGATCCGTCTCACAATCTTGATCACGATCTATCCCGCGAACTCATCACGATCCGTTCCGCGATCTCATCACGAACCGTCTCGCGATCTCGATCACGGTCCTTCCGATCTAGCGCCGAACGGACGGCACCTCCGCGTTCAGCACACGTGCAGCTTGATGACGATCTCCACCGTCTTGATCCAGCAAGAGGAGGTGGATAGGAGAGAGAGTTCACCGGCAGCATGACGGCGCTCCGGTGATGGTGGTGGAGTGATTCCGGCAGGGCTTCGCCTAAGCGCTGCGAAAAACCGATCTAGAGGAGAAACTGTGCACCGGTGAAACGGGTAGCACGTGGCCGGAAATTCTGTCCAAAGCCCACCCAATCCACTAGTATATATAGGAGGAGAGGAGAGGAGAGGCAGCCAAGGCCTTTGGGTCGGCCGAAATAGGAGGTGGGAGCAATCCTACTTCACCTCCAATCCTAGTTGGAGTAGGATTGCCTGCTATTGGCTGATTTTCCACTTTTTGCTTTAGGACTTTCTCTCCTGCGCCATGGGCCTTTGTGGCTGTTTTACCAGCCCACTAAGGTCTGGTTATTATTCTCCCACAGCACATGGACCTCTTGGGGTCGAAGTACCCCTCCCGGAGGTCTCCCGGTACACTACCGGCACTCCCGGTACACTACCGGCACTCCCGGTACACTACCGATGAGCCCGAAACTTTTCCGGAAACCAAACTGGGACTTCCTATATATGAATATTTACCTCCGGAACATTCCGGAGCTCCTCGTGACGTCCTGGATCTCATCCGGGACTCTGAACAAACTTCGGTCACCACCATACATAACTCTACACTACCGAAATGTCACTGAACCTTAAGTGTGCAGACCCTGCGGGTTCGAGAACTATGTAGACATGACCGAGACACCTCTACGGTCAATAACCAATGGCGGGACCTGGACGTCCACATTGGTTCCTACATATTTTACGAAGATCTTTATCGGTCGAACCTCTATGTCAAGGATTCAGTTAATCCCGTATAACGTTCCCTTTGTTCTTCGGTATGTTACTTGCCCGAGATTCGATCGTCGGTATCTCCATACCTAGTTCAACCTCGTTACCGGAAAGTCTCTTTACTCGTTCTGTAATACAAGATCCCGCAACTAACAATTAGTCACATTGCTTGCAAGGCTTATTGTGATGTTGCATTATCGAGTGGGCCCCGAGATACCTCTCCGTCACACGGAGTAACAAATCCCAGTCTCGATCCATGCCAACTCAACAGACACCATCGAAGATACCTATAGAGCACCTTTATAGTCACCCAGTTACGTTGTGACGTTTGATACACACAAGGCACTCCTCCGATATCTGTGAGTTGCATGATCTCATGGTCATAGGAACATATACTTGACATGCAAAAAACAGTAGCAATAAACTGACACGATCATATGCTATGTTTGTAGTTTGGGTCTTATCCATCACATCATTCTCCTAATGATGCGATCCCGTTATCAAATGACATCTCATGTCCATGGCTAGGAAACCTTAACCATCCTTTGATCAACGAGCTAGTCCATTAGAGGCATACTAGGGACATGGTTTTGTCTATGTATCCACACATGCATTTAAGTCTTCGATCAATACAATTATAGCATGGATAATAAACGATTATCATGAACAAGGAAATATGATAATAACTAATTTATTATTGCCTCTAGGGCATATTTCCAACATTTAGCCCTTTTGCCTTTTCCCACCTTTTTTCCTTTTGGGCTTTTTCTTCCCAGCCGCATGGGCCCTTTGTGGGACTTCCTCCATCCCACTAAGGGCTGGTATTCATCCTCCCATAGCCCATGTAGCCTCTTGGGTCGAAATACCCCTCCTGATGGTCTCCCGGTACAGTACCGGCACTCCCGGTACACTACCGATGAGCCCGAAACTTTTCCGGCGACCAAAATAGGACTTCCTATATATCAATCATTACCTCCGGACCATTTCGGAGCTCCTCATGATGTCTGGGATCTCATTTGGGACTCCGAACAACCTTCGGTCACCACCATACATAACTCTATACTACCGAAACGTCACCAAACCTTAAGTGTGCAGACCCTGCGGGTTCGAGAACTATGTAGACATGACCGAGACACCTCTATGGTCACTAACCAATAGCGGGAACTGGATGTCCATATTGGTTCCTACATATTCTACGAAGATCTTTATCGGTCGAACCTCTATGTCAAGGATTCAGTTAATCCCGTATGATGTTCCCTTTGTTCTTCGATATGTTACTTGCCCAAGATTTGATCGTCGGTATATCCATACCTAGGTCAACGTCTTTACCGGAAAGTCTCTTTACTCGTTCCGTAATACAAGATCCCGTGACTAACACTTAGTCACATTGCTTTCAAGGCTTATTGTGATGTTGTACTACCGAGTGGGCCCTGAGATACCTGTCCGTCACACGGAGTAACAAATCCCAGTCTTGTTCCATGCCAACCCATCATACACCCTCGAAGATACCTGTAGAGCACCTTTATAGTCACCCAGTTACGTTGCGACATTTGATACAAACAAGGCACTCTTCTGGTGTCCGTGAGTTGCATGATCTCATGGTTATAGAAACATATACTTGACATGCAAAAAACAATAGCAATAAACTGACACGATCATATGCTATGTTTGTAGTTTGGGTCTTGTCCATCACATCATTCTCCTAATGATGTGATCCCGTTTAACAAATGACATCACATGTCAATGGCTAGGAAACCTTGACCATCTTTGATCAACGAGCTAGTTCACTAGAGGCATACTAGGGACAAAGTGTTGTCTATTTTACCCACACATGTAATGTGTTTCCAATCAATGCAATTATAGCATGCATAATAAACGATTATCATGAACAAGGAAATATAATAATAAACACTTTATTTATTGCCTCTAGAGCACATTTCCAACACCCACCACTCCCCACGACGCCTTGGTAACTTGCCAGCACTGACCTAAAGCCTGAGCGCGGTGCAGGACCATCATGACTCCTCTTAATCCCGCGCCAACCCAACGGAGGCGCGGGCACATGCCAGGCATCCATCAGGGCTTTATATAAGGGAGAGGGAGAAGTCTCTTGGCTCATCCTCCGAGCTCCTGACCTCCATCGCCATCCGCCGTTGTAGTAGCAATGGCGCCCGTGAGGAAGTTCTTCGCTACTGAGAAGGAGAAGGGGGTGATGGACAAGGCGGGCTCGTCGAGGCCGGCGAGGGGCCACGGCCGTCCCCGCGCATCTGTTGCTGTGCTTGAGGTGCCCCCTTGGGGACGCGGGCGACTCCCGTTAGTGGCTCACGTCGGCTCAAGCAGCCGTGGAAGAGGCTCTGCCCGCACGAGCGAGCGCGGTGGATGAGTTGGCCCCATGCGAGGTCAGCGACGTGGGGCGATTTCCCGGCCACCTTGAACACGGGGCTACTCCACTGACTTAGTTCATGAGTTCATCGTGAGGGTGAAGAGTAGGCCTCGCAGTTGGCTCCGGCTCCCCGACTCCTTTGCAAGGGAGATGGCGGAGTGCTCTCCCCTAGGTCTGTGGCTGTAGCTAGACGGGTGTTATAATGGGTTTTCTTGGGTGGGCACAGAGTTCAACCCATTCAGCTTCATGTTTTTGAAGCGTGGGTGGAAGTCGTTCGCTCTTACTCGTGGCTTGTAGGAGGGCCACGTACTCCACTTCAAGTTTAACGGGGCCTCCACGCTCTTCATGAAGATTTTCGAAAAAGTCAACGATCGCCTGGGCTGCTGCATGGAGAGCGACAACAATGGCAGCAACGACTGCGGCAGCTCTTCCTCCGATGGAAACGGGAGTGACAGCGACTCCTATGGCTCCCCGGGCACTCGCGGCACACAGGAGGACTCATACTAAGCGTGGTGGCACGAGAATCCGGGCCTCCGGAGGCGACGCCGCGGGATCCGAGTCCTCCCTCTTTTATGTTGTCCTTCCTTTCCTACAATGAACCATGCTGACCCCGCAGGGGTATATCAAAAAAGTGGTAATGTTTCTTCCATGCTTTAGATTTAATTTTAATTTGGATCGAAAGCGAACTTCTTTTCAGCACTCTTTGAGGAACTTGCACCCTCTTTCCGAGGGGACCCTGGACTGGGCTTGCCTCGCGAGGCCACTTGAGGGAACTGTCTTGGGGAGATTTCCTATGTAAGAACTTTTGGCCTTGAGGCGGTACGTGCTTACCAATTTGCCCTTGGGCGTCGCGTGAGGAGAGTAGGCACCAAGGCCCTTGGTTAAGTGACGTGTGCATGGGCATGTGTGCGGACAGAACCCAGTCCTCTGGGTTCTAGCACCGCTAGGACTGACCCAAGCACAGGCACCGTGCCGAGACCTCGCGCACGTGAGGCCCAAGGGAGAGCCGATGGGTGCGTGTCATGGGGGGAGCCATCGTCTGCCAGGGTGAGGGCCATTCACCTATAGATTATTAAGGCCCTCCAAGGGAGGTTCTTTGTTTGTCTTCTCCACCGATGCGGAGCATGGGGCTTCCACTAGGCGTGGGCATAGTCGCGGTCCGACAATTATTTCGCCAACACGGAGCATGGGGCTTCCACTTGGGCATGGGCGGGATTCCTCCTCATGCCACAACCTAGCGCGCCAGGAGGCTTTGGGGCGTGTAAAACTCTAAACTCATTATTACGTTAGAGTGTCACGGACGGCGATAAAGGAGGGTTCGGGCGTCCCAAGCACTAGGAAACACTCCCCATTCTGCTGGCGATTTTATGCCAAAATTTTGGCACGGTTTTGCGCTCCCGCGGCCCATAACCTGGGTGCGGAGCACGCCGAGCGGCTGGCGAGGCTGGGCATCAAGGGCGATGGGGCCCCCGCCCGGCAGCAGCACGAGCTGTGTCATATCCCCACTGCCCGCCCGCGATGGTTCTCTGGGAGTGTAGGACACCAAGGACCTTGGAGAGATGGCAAGCATGGGGGGCCAACCCGTGAGCCAGAGCTTGGTCACTTGGATTTCTCGGCATTGCGAGGACAAATCCTAGCGCATACGTCATGTCCAACCCTCTCGTATGGAACCGTCCAAGGGGGCAGCTGTGGGGGCGCGAAGATCCCAGGCAATGACGAGGCATTAAAGCTTAAACAAATGACATGATGTCAATATAGAGGTTAATCGAGTAGTTTACCCAGTGAGGGAGTCCCAGCTTCGGGGAACTGCAAAATACAAGAGTGTTGAAGGGCCGCTTAATCCGAACAATCCAAAAAATCACCTCGTAGACACACTGTTGTGGAAGCTTCAGGTCGCTCAACGAGGCATGTTGTGGGGGTCAAACCCTTAGGGGCCCACCAGCTCCTGAGATTTTGAGGGCTCCCGGGGTCCCGACACCTCGGCAGGCGCCATCGAGACTAGGACTACCCCCGAGAGGCGAGGCCCACATTCCTTGGCGAAGCAACGAGTGTTGGCGCAGTCGGTGGCGGCGCGCGGGTGTCGCTCGCGGAGAATCGAGGGGCCTCTAGAGATCGTGCCGCTTGGGCCTGTGACGCCGATGTCCTCATGCGTCCTGCCACTTCCTCGATGATGAGCCCTCGCGACCCTGGTGATTGGTGCCATGTTCCTTGCTTGCAGGGGCGTGCGTTAGGGCATGCCTCCGGGTGGGGCCCGTGCACCCCCCTCATCTTACCGGCTAGGCTAGGCGCTTCCTAGAATGAAGCCCCCGAGCCAACCTTAGGGGGGCGTAAGGCGTGCCTCCCTATGCCAAGACGAGACCGACGCCCGCATCCGGCGCGGCATCCACGCCACCTTTGCTCGATGATGTGTTCTTCACTATGGCCGGAGCTGGAACGGGTAGAAGATGCCTCTACCCCAGAGGAGTGGCCTCATGAGGCCATGTGTTCCCCTCGTCGTCGGAACGTTCGGTCGGGGTAACCCTGTGGGCCCGCTCGAGGAAACGGACCACGTCCTTCTCGTCGTAGGCGATGGGGATGCTGCTGCTGGGGCCCGTCATCCCGAGGACATTGTGGCCATGGTGGATAACTGCTGTGAACTTGGCGAGCGCAGGGTAACCCAAGATCGCGTTGCAGGGGAGGCCGATGTGCGCCACGTCGAAGTTGATGAGCTCGGTGCGGTAGTTTTTGCCTGTGCCAAAGGTGACGGGGAGGCGGACCTGCCCCAGGGGGACAGTGGGATCGCCGGCGACACCTTAGAATGACTCGGTGGGCGCCAGTTGGCTATGGAGCACCTAGAGGGCCTCGAAGGTCTCCGCAGAGAGCATGTTGAGGCTGACGCATTCGTCGACGAGGGTCTTGGTGGCAGAGATGTTGCATATGAAGGGAGTGCACAATAGGGGGAGTGCGCCTGCGGTGGCCATGGACTTCGGGTCGTCTCGAGAGTTGAAGGAAATGTGCTCAGACCCCCAAGAGCCGCATGGCCTCCGACCCTCGGTGGACGCCGCTCTCCACACCAGGGAAGTGCCCGGGCCGGTGGTTGGTAAGAGGGCTTGAGATCCACCAAGGATGCATGTCACCATGTGAGACCCTTGGTCTCCCCCATGCACTTCATAACCCAAGCCACTGCCACTCCCGTCGGGTGGCCGAAGTGGTGGCGGCAAGGCCGCATTGTCTTGGGGGCGTGCCCTACGAGGCCACATGTGCTGAGCATCCTTTTGAGGCCGATCGTGCTCGTTGTCACTGCAGGGCCGCTTGCACTGGCCCTCATGGGGTCGTCGCCAAGACCACTCCTCCTGTTGTCGTTGTCTCCACCTTCGCGGACGGCACCGCGGGCGTCGTGGCCTGAGCGCTGGCCGGCACGCTCGCTGTGAGAAGCCCCGAAGGCCCGACAGTCGCCCGTGTCGTGAGTGCGCATGTTGTGGTAGACACAGAACATCCCTTCTCCCCCTTTGGGAACTTCACCGCCGGGGCCGGGCGACGGCCCAAAGCCGGTCACCAGGACCCGAAGAAGGAGGAGGATCACGTGAGGCGAGCCTTGTTCGCGCTCGCTGGGATGGGCCCTGGTGGCATCGTTGTTCAACGGCGGGGGCAGCCCGCCGCCTGCGCCCCTAGCTCTCGATGTCGGGGGCCGGAGTAGGCGGTAGGGAGCCAGTGCCCTTGTGGTGACGGTAACAAGCTCGGTGATATGGTCTGCCTAGGAGTCATAGCCCCATCTGTCAGGCGGTGGCGGAGCAGCTCACTAGGCATGAGCAGCACATCCTACGCATTTAGGTCACCACGTGAACGCAGGCCGGAGCAAGCATGGCTATGCGGCCACGGTGACCACTCGGCGCCGGGCGCTTGGCGCATGCGCGGCGGGTGTGTGTAGGATCGAGGGAGGGGTGTCTAGAGGGGGGGGGGTGAATAGACTACTAGAAGAAATTTAAAACCTAACCTTTTTCCAAGTTAATTGGTTGCCAGATTTTAACTATTTTAGCAAGTCTAACATCCCTACACATGCATGTCAACAAGTATAGCAGCGGAAAGTAAAGACAATGCACATGTAAGTAAAGAGATGGGGTAGGAAGCTCAAATGCAATAGGAGACGCAAGGATTTTTTCCATGGTTCTGATAGGTGGTGCTATCATACGTCCACGTTTATGGAGTCTTCAAACCACAGAGGGTAACAGTTGCGAAAGTCCACGGAGGGCTCCACCCATAAGGGTCCACAAAATAGCAACCTTGACAACACGAAGTAGGAGGCTCCCAAGCAACATCTAACCAATCTAGGAGGCACCACCCTCCAAAAGGTAATAGGCTCGGTAATGACGATGAACTCCTTGCTCTTGTGCTTCAAGATGATAGACTCCTCAACACACAATCACTCTCTCATAGATTTCTCTTGGTAGAAGAGATGGGATTGGTGGAAAGCAACTTGGGGATGCTAGAAATCAAGATCCATATGGTTGGAGTGGAAGATCTTGACCTCAACACAAGGGTAGGTGGTTCTCTCTCAGAAAACTGAGTAGGATAGGTATGGAATAGTTCTGAGTACCTCTCTTTCGAGTGGGTGGTGGTGAAGGGGTATATATAGGCATCCCCAAAAATCCAACTGTTACACACAAAATGACCAACTCGGTGACACCAATGTGTAAATCTCGGTGGTACCGAAGTGACCAAAAGTGGCAAGTTTTGAATCTCGAAGGGACCAATATACAATTCCTGGTTTCACCGATAAGGTGACCAACGGTCAGATTTACCAAACTCGATGATGCCGATTCACCATTCCCGGACGGACCAAAAATGTGAACTTGCATAACAGAATCTTGGCAACCCAACTCGGTGGCACCGAGTGCAGTGTCGGCTGCACCTAAGTGGTAAGGTTTGGCTGAGTCTATCTAGGGTTTAGAATCTGTGGCATCGGGATAGGAATGTTGGTTGCACCGATTTTGCACATTTGGCTTTGGACAGACTTTGGTGGGAGAGTTTGTGGATGTTTTGGTGACTGTCACTTGTGTACGTTTGAGCATATTGTTCACCATCAAAACTTTACCCCCTTTTAATAGTACTTTATTTCCTATGGACTCAAAATGATTTCTCACAAATGTAAAATGTAGAGTCCTATTTGCTTGGAGCTTGGCCAACCTATTTCCTTGAATCTTGGGGTAATTCCACAATCTGCTCAATCCTTTTGACAACTCAGCTCTCCATGGACTATTATCTGAAATATACTAGATAGATGTGTTAGTCCAAGAGACAATGTAAGTTGTCATGAATTATCAAAACCACCAAGGGAGCATGTTGTGCTTTCAATCTCCCCCTTTTTGGTAATTGATGACAACATACAATCAAAGCTTCAATTAAAGATATGCATGGATGCAATGAATACTTTGAGAAACATATGACCTAGATTTTCTCCCCCTAAATGTGTGCAGTCCTTTAAAGGAGAGTTGCTTTGGAATGCATGGACACACATATGGATGAAAGGGATGTAAGAGTCATGTGTATCTTGGCTATATGCATCAATATTTGTGAATAAAATGGATATCCTTGAGCAAGACTTCACTCTTGCAAACAATATGTGCAAGAAGCAAGAGATCATGTTGATCAAAGATATGATGCATATACTTACCTTGAGTTCTTGAGCATTCTAGTAGTAGAGACACACTTGAGAAAACAATGTTAGGAAACACAAGAGTATTCTACTAAAAAATGCAATAGAACTCAATGAATACCAAGATATGGAGAACATATAAAATATGATAATCATTAAGATTGATATGTCTCCACCTTTAGCATTAATTTAGGACAGTAAAACTGAGCCTAAACGGAGCCTTCTCACGCCATATGCGTTTTTAGCCGTTGGATCTCTTAGTTCGGTCGTCACAGGCCGTCAGATCTTAGTGCAGTTTTGGCTGGGCTACTGTGCATATTCGCGGCCCATCTGTCCTAAGGGGTTGCTGCTCCGGCAGCCGAAACTGAGCCCTATGGTATACTGGGCCACGTTTTGCAGCCCATTTAGCTCACCAACCATAGCTCAATTGGCCGAAGCCAAACCCACCACCTCTCCACCCGTGTCGCCCACCTCCACATCCAAGCCGCCGCCCCTCTCCCATGCCGCCGCAGCCGGCCCTCCTCTTTTCCCTAGCCACAAGTGCGCCCCCGCAATCCTACCTCATGCTGCACACGCCACACCAGGTGCGCCGCCGCAACCACATCTACCGATAGCCAATCCTCTTTCTCTCTCAGATGGTGACAATGCGCTATACCTGTTATGCTCTGTTCATTTTTACATGCCCGTGAAGCGACATATGTGCCTCTCCCGTTCACTTCTTTGTACAGATCATATGGATCCGGAAACTTTTCGTTATTCGATTTAGCTGTATTGGATGAAGTTTACCTTCTGCGTAGTTTTCTTCATGGACGCATGATAGATGTTTTAGAAAATATATGGATTGGTTATTGCTGAGCGCCAATCCAAGAGGAGATATATGAAATTCATATCGCTTGCAGAGAATTGGTTGGAAAATTGAGTGCTGGTGGTACACAGAGTTCAGTTCCATAAAAGATCCAACGTTCTCAAATTCCACAATGGTTCAACTTCTATTTTGATAAAATCCGAGTAAGGGTGAATGAATGATTTTGTTTATATCTGCAGTTTTTCAATGGAAGTGCTTCATAGTTTACTCATCTTACGATTCATGTCATCTTTGTCCATCTCTGATGTAGGTAGTACGCTAAAATGTGCTTACTTAGTTGCTTTGAGATCGACCCCCAACCTACTTTCAAGGTAAGACTGCATTGAAAGCTGAGAGAGAAATATGAATGTGTGTAGTGATTGCAGAAAGGCTTCTTGATACTCTAATTGGACGTCATTTTCTTTGAAGAGAAAAATGCCCAAATGTTTGATACTTGTTCCATGGTTGTTTCAGAATTTTCGTGGGATTTACAGTGGCTATAGTGGACATTTCACATGTGATTTTTTTCCTAACTTCCAGGTTATACCTTCCTCTCTACTACTTTAAATTTAGCCCTTTGAATACAAGTTATGATTGTTTATATCTGTAGGCAGGGCAGCACTGAATGAGAAGAAAAACAACGATCGTGCATACAATGTCGAGGTCGGCAAAGAAAATCAAAGTGTTCGTGGAGAAGAGCGCTTTGAGTCGAGGAACGAGCGCATAAGGTCCTCGGCCATGAACATCATATCTACCTCGTTGCGCTTCTGCTCACCATCTCTCCCAAATGGTTACCCCGAGACTCTCGCAGTAGCAAGGTATCAAATTCCTCTTCTTGTGGTTCCATCTGATGACTGCAAAGACAGAGATGTCTACATCTTAGCCCCCTTTGCAAGTCACTGGGTGCATGTTATTGCGTATGCAAGGGGGCGGGGGCATCTAAACTTTTCTGAATGCCATGTATGGAGATTTATAGGAATGGAAAAGGCCTTTGAGGGGTACAATAACCAAGCTTCTGACTTCATAGGCTGCACTATTTTTGGTAAATCAAAATCTCAATTCACAACATATTTCAGTGCACTTCTGTTTTTTTTGTTGTGGTGTTAGAAATTTTTGAATTGTTGCCCAGTTGCATGGTTGGTTTCATGCATGTGAAGCTAAGTTTACGTATCATGATAATAGGTGCAGAGGTCGTTATCCGTACTAAGCAGTGTTTGGTTAGCATTGTAACTAATTTCGGTGAGACTGAGAAGTACTCCGTATTGGGTATCAACTATCACTAGAGGTGATGTAAGCACTCTATTATGCTAGATATATGAAGTTCCATGCAAGTAATATTAATTGTGATCATAGATGCCAAAGACTGAAGAAAATTTAACATTCCTTCTATTGCAATACATATGCATTTTTTCCATGTCTGCTATAGCAAATAGTGGTTTACATTTATTTTACTAACATTGGTTCCTGATTGTGATTTATTAATTTTGTAGCTCTACATTTCCACTGAAATTTGGCGCGTCCTCTATTCGACATGTTTCCGCTTTTCGTATAATTCCGTTCAACTATTTATGAAGACCTCTCTGATATCGATCAAGTGTCTTCCTGATGATCTTTCCACTTTACAATCTTATGGACAACGAACTGAAAATGTGTCTTCATGTTGCAAGATAAAGCTTTGTTGAAGCATGTCACTTCCAAAACCAAAGTGTTACGTAAATGGGTGCGAGGTTAATCTTGAAACATGGACAGTTCCTGAATTTATGAAATAGATATGTTCTTTGAATCATGCTGATACACATGTTATTTCTTTGATAGGATTACTCAATCTATGTTAGCCAAGCTGATATAAAAAAATCAAATTGTAGCATGTCACTTCCAAAACCAAAGTGTTACCTAAATGGGTGCGAGGTTAATCTTGAGACCAGGACACTTCCTGAGTTTATGAGATAGATATGTTCTTTGAATCATGCTGATGCACATGTTATTTCTTTGATAGGATTATTCAATCTGTGTTAGCCAAGTTGATATAAAGAAATTAAATTGTTTTTACATATAAGCACCTAATGTCTGAATCATGTGCTGATGCTTGTAGGATTTTCTGTTCGTAAGAATGACAACATGCTAATTTAGGCCCTCAGGTTAGATGTTCCCTATGTAAGAACTGATTGTCCACAAGCTTTAGGTATGTGAAACAAAATAGTATTCACCTTTTAAATTTGACACACTGAATGTTTCCTTTCTTCTATTTGAATAAAAAAACAAGAAGTTTCCCTTGGTATATCTTTCAACAATTATATCACTGCATCAAGATGCTTTGCAAGACGCGTATTCTGATGATGGGACCATATGATCTATATATGTAGGTGATTGCTTTCAGCTTAACATGATTGATTTGGAAAATTGCTATTTTAATTTGACATCATGTGCTCACGGAGTTTTTATTTTGCAATCCGGAACTAATGATGTTGTATGGCCGTGCAAGTTTATTTTGGTTAGGCTCTTCATGAATCAAAGAGAACTACTGGCCTGTGTCTTACAAATTGCTTTCAACCAAGTTGCTCTTTTTCAAAACCAACATGACATCAGATCCCCTTAATTGTGTGTATGTTAGTTGCAGTACATCGTTTAATTGCTTTCTAATTAACTAAAATTCTTCTTAGTACTCTTCTCCGATCAGTGTGATGCTTTCCACAAGAAATGGCTAGGTTCACCAGGCTCATCTATTCTTTGTTGCTGAGCATAGTGGCCCTTTTGGTAGGAGTCCATGAAGATTTGATGAATGCACTGTATACAATCTATAATGTAATTTATTTCTCATGTTACATATTTATTTTTTGTGCTTCTCCTTATCATTTTTATATATGTTGTTGCGTATGTTGTCATAAGAAATCGATTTTTATCAGTGAGCCTTGCTTTTACCAAGTCTACATTAGAGTTCCATCCAGAATGTTAGTATGTTTCATGTGGCTATATATTAAAACACACACTATATTATTGTACAAATAGATGGGCGCGGCAACGCGCGTCACCTATGATCTAGTATATTATATCTTTTATCCCCTTTGATATGAAAATGGTAGTACATCCTCTCCCCCTGAATGTCAGCATGTAGATATTGGGATCAGATAGGGTGAGAAAAGGAATCCTTTGTTCACTTGAGACTTTTCTCCAAAAGTAGTTTTCTCCCCCTACATTGTTATTCCTATCCTTGATTATATAAGTGTGAACTTTTGTTATTTTCCTCTACCCCTAAATCATATCTCCCCCTTTGCATAAGCATGTAACTCTCCCTTTAGCATGAAGCTTTGATATTCTCCCCCTTTGGGATAAAATACCAAAAAGGTTAAATGTGGGAGTAGTGACAGGGATCATTGGCAAGTAAGGGATCCAGGAGATCAAGAGTCATTGAAAGTAGGGTTCATTAAAAGACTAAGGGAATCATTGAATGTAACTTCTCTCCCTTTGGCAAATTTTAGTTTTCTTCTCCTTGGAGATAGGGATCCTTGAATAAAGAATTTCTCCCCCGAAGTGTTGTTTGTTCTTCTACCCCTAAAAATATATAGTTTTTTTTAAAAGGGGTCTTCAAAAGAACAAGAATATCACAAGAATAGAAACAAATAAAAAATATCAAAGAAACACAGATTTAGAAAGCAAAGAAAATCGGTGACTCCGAGATAAATAAACCGATGATACCGACATGGTGTTAGTGCAGCTTATTTGCAAATTCGGTAGAACCGAGTTATTTATATCGGTGACTCCGAATGATAAACCAAGTTTCTATTTTCAGAGAGACCAACAAAATAGTTTTAAAAAGAAAAAATGCAAAATATTTATAAAGACATCAAATAGATAAGATTTGAGTGGTTACGAGAGATCATGCAAATAGAGAGCAAACCACGCAGGATTCTTAACTAAATGATGGGCGGTGACTAAGTCACCTATATTAGAGTATATTGACTTAGGAGCCAAGCAAGAGTGCTTGATCATAGGTCATACTCATCGTTTAAGCTAAAAATTGGGTTATTTTTTTGATTAAGAATTTTGATGTCTTCATATCTCTTGACTTGCTTTAGCCCATGACTTGGAGTAAAGCCTTTTCAAGGATATGAGTACATACCTTTGAATGATGTTGATGATGCTGCTCGTAGGTGAACTTGTTGAGTGTGCTCGAGGTTGATGAAGATCATCTTGAATTTTGAGCAATCCTTCCCGTTCTACTACACTCATCACCTACAAAGGTTAGTCTTGCACGGAAGAACAATGGATACATCCAATTGACATGAGGATATGTTTTTTTGTCTTCTTCCTTCCATCATCAAGAGGGGTTGTGGATACTTGGTAATGACAAGATTTCTTATGATTGGAGTTGATGGAAATCTTGTGGAATGAAGTTCTTCCAGGTACCTACAAAAGGTTAGATGCAATACGAGGGAGCATAGAATTCCATGGCATATGATAACGAGTTATGAGAACATGGAAATAATAAGAAAGCTCATGCCCTTGCTTGCAACTGAGTGAGTCTAGCTCAAGTTTGAAGCATCAATGATGTTTAACTCACTCCTTAAATGACAAAATGTTTTCTCATCAAGTTTCTTGGTGAAGATATCGGCCAATTGTTTGTTAGTACGAACATGCTTAAGATTGATATCTCCTTTGGCAACATGATCACGAATGAAATGATGTCGAACTTTAATATGCTTGGTTCGAGAATGTTGCAAAGGATTATGTCCAATTTTAATAGCGCTTTCATTGTTGGAAAGTAGTGGAACATTTTTAACATGAATACCATAATCCTTAAGCGTTTGTGTCATCCATAGTAATTGCGCACAACAAGATCCAGCAACAATATACTTATCTTCGGCACTAGATAGAGATACCGAGTTTTGTTTCTTGGAGGACCAAGACACATGAGACCTACCTAAAAATTGACAAGTACCCGAGGTGGATTTTCTATCAACCTTGTCACCGGCATTGTACGAATCGGAATAGCCAACAAGATTAAAAGAAGATCTCTTGGGATACCAAATGCCAAATTTTGGTGTTTGTATCAAGTACCTCACAATACGTTTCATAGCCAAAAGATGACACTCTTTAGGTGCAGCTTGATATCTAGCACACATGAAAACACTAAGCATAATATCGGGACGAGATGCACACAGATATAACAATGAACCAATCATAGATTGATAAACCTTTTGATCAACCGGTTCATCCTCCCTGGTAGGGTCAACATGTCCACTAGTGGGCATAGGAGTTTTTGTACCTTTGCAATCCTACATATTGAACTTCTTGATCAAGTCCTTGGTATATTTAGTTTGAGAGATGCAAGTTCCTTCTCTTGACTTCTTGATTTGCAATCCAATAAAGAATTTCAGCTCACACATCATAGACATCTCATACTTCTCGGACATCAACCTTCCAAATCTTTCACTAAATTGAGGGTTAGTGGAACCAAAGATAATATCATCCACATAGATTTGGCACACAAATAATTTTCCATTAACTCTCTTAGTGAACAAGGTTGCATCAATTTTACCAATTTCAAAACCTTTTTCGATGAGAAACTTCGTTAAGCATTTATACCAAGCATCAGGGGCTTGCTTAAGACCAGAAAGAGCTTTGTGAAGCTTGTAAACATGATTAGGTTTCTTAGGATTCGCAAAACCAGGTGGTTGCTTAACATAAACTTCTTCCTCTATTTCACCATTTAAAAATGCACTTTTGATGTCCATTTGATAAAGCGTGAAATCATGGTGATTAGCATAAGCAAGAAGAATGCATATAGCTTCAAGTCTAGCGATGGGGGCATAAGTCTCACCGTAATCCATACCTTTGACTTGCGTATATCCTTGGGCTACAAGACGAGCGTTGTTGCGCATGACTTGACCATCTTCGTCTTGTTTATTCCGAAACACCCATTTGGTTCCGATGATGTTGTGCTCATGTTCGGGCTTCTCCACGAGTGTCCACACTTCGTTCCTCTCGAAGTTGTGTAGCTCTTCATGCATTGCGTTCACCCAATCTGCATCTTCAAGAGCTTGTTCTACCTTTAAAGGCTCAATGCTAGAGATGAAATAATAATGCTCACAAAAGTTAGCTAGACGGGTCTTAGAGCGAGTGATTCTCCCCGTTTGTATATCACCAAAGATTTGGTTTAGGGGATGGTTCTTGGTCACTTGATCTCGAACTCGGGTCAGCTTCCGATTGTTGGATGGTGGAGCTTCTTCTTCTTCATCATCATCTCGTTCATCTTCATTGTTGTTGAAGGTGTCATTCCCTTGAGGTGGTGATGAAGGTGGTTGTGGTGGATCTTCATGATGCACTTCCTCCTCTTCACCATCTCGTCATGTACCGCTCGTGGATGCCTTGATGTCTTGTTGAGGTTCACCTTGATGTGAAGTGGGGCTTCCACTTGAGTTGATGAAGTACTTTCCTTCACCTCCATGGGACGAATCTTGCTGATGGGTAGATCTAGAATGGCTTCCGAAGGATCCTTATCACCTACATCATTTGGCAATTGCTCGACTTGCGAACCATTAGATTCATCAAACTTCACATCTACCGGCTTTTCAACTTTTCGAGTGAAGTTGTTGCAGACATGGTAAGTGTGAGAGTTTGATCCGTAACCAAGTAGAAATAATTCATGAGATGTGTGAGCAAATTTAGTATGACGATGCTTATCAAGAATATAGCACTTTGAGCCAAATACTCGAAAGTATCCGACTTGGGGTTTGTTACCGGTGGGTAGCTCGTATGCCGTTTTAGTGAGAAGCTTGTGCAAGTAACGTCGGTTTGTGGCATGACATGATGTTTCAATGGCTTTTGCCAAAAAGTGTCTTGGCGTCTTCTATTCGTCAAGCATCATTCTTGCCATCTCAATGAGTGTCCGATTCTTCCTCTCAACAACTCCATTTTGTTGAGGTGTGTATGTAGTCGAGAACTCATGTGAGACACCTTCTTCGTCAAGAAAGGTATCCACATGGGTGTTCTTGAACTCCAATCCGTTATCGCTCCGAACATTCTTGATCTTCACTTCAAACTGATTTTGCGCCTTGTGAGCAAAGTTCTTGAAGAACTTTTGAACCTGCGACTTATCATCAAGAAAGAATACCCACGTAAATCTAGAAAAATCATCAACTATAACTAGACCATAGGAATTTCCACCGAGACTCTTGTAAGCATTGGGACCAAAAAGATCCATGTGAAGTAACTCGAGTGGCCTCCTAGTAGTCATGATATTCTTAACGGGATGACTTCCACCTACTTGCTTTCCATCTTGACAAGCACTACAAAGTCTATCTTTGTCGAAGATAACATCTTTAACACCAAGTATATGATCACCTTTGATTGTATTATCTAGATTTCACATGCCTACATGTCCAAGTCTTGTATGCCAAAGCCAACCTTTAGAAGATTTTGGAATTAAACAAGTGCGAGGCTTGGATATTTTAGTGAAATCAACAATGTATAGATCACCTCTACGGAAACCGCTAAAGACCATTTTATGATTATCTTGACAAAACACTTGGCAATCTACTTTCATGATTAAAACATTGAAACCGAAGTCGGCAAGTCTAGATACGGAAAGAAGATTGTAGCCAAGGGATTCAACAAGCATAACATTCTAAATAGAGCTATCATGGGATATGGCCACCTTACCAAGGCCAAGTACCTTACCCTTAGAGTTGTCTCCAAAGGTCACGTACCGTCGAGGACCTTGATTAGGCATGATCTCTTGGAACATGACTTTATCACCAGTCATATGATCTATACATGCGATGTCAAGAATCCACTCTTTTCCTCCGGACATGTAATCTTTAAAGTTTGCCATGAGGCTCAGATTCTTCATGATCTTCTCGTGCTCTATGTCAAACAACTCATCTTCTTCATAGTAGCCATGTTCCACATTGTCATCATCAAGTGGGAAATCCTCGTCATAAAGAACAAGAGATTCGTTGAAATAGTGATCATGACGATGTTCAAGTTTACGAATGCGAATGGATTCAAAGATAATGTTGTTGATAGTGGTGACATCTCCTTTAGCACGCATAAGATCACGGAGCTCAAATAAGCATTTATCAAAGTTTGGATCACGAGGCTTCATTTTGTGAAAAGCAATGGTTTTATGAAGAATTTCATCAAGATTTCCTCAGAAAAGATTTGGATATTGTTTCTCCAAATCAGTCCATAAGGTATAGGCACATGCAAAGTTCTTCAATTGAGAAAGCACGAACCTTGGTAAACCTCTAACAATAAGATTGACAGTTCTTAGGTTACCAAGCATGGTAATTTCCTCTTCGTGTGTGGGGTGCAATTCATCAATAGGGAGCACATAGGGATTTTCAATATATTTAGTCAAATGGAATCTATTAAATAGATCAATCATGGTATTCTTACATTGACTATAGTGCTCTCCATCAAGAATGGTCACTCTACAACTCAAACTCTCTACTCTAGACACATCCATCTTCCTCCAGAGTGATTAAGCCGAAGCAATGGAGACCAAAGCTCTGATACCACTTGTAGGATCGAGAGAGGGGTGTCTAGAGGGGGGTGAATAAACTACTAGCAGAAATTTAAAACCTAACCTTTTTCCAAGTTAATTGGTTGGCAGATTTTAACTATTTTAGCAAGTCTAGCAAGTCTAACAGCCCTACACATGCATGTCAACAAGTATACCAGCGGAAAGTAAAGACAATGCACACGTAAGTAAAGATATGGGGTAGGAAGATCAAACGCAATAGGATACGCAAGGATTTTTCCCGTGGTTCTGATAGGGGGTGCTATCGTACGTCCACGTTTATGGAGTCTTCAACCCATGGAGGGTAACGGTCGCGAGAGTCCACGGAGGGCTCCACCCATAAGGGTCCACAAAGTAGCAACCTTGACTATTCCATGCGGATTCCGTCCACGAAGGACTGGCATCACTATGGGTAGATATTCACAAAGTAGGCGATCTCCTTGCCTTACAAACTTCTTGGTTCACTCCACAAGACGAAGTAGGAGCCTCCCAAGCGACACCTAACCAATCTAGGAGGCACCATCCTCCAAAAGGTATTACGCTCGGTAACAACGATGAACTCCTTGCTCTTGTGCTTCAATATGATAGACTCATCAACACACAATCACTCTATCATAGATTTGGCTTGGTAGAAGAGATGGGATTGGTGGAAAGCAACTTGGGGAGGCTAGAAATCAAGATCCATATGGTTGGAGTGGAAGATCTTGAGCTCAACACAAGGGTAGGTGGTTCTCTCTTAGAAAACTTAGTAGGATAGGTATGGAATAGTTCTGAGTGCTTCTCTTTTGAGTGGGTGGTTGTGAAGGGGTATATATAGGCATCCCCAAAAATCCAACCGTTACACACAAAATGACTAACTCCGTGACACCGATGTGTAAATCTCGGTGGTACCGAAGTAACCAAAAGTGGCAACTTTTGAATCTCAGAGGGACTGATATACAATTCTCGATTGCACCGACAAGGTAACCAACGATTAGATTTACCAAACTCGGTGACGCCGATTCACCATTCTCGGACGGACCAAAAATGTGATCTTGTGTAACAAAATATTGGCAACCCAACTCGGTGGAACCGAGTGTATTGTCGGCTGCACCGAAGGGTTAGAGTTTGGCTGAGTTTGTCTAGGGTTTAGAATCGGTGGCACCGGGATATGAATGTTGGTTGCACCGATTTTGCATGTTTGGCTTTGGAAAGACTTTGGTGGGAGAGTTTGTGGATGTTTTGGTGACTGTCACTGGTGCATGTTTGAGCATATTGTTCACCATCAAAACTTTACCCCCTTTTAATAGTATTGGCTTTCCTATGGACTCAAAGTGATTTCTCACAAATGTAAAATGTAGAGTCCTCTTTGCTTGAAGCTTGGCCAACCTATTTCCTTGAATCTTGGGGTAATTCCACAATCTCCTCAATCCTTTTGCCAATTCAACCCTCCATGGATTATTATCTGAAATATACTAGATAGAGGTGTTAGACCAAGAGACAATGTATGTTTTCATGAATTATCAAAACCACCAAGGGAGCATGTGGTGCTTTTAGTGTAAACCATCGGTTCGGCTTAGGCGAAGCTGAGGCGGAGCTGGAAAGCGACAACGCACCCCTACCTGGCGTGCCAAATGTCAGAATCGGGGCTCTACAGACCCCAAGAAGGTTCGAACTCTGGTGTGCGCTCACTTTCTCGCCCTACTCTACTCTGTAGCCTCACGATGATTAGACGGTGGTTCGTGCTAAGGAAAATGAACGAGGACACACATAGTTTACACAGGTTCGGGCCACCTCGCGGTGTAAGACCTCCTGCTTGGTGGATTGTGTGAGGAAGAAGATGAGTACGAGGCATGTTCCTGCCTGCCTGAGGTTGTCCCATTCTCTACGGTAGCTAGCTCCCTTCTTATATTGGGCCTGGTCCTCATCCTATCAATTCGTAGTTTAAAATTGTCATCAGATCACAGACCGGTTCACGCTTATTATGCCAGCTAGTTTTTGGCTTTATCCACTGAAGTACTTAACCAGACGAACTAGAAGTACAATCGCATGGGTTCTCTGTTTACCATTTTATCCGAACAAGCAGAACGTAAAGGGGTTAACACAGGAGTCGGCCAACCCAACTTTTGACCAAAGACATAATTCGGAACCAATGCATATAACGCAATATCCAAGAATCTGAACACTCAAAGAAAAAATATGGTGTCAGAATGATAATTGGGGCGAGCTCTAATGGCCAAGCCCCCAGTCGAGTAGCCTCAGGCATCTAATATGTATATCGAACTGGCTCACTTTTGTTGCCAGAGGATCATGAAGAAAAGAGGGGAACAAGGCTTGCACAAAAAAGAATGACTCCTATAGAACCACAAAATTGGCCTTTATTTCCGATAAACTTTTCATTTGTACACTCCGATCTATCCAAGCAATTGTTAGAGATATGTAAAAATAATTTTACAGAGAAAAAAGGTTCACACCGGACTTTTTACTAATGACTTGATGTCCTTTACTATATCATGCTACACGTCTGGGCCTTTGTCCTCTGGAGGATTTTCCTTTAAAGGGTGTTATGGCCAGCGATCGGGCCTTAGAAAGAGAAGGTCTTGATAAGTCGCCGACTCATAATAGCTTAATGCTCCTATGTGGGTCCTTGATATGACCTAGTATCGTACGAGGACATGTGTGCCCATAGTTCGGTCAAGCCGAACATTAGGCCTTTGGATGAAGGGTCCCCACAGCTGCCCATGGTATTTTAAGCGCGGAATTGTGCCTTCAAGGCACATACCTTATGGGAGGCTGAGTCGTATTGTGGGGAGCGTATTCCTATTTGTTTGGTGAGTGAGAATCCGGGAACTGGAACAAAGCCCGGACTTGCTTACTTACTTTTCGTGCCTTGGCGATGGACTGGGGGGGGGGGGTCGACGTATCATTGTTGAGCTGAACCTCGGCTGCTAGGGCCGCGTGTGTTCCTATGTTCGGAGCGAATGCTCTGTGATGCTGATACGTCTCTAACGTATCTATAATTTATGAAGTATTCCTGCCATGTTTACAACATTTTTATACGGTTTTTGTATGATTTGATTAGAACTAACCCGGACTGACGTTGTTTTTAGCAGAACTACCGTGGTGTCATTTTTGTGTGCAGAAATAAAAGTTCTCGAAATGGGCTGAAAATTTACGGTGTTTTTTATGGACCAAAAGAGACCCCAAAGTAGAAGAGATGGGCCAGGAAGTGGACGAGGAGGCCACAAGCCCTCTAGGCGTGCCCTACCCTCCAAGGAGGGTGCTTCGGGCTTGTGGGCCCCTCGAGCACCCCCTTGATGTGAGACCGACACCAAAAATTCTTATAAATACCCAAAACTTCGAAAAGAACCCTAGATGGGGAGTTCCGCCACCGCAAGCCTCTGTAGCCACTAAAAATCAATCGGGAGCCCGTTTCGGCACCCTGCCAGAGGGGGAAACCATCACCGGAGGCCATCTTCATCATCCCGACGGTCTCCATGACGAGGAGGGAGTAGTTCACCCTCGAGGTTGAGGGTATGTACCAATAGCTATGTGTTTGATCTCTCTCTCTCATGTTCTTGAGATGATACGATCTTGATTTACCGCGAGCTTTATTAATATAGATGAATCATATGGAGTTTTCCCCTGTCTATCTTCTTGTGATGAATTGAGTTTTTTCCTTTGAAGTTTTCTTATCGGGTTGAGTCTTTAAAGGATTTGAGAACACTTAAGGTATGTCTTGTGATGGGATATCTGTGGTGACAATGGGATGTTCTATTGATCCACTAGATGTATGTTTTGGTAATCAACTTGCGGGTTCCGTGACCTTGGGAATCTATGCATAGGAGTTGGCGCACATTTTCGTCTTGACTCTCCGGTAGAAACTTTAGGGCACTCTTTGAAGTTCTTTGTGTTGGATTGGACCTGATGAATTTGAAAATGTGTGATGCATATCGTATAATCAAGCCCATGGCTACTCGTGTGACATTGGAGTATCTAGGTGACATTAGGGTTTTGGTTGATGTGTATCTTAAGGTGTTATTTTAGTAGAACTCTAGGGCTGTTCGTGACACTTATACGGATAGCTCATACAGTTGGTTGGAAAAGATAACTTTGAGGTGGTTTCATACCCTACAATAATTTCTTCGTTTGTTCTCCGCTATTTGTGACTTTGGAGTGAACTCTTTGTCACACATGAGGGATTTACATATGATTCAACTATGTCAGTATTGTTGAGAGAACTTGCACTAGTGAATGTATGAACCCTAGGCCTTGTTTTCAAGCATTGCAGTACCATTTTTTCTCAATTTTGTTATTTTCTACCTTGCTGTTTTTATATTTTAAGATTACAAAAACTTATATCTACCATCCATATTGCACTTGTATCACCATCTCTTTGTCGAACTAGTGCACCTATACAATTTGCCATTGTATTGGGTGTGTTGGGGACACAAGAGTTTTCTTGTATTTGATTGCAGGATTGTTTGAGAGAGACCATATTCATCATACACCTCCCACATATTGATAAACCTTAGGTCATCCACATGAGGGAAAATTTCTACTGTCCTACAAAACTCTACGCTTGGAGGCCCAACAAAGTCTACAAGAATAAAGTTGTGTAGTAGACATCAGTTGCCGTTGACAGTGATTACCCCCTTAGGTCCGGGCATCTTGAGCTTGATGTAGGCATAGTGGGGAGCATTATTGAAGCGGGAAAACGATGTCTTTCCAAGAAGTGTGTGATAACCGCTGCGAAAAGGGACAATGTCGAAGGTCAAATCCTTGCTGCGGAAGTTGTCGGGTGAGCGGAACACTACTTCTAGGGTTATGGTGCCCGAACAACGGGCCTCAACCTGAGGGATCATTCCTTTAAAGGTGGCGTTACTGGGTTTGATCCTTGACGGATCAACGCCCATTTACCACATAGTATCTGCGTAGATGAGATTGAGGCTACTGCCTCTGTCCATTAGGACTCTTGTCGTTGTTTTGTCACGACAGATATCCTCATAGGAGAACTTAGCTTTGAGGCTATCACCGCTGTGTGGCGATTCGAAGGGGTTGATCGGCAATGAGAGATGAGTTTACCCAGATTAGGCCCCTCCGATGGAGGTAAAATCTCAATTACAAGGGCGTGGAATCTCTAACCTAGCTTTCAAGGGTTTTCAACTTAAGTCTATTGGCCTCGGGGGCTCGCCTTTATATACAGATCGATACCCTAGGCTTACAAGAGTCCGAGTTGTTCTATGATTCATGACCTACTATGTCTCCAACTCAAGCCCGAAGCACCATCGCTTCACCGCCGTTTCTCGTTCGTTACCGGCGACCGTCCCTAGGATCACAGCAGCGCCTTGTCTTTGTCAAGATCCACTCGAAGATCTCCACCACCCCCAACAACTCTCAAGGTATACCATTATTACTCTCCTAGATCTTTCTTACTTCATCAGAGTTCGTCGGAGTAACTGAAGTGTTTTAGCCATTCATCACAATTGTTAGTTCTTGCGTAGCTCCGACGACCTCATAGGAATAAAGCGGTAGGAATGATGACTCCATTTTATACATAGCATACTCAGAACCCCCCTTTCAGAATCTATGAAGTAGTCCGTTGCTGCTTCCATGTTTCGTCATTTAGGTTTAGCAAACATTTCCCTTTTCTGAACAATTTATAGATCCGTATTTGTAGCCAGTTTGGTATAAACTTGTTTGTCCGCACTTAGCAAGAACCTCTGATTTGGTTTTAAGCTGCCACTTATGTTTGCCCGCTCATCCTTATGATTAAAACCCGCCATATGTAGATACTGTTTGTCTAAGGATCAGCTCATGATAAGGTGATTCTCCTGTTGTACATACTTATGTCGTCTCATCCTCAATCATAACCTATATGCCCCTGCATATTATTTTTTTCTACTTTAGGCGTCTCGTCATGTCAAAAACCACCACTTGCAAACGGGTGCCTTCACAAGTTTCAGAACTTGTGCTTAAGGATTATGAAGACCAAGGTTTCCTGTGGTCTAAGGCGGCAATTGGATAACGGGATCCTGATGACCCACAAGTATAGGGGATCTATCGTAGTCCTTTCGATAAGTAAGAGTGTTGAATCCGACGAGGAGCAAAAGGAAATGACAAGCGGTTTCCATTAAGGTATTCTATGCAAGCACTAAAATTATCGGTAACAGATAGTTTTGTGATAAGTCAATTCGTAGGAGTAACAAGTAACAAGTGTAGCAAAGGTGCAGCAAGGTAGCCCAATCCTTTTTGTAGCAAAGGATAGGCCTGGACAAACTCTTATATAAAGCAAAGCGCTCCCGAGGACACATGGGAATTTCTGTTAAACTTGTTTTGATCATGCTCATTTGATTCACGTTCGTTACTTTGAAAATTTGATATGTGGGTGGACAGGTGCTTGGGTTCTGCCCTTAATTGGACAAACTTCCCACTTATGATTAACCCCTCTTGCAAGCATCCGCAACTACAAAAGAAGAATTAAGTAAACCTAACCATAGTATGAAACATATGGATGCAAATCAGCCCCTTACGAAGCAACACATAAACTATGGTTTAGGCTTCTGTCACTCTAGCAACCCATCATCTACTTATTACTTCCCAATGCCTTCCCCTAGGCCCAAATAATGGTGAAGTGTTATGTAGTCGACGTTCACATAACACCACCATAGGAGAGACAACATACATCTCATCAAAATATGGAACGAATACCAAATTCACATGATTACTTATAACAAGACTTATCGCATGTCCCCAGGAACAAACATAACTACTCACAAAAAATGTTCATGTTCATAATCAGAGGAGTATTAATTATCATAAAGGATATGAACATATGATCTTCCACCAAGTAAACCAACTAGCATCAACTACAAGGAGTAATCAACACTACTAGCAACCCACAGGTACCAATCTGAGGTGTTGAGACAAAGATCGGATACAAGAGATGAGCTAGGGTTTGGAGAGGATATGGTGATGGTGAAGATGGTAATGGATATTGACCCCCTCTCGATGAGATGATCGTTGGTGATGACGATGGCTTCGATTTCCCCCTTCGAGAGGGAAGTTTCCCTAGCAAAACAGCCTGCCGGAGCTCTAGTTTTGTTCTATCCAAGTTCCGCCTCAAGACGGCGGCGCTTCATCCCGAAAGCTCTCTTCTGATATTTTTCCAGGTCAAAACCCAACATATAGGAGAAGATGGGCATCGGGGGCCTGCCAGGTGGGCCACAAGCCTGCTAGGCATGACCAGGGGGTGGACGCGCCTAGCAGGCTTGTTGCCTGCTGTGGGCCCCCTCATGTATCTGTTTTGCCCAGTATATTTTTTATATTCCAAAATAATTATCCATATATTTTCAGGAGTTTTGAAGTTATGCAGAATAGGTATCTCAGATTTGCTTCTTTTCTAGTCCAGAATTCCAGCTGTCGGCATTCTCCCTCTTCATGTAAACCTTGTAAAAAAGAGAGAAAAGGCATAAGTATTGTACCATAACGTGTAATAACAGCCAATAATGCAATAAATATCAATATAGAGTCATGGATGAAAAATGGATGTATCAACTCCCCCAAGCTTAGACCTCGCTTGCCCTCAAGCGAAAGCCGAGATCGATGAATATGTCCATATGTTTAGAGATAGAGGTGTCGATAAAATAAAATACGGACATGAGGGAAACATGAACATCTTTAGAACAGAAATAGTTATTGAATAAGATCTCTTTTGCTAGAGTAACAATTCATTCACAAGATAAAGTTTGAACCAAGAACTCTATTGAAAACCAACAAACTATGATCTCAGTCATTGAAGCAATTGACAATTTATCATAACATCGGAAAAAGTCATTATAAGAGCTTATAAAGAAAATTCACATACTCAATCATCTTTTAGTCTTTCACAATTGCTAGCACTCATGCGGTACCCACGAGATCAAAGCTTCAATTGAACATAGAGGAAGATAGGGACTTATAGTATTGCCTCCCAACTATGCACCTCAAGGGTGATGTCAACAATAATAACTAATGATCACCCAAAGCCAAGTGGATATATGATTCTAGATCGTTCCCCAACACATAATGCTTGCCAAGAGAGACGAAATATAGGAAGTGGTGAATTCCACCATGACTCTTGCATAAAGGTAAGTACTAAAAGGTAAAAGTAATAGGTAGGCCCTTCGTTGAGGGAAGCAGAGGTTGTCATGCACCTTTTGTTCTTGGATGCACAAACTCTTAGTGCAGGAATGTCGCGTTGTATTGCCCTTTGTGATAGCAACCTTTATTATGCAGTCTGTCGCTTTTCTTTCTTTACTATCACAAGTTCGCACAATGCTTATTTCCCTCAAAATAATAGATCACACATATTTAGGAGCAATTTTTATTGCCTTTTTGCACCGATGACAACTTACTTGAAGGATCTTATCAATCCATAGGTAGGTATGGTGGACTCTCACGGCAAAACTAGGTTGAGGTGTTTGGATGCACAAATAGTATCTCTACTTAGTGTGGAGGTTAGGTGGAAGCAAGCACTACATGTTGGAGGATCTAACACAATATAACTTCTATCGGAGGCAAGCAAACATAACCCATTATGTTGTCTTCCTTGTCCAACATCAACTTATTGGCGTGTAATATTTTAATGAGTGGTCACAATCATAAAAGATGTCCAAGATAATATATTTATATGTGAATCTCTCTTTATTTATCACTTCCTTTCAATTGCACCAGTGACCAATTACTATGTTTATTAACTCCCAACTAATTTAATCGACATACTTTTTATATGTGAAGCCATCACTCCCCATAAGATCATTATGTATACTCTTTGCTTTTATTCTATTATTCTTTATTCATTACTCTCAAGAGCATAGTAATCTAGCGAAGCCCTCTCATCAAAACTACTTTTTATTATATAACTCTCGGACTTGCTTACATAAGGGGATCAAAAGCAAAAACTAAAAGGTAGACCATACTAAAACTTTTATTCTACTAGATCAAAACAAATGAAAAAGGATCGAACTAAGAAAGACAAGAAACATGAAAAATGAAAAAGGTGTGATGTGATACGATACCGGGGCACCTCCCCCAAGCTTGGCACAAGCCAAGGGGAGTGCCCATACCCATGTGCTCAGGTGTCCTTCTTCAGAGGTGGTGGTGCGATATTCTTGGCGATGATACCCATTAGAAAGCGATTCTCCTCTTCAAGCTTGTTATTTTGCTGTCTGAGGTCCATTACTTCCTTGTGCATTTTTCCATTAACGGTTAGAGATCCCTTCACCCATGGATGTTTCATTGCTGCGGGTGAAAAGACAACACTCCTTTTCAAATTTTCACAATTAAGAAATTTAGCATTGGGAGGAATGACCAATTTTAGGATTGCTGAGCTCAACAGTTCCTCCAACGTGGCTCCTGGTTGTGGATGAGAGTTAACTTCTTGGTCTTCCTCCATGGCCTCCACCCTTTTCAAGTCAGCCTCCATATCCTCCTTTGTGGTTCACCCAAAGTGGTTAGCTTCAGTGTACGCATCGGGCTCCTGTGCCGGGTGAGAAACACGACTCTCCCCGGCCGACTCTTGCGAAGACATCTTGCTCTAAATCTGCTGTGGGAACAACTCAAAACGAAAACAGGAGGTAATGTTGTGACATGAAATTCGAAACCTTCGGGAGATTATATAATGAATTTTTGCCAACCCGAAGGAGTATACCACAAGAAAATGGAGTCCGGGAGGCGCACGGGGTGGTGACAAGCCCCCTAGGCGCGGCCAGGGGGGTGGCCACGCCTAGCAGGCTTGTCACCTCCCCGTGTGTCCTTGAGACTACCTTTTATTTTCCTAATTTTTTAAATATTCCAAAACTGAATAAAATTGCATTGGAATTTTTTTGGAGTCGGTTTACTTACCGTACCATGTACCTATTCCTTTTCAGAGTCTGAAACGTTCTAGGAAGTCTCCCTAATATGGTCTTCTGGAGTTACGGTATTGATAACATAGGTTTCAACATTAATGGGAGTACCTAAAATATAATGTTTGACTCTTTGCCTGTTTACCACCTTCAGATTTGTGCCTTTGGCGTTGTTGATCTTGATGGCACCGGAGCGGTATACTTCCTCAACGATGTAAGGTCCTTCCCATTTGGAGAGAAGTTTTCCTGCAAAAAATCTTAACCAAGAATTGTATAGCAAGACATGATCACCTACATTCAATTCACGCTTTTGTATCCTTTTATCATGCCATCTCTTAACTTTCTCTTTAAACATCTTGGCATTCTCATAGGCCTGAGTTCTCCACTCATCAAGTGAGCTGATGACAAATAATCTATTCTCACCAGCAAGTTTGAAATCACAATTGAGCATTTTGATTGCCCAATAAGCTTTATGCTCTAGATCTAGAGGTAAGTGGCATGCTTTACCATCATTTTGTACAGAGACATACCCATAGGATTCTTGTAAGCAGTTCTATAAGCCCATAATGCATCATCAAGTTTCTTAGACTAGTTCTTCCTAGATCTATTAACCTTCTTTTGCAAGATCAATTTAATTTCTCTATTATTTAATTCTACTTGACCACAAGATAGAGGATGATAAGGGGATGCAATTCTATGATTAACATCATACATAGCAAGCAATTTACGGAAAGCACCATGAATAAAATGTGAACCACCATCAGTGATTTAATATCTGGGACTCGAAATCTAGGGAAAATAACTTATTTAAGCATCTTAATAGAGGTGTTATGATCAGCACTACTAGTTGGAATAGCTTCTACCCACATAGTAACATAATCGACAACCCCAAACATGAAATGGTTCAAAAACAAGAGAGTAATTCATAGGCATTTCCTGACGTCTACTGCCAATTCTTTAACATTCATCACATGACAAGACAAACTTAGAGCATTCTTGAAGAGAGTAGGCCAATAAAAACCACATTGTCATACCTTATGTGTAGTTCTATCTCCAGCGTGGTGTCCTCCGTAGTCCTCAGAATGACACTTCCGTAGTATCTGTTCCTATTCATGCTCAGGTACACAACGTCTAATACCACCATATACTCCTTTATAAAGGTGTGGGTCATCCCAGAAGTAATGTCTTAAATCATAGAAGAACTTTTTCTTTTCTTGGTATGTGAAACTAGGCGGTATAAATTTAGCGACAATGTAATTAGCATAATCAGCATACCAAGGAGCATTACGAGAAGCATTTATGACAGCCAATTGTTCATCAGGAAAGCTATCATCAATAGGTAGTGGGTCATCAAGGACATTCTCTAACCTAGACAAGTCATCTGCTATGGGGTTATCAGCACCCTTTCTATCAACAATATGCAAATCAAATTCTTGTAGTAGAAGAACCCACCTGATAAGTCTAGGTTTAGCATCTTTCTTTTCCATGAGATATTTAATAGCAGCATGATCAGTGTGAATGGTTACTTTAGAATCAACAATATAGGTTCTAAACTTATCACAAGCAAACACAACTGCTAAAAATTCTTTTTCAGTGGTAGCATAGTTTCTTTGAGCACTCTCTAGAGTTTTGCTAGCATAATTAATAACATTTAATTTCTTATCAACTCTTTGTCCTAGAACAGCACCAACGGCATAATCACTAGCATCACACATAATTTCAAAGGGTAGGTTCCAATGAGGTGGTTGAACAACAGGTGCAGAAATCAAAGCATTCTTGAGAATTTCAAAAGCTTCTACACAATCATCATCAAAAATGAATGGAACATCTTTTTGCAAAAGATTAGTGAGAGTCCTAGAAATCTTAGAGAAATCTTTAATAAATCTCCTATAGAAACCAGCATGGACAAGGAAACTTATTATACCTATGATATCCATAGGACATGACATTTTTTCAATAGCATGAACTTTAGTCTTGTCCACTTCAATACCTATTTCGGAAATTTTATGTCCCAAGATAATGCCTTCATTAACCATAAAGTGGCACTTCTCCCAATTGAAGACAATATTGGTTTCATCACATCTTTGCAAAACTCGATCAAGGTTGCTCAAACAATCATCAAAAGAAGTTCCGTAAACGGAAAAATCATCCATGAAAACCTCAACAACCCTTTCACAAAAATCACAGAATATAGCAATCATGCATCTTTGAAAGGTAGCAGGTGCATTGCATAAACCAAAAGGCATACGTCTGTCAGCAATGGTACCAAAAGGGCAGGTAAAGGTGGTCTTCTCTTGGTCCTCTTTTGACACAGGTATTTGAGAGAAACCAGAATAACCATCTAGAAAGCAGAAATGTGTGTGTTTTGATAATCTTTCTAGCATTTGATCAATCAAAGGTAGAGGGTAATGATATTTTCTAGTAGCTTTATTCAATTTCCTAAAATCAATTGCCATTCTATAACGTGTAACAATTCTCTGCGGGATCAATTCATTTTTATCATTAGGAACTACGATAATACCTCCTTTCTTAGGGACACAATGAACGGGACTAACCCATCTACTATCAGCAATAGGGTAAATGATACCTTCCTCTAGAAGCTTAATGTTTCATTTCTTACCACTTCCTTCATTTTAGGATTCAACAGTCATTGGCGATCAACAACTGGTTTAGCATTAGTCTCCATTTTAATTTTGTGCCGACATAGAGTGGGACTAATACCCTTAAGATCATCAAGAGTATATCCAATAGCAGCACGGTGCTTCCTCAGAGTTTTCAATAATCTCTTTTATTCATGCTCTAAAGGTTAGCACTAATAATAACATGATATATCTTTGTTTCATCAAGATAAGCATATTTCAGAGTATCTAGTAATTGTTTCAGCTCAAACACGGGATCACCCTTGGGTGGAGGAGGATCCCCAAGTATTTCAACAACCAAGTTGTGTTTCAGAATAGGATGTTGATCAAAGAAAATCCTATCTATTTCATTCCTTTCATTCATATGCATGTCATTTTCATGGTCTAGCAAATATTGCTCTAAAGGATCAGTAGGAGGCACATCAATAGAGGCAAGACCAATAATTTCATCCTTACTAGGCAATTCTTTATCATGGTGTTGCCTACGAAATTTAGAGAAATTAAACTCATGAGACGTGTCCCCAAAACTTACGGTAACCGTTTCCTTCTCACAATCTATCCTGGCATTAAGGGTATTCAAGAAGGGTCTACCAAATATAATGGGACAAAAATCATCTTGTGGGGAACCAAGAACAAGAAAATCAGTAGGATATTTTATTTCCCCACGGAATACTTCAACATTTCTAATAATCCCAACTGGTGATATAGTGTCTATATTAGCAAGCTTAATCGTAACATCAATTTCCTCTAACTCAGCTGGTGCAATATCATTCATAATCTCTTTATATAAGGAAAAGGGAATTGCACTCACACTAGCACCCATATCACATAAGCCATGATAACAATGATCTGCTATTTTAACAGAAACAACATGCGTGCCAACAATGGGTCTGTGTTTACCTTTAGCATCAAGTTTAGCAATTCTAGTAGCTTCATCACAAAATCGAGTAACATGTCCATCAATATTATCAACCAAGAGATCCTTAACCATAGCAATACTAGGCTCAACTTTAATTTGCTCAGGGGTGTAGGTGTTTTAGCACAGCTCTTACGAACCACAGTTGAAGCTTTAGCATGTTCCTTTATTCTAAGAGGAAAAGGTGGTTTCTCAATATAAGTAGCGGGAATAAGAAGATCAACATTATACTTCAACTTTAATAGGTTCAACTACTTTCACATCAATGGGAGGATGATATTTCAACCACTTCTCCTTGGGGAGATGAACATTTGCAGTAAAAGATTCACAAAAAGAATGTACTATCTCAGAGTCAAGTCCATATTTAGTGCTAAATTCACGAAAAACATTGGTGTCTGCGAATGATTTAACACAATCAAACTTAAGGTTCATACCTGACTCCTTACCTTCGTCGAGTTCCCAATCTTCAAAGTTGCATTTAATTCTTTCCAATAAATCCCATTTGAAGTCAATATCCTTCTTCATATAGGAACCAACACAAGAAGTATCGATCATGGATTGATCATTACGAGAAAGCCGAGCATAAAAATTATGAATACTAATTTCTCTCGAGAGCTCTTGATTGGGGCATGAATATAACATTGACCTAAGCCTCCCCCAAGCTTGAGCGATTCTTTCTCCATCACAAGGCCAAAAATTATAAATATAATTATGATCACGATGAACTAGATGCATAGGGTAGAACTTCTGATGAAATTCCATTTTCAATCGATTATAGCTCCATGATCCAATATCATCACATAGCGTATACCATGTCAATTCCTTCTCCTTCAAACATAAAGGAAAGACCTACTTCTTAAGATGATCCTCGGGCAGACTTGCAAGCTTAAATAATCCACAAACTTCATCCACATATATTAGATGCAAATCATGATGTAGTGTTCCATCTCCTGCATAAGGATTAGCTAGCAGTTTCTCTATCATACCCGAAGGAATTTCATAATAAATATTTTCAGTAGGTTCTTTAGGATGAGGGACAACTCTTTGTGTTTCCGGTCGAGGTGAAGATACCCCTAACAAGCCCCTCAAAGGATTACTTTCCATAGTGACAAGTGACAGTAAATTTCAGCACCCTATATAAAATTTCACTTACCAGATTCCACTTACCAAGGCACTTCACTCCCCGGCAACAACGCCAGAAAAGAGTCTTGATGACCCACAAGTACAGGGGATCTATCGTAGTCCTTTCCATAAGTAAGAGTGTCAAACCTAACGAGGAGTAGAAGGAAATGACAAGCGGTTTCCAGTAAGGTATTCTCTGAAGCACTAAAGTTATCGGTAATAGATACTTTTGTGATAAGACAATTCGTAACGAGTAAAAGGTAACAACTGTAGCAAAGGTGCAGAAAGGTAGCCCAATCCCTTTTGCAGCAAAGGAAAGGCATGTGCAAACTCTTATATAAAGCAAAGCGCTCTAGAGGACACATGGGAATTTTTGTGAAGCTAGCTTTCATCATGCTCATTTGATTCGCGTTCGTTACATTGATAATTTGATATGTGGGTGGACCGGTGCTTGGGTGCTGCCCTTATTTGGAAAAACTTCCCAATTATGATTAACCCCTCTTGCAAGCATCCGCAACTACGAAAGAAGAATTAAGGTAAACCTAACCATAACATGAAACATATGGATCCAAATCAGCCCCTTACGAAGCAACACATAAACTAGGGTTTAAGCTTCTGTCACTCTAGCAACCCATCATCTACTTATTACTTCCCAATGCCTTCCCCTAGGCCCAAATAATAGTGAATTGGTATGTAGCCGACGTTCACATAACACCACTAGAGGAGAGACAACATACATCTCATCAAAATATCGAACGAATACCAAATTCACATGATTACTTATAACAAGACTTATCCCATGTCCTCGGGAACAAACGTAACTACTCACAAAACATGTTCATGTTCATAATCAGAGGAGTATTAATTGTCATAAAGGATCTGAACATATGATCTTCCACCAAGTAAACCAACTAGCATCAACTACAAGGAGTAATCAACACTACTAGCAACCCATAGGTACCAATCTGAGGTGTTGAGACAAAGATCGGATACAAGAGATGAACTAGGGTTTGGTGAGGAGATGGTGCTGGTGAAGATGTTGATGGAGATTGACCCCCTATTGATGAGAGGGTCCTTGGTGATGAATATGGCTTCGATTTCCCCTTCCGGGAGGGAAGTTTCCTCGGCAGAATAGCCCTGCCGGAGCTCTAGATTGGTTCTGTCCAAGTTCCGCCTCGAGACGGCAACACTTCATCCCAAAAGCTCTCGTCTGTTTTTTCTAGGTCAAAAACAACATATAGGAGAAGATGGGCATCGAGGGCCTGTCAGGTGGGCCACAAGCCTTCTAGGTGAGGCCAGGGGGGTGGCCGCGCCTGGCAGGCTTGTCGGCTCCTGATGGCCCCCCTCAGGCATCTGTTTTGCCCAGTATTTTTTATATATTCCATAATATTTCTCCATAAATTTAGGACTTTTGGAGTTGTGCAGCATAGGTATCTCAGATTTGCTTCTTTTCTAGTCCAGAATTCCAGTTGCCGGCATTCTCCCTCTTCATGTAAACCTTGTAAAATAAGTGAGAAAAGGCATAAGTATTGTACCATAACGTGTAATAACAACCCATAATGCAATAAATATCAATATAGAATCATGGTGCAAAATGGGCGTATCAGCTCCTCATGGAGAGGAATGCCCAGAACCTGGTGAAGGAGAAGTACTAGTGTTCATAGATCATCTTCCTCGGGGCGTTTCTCCCCAGGGTCAAAATTCTTTCGGGGCGTCCTAAACTCTTTCCACCTCCATCCACAAGACCTAGATCCCAATTCTAGATCCAACCTTTTTCATTTCCAAGTATTCTGCAATGTGTATCTTCAAATAGAACCCACTTCACCCCTTTTTATGGAGTTTTTCTATCTCAAGTGCCAAAACTGAGTGTGCGAACGACCTCAGCCTAGAATTAGGGAGAATCTCTATTCAAAGGCGCAGACATGGTGCCTTGCCTCTTGCTGCTTTGCCAAGCCACCCCAAGGGATAGGTTAGAACTTGGTTCTACTGCCACAATATCGCCCCTGCTGATGAAAACCCTCAGTCGGATTACATACCAGATCGTCTACCTATGATCATTGAGCTTCTTGGTCGGGCTTCACAAGAACAACGTCATCAACTCGCCCCCATATACCCAAAACTGGCGGGTTTGCAGGCTCATGGCTTGATCGGGGTTGACCTAACTCGGTGCTGGGTATCTTGGAGGATTCTGCCATTGAGTCGCCACAATGATTTGATGCGTAACAACTATGGCATTTTAGACGATGTGCAAAGATGCAGCAACCAAGATTTGCTTGTTGGTGATAACAACAAGATTGTGAAGAAGCTGTAGGGAGAAAATCAGGAAGTTTGCAATAAAGTTGGGTTGAACCCTTTCTGCTCTCTCAACCCGACTCCATTAGTAAGGATCTTTGATAATTATCCATATGGCTTATAAAGCTTCTTAAACTCCAAATCCTACTTGTTCCTTTATAACATCAACTTTGCAGGCGGATTCTCGATTTTGGAAGAAGAAGAGGAAAGTTTCGGCTAGCAAGCCTAAAGCCCCCCCTCCTAGCAAGAAGAAAAATAAGGCGAGAGTGGAAGAGCCGTAACATGGGGCGAGTCGCCAACGGCTGGTGCATCTATGGAGGTAGAACTTGACTCAATCGACCGTCTATTTATTGAACTTGGTCATGCCTCTTACTGCCTGGGTGATGCTGCGACAAGCCGGGTCAACGGTGCTGAGGTAATTTCCATCTCCTCCGTCTCAGAATCCTTGTCTCCAAGGAAAACAAGGTGGGCCATTCAGAAAGTTAGTTTTTCTCACCCAGATGCTTACTTTGATCCCAATTTTATTTTGAAGAAGACCCAGCATGAATCAAGACGCCAAACTCGAAGCAGCTCTCGCAAGCTTATGACCGGCTTAGCCGATAGGCCACCCACCCGCCAGCAAGAGAATGAGGCGCCTGATAGTCCAACTCCATCTCATCCTCTAGCTGGTCTTTTTATACAACCTCTCAACTCTTCTGACTCGAATTACCAGGAGTCACCACCTTACTCTGGCGACTCAACTACCTCAAAGCTGCCACCCCTTGTTATCAATCAAGGGTAAGCTTTCTTTTTCTTATATCATATACTTGTTTTTAACCTTGCATATGCTTTATGTTGCCGTTTTATTTTGCAGTGCTAAGGCCAAGACCAAGAAGAGGAAGATTGGCTGGTCATCCACTAATCTTGAGGCCTCGGAGCCGGAAAATCCAGATTTGGTTCTTCCTGAAGCTCATACTGAGCATTTTGAAGAGCATTAGGAGGCCCAAGTTGATTTGCCTCCACACCCTAAGCCAACAAGTACTGAAGCTATGGATGTTGAAGTTGACCCGACGACAAACCTTAACCCGTCCAGTCCTCAGAAAACTGATGGCGATGCTCCTTATGATAAGAGTGCAGAGATCACTATTACTGGGAGGGGTTATACCTCTCCTGATCCCTCCAAGGTACTAGCTAAACTTGTTACTAAGGAGTATACAACATTGCGTGAGAAGGGGAAAGCCAAGTTGGAACTTGCAAATTATGAAGACTTCAGTGGTGAAGATTTGCATGTTGGCTATTTGGATCGCCTTTCCACAAGCCGGGAGATGGAAGTCGGCCTCGTCAGTATGATGAAAATAAAATATGAGGTATGCTCAACTTTGCTATATATTCCATATATCCTTATGTAGCCCCCAAGGGCCGGCTCATCGTCCTGGGATGAGGCGGGTCTTGTAGACATGAAATTGCTAAAGTATCAACGTGCAGCCCCCAAGGGCCGGCTCATCATTTTGAGATGAGTCGGGTCTTCTTTAGTAATTCTGAAGAACTCAACCTGTAGCCCCTAAGGGTCGGCTCATCTTCTTGAGATGAGTCGGGTCTTCTTAATATAATACTATTGAAATCTGACCTGTAGCCCCCAAGGGCCGAATCATCTTCTTGAGATGAGTCGGGTCTTCTTAGTGTAATACTACTCCAATCTGACCTTTAGCCCCCAAGGGCCAGCTCATCTTCTTGGAATGATTCACGTCTTCGATAGGTTTTGAAAAAATGACTTGTAGCCCCTAAGGGTCGGCTCACCTTCTTGATATGAATCGGGTCTTCTTATATCATATGCTTGGAAAGAACTGATATGCATTAGCCCCTAAGTGTCGAGTATATTGCTTGCAATCTGGTTGAGACTTGTCCATAATATTTTTTATTATAGTCACACTGCATCTTGTTGCCGGCTTATGATAAATCCTATCATGAAGGAAGCTCTAAAGGCAGCCGAGTCTAATGTGACCGGTTTGAGAAAAGATCTTGAAGTGGGGCAAACCTCCCAAGCAGAGGCTAAACAAAAACTTCGATTATCCTTGGAAGAACTAGAAAAGGTCAAGGTAGACAATGAAACAGAAAAGAAATCTTTTGGCAGTGAAAAAGTTGCCTTGATCAAACGTGCCAAAAATGCTGAGGGTCGTTTGAAGACCATCTCTGAAGAACTCTATGGATTGAAGCGACACATTGCCCATATGAACCAAGCCATCTTTGGTAAGTACCTTTATGAGATCTTGCTAACCTGCTCTAATAGTCATGTATGAAGATAAGTTGCCTGGTGACTCATGTACCTGAATTGCTTACATGCCCTCGCACTCGCAACCTCCAAGATAATAGCTTGTTGAAGCTCAAGGCCGTGGATGTATTAACTAAGCAAATCTATGCTGGAATCCTCTATATAATCAAGATTGTTACGGGGAATAAAGAGCCGGTGAAGTTAATCAAGGATGTACTAAGACACCTCTCTATAATCCCAAAACAGATTGACGAGCTGAAAAGATCAGCCGCAAGAGATGGCGCAACATTTTCTTTGAGTCGGGCCTTGGCTTACTTAGAGGAGATTAACCCGAAAGAGATGGACGGAGGGTTTCCAGAGTTGAAGGACGACGGGTCAACATTCACTGATGTTGACTATGCTTAGTGCATCAAAGCGTCTCGAGTGTTAGCCAGCCAACTTGTCGACAGAATGCCATTGAAGAACTATCAGTCGACTTATGACTCCAACAACGCGTGAGTTCAGCCGCCCACCTTTGAACCAGTTTACCTGACTCTACAACATCGTAAGCACATGTTTGTCCTTGATGTTGACCCATCCCTCGTCTTGAGTGAAGAAGTTGTATTCTAGGCTTTAACCCATTGCAACTGGAATTTGGACAACCTTCAGAGATCCAGAAGCCCCATTGGAGGATAACCCGGAGGTGTCTCAAGTGAAAGATGAGCTTGAAGCTAACCTGGATGGCTCAGGGTCCGGGTTATAAAAAATGACTGAAACTTTGATTCAACTATCTCGGCTCAATAGTGCCTTGTAATAACTTTAAGTCAACAGTTGTTTGTCTGTGGCGTGCCTTCATGCAGGTTTCAAACTTTTGATCCTATCTGGATGATGAGGGATTTGTAAATTAACAATCCTTATTAATTGACCTATTATCCTTTCACTTAGGAACCATACAACCTCTGTCTGGTACTTTGTATTATCTTGGCTGAGTCAACCTTGAGCTTCAGATCTTCCAAGCAGGGGCTGCAAAATGAACATGTCTTTCCCTTATGTTTGTTAATATTTCTGCTGATTTGGCTCAATGAGCTTATGGCTGGAATCAGTATTGGCGGGTTACTCTAAGTCGGCCTTTTGAAATATTTCCACAACAATTGTGTGTATAATATATAGTTGAACTGGTCAGGATATGGCCGCAGTTTCATAACCCGAACACTCTTTTATGAGCCAGAAATAAGAATAACATTATACCTGAAAGGTTATAAACAAATAATATATAGTGATAACAATAATGAAAGAAATGTTAATAAGCCGGCTCAGTGAGACTCGGCAAGGAGACTGGCTTTCGAGGCTCAAGTCTTGCTTCAGTCAAGCGGGTATGATAACCCATGGTTTTTCCTTGATCTCTGTATTAGATCTCTGTATGCCGGCTCTCACGTGACTCAAGCCAGTGATTTATCCTTGATAAGTTCAGAGTCCAAAGCGGATTTATTTGCCAAGAGTACACGGGATCACCTGATCAGAGTCGCATAAAGCATACAAGCATGTTTAACCATATACTATGGAGTTTTGCTGGGACAAGAGGGCGAGTAAGCTAAACTCGATGAGTTGGAAGCCCCCAAGTGACCTATGTTTCAAAAAATAAAGACTCATGCTCAATTTGTAGGTTGAAACGATAGAGACCCCGAGTTTCAGGGGTGTCGGCTTTATTATATTTGAACATAAAGAAGTATGTACAAAAATTGGGGGAGGTTCAAAGGTGTTAAGCCAGTGGCTCTAAGTATAATAAGGCCGAAGGTGAGCAATGTTCCAAGGTCGGGTTGTCTCTTTTTCAGAGGTATATGAGTTTTGGTCAAAGATCTACCAGTTAATACGAACAATTATCGAGGTTCTTGCTGATGACAAAGGGACCTTCCTAAGGTGGTGAAAGCTTGTGCATGCTTGTTTGATCTTGAATCAGGCGGAGCACTAAGTCGCCCTCTTGAAAGGTGGGGCTTCTGACTCTACGGCTATGATAGCGACATAGGTCTTGTTGATTTATAGCTGATCTAGCCGTAGCTAAATCATGTTCTTCTTCCAATGCATCCAAGGAATCTTGACGTGCTTATTCATTATCGGCCTCAACATAAGCGGCGACTCGAGGAGAGTCATGATGAATATCACTTGGTAATACCTACTCAGCTCCATAAACAAGAAACAAAGGCGTGTATCTAGTGATCTATTTGGAGTTGTTCTGATACTCCAAAGCATTACGGGGTGTTCCTGAACCCAACAGCCTAGAGTACGCTATAGTGGAACCATGAGCCGGGGTTTGATCCGTCTCAAAATCTCTTGATTAGCTCGTTCTGCTTGCCCATTGGATTGTGGATGTGCCATTGCTGCCAAGTCAAGCCGGATGTGCTCACGTTGACCGAGTAGTTCCATAGATCCTTTGGATAGATTGGTATACTGTCAGTAGTAATGATATGAGGATAGCCAAAACGGAACATCAACTTTTTCAAAAACTTGACTGTTGTCCCTGCGTCACAATTGCGGACAGGTTCTGCTTCAACCCACTTGGTGAATTTATCAACCGCCACCAACAGGGGAGTCTTCCTATCAGAAGAACGTTGAATGGGATGACCATATTGAGCCCCCAGACCCCAAATGGCCAAGTAATTGGGATCATGCGCAATTCTTGAGCTAGCACATGGGCTTGTCGAGCAAACTTTTGACATCCATCACACTTGCGCACAATGTCATCCGCATCTGCATGAGCCGTCAACCAATAAAACCCATGGCGGAAAGCCTTCTCTACCAAAGATCATGAGCCAGCATGGTGTCCACAGTCGCCAGCATGGATTTCATTGAGAATTTCCGGTCCTTCCTCACGGGAAACACAACGCTGAAAAACGTCAGTGCTGCTTCATCGATGTAAGTCACATCTGATGATAGTCATGGACTTGGACCACCGAGTTATCTATCGAGCGATGATTACCTCTGATGGGAGCTCGCCTCGAGTCAGATAATCCAAATAAGGCACCATCCAATCAGGGGTATCATGGAGAGCCGCCACCAGGTGTGCCTCTAGGCAGGAATAGCTATGTCCTCCTTAGATGGCAACTTAACCGAAGGATTGTGAAGGACGTCTAAAAAGAAATTAGGGGGACCGGCTTCCCATGAGAGCCGAGTTGTGACAGGGTATCTACTGCCTCATTGAGACGACGATCTATATGATCGACTTGATAGCCTTAAAAATAACTCGCCATGTTGGTGACTGCTCGTCGTTAAGCCGCCATCTAGGGGTCCTTAGAGTCCCAAGTCTCTGAAACTTGCTGAGCCATCAAATCCGAGTCACCCAAACACCTGACCCAGCTAAGATTCATCTCTTTAGCCATTCTGAGTCCATGTAGGAGGGCCTCATACTCAGCTGCATTGTTAGTACGAGGGAACATGAGCCGTAAAACATAACAAAATTTGTCACCTCATCGAGAAGACAATATAACACCAGCCCCCGAGTCTTCCAACTGTCTGGACCCATCAAAGTTTATAGTCCAATAGGTGTTATCTCGCCTATCCTCTGGAATTTGCATCTCTGTCTAATCATAGATGAAATATACTAGTGCTTGGGACTTGATGGCAGTTCAGGGCATATATTTCACATGGTGAGGGCCAAGCTCAATTGCCCACTTGGTGATTCGACCAGTGGCCTCTCGATTTTGTATGATGTCTCCAAGGGGTGTTGAACTGACCATGGTAATTGGATGCTCCTGAAAATAGTGCTTCAACTTCTGACTTGCCATAAAGACTCCAAAGACCAGCTTTTGCCAATGTGGATATTGCTACTTGGATAAGGTCAAGACTTCGCTGATGAAATAAACTGGCTGCTGAACCAGATACTCCTTCCCCGCCTCCTTTCGCTCAACGACAACTGCAACACTTACTGCCGTGGAATTAGCAGCAATGTACAGGAGCATGGGCTCTTTTTCAGACAGGGCGTCTAAAACAGGCAGCTTAGCTAGCTGCTTCTTGAGGGTTTCAAAAGCTTCATTAGTTGCATCGGTCCAGACAAAATTTTTCGTCTTCTTCAACAATTGATAAAGAGGGATTGCCTTCTCACCAAGGCGGCTTATAAACCGCCTCAACATGGTGATGTGTCCAGACATGCGCTGGACCTGATTTAGGTTAGACGGCTTACCCAGTGAAGTCACTGCCTTGATCTTGTCCAGGTTAGCTTCAATGCCTCATTCAGAAACCAGGAATCCCAGTAGCTTGCCCGCAGGAACACCAAAGACACACTTTGCCAGGTTAAGTTTCATCTCATATACTCAAAGATTATAAAACGTCTCCTTGAGCTCATCCGAGAGCGTCTTCTTCTTCTGAGATTTCACCACGATGTCATTGACATAAGCATGAACATTGCTCCCAATCCGTGGGCAAAGGCAATTCTAAACACAACGTTGGTAAGTTGCATGTGCGCTCTTGACCCAAAAAGGCATGGAGACATAGCAGAAAGCACTGAAAGGAATTATGAAAGCCATCTTCTCTTGATCCTTAATGACCATCTTGATCTGATGATAACGAGAGTATGCATCTAGGAAGCACAAACGCTCGCAACCCGCCGTAGAGTCAATGATCCGATCGATAAGAGGGAGAGCAAAAGGATCTTTGGGACAAGCTTTGTTGAGATCTGTGTAGTCAACACACATACGCCAGATGTCGTTCTTCTCCAGGACAAGCACCAGGTTAGCCAACCACTTAGCGTGAAAAACTTCAATGATAAACCCCACAACTAGGATTCGGGCTACCTCTTCTCCAATAGCCTTGCGTCTCTTCTCGTTAAAACGATGGAGGTATTGTTGTAATGGTTTCATCTTTTGATGCACATTAAGCTGGTGCTCAACGAGTTCTCGCGGTACTCCATGCATGTCAGATGGTTTCCATGCAATGATGTATCGGTTCTCACGGATGAACTCAATGAGCGTGCTTTCCTATTTGGGATCCAGGTCGGTCCCAATAGTGAACAACTGGGATGAGTCGCCTTTCGTGAAGTCGATCTGCTTGGTATCTTCGACCGGCTTGAATTTTACAGCGATTCCGACTCGGTGGTTGGTTTCTTAACAGGATTCATATCAGCCGAGTCAACATTGGTCGTATAGAACTTCAACTCTTTGACGGCGACGCTGACTCAGCATAGGCCGCATCTCCTTCGTCACACTCCTGAGCGATCTTCCTGCTACCTCCCACAGTGGTAGTACCTTTGGGACCCGACATCTTGAGCTTGAGGTAGATGTAATAGGGTGGTCAAGCCATGAAACGAGCATAAGCCAGCCTTCTAAAGTCAGCGTGGTAAGGGCCATTTATCTTTACCACCGCAGAAGTTAAAGGCTCGCACATGTAGTTATACTCATCACCAAAAGCAACGGTGAGCTTAATCCACCCAATTGGGTATGCCAACTTTCCAGGAACAATGCCATGAAAAACTGTGGTTGAAGATTGCAAGCTGCTCTCAGAGAGGTTCATCCGCCGGAAAGTGTCACAATATAAGATGTTGATGCTGCTACTTCCATTCATGGGTACTTCTGTGAGGGTATAGTGATACGTCTCCAACGTATCTATAATTTTTGCTTGTTCCATGTTGTTATATTATCAATCTTGGATGTTTTACAATTATTTGATAGCAACTTTATATCATTTTTTGGGACTAACCTATTGACATAATGCCAAAGTGCTAGTTGTTGTTTTTTACTTCATAGAAAATCAGTACCAAACAGAGCCAAAAAGTTGCGGGGATTTTTGTGAATTTTTTCCAAACCAGAAGAAATCATATGGGCCAAACAACACCAGGAGAGGGGGCCCAGGGTGGCCACCCTCCACCAGGGCGCGCCAGAGGCCCATGGCGCGGCCTGGTGGGGGTGGGCACCTCGGGCGCCCCCTCAAACGATTATACCCTCAACCGATTATTGATCCTATAAATTCCCTGAAAATCCAAAAACCCTAGGAGAGTTGACTAAACAGAATTCTAGCCGCCGCAAGTTCCAGAACCTCGAGATCCAATCTAACACCATCACGAAGAGGTTCATCTTCTTCATAGGTGCCTCTCCGATGACGCGTGAGTAGTCCACCATAGACCTATGGGTCCATAGGAAGTAGATAGATGGATTCTTCTCTCTCTATGTTTCTCATTACAATGGTCTCTTGGAGATCTATTTGATGTAATGACTTTTGTAGTGTGTTTGTTGGGATCCGATGAATTTTGAGTTCATGATCAGTTTCTATCTATGAATATGATTTGAGTTTTCTTTTTTCTCTTATTTGCATGATTACTTATAGCCTCGTATTTCTTCTTTGAATCTTTGGTTTAGTTAGGCCAACTAGATCGATTTTTCTTGCCATGGGAAGAGGTGCTTTGTGATGGGTTCGATCTTGCGGTGTTCTTTCCAAGTGAGAGAAAGGGCTGCAAGACACGCATGTATCGTTGCCATTAAGGATAAGAAGATGGGGTCTATTCCTACATGAATAGATCTTGTCTACATCATGTGACCGTTCTTATTGCATTACTCCGTTTCTCCATGAACTTAATACACAAGATGCATGCTGGATAACGCTCGATGTGTGGAGTAATAGAAGTAGATGCGGAATCGTTTCAGTCTACTTGTCTTGGACGTGATGCCTATATAATGATCATTTCCTTTGATATCATCATGATTATTTGATCTTCTATCAATTGCCCAACAGTAATATGTTCACCCACCATGTGCTATACTCATGAGAGAAACCACTACTGAATCCTATGGCCCTCGAGTCTACTTTTCGAACATATTGCTTTCCGACCTACTATTTGCAACTTTTGTTTTTTCAGATCATTTAATCCAAAAAAACAAAAATACATTGATGCACTTTTTATATTTATTTTACTTTGTGTTCTTGCGAGATCTATTTTACAAAACTATTATCACCTAATTTATCTTATTACCGTAGAGAGTGTGACAACCTCTCTTTCACGTCGGGTTGCAAGTATTTTTTGTTTGTGTGCAAGTGTTGTTTACATGGGTGTGTGATCTTCCTCTATGGATTGATACCTTGGTTTCATAACTGAGAGAAATACTTACCGTCGCTATGCTGCATCATCCCTTCCTCTTTGGGGAAATACCGACGCAATCTCAAGCCACGTGAAAGGAATTTCTGGCGCCGTTGCCGGGGAGGAAGCAATCTCGTCTACCAGGTTCCTAATCACAAATCTCATATCCTTCAAATTATATTATTTGCCATTTGCCTCTTGTTTTCCTCTCCCTCACTTCACCAATTTGCTGTTTTATTCGCCCTCTATTTTCCGTTTGCTTTTTTCTCGTCGGCTCTCTTGTTTGCTTGCAATCTTGTTTGTGTAGTCACAATGACTCAAGAAAACACCAAGTTGTGTGATTTTTCCAATACCAATAATAATAATTTTATTAGCACTCCTATTTCTCCTCCCTCCACTAGTGCGGAGTCTTGTAATATTAATGCCGCTTTATTGAATCTTGTCATGAAAGATCAATTTCCCGGTACTCCTAATGAGGATGACGCGTCCCATATTAATACCTTCGTGGAATTATGCGATATGCAAAAGAAAAAAGATGTGGACAATGATATTGTGAAGTTGAAATTGTTTCCTTTCTCTTTGCGGGATCGTGCAAAAAAATGGTTTTCTTCTTTGCCTCGCAATAGTATTGATTCTTGGGATAAGTGCAAGAACGCTTTTATTACTAAGTATTTTGCGCCCGTGAAAATTATTTCCCTTAGAACTCAAATCATGAATTTTAAGAAACTTGAGCATGAACATGTTGCGCAATCTTGGGAAAGAATGAAGTTGATGCTAAGAATTTGTCCTACTCATGGTTTAAATCTTTGGATGATCATACAAAAAACTATGTGGGATTGAATTTTGTCTCTAGACATATGTTAGATTCCTCCGCGGGTGGTACTTTTATGGAAATTACTTTGTGTGAAGTTACCGAATTGCTAGATCATATCATGGTAAATTACTCACAATGGCATACAATAGAGCACCTACTAGTAAAAAGGTTAATTCGGTAGAAGAAATTACTACTTTGAGTGAAAAACTTGATGCTCTTATGAAGTTGGTTGCTAGTAAAAATGGTCCTCTTGATCTTAATGATGTGCCTTTGTCTACTTTGATTGAGAAAATAGTGATTCCGTAATTGTGAATTTCATCTAATGAAACAACTTCAATAACAATGCTTATAGAGGTAATTTAATCCTAGGCCTTTTCCAGGAAATTTCTCTAATAGTTATGGTAATTCCTATGGTAATTCTTACAATAATAATAGTAACAACTCTGATCTTGAGAATATTTAAAAAGAATTTATCAATGCTCAAAAGTCTTTCAATACTATGATAGAAGAAAAGTTGAATAAGATTGATGATATGTCTAGACGCATTGATAGAATTTCCAATGAAGTTGAAAATCTCAAGTTGCATGCTTTTCCACCTAAGGTCAATGAATCAATTAAATCTTTATATGTTTCTATGGATGAAAGTAAGAAAAGAACCGCTATGCTTAGAGCTAAAAGAGAATTTTGAGAAAAAGCGTTCTCTAGTGATTACTTTCACAACAATGATGAAGATCTTAAAATGATTGGTGTTTGCTCTATTGATTCCTTGTTTAGTAATGTTAAAATTGATGATAAAGGGACTGAATAAGAGTCAACTTTAGCTAGAGGGCGTCCCAATTATTTGGAGGGTGAAAATCTTGATGAATTTTTTGATAAAAGTGGGTTTGGAGAGGTCAACACTTTAACTAGTGATGTGCCCACTATATTTGATTACAAAGACTTTAATTATGAGAGTTGCTCCTTGGTTGACTGTATTCATTTACTGCAATCTATAATAAATTTACCCATGCTTATGAACAAAATAAAGCTTTTACTAAACAGATCGTTGATGCCATGATGAAATATTTAGAAGAGAAGTTGGAGTTAGAAATTTCAATTCCTAGAAAATTGCATGATGAGTGGGAATGTACCATTAAAGTCAAGAATAAAACTTATGAATGCTTTGCTTTCTATGATTTGGGTGCTAGTGTTTCCATAATTCCGAAATCTTTATGTGATGTGCTTGGTCTTACCAATATTGAAGAATGTTCTCTTAATTTGCACTTGGCAGATTCTACTATTAAAAAGCCTATGGGAAGAAATAATGATGTTCTATTGTTGAAAATTGGGATTATGTGCCCATTGATTTTATTTTTCTTGATATTGATTGCAATCCGTCTTGTCCCATCATACTTGGTAGACCGTTTTTACGCACTATAGGTGTCGTGATTGATATGAAAGAAGGCAATATTAAGTTTCAGTTTCCTCTCAGAAAGGGTATGGAACACTTCCCTAGAACAAGAATTAAGCCACCATATGAATCAATCATGAGGGCCTTCTATGGAGTGTAAACTAAGGATGACAATACTTGAATCTATGCTTTACGCCTAGCTAGTTGGGAGGCAACCCATTGAAAAAATTAATTTTATCTTTTGCTTTCTGTGTTTGAGTGTTTTGCACAATTATGATTCTGTTATGATTGTGTTTTTATGTTTTACTTAGTTTTTGTGCCAAGTAATGCCTTTAGGATGATCAATAAGATGAGTAGAAATAATGCTAAATCTGGAACATAAACTTTGTACCCAGTGCAAGAATTTTCATTATTTACTGGAAAGTGATTTTGAGCTGCATTTTAACACAGTATTTCTATACACATTCTTTACGTTTTCCTAATTTTCATAATTTTTACAGTTCCAAAAGTGTGGGTAGAGTACAGATTACTACAGACTGTCCTGTATGAAACAAATTCTGTTTTCGTTGCATTGTGTGCTTGTTTTGATGAATCTATGGCTTGTATTGGGGGTATAAGTCATGGTAAAGTTAGAATAAAGTAGGTATAATGCAATAACAAAATATGAATGGGTTTACAACAGTACCTAAAGTAGCAATTTGCTTTATTATACTAACGGATCTCACGAGAATTTTGTCAAGTCTTGTGTGATTGAAGTTTTCAAGTTTTGGGTGAGATCACGACGGATGAAGGAATAAGGAGTTAGAAGAGTGAAAGCTTGGGGATGCTACAAGACCCCAAGGTAATATCCAAAGAGTAATAAGCAACTAAGCTTGGGGATGCCCCGAGTGGCATCCCCTCATTCTTCCAACAACCATCGGTATACTACTTGGAACTATATTTTTATTCGTCACATATCATGAGTTTGGCTTGGAGTGTCTTGTATATTTTCTTTGTTTGCTTTTATCCTTGCTGCACACACCTATTTGAGAGAGCGAAAATTATGCTATGATTTTCTAGGATTGCTCTTTATGCTTCACTTAAATCTTTTGAGCAAAGGAATTTCTCTAGTGCTTGACTTATATCTTTTTGAGCACGGCGTGCTTTTACATGTTTGAAGAAATGCTCTAAGGCTTCACTTATATTAATTTGAGAGTTATTAATTTTGAAGAAATCCTCTCATTCTTCACTTATACTATTTTGAGAGATGAAACTTGTATGGTCATGTTCTTCACTTATATCCTTGTGAGCTTATCAAAAGCAATTGCAACATATGAAACTAGTCCCAAGTGATAGATATTCAAGAGGGATATAATAAAAACTTTCATGAAGATCATTCCAAAAATTAAACTTGATTCCTTGTAATAGTTTTGAGACATGACAATAGTGATATGTGAGTTATGTTGATGAGTAATTATGCTTAGTAAGAATATTGGTGTTAAGGTTTGTGATTATCTATGCAAACACGAAAGTCAATACTTGTGCTACGAAATTACATCCTACTTATGGTGTATTATTTAGTGTTAGTTATGCTTAATGCTCGCTTATGTGATTTTTCGTTTCTTAGTTGGATGCTTATCAATCTCATGCTAGCCTTCACTTGTACTAAGTAGGAATACTACTTGTGTATTCAAAATCCTTAAACCAAGTTTTGTATGAGTCCACTGTACCTACCTATATACGGTATTTCCATGCCGTTCCAAGCAAATTTGTATGTGCCATCTCTAAACTTTCAAAATAAATTTTCCTTTTTGTGTGCTCGTACCGCTCATGAAATGGTAGGGAGTGACCGATATTTTTTCATGCTAGATGTGTTATTCTCAAGATGAGTGTTTATTCAGTTGTCATTGCCCGAGAGTATGGCGGTAATAGGGATGCCCAGTCCCAAAATGGAAATGAAAAAAGATATTTACTTTATGTTGTGAAATAATAAATTCCTTGGAAAGTGTTGTTGACACACAAACACGTCACTATGTACCCTCGATGCCGGGGATGATGCACCGCAGCTCAGGTCGAAGGAGGTCCATCCGGTAGCGCGATACGCAAGACAGTCGGCGGACGCTTTTGTAGACCCGAAACCCTGCACGCCCAGGAGGGACCCCGTCAGGGAGTGCGGCGGCGAGGGGCTGCCCTAGGTCGATTTGCTCGCCCCTAGAGCCTCAGGATTCGCAGCTCTCAAACGAAGAACAGCGAAGAACGAGAGAAAAACGAAGAACATAGATGAAAAAGTAGTATAGATTGATTTGTTCGATTCTGTGTTGTTCAATCGGCCGTCACCCCCAACATATATAAGAGGCGGCTGGACTTCCCATACAAGCAAAGGATTCATCTAGGCTTTCCTTACAAGAAAATTACATCAATTCATGTCCTAGAGTTCTACTTCTAGTTCCACTCGGATTCAGCCCAAATCTGGCCCAATCTTCTGTCTTGCTTCTTGCGCGGGCCGTGGAATCTGCATATGACCTCTGATGGAAACGGTCCAAACATCAATTTTGTGTGACTCGACGAGGCCAACAATCTGTATGTTGATCACTTTCCCAAATAAAGCCATCTTGAATACTCCATGAGGTCATCTTTAACTTCGAATCGGACTCGATCACGTAGCAGACTGGACTGTCCGAGTGTTGTAGCGTCTCTCCAGGCCGTATACTATCTCAGATCATAATGACCTTAAAAGCAAAGTTGACTATTCCGATATTTCGAACAACTTTCATGTTGAACACTTTTCCATCCAAGGCTAGTTTAAAATTTCACTCGACCGAAACTCTCATTCGACCGATATTTTTCACTCGGACGGTGATGTTCACTCAGACGGATATTGCACTCGGTCTGTACTTTCACTCGACCGGTACTTTTTACACGGACGGCGATTTTCACTCGAACAGAAATCTCACTCGGCCTGCGATTTTCACTCGGATGGCAATTTCACTCGGCCGGACGGAAAACTTTTCACTCGACCAGACGGCAAATGTTTCCCTTAGTCGGCAAACTTTCACTCGGAAATCCCGAGTGAAGCTCCAGGCTGATTTTGTTTTGCCTCTCCAGGTCGCATACGACCTCGGATTGAGAAGATTTATATATCAAAATCAATCACCTCGATGACGCGAAACTTTTTTCATGTTGTCAGTTTTCCCATCCGAGGACGTCTTGAGGGCCGAATGACTCGCGCGACCCATCAGACATGTGTGTGATCTCCTGCGCCATATTTTGCTTTGTGGTAGGGTTGCACTCTGGTTGCTCTAACTTTTGCATACGACCTCAGATTGAGATGATTTATATGAAAATCAATCAGCTCGACGAGGCAAAGACAATCCATGTACAACATTCTTCATTCGAGGTTGTCTTGGAGGCGTAATAGACCAAAAAGCACTCAGAACATCTACATGACAATCCAAGTGTGATTTGGCCTTTGAAATGATGTCGAATGGTGATGGCCTAAACATCAAGGTTGTTTCACTCAGCAATATAAACTTTCTCGTAGAAAAAACCTTTTCGTTTGAGTCCATCTTTATTACATTTTTGCATCATGCCAAAATCCGGTGTCAACAAGTGTTGGTATGGAAGGCAACCTTGGATTCGGCTAGCCATGGAAAGTGAAAGTATGGTGGAAAAAGGAATAAACTTTATTTTCTGTTTGGGAACCGCCTATGATGCATCTAGTGTGGAAAGATATTGAGATCTCTTAGTCGTTTTCGTTGACAGGAATGGCATGCCACTCAAAATATGTTTCTCTATCAATTTAAACACTTGAGCTATGGCACCTCTAAAAATTCCTACTTCCCTCTGCGAAGGGCCTATCTATTTACTTTATGAAACTTTTATTTTTCAAATTTGAGTGTCCATCTTCTCCTATAAAGCACCAACTGGGGGGCACTATGATCGTAGTTGAGCATTAGGTATAGCTAATATTTGAGTGTGTATTGTGAATCGATCAATGATTGAGCATGATGGGCTAGGGATAACTTGCTTTAGCGTTGATATTTTAAAAGACATGGTTACTTAGTGATATGCTTCAGTATTAAAGTTTTCATGTCAATACTAGACTATTGCTTTGAACCATAGGAAAAGTCCAAATGTCCATGCTATAAAGAAAATAATATGTGATGAACATGATAGGCAGCATTCCACATCAAAAATTCTGTTTTTATCATTTACCTACTCGAGGACGAGTAGGAATTAAACTTAGGAATGTGATACGTCTCCAACGTATCTTTTTTTTTTGCTTGTTCCATGCTGTTATATTATCAATCTTGGATGTTTTACAATTATTTTATAGCAACTTTATATCATTTATCAAGGCTAACCTATTAACATAGTGCCAAAGTGTCAGTTGATGATTTTGCTTGTTTTTACTTCGCAGAAAATCAGTACCAAACCAAGCCCAAAAGCTGCAGTGATTTTTGTGGACTTTTTCCAGACCAGAAGAAAGCAGATGGGCCAAACAACATCAGGAGAGGGGGCCAGGGTGGCCACCCTTCACCAGGGCACGCCAGAGGCCCTTGGCGCGGCCTGGTAGGGGGTGGGCACCTTGAGCGCCCCCTCAAACAATTATCGAGCCTATAAAATTCCCTGAAAATCCAAAAACCCTAGGAGAGTCGACAAAAAAAAAATCTAGCCACCGCAAGTTCCAGAACCTCGAGATCTAATCTAAAGCCATCACGGAGAGGTTCATCTTATTCATAGGTGCCTCTCTGATGATGCGTGAGTAGTCCACCATAGACCCACGGGTACATAGGTAGTAGCTAGATGACTTCCTCTCTGTCTCTATGTTTCTCAATACAATGGTGTTTTGGAGATCTATTTGATGTAATGACTTTTGCGGTGTGTTTGTTGGGATCCGATGAATTTTGAGTTCATGATCAGTTTCTATCCATGAATATGATTTGAGTATTCTTTGTTCTCTTATTTGCATGATTACTTATAGCCTCTTATTTCTTATTTGAATCTTTGGTTTAGTTAGGCCAACTAGATCGATTTTTCTTGCCATGGGAAGAGGTGCTTTGTGATGGGTTTGATCTTGCGGTGTTCTTTCCTAGTGACAGAAAGAGCAGCAAGACACGCATGTATCGTTGCCATTAAGGATAATAAGATGGGGTCTATTACTACATGAATAGATCTTGTCTACATCATGTCACCATTCTTATTGCATTGTTCCGTTTCTCCATGAACTTAATATAGTAGATGCATGCTAGATAGCGGTCGATGTGTGGAGTAATAGAAGTAGATGCAGAATCATTTCGGTCTAGTTGTCTTGGATGTGATGCCTATATAATGATCATTGCCTTGGATATCTTCTTGATTATTTGATCTTCTATCAATTGCCCAACAATAATTTATTCACCCACCGTGTGCTATACTCATGAGAGAAGCCACTAGTGAATCTTATGGCCCCCGGGTCTACTTTTCTAACATATTGCTTTCCGATCTACTATTTGCAACTTTTGTTTTCAGATCTATTAATCGAAAAAACCCAAAAATACCTTGCTGCAATTTTTGTTTATTGATTTTATTTTGTGTTCTTGCGAGATCTATTTGCCAAAACTATCACTACATAATCTATCTTATTACTATAGAGAGCATGACAACCTCTCTTTCGCGCCGGGTTGCAAGTATTTGTTGTTTGTGTGCAGGTTATGTTTATGTGGGTGTGTCATCTTCCTCTACGGTTTGATACCTTGGTTTTGTAACTAAGGGGAATACTTACCGTCTCTGTGTTGCATCGTCCCTTCCTCTTTGGGGAAATCCCGACGCAATCTCAAGCCACGTCATATAGCCACCCACCTGAGGCGCCACCACCAAGGCCAGACCTCCGGGTTATCATACCCGTGGGGTGATCTTCCCTGCTCCAGGTGATTGGCTACTCAGACCAATTAAGATATCTGGGAACCGCTAGCTCAACTACATTGATGGCTCTTTGCTTGAGTTTAGTGTCTCGCCTATAGGTAGTAGTGGTGAAAACATGGTATTAACCACTGCTTAGCTATTTAGGATTACTCTGAAACCATGTTTGATTATTATGCTGCTGATTGCCCTGGCGAGAACGCTGTCCGTTGCTGTTGTTTCCTTGGTGCTAAAATCCTGACCCTAAGCCACCCTATCCTGGGAAACCTAATCCAGAAAATCCACCAAATGAGCCGGTGTGAGACCCACCAGGGCCATGCTGACCCGAATGTCCTCCATCATTGCCCCCTAGATGATGCTGGAAAGCTTGGTTACGGAACTCCTACATGATGTAACAATTTTCCCACGAGTGGGTAGCCGGCATATCATGGGTACTATGCTTGGGACAAGGCGTCTTGAGTGCCTCCTCGTAGTTGCGCGTCTTATTCCCATTGTAAGGCCCTCCAGGATGATTGTTTTGGCGCTGGTTTTTGAAACCAGTGTTGGTATTAGCCACAAATTCTGACCCGCCATCGGGCTACTTCCGTTTGTTGTTATGGTCCTGACCCCCAGAGTTTCCACCTTGCTAATGACTGAAAGGATCGATAGAAGAGACGTTTAGAGGGTGGTGGTGAATAGACTACTTGTAAGAATTAAAACCTACCCTTTTCCCAAGTTAATTGGTTGATAGATTTTAGTGATTATAACAAGTCCAATGCACCCTACACATGCTAGTCAACAAATATGACAGTTGAAAGCAATACAAGCACATGTAAGAGAGTAGAGAAAGGAATATCAAACACAGTTGTAGACACAAAGATTTTTCCCATGGTTCCAATAGGTGGCGCTATCGTACATCCACTTTTATGGAGTCTTCAACCCACGGAGGGTAATGGTTGCGAGAGTCCACAGAGGGCTCCACCCTTAAGGGTCCACGAAGTAGCAACCTTGACTATTCCATAACGGCTTCCGTCCACGAAGGACTAGCCTCACTATGGGTAGATGTTCACGAAGTAGGCGATCTTCTTGCCCGTACAAACTTCTTGGTTCAACTCCACAACACGAAGTAGGAGGCTCCCAAGCAACACCTAACCAGTCTAGGAGGCACCACCCTCCAAAAGGTAAAAGGCTTGATAGTGGTGATGAACTCCTTGCTATTGTGCTTCAAGATGATAGACTCCTCAACACTCGATCAATCTCTCACAGATTTGGCTTGGTAGAAGAGATTGATTGGGTGGGAAGCAACTTTAGGAGGCTATAAATCAAGATCCATATGGTTGGAGTGAATGATCTTCATCTCAACACAAGGGTAGGTGGTTCTCTCTCAGAAATTTGGATATGGGAAGTGGGGAACTATTCTGAGTCCTTCTCTTGCGAGTGGGATGTGATGGAGGGGTATATATAGGCATCTCCAAAAATCCAACCGTTACAACATTATTGACCAACTCGATGAAACCGATGCAGAACTCGGTTGTACCGATTTGTCCAAAATGGGCAACTTTAGGAATCTCGGTGAGACCGATATATGGTTCTCGGTAGTACCAAAACAAGTGGCCGGGGCACTTTCCAAAACTCGGTGAGACCAAAGCATAAACTAGGAATTTCGATTCTATGAAAATAGTCAACCGAATCATGGTCACCATATCTCGGTTGCACCGATGCAGTCTTGGTTGTACCGAAACGCTAGGGTTTGGCTAGGGTTTTGTCTTGGGAGAGAAATCGGTAGAGTCGAATGGAAACTTGGAGGCACCGATTTTGTGAAGTTGCATTTAGACAAATTATTTTGTGGGAGAGCTTGTGGGTGTTTTTGGTGGCTAGCACTTGTGCCCGTGGAGCAACATGTTCACCAATAATACCTTACCCCCTTTTAATACTATTAGCTTTCCTATGCACTCAAAGTGATTTCTCACAAAGTAAAAGGAGAGTCTTATAGCTTGAAGCTTTGCCAATCCATTCCTTGATCTTCTTATTCTTGGGGAATCTCCTCACACCCTTTTGCCAGCACTCTCTATGGACTAACCCTGAAATAGACTAGGTAGAAATGTTAGTCCAAGAGACAATGTATGTTGTCATGAATTATCAAAACCACCAAGAGAGCATATGTGGTTTCAATCTCCCCCTTTTTGGTAACTGATGACAACATACAATCAAAGCTTCAAATAAATATATGCATATGTATAATGAAGACTTTGGGAGACACATGACTAAAACTTGCTCCCCCTAAATGTGTGCAGTCCCTTTAATGGATAGTTGCTTTAGAATGCATAGACACACACATAGTAGAAGGGATATGATGAGTCATGTGTATCTTGTCTATATGCATCAAATATCTATGAATGAGATGTATCCTTGTTCAAGACTTCACTCTTGCAAACAATATGTGCAAGAAGCAAGAGATCATCTTGATCAAAGATATGATGCATATACTTACCTTGAGTTTTTGAGCATCCTAATAGTAGAAACACACTTGAGAAAACAATGTTAGGAAACACAAGAGTATTCTGCAAACCAAAATGCAATAGAACTCAATAGTACCAAGATGTGGAGAACATATAGAAGATAGTATTCTTTAAGATTAATATGTCTCCAAGATCATTTAGAGCTTTCTCCCCTAAACATAAAATTGTAGGTTATCCTCTCCCCCTGAATCTTAGCATGTAGATATTGGGAGTGGATAGGGTGAGACAAGTCTAACCTGAGAATAGCAAATAAGAATGTCAAATAAAACACAGTTTCTTTCTCCTCAAATGATAGGACAATATTAGGCATGCTCTCTCCTCTTTGGGAAAGAATGAAATTTCTCCCCTTACTTTATATTCTCTCCTTGTCTATATCAGCATAAGCTTTGATATTCTCCCCCTTAATTGCATATCCCCCTTTGCATTGAAGCAAGTATCTCCCCTTTAGCATTGAAACTTTGGTATTCTCCCCCTTTGGCACCAATTTCCAAAAAGGCACATACACTGGGTCAGACACATGGATCATTGAGTTAGAAAGGGATCCTGGAGAACAGGGATCATAGAATGTAGGGATCCTGGAAATGTGAGAATCATAGAGAGCATTTAAGACTTAGGGATCATGGAGAATTATTTCTCCCCCTTTCACTGATCTGAAAGTTATTAATACTTCTCCTCCTTTGACTTAGGGATCCTTGAATAATGCTTCTCCCCCTTCAAGTTTTTTTTTAAAAGGGATCACTGAATAAATAAGGATTTGATAATATGAACACAAACTAGAGAAGAAATCAAAATCGATGGCTCCGAGACAAACCAGTCGGTGGAACCGAGTTGTGGTCTAGCAGCTTATTTGCTGAATCGGTGAAACCGAGTAGTTTGAGTCAGAGACTCCAAGGTCTAAATAGACACTTGGCAAAATTTTAGAACCTTGCTAATAAGTTTGGAAAACTTGCAATAAAATGAGAATGAATTTACAAACAAAAATTTAAATGAATTGGCAAAGAGATATCAACTAAAGGGTTGAGTGGTTCTAAGAAGTCTATCAACGGTAAGATGAACCACACAAGAAGCTTCATCTAGATGATGGTCGATGACTAGGGCACCTATATTAGAGTATATTGACTTAGGAGCCAAACAAGAATACTTGATCATAGGCCATACTAATTGTTAAGCTCAAAATGGGGTTACCATTTTTAGATTAAGCATTTTAATGTTTTCATATCACTTGAGTTGCTTTATCTCATGTCTTGGAGTAAAGCTTTTTCAAGGATATGAGCACATACCTTTGAGTGATGTTGATGATGTAGCATGTAGGAGACCCTGTTGTGGATGCTCGATGTTGATGAAGATCATCTTGAGTTGGGAGCAACACTTGTTAGTTTTGGTTCTCTTTTCACCTACATGAGTTAGTCAAGCAAGGAAGAACAAGGTATATCCGAATGACTTGATACCAATTGAGAATTAGCAATTGTGATCATATCAAACATATATCAAGGATATGTTTGAGTTTTCTTCTTACTTTCATCATCAAAGAAGGGTTATGGATACTTGGTCATGACAAGATTGCTTGTGATATGAGTTGTTGACAATCTTGTGGAGTGAAGTTCTTCCAAGTACCTACAAAAGGTTAGTTGCAATACAAGGGAGCATATATTTCCAAGGTATATGATAGCATGTCAAGTGTATCATGGAAGTATCATGTAATCTCATGCCCTTGCACGCAACCAAGTGAGTCCAGCTGAAGGTATATGATAGCATGTCAAGCATCAAGGATGTTCAACTCACTCCTCAAATGAAAAAACACTTTCTCATCAAGTGGCTTAGTAAAGATATCGGCCAATTGTTTCTCAGTATGAACATGCTTGAGATTGATATCTCCTTTGGCAACATGATCACGAATGGAATGATGTCGAACTTGAATATGCTTTCGCGAATGTTGCATGGGATTATAAGCAATTTTGATTGAAATCTCATTTTTACATAACAATGGTACATGTCTCACATGTATGCCATAATCCTTAAGAGTTTGGGTCATCCATTGCAATTGAGCACAACATGATCTAGCGGCAATGTATTCCGCTTCGGCGGTAGAAAGAGATACATAGTTTTGTTTCTTGGAGGACCAAGACACAAGAGATCTACCAAGAAATTGACAAGTACCAGAGATGGATTTTCTATCAACCTTGTCTCCGGCATAGTCTGAGCCGGAATAGCCAACAAGATTAAAAGAAGTCCCTTGGGATACCATATGCCAAAGTTTGGTCTATGTATCAAGTATCTCACAATTATTTTCACGGCCTTAAGATGACACTCTTTAGGAGCTGCTTGATATCTAGCATACATGCAAACACTAAGCATGATATTGGGATGGGAAGCACATATATACAGCAATGAACCTTATTTATCGATAAACCTTTTGATCAACCGGTTTGTCCTCCTTGGTAATATCAACATGTCCACTAGTAGGCATAGGAGTTTTCATACCTTTACACTCTTGCATGTTGAACTTATTGATCAAGTCCTTGGTGTACTTGGTTTGAGAGATGAAAGTTCCTTCTCTCGTTTGCTTGATTTGCAAACCAAGGATAAATTTCAGCTCACACATCATGGACATCTCATACTTCTCGGGCATCAACCTTCCAAATTTCTCACTAAATTGTGGGTTAGTAGATCCAAAGATAATATCATCCACATAAATTTGGCAAACAAATAATTCACCATTAACTCTCTTAGTGAATAAGATTGTGTCAATTTTACCAATCACAAAACCCTTTTCAAGTAGAAACTTTGTTAGGCACTTATACCAAGCACGAGGGGCTTGCTTAAGTCCATAAAGAGCTTTATGAAGCTTGTAAACATGGTTGGGTTTCTTAGGATTGACAAAACCAAGGGGTTGCTTAACATAGACTTCTTCCACTAGCTCCCCATTTAGAAATTCACTTTTAATATCCATTTGGAAAAGAGTCATGTCATGATGATTTGCATAAGCAAGCAATATACGAATAGCTTCAAGTCTAGCAACGGGGTCATAGCTCTCACTGTAGTCCATACCTTCGACTTCCATGAAGTCTTGAGCCACGAGACGTGCCTTGTTGTAGACGACTTGACCGTCTTTGTCTTTCTTGTTTCGAAACACCCGTTTGGTTCTGATGATGTTTTGCTCGTCCTTGGGCTTCTCCACAAGTGTCCACACTTTGTTCCTCTCGAAGTTGTAAAGATCTTGAGGCATAGCATTCACCCAATCCGCATCTTCGAGCGCTTCTTCCACCTTCATTGGCTTAATACTAGAAATGAATAAGTAGTGCTCACAAAAGTTAGCCAAGCGGGTTTTAGAGCGAGTGATTCTCCCGGTTTGGATGTCTCCAAATATTTGTTCTAAAGGATGATTCTTTTTCACTCTTGCTCGAACTCGAGGTAGCATTTGCTTGTTGGATGGTGGAGCTTCCTCATCATCATGTTCTTCATTGTTGTTGTTGGTGTCGTCTCCTTGAGGTGGCGGTGAAGGAGGTTGAGGTGGATCATCATGATGTACTTCTTCCTCCTCTTCATCTGGTCGTGTACCGCTCGTGGATGCTTCCATGTCGTGTTGAGGTTCGCCTTGACGTGAAGTAAGAGCTTCCACTTGGGTTGATGGGGTACTTTCCATCATGTCCATTGGAAAAATCTTGCCAATGGACAAGTCTTGGATAGCTTCCAAAGGTTCTTTATCTCCTACATCATTTGGCAATTGGTCGACTTGCGAACTATTAGATTCATCAAACTTCACATCTACTGTCTCTTCAACTTTTCAAGTGAAATTGTTGTAGACATGGTAAGTGTGAGAGTTTGATCCATAACCAAGTGGGAAACATTCATGAGATTTAGGAGCAAATTTGGAACGACGATGCTTATCAAGAATGTAACACATGGAGCTGAATACCTGAAAGTATCCAACTTGGGGTTTGTTACCACTGAGTAGCTCATAGAGTCGGTTCATGGCATGACAAATTGTTTCCACGGCCCGTGCCCAAAAGTGTCTTGGCATCTTGTATTCGTCAAGCATCGTTCTTGCCATCTCAATAAGAGTTTGCTTCTTCCTCTCAACAACTCCATTTTGTTGAGGTGTGTACGTAGACGAGAACTCATGTAGAATCCCTTATTCATCAAGAAAGGTGTCTACATTTGTGTTCTTGAACTCCGATCAGTTGTCGCTCTGAACTTTCTTGATCTTCACTTCAAACTGATTTTGAGCTTTGTGAGCGAAGCTCTTGAAGATATTTTGCACCTGCGACTTATCATCAAGAAAGAATACCCACGTAAATCTAGAAAAATCATTAACTATAACTAGACCAAAGGAATTTCCACCGAGGCTCTTGTAAGCATTGGGACCAAAAAGAGCCATATGAAGCAACACGAGTGGTCTCCTAGTAGGCATGATATTTTTTACGGGATGACTTCCACCTACTTGCTTTCCGGCTTGACAAGCACTGCAAAGTCTATCTTTGTCAAAGATAACATCTTTAACACCAAGAATATGATCACCTTTGATGAGCTTCTCTAGATTGGGCATACCAATATGACCTAATCTTCTATGCCAAAGCCAACCTTTAGAGGATTTTGCAATAAGACAAGTACGAGGTTTGGATCTCTTAGTGAAATCATAAATGCATAGATCACCTCTACGGGTACCGGTAAATACATGATGTAGTTATCTCTACGAAAGACTCGACAACCTACTTTGGTAAATAGCACATTAAAACCGAAGTCGGCAAGTCCAGATACAGAAAAAAGATTATATCCAAGGTATTTAACAAGCATGAAATTTTGAATAGATCTATCATGAGATTTGTCTCCAAAAGTTATGTACCTTCGCGGTCCATGGTTTGGTGTTATTTCTTGAAACATGTCTCTATCTCGAGTCATATGATCGGTGCATCCACTTTTGATAATTCATTACTTTCCTCTAGCCATGTAATCTTTGAAGTTTGCCATGAGACTTAGACTCTTCTAGTCTTCTCACACTTGATGTCGAATAAGTCATCTTCCTCATAGTATCCATGTTCCATATTGTCATCATCAAGTGGGATATCCACGTAAAAAGGGACAAGAGATTCCATAGGATTGAGATAATGACAATGTTCAAGATTATGGATGTGAATGGCTTCAAATATAATGTTATTAATGGTACTGACATCGCCTTTAGCACGCATGAGGTCTCGAAGCTCAAATAAGCATTTATCAAAGTTAGGATCACTAGGCTTCATCAAGTGAAAGGCAATAGCTTTATGAAGAATTTCATCAAGATTACTTAATGAATAACTTGGATATCCGTTCTCCAAATCATTCAACAAAGTATAAGCACATTCAAAATTCTTCATTTGATCAAACACAAATCTAGGCAATCCTTTGATAATGAGATTAACAGTTCTAAGATTGCAAAGCATATTGAAAGCACATTTTCTCCCTTGGTGGTTCTGGTAATTAATAACAACATATATTTCATTGAAGTAATATTTCCACTAACCATATTTCATGAAAAGTTCAATGATGGGTTGGCAAAAGGATTGTGGAGAAACCCCAAGATGCAAGGAAATAGATTGGCAAAGCTTCAAGCAAGAGGACTCTACATTTTACTTTGTGAGAAATCACTTTGAGTCCATAGGAAAGCCAATACTATTAAAAGGGGGTAAGGTACTGTTGGTGAACAAGATGCTCCACATGCCCAAGTGATAGTCACCAAAAACACTCACAAACTCTCCTACATACTCTGTACAGAGCCCTACAACTCAAATTGGTGAAACCAACAATTTCCACTTGATCCCATCAATTCCTAAACTCAGACAGACCCATGCCAAAGCCTAGCACATCGGTGCAATTGATCCCACATCGGTGCCACCGAGATCAGGCTACCAACTTTTGGTTGCCTTGATTCGTAAAATCGGAATTTCTGAGTTTTTGGATCGGTGTCACCGAGATGCAGATTCTGACCGTTGGACACCTCATTGGTACCACAGAGAATTATATATCGGTCTCACCTAGATTCAAAAGTTTCCATCTTTTGGTTACCTCGGTACCACCGAGATTCACACATCGGTGTCACTGAGTTGGTCACTTTAGGTGTAACGGTTGGATTTTTGGAGGTGCCTATATATACCCCTCCACCACCACTCACTTTTAAGAGAGGCACTCAGAACAGATCCCCACCTATCATATCAGATTTTCTGAGAGAGAGAGAGAGAGATCCACCTACTCATGTGTTGAGATCATGCCATTCGATTCCAGCCATATGAATCTTGATCTCTAGCCTCCTCAAGTTGCTTTCCACCCAATCAATCTCTTCCACCAAAGCCAATATGTGAGAGAGTGATTGAGTGTTGAGGAGTCTATCATCTTGAAGCACAAGAGCAAGGATTTCATTAACATTATCGAGCCTATTACCTTTTGGAGGGTGGTGCCTCCCAGATTGGTTGGGTGTCGCTTGGGAGCCTCCTACTTCGTGTTGTGGAGTGACCCAAGAAGTTTGTAAGGGCAGGGAGATCGCCTACTTCATGAAGTTCTACCCCGAGTTAGGCTAGTCCTCCGTGGACATAGGCCATCATGGTATAGTCAAGGTTGCTTCTTCATGGAACCCTCCGTGGGTAGAGCCCTCCATGGACTCTCGCGACCGTTACCCTCCGTGGGTTGAAGACTCCATAAATGTGGACGTACGATAGCACCACCTATCTGAACCAAGGGAAAAATCTTTGTGTCTCCAAATTGCGTTTGATCTTCATATCCTTCCTTTACTATACATGCTTGTCTTTCCTTTCTGCTACTATACTCGTAGACATGCATGTGTAGGGTGTGCTTGACTTGCTACAATTTGCTAAAATCTGCCAACACTTAAAAATTGGGAAATGGTAGAATTTTATTTAGTCAAGTAGTCTATCATCCCCACCCCTCTAGACCTACTTTTGATCCTACAAGTGGTATTAGAGTTGTGGTCTCCATTGCATTGGTTTCACAACCTAGGACAGTATGGTGTCTAGCAAGGGAAATTATCACCATAGAGGCCCATACTTTGATGGCACAAATTTTGCTAGTTGGAAGCACAAAATGAGAATGCATATTCTTGGTCATAACCCCGTTGTTTGGGCTGTTGTTCATGTTGGATTGCAAGGTGAATTTTTGCGGATGGAAGAGATCCAGATCATGAAGCGACCGCGGAAGAATTGAAGATGTTACAATACTATGCTCAAGCATGTGACATTCTCTTCAACTTCCTATGCCCCGAAGAATTCAACAAAATCAGCCATGTTGCCAATGCAAAAGAGATTTGGGATACTTTGGTTGATATGCATGAAGGTTCCTAATCTATGAGAGAATCCAAGTTGGATGTTCTTTAGAGTCAGCTTGACAAGTTCAAGATGAAGGATGGTGAAGGAGTCGCAGAGATGTACTATAGGCTAGCTCTCATCACCAATGAGATTGTCGGCTTAGGAAGCGAAGAAATGATCGGCAATTTCATCATCAAGAAGATACTTCGAGATTTGGATGATATATATGACACCATATGCACATTCATCTAAATGATTCCCAACTACAAAGATCTCAAGCCTACAGAAGTGATTGGAAGGATTGTTGCTCATGAGATGACACTCAAGGACAAAGAAGAGCTTCACGACAAGTATAGCGGTGCTTAGAAAGGCACAAGTGATGCTCCCGCAACATCAAGTGACAACCTTGTCACTAATTAATAGATAAGCCTCATGGTCAAATTCAACAAGTTCTACAAGAATAGAGGCAAAGATTGAAGCTCCAACTCAGGATATGAAGAGAAGCATTCGTCAAGTCGTGACCGAAACTGCTATAATTGTGGAAAGCCCAGACACTACTCCAATGAGTGCATGGATCCTTACAAAAGGAAAGAAGAGTCACCAAGAAGACAAAGCTCAAGAGACGAGTCACCTCGAAGAGAGAGAAGGAGTAGAGATGATCGTTATGAACGAAGATCCTCAAGGAGAAGTAGGGACTCAGAGAAGAAGGACAAGTACACCAAGAGCTAATCAATAATAAGACATCAACTCATGTTGGTGAATGGGTTTCCGGCTCCGAATCCGACAACCACTCCTAGAGAAGCTAACTCTGACTATAGTCAAGATGAAGGTGTTGCCGTACATGCACTCGTGACAACTGACTCCTACGACATATTTGATTCACCAAATGAAGGGAGTGGAAGTTGCTTCATGGCTAAAGTCCCAATGTCGGTTTCAAAACTAACGGATCTTGGGTAGGGGGTCTCGAGCTGTGAGACTAGGATTGATGGTCACAGGAGACGAAGGAGAGGATGTTTACCCAGGTTCGGGCCCTCCTATGGAGGTAAAACCATACGTCCTTCTTGATTGTGTTGATGATATGTAGGTTACAAAGTTGATCTACCTCGAGATCGAATAGATAAAATCCTAGATGAGTCGTTCTCTGTCCTACAATCTAAAACCCTCTGGCTTATATAGACACCAAGGGTACCTAGGGTTTACACATGGTAGGTTACACATTGAAGGAAAAACTTGCCTATCTACTGTCAAAAAGTTGGAGGCCAAGCCATGGCTCCTTGCAGCTTCCACCCTAGCGACGGGGCCTTTGATCATCCAATTCTCATCCAGCAGCCCGCATAGTCCGGCCCATGAGAAACAGGTCAGCTGTCCGAGGACCCCTTAAACCAGGACTCCCTCAGTAGCCTCCGGACTAGCCCCCAATGCCGAGGTATTCCCGGACAATCTTCACGTGTCAAATTCTTCGGCTTTCTCCCTCTATCTCTTCTTGTTCGGCAACCGACCAGTCATCAGCGAAATCCCAAGTGTCACGAGCTTGCCAGATCCATTGTAACAACCGTCAGCATTTGTCGATTTTCGCGCGTCGTGGGGAGACGAGTGGTTCAACGACCTTTTACAAGACTACCCCTTTGCAATAGAGGCACCACCCATTTAAACAAACTAGATCGTAGTCTAGGCCACATCCTCTTCTTCCTCCCCATCGAAAAAACTTCCACCAAAAGTTCACCACAAACACATGGCGAGCGCCCCCAACTCTTCTTCGCGCCCTTATGGCTCCCGACCTAGGGATTGGACAAGCTGTTCCGTCTCCCTTCTTCGACTATGCAACCTCGAGACCTAAGGGTACCTTCCCTCCTCAGATCTGGTGGTTGGCCATGTTGGCTTATATTCATTCAATGGCGAAGCCTTCGCGGAAAATTTCCCCAATCCACAAAAGGGGGAGCATGTATGTTTCGTGCCCTTCCTTTTGTGGGGTCTCGGGTTCCCCATTCATCCATTCTTGAGGCGGTTGTTGGAGTTCTATGGGATCCAGCTTCATCACCTCACCCCAGGGTCTATCCTGCACATCTTGGGCTTCGTCGCCCTTTGCGAGATGTTCCTGGGCTGCGACGCACATTTTGAATGGTGGAGGAAGTAGTTGTACCTCCTCCCTCATACTCGGGAGAAGACAATCTTGGAGGTCGGGGGAGCTGAAATATTCCGCATAGTGGGGATGGGGTATCTAGTGGGAACACCAAAGGAGTTCGAAGAATGGTCTTCCGAATGGTTTTATATCGAGGACGTCCCCCTATTTGACCCAGCTCGGAGGGGGTTGCTCGAATACTCTGATGCCAGCTTGCAGAAGAGGTACAACTGGCGACCGAAGAGCTCGTCTAAAGAAGACAATGTCGAAGTGCAACGCCTGGCGGCCCACGTGAGGGTACTAGACCATCACAAGTTGACCATGATAGACATCATGGCTGCCACCATCACCCGGTGAGTCCAGCCCCTTTAGCAGAGAATACACACTTTGTGGTGTTACAACAGGACAAGCTACACCACTCGCTCCCGATGACTAGGCCCTGCCGATCAAACAACATTAGGCGACGCACTTGTCGACCTATACAAAGGGGAGCAAGAAGATTTTGTTCGGCTGCCGACCAAGGAGGGCTATTCCAGTCATAATCCCATCGAATGGGTGAGCCTTTCAGTTTAGTGACTACAATTCGGGGTTTTAATTTTATCCCTTCCTGACTGAAGCCTTTAACTTATGTGAACAGGAATGGAGGAGCTTCATCGACACACTTAACTGCCCGCCCCCAACCCGAGGACTATTCCTGTGATGACGATCCGGGCTCTCATGATGACCTGGATCTGACAATTGAGCTTGAAGACGGGGTTTTCTACTAGGAGAGCCTTAACCGCTCCAAGGTGGCTATTATAATAGATTATCCCAGATCATTCCCTTCCTTTGTGATAAGCAAGAAGAAGAAAAACTCATCCCGCAAAAGACAGGTATCCATTGATCCAAACATACCAGCTCCTCCTCCCAAGCGTCATTGGTCTGCGAGACATGCATCGTCTACGGTGGCAATGCCCAAGCCGGAGAGTAACAGGGATCCATCAAACGAGCCGGCAATGGGGACAAGCCCGTCCATCTGCTCAACTCAAAGGTACTATGTTCGGCTGTTTTATTTTATTATCACGACTAATAGAGCCTCACAAGAGACCTTATGTCGAAACACTTAGGCAAAGAGTTCAGCCTTCTTCTGCCGAGGAGGTTGCTAGGGTGTCCGGCGGTGCTCAAAATTCCAGAGCTTCAGCTCATGTCGAATCCGCTGCAGAGGTCCCTACGGTCAATCCGGCCCATGAAGACTCTGGGGAGGCGATGTCAATTACCAAGTCCGAGGTAAAGAGCGCTATGAACCATCAGCAGTGACAAGAAGCCCTATGCCACCCAGCACTCTCCGAACAAGAGTTCAATGCTCCACGCTCTGCGGACGCACACATCGGAGCTTCTAGAGCTGGGTTCGGGGAGGCAATGAAACTGATATCGTCCAACCTGCAGGTGAGTAATCGGCTATAAGAGTCCGATCACTCGTCTAAACCCAATAGCCCCCAAACCTTAAATTGGTCAGAAAGACCAAATTAAGGGTCATCGTAATGTATTATTGCTAACGCAGGCCTCGAGGCAGCAGAGCGAACAACTGGCCAAGGAGCTGGAGACAAGCCGAACACAGGTGGAAACTGTGAAGGCTGAATTCGAGCAAGTGAAGAGCTTTACCTGGGAGGTACATGGTGAGTATACATGTTCTGTTGTCCTTAGTACATATTCCCATGCTGACTCAGGGGCACTTTATAGCAGCTGAACCAATAGGGCAATTGGAAAGAGATTTAGCAGCAGCTCGAGAATCTCAACGGTACGATGTATCTCAGCATGAGGCCGGCTGCCACATTTTGCAACGAAATATTGAGGAGAAGAACTGCCTTTAGGCGAAAAACAGATAACATGCCGAAGAAATTGAGAGCTTAAAGACTCAATTGGCCCAGGCCCAAGAAGAGAACCAAAAATTACAAAGGGGCATGTTCGGTAAGTGTGATTCTAACACTAGTCAGCACTTCTCATGTATGAAGTATAATGATCATGCCTTGACTCATGTATAGATCTCCTGTCCGGGCGACCCAAACAAGAGATCGGATCTTACCGTGGAAACCTTCTGAAGGAGCTATCCGCCCTTCATGAGCAGGCTCGAAGGCCATGAAGAGCATGGTAAAAGCGTTGTGGCCTGCCGATTAAACTCCGGAGGAGATGACCGAACTGGTTGATCGATTCAAGGGAGCCCGAAGTAGGTTCGAGCTATGGAAGACATTGGCTTGCCTAGAGGGAGCACGAGAGGCCTGGGCAATGATCAAGACCCGTTATACCGGCCTTAACCCCGAGCGTATGGCCCGGGTTGGGCCGGTAGGATCGGATGGGCAGGAAGTGCCATTTCACTTGGTATACGACCAGGTCTCTCGCAAGAAGATTGCTCCCTGGACACCTTCATAGATAATCTTGAGCAGCAGCCAGATGTATAATTATTTGTAACTATGTACCAATAACCTAGGAATTGCTCTGTCTGTCTTGTAAACTTTGTCTTAACCGGCCATCGGCTTCGACCTCCCCCGCTAAGAGCTTGGGAGTGTTCCTTATAAAACATCACTCGAGAGGAGCGAATTATGTTCGGGGAACCAGGCAATCCGGACATTTGGTGCAAACAGAGAGAAAGTACATAGGGTGATATGTTATATTACAGCTTAGCATAAGAAACATCTTCCGAAGAAAATAGTACCTCTATCGTTTCCTTTCTTCAGGGTGCTACGTAAATCGTAGGTAGTAAGGTCGTATACTGCTAGTATACGACAATGGCTCTTTGTGAGAAAAGAAACCTGAGTCATGGTGCTAACGACCATAGTCTTATTAGTTGCTTCCATCGCAGCCGGTCAATTGTCTGCTGAAGATAGCTAGCTTTTGGCTTCACCTGTCTGAGGTACGTAACCGGATAACCCTGTCGTAACAATCGCAAAGGTGCTCCCTTTACCCTCTAGCCTAACAATCGGGAACGTAAAGGGTAAGCACAGGAGCGAGGCAACCCAGCTTGGCAAAGTATTAGTTCGAATTGATGCATATGATGGCTTAAACACGATAAGGGAAACATGTGTACACAATAAATGTGAATAAATGCTTATAATATAAAAAGCATTGGCTTCGGGACGAAGCCCCCGGGTGATGTGTTTGGATTTTACACTTAAGGGTGTAAGCCGAAAATCTTAGTACAAGATCGGTTGAACCGAACATAGATTTGGGAAGAAAAGGAAAGAAATTCAAATCTACCAAGCAGCATGGTGGGTGGGGAAAAAAGTAAGCCCCTCCCTTGAGTACTTCGTCGATTATGAAGGGGCCCTCCTATTTGGGGTTGAGTTTATGATTCTGCTTCTCCGGGAGCTATAAGACGAGTTCACCCATGTTATATGCTTTTGCCCTGACCTCCCTACTTTGGTAACGTCGGGCCTGCTGTTGATAAAAAGTAGAGCGAGCCTGAGCTATGTCGCCCTCTCCTTTTAAAGTGTCCAGGTCGTCCTGCCGATCTAACTCGGCTTCCTTTTCCTCATGCATGCGCACCCTTGGTGCATCGTGAATAATATCACACGAGAGGACTGCTTCTGCCCCATAGACCATGAAGAACGGTGTGTATCCCGTTGATCTATTCGGGGTGGTGCACAGGCCCCATTGAACGGAGTCAAGCTCCTCCACCGAATGACAGTCGGACTCATGAAGAGACCGGACCAAACTTGGCTTAATGCCGCTCATGATGAGGCCGTTTGCTCGTTTGACTTGTCCATTGGTCTGTGGATGATACACCGATGCGTAATCAAGCTTGATACCCAATTTTGTGCACCAGTCTTTGAGCTCTTGGGCCGTGAGGTTGGATCCGTTGTTTGTTATTATACTGTGTGGGACGCCGTAACGGTGTACCACGCCGGATATAAAGTCGACTACTGGTCCGGACTTGGCTGATTTGACAGGTTTTGCCTCTATCCATTTGGTGAACTTGTCAACCATGACCAGTAGGTATTTATTCTTCTTCGTCCTCCCTTTAAGTGGTCCGACCATATCCAGCCCCCAGACCACGAAAGGCGAGGTGATCGGTATAGTCCGAAGGGCTGTTGGGTGCATGTGCCTTTGATTTGCAAAAAGTTGACACCCCACGCAGTATTTCACAAGTGACTGGGCGTCCGCCCGAGCAGTGGGCCAAAAGAAGCCCGCTCGAAAGGCCTTCCTAACTAAGGCTCTTGCTGTGGCGTGGTGGCCGCCATGCCTATGTGGACTTCAGCTAAGAGTTGGCGTCATTCTTCCTCAGATATGCACCGCTGTAATATTCCGGTACTGCTTTTCTTGTATAACTCACCCTCATGTACTTTGTAGGCTTTGGATCGCCGAATTAGATGACGCGCCTCTGTCTGATCATCGGGGAGTTCTTTGTGAAGAAGGTAGGTGAGGAAGGACTCGGTCATGGCGCGATTACTGCCATGACCTCATGAGCCGAAGGCGTTTCATCCATTACGGAGTCGCCGGTGATTTGGTCGTCTGGTTCATTTATAGGGGGAACAACCTCTTCCGTAGTATTTAGACCAGCTCCCTTATGATCATCCTATTCAACCACGGATGGCTTAAAGAGCTGTTCCAGGACAGGGTCGTGTTTAGCCCCCATGCGGGCCAGTACGTCGGCGGCTTGCTTGTTGTCTCGAGCAACGTGGTGAAATTCCAACCCCTCGAACCGTGTGGATATCTTGAGGACGCCGTTTCTGTATGCCGCCATCTTTGGGTTTTTGGCATTGAATTCGCCGTTGATTTGCGAGATGGCCAAGTTGGAGTCTCCCCGTACCTCCATCTGTCTTATGCCCATTGATACTGCTATCCGAAGACCGTGTAAGAGTGCTTCGTAGTCGGTTGCATTGTTGGAATCGGCATACATAATCTGCAACACGTATCGAACATTGTCGCCTGTGGGGGATGTGAGGATAACTCCTGCCCCCAATCTGGCCAAAGTTTTAGATCCATCGAAGTACATCGTCCAATGGGAGTATGTACTATATTCCCTGGGCAACTCGGCCTCTGTCCACTCGCCAAGAAAATCTGCCAGTACCTGACATTTTATAGCTCGTCATGGCGTGTAGGCAATTTCAAAGGGAAGGAGCTCAATAGCCCACTTGGCTATGCGGCCGGTGGCATCCCTGTTGTTGATTATGTCGTTTAGGGGTACTTAGGATGCCACCGTAACCGAACACTCTTAGAAGTAGTGCCTGAGTTTCCATGATGCCATAAATATTGTATAGGCTATCTTATGATAGTGTGGGTATCTGGACTTGCATTGCGTTAGTACTTCTGACATGTAATAGACCGGTTTTGGTGTCCAAAATTTGTGTCTCTCCTCCTCTCGTTCGACGACGAGGACTGCGCTAACGACTTGGTTGGTAGCCGATATGTATAATAACATGGGTTCACCAGCACATGGTGCTGTGAGTATGGGATTGCTTGCCAGTGTTTTAATTTCTTCTAATGCAGCCGCTGCTTCATCGGTCCACTCGAAATTGTTGGTCCGTTTCAGCAGTCTATAGAGCAGTAAAGCCTTTTCCTCGAGGCGGGAGATAAAGCGGCTTAGCGCCGCTACGCAACCAGCCAACCTCTGGACATGCTTTAGCTCTATGGGTATTGCAAGTTCTAATAGAGCACGGATCTTAGCCGGATTCGCTTCTATTCCTCTATGGGAGACGATGAATCCGAGCAGTTTACCAGCGGGAACTCCGAATACACATTTCTTTGCATTGAGTCGTATGTCTTACTCGCGTACGCTGGCAAAGGTTTGTCGTAGGTCATCGATCAACTGGCTGACATGTTTGGTTTTGATTACCATGTCGTCCACGTATGCCTCGACTGTTTTACCGACTTGTTTTGCGAGACAAGTCTGGATCATGCGCTGGTACGTAGCCCAACATTTTTAGCCCGAAGGGCTTCGTGTTGAAGCAGAATGGCCTGTAGGGGGTGATGAATGTGGTTGCATCTTGGTAGGATTCCTTCATTTTAATCTGATGATATTCGGAATAGGCGTCGAGGAAACACAATGAGTCGTGTCTGGTTGTGGCATCAATAATCTGGTCTATGTGCGGTAAGGGGAAAGGGTCCTTAGGGCAGGCCTTGTTGTGGTCTTTAAAGTCGACGCATAGCCGCCAAGATTTGTCTTTCTTAGGTACCATCACCAGGTTTGCCAACCATTCAGGATGCTTAATTTCCCAAATTAATCCGGCCTCTAGCAGTTTAGCTAATTCTTCACCCATAGCTTGTCGTTTGGGCTTGGAAAAGCGGCGCAGAGTCTGCTTAACGGGCTTGAAGCCTGCAATGATGTTCAGACTATGTTTTGCTAGCCGCCGTGGGATTCCGTGGGATCCCAGGCAAAGATGTCCCAGATTTCCCATAGAAATGTCCGTAGTGCCTCGTCCACTATGTGATCAAGCTGAGCTCCGATGGACGCTGTCTTGTTGGGGTCCGTCGGGTGCACCTAAAATTTAACGATTTCCTCTGCAGGTTTAAAGGACGTGGGTTTGGGCCTTTTGCTCAGGATCACATCGTCCTAGTCAATTGTTGACCGGATTGTGGTCAGTTCTTCTACAGTGAAGGTCTCAGCTAGTGCCTCGAGGGCGAGCGCTGCTATTTTGTTTTTGGCCCGAAGGGCTATGTTCAGATCACTGGCGATTGTGATTACACCGTTTGGTCCTGGCATCTTGAGTTTCATGTAGCCGTACTGTGGTATAGCCTGGAATTTTGCGAGGGTGTCACATCCCAATAGGGCATGGTAGCCACTGGGTAAGGGCACGATATGGAAGAGGATTTCTTCGGATCGGTAGTTTTCGGGCGTGCTGAACACTACGTCCAGGATGATACGTCCTGAATAACATGCCTCTTTCCCTGGAATGGTTCCCCTGAAAGTCGGGTTGCTATGCTCGATACGAGATCGATCGAACTGCATTTTTTCTAGGGTATCTTCATAGATCAGGTTTAAGCCACTGCCGCCGTCCATTAGCACCTTGTGTAACCTGAAGCCATCGCTGATGGGGTTCGGGACTAGTACGGCCGGTGAGTGACCGGGAAGAATGGCTGGTCGGTCAGTATCTCTGAAGGTAATGGGTATGTCTGCCCATGCACTTGTTGTTGCCACACGATAGATCTATTCGAGTTCTTTAAGAGCTCTTTTCCTCCTATTCCTTGAGGGGAAAATTTCGTAGATCGTCACGACTTCGGCGCTGTATTCGAGTGGCGATGTGGCGCACCTCTTCGGCGGTAGCGCCACAAGAATGGCTTCACCACTTTTTGCAACCTGCCTAACAATCCAGCAAGCTCTAAGGCTGTGAGTCGGGCTTGTGTTCAACAATATGGAATGTATAGGGCATGGTTTGTCCAATAGCCCATCAAGGAGATTACTGACCCCCGTAAGGGGCCTATTTCGCTTTTCGATGGGTTCGAGTCTGGAAAGCCGCTTTGGAGGTATCCTCTTCTTCTGGTCTCCTTTATGGTACTCGGTGAAGGTTGGTTCCAAAAATAGTCGTTCGGCTTGCCAAGCGCTTTCCATGGCCCAATTTTTGTACCAATTCTAACAGCTCGGCAAAGTCACGAATGTTCTGACGATCCAGGGTGTTGAGAATCCCTTTGTTATGGTAGTTTCAATTGAAGGTTGCCATTATCTCCTGATCACTGAGGCCTCGTACTTTGTTTCTCGCGAGGAGGAGTCTAGCCCAATAATGGTGGACCGACTCTCTTGGTAACTGCTTAACGTCCCGTAAGTTCGAAGACTTGGTCTCTGCTATGATGCTTGAGTGGTCGGTTTGGGTGGTGGGTGGGAAAAAAATCTAACTCCATGCCATGTTGTAAGTTTGGAACCGCGGGCTCCGAACTATGTGCTACCTCAAGGACCGATACTGGTCTGTCTCCGGAGCGAACTCTAGTGTCTAGGTGTCAAGCAAGGTCTCGGTGATTGGAGATCGGGATATAAACCGTTTTTAATTCCGGTCGCTAAGGGGACGAGCCCCCAGCCGGACACTCGATGGTAGCGACTAGGTGGGTGCCGTGGGGATGTGGGTCTCCCTATCGTCGGGTTTAAGCCCGAGTCTGTCATAGACTGGAACCTAGTGATCAAACATACGCATGGTCTCAATCCGATCGAATAGCTCATTTAAAACCGAGGCGATGGTAGGATGTGTGTCACTGAAGCGAGTGGAGTCGATATGCGGCGTCGCAGTTTCGGAGCTGCTCGAAAGCGGATTCAGGTCCTATTTAGTCATGGTGGATCCGGTCACAACGGCCAGATTGGGTGTTCTAGACAGCCCAGGGGTGACAACTTCATCAGAAGTGGGGCCTGATTTCCTCGGCGTCGAGGTGTCGGGATCTGTGGGCTCCTCCATAGGAGTCGAGGGTTCTATCAATACAAGTTCTCCTAGTGAATCAGTGACGAACTCTAGAGCTCCGAACCTAATTCCTTGATCGGAGGAAAAGTTTCCGATCTGGCCAAGATGGCCCATCGGGTCAGCTTGCGGCGAGGCGTCGCCACTTGTAAGGATCTGATCAAGGATGAGAATACCCTGGTTGTAGATCTCGCTGCTTGTGACAACGCGAGCCATCGATTCCTTTGGCGATCATAGCAAAACTCTCAATGAAAGCACCAATTTCGGTATCAAAACTAGCGGATCTCGAGTAGGGGGTCCCGAGCTATGAGACTTGGATCGATGGTAATAGGAGACGAAGGAGACGGTGTTTACCTAGGTTTGGGCCCTCCTATGGAGGTAAAACCCTACGTCCTGCTTGATTGTATTGATGATATGTAGGTTACATAGTTGATCTACCTCTAGATCGAATAGCTAAAACCCTAGATGAGTTGTTCTCTATCCTACAACCTAAAACCCTTTGTCTTATATAGACGTCGAGGGTACCTAGGGTTTACACATGGTCGATTACACATCGAAGGAAAAAACATGCCTATATACTGTCAAAAACTTGGAGGACACGCCACAGCTCCTTGCGGCTTCCACCCTGGCGACGGGGCCATTGATCATCCAATGCTCATCTAGCGGCCCACATAGTCCGGCCCATGAGAAACAGGTCGGTTGTCCACGGACCCCTTAAACCAGGACTCCCTCACCCAAGGTATCACACCCCGAGTATCTTGATTTCAATAGTGATGAGGATGACTTATTAGGAGATGATGACTTGCTATTTGACAAATCTAGTAATGTTAGTCAAGATGAACTTGTGAGTAATCACTCTAGTCAATATAAGTCGTGTGATGATGATAAGTTGGAAATAGAACGACTAACTCAAGAACTAAACACTCTTAAGTTAGATCATGAGTCTACTCTACAAGATCATAGAGAGCTTGAAAGGACACATGAGAAGCTCCGCTTCGAGAAGCTCAATTTAGAGCAAGAACATGAGTTCCTTAAAGCTATCAATGATGACCTTCGAATGAAGACTTCCTCTTATCTAGCCAAACGACTTCTCTTGTCTACATTCATTCCACAAGTTAAGGCTAAGAAAACTAGTAACAAAGGCAAGAAAAGTTCTTCAACTAGTAGCAATAAAAATAATAAATCCAATGATATTGCTTCTAGTAGCTCTATTGATCCCACTAACACTTCTCTTAGCCAAGTTACACTTGAGAAAGAAAATGAATTTTTGAAAGGGATTATAGATAAATGTATCTACAAGAGTCTTGCCGGGTGTAAGAAATTTGAGGAAATTGTTCGCAAGCATGGAGGATACCGGAAGAACCATGGCATTGGTACTTCAATGCTAATGGAGTTGAATGGGAAGAAGGTCAATACCCCAAGACCAAGTTTGTTCCTCAAAAGGAGAAGTATGAAAATACATCTCCCAACAGAACAAAAGCTCAAGATGACCTTCCACCACAAGACCCCAAGCTCAAGGGCAAGAACAAGCTTCAATAGGACATTGACTCGTCTGAAGATGAATCCCGAGCTTTGGTGAAGTGGGTTCCCAAGGCTACTACAAGATCAACTTCTACAAGTGCCACTTCTATGCAAGGATCCCCATCAACTTGATGTGGGTCCCCAAGAAGAACTAGAGAAGTTCTTGAGGGGTGACTCCACCAATGAAATTCACTCACATTCATTATTGGCAATAACTAGTTGCAATCAACATCAACATTATGAAATAGTTCAAGGAGTCACACATTCCCTCAAAGGTAAGCAAGGGACAAGGTAATCAACAAATCCGTGCACATCATTATGTATGATTTGCACTCCATTTCCATAGATATCCTTGTACTTGTTCCTTGTGTGTTGGGACTAACCCATGCAGGTGACAAGAGTAAGGAACACCAAGGATGCTCCCAACTCATGGTGATCTTCATCAACTTAGAGCATCCACCACTACTTCACCTACATGAAGTCTTCATGGAAAAACACAAGGTTAGTTTATCCATCTCAAGGGGGGATGTCACATCAAGGGGAGTTTTACTCTAGTACTGGAGTCAAAGCATCTCATAGTATGTGACAACACCAAATACTTTATGTAAAAGTGGTAACCCCACTCGTACTTAAACGATGAGTATGACCTATGATCAAGTATTCTTAATTGGCTCCTAAGTCAATATACTCATATATAGATGACTCTGTCATCGCCAAAATGCACGTTAGATGCTAATGTGTATGTGCATGTTTGCCATGTTTTCATTTGACATCTTATTGTGTGAGCATGATGGTCTGTATTTATTTACTCATTCGAGGATGTCCAATTGTTGCTATTTGGCTTTTGATTTTTCATTTGCCAATTGGATATACAAGAATGCCTAGGACCATTTCTCTAGCTATCTATGATTTCTCACCTCATATTCTATTCATGCTGCATCACAAAAGTCTAACAAGTACTTTTCGATCTCTCTATGTGAGGAGCACTCGGAGTTCCATATCAACAAAGGACTAACCATTCAAACCTCCCAAGTGCATCTCAGTGGAACCAACTCCAAAATCTCGGTCACCGAATTCCTAGGGTTGATCTGTTTTTCATTATCGGTACTGTCGATTCCATATTCTCGGTTACCCCATGTTTCCCTGACACCTGACAGTTGAGAAACTCAGTGACACCGAAAATTTAGAATCTGTGTCACCGACAGCCACGGGTATATAAGTTGTGGACCTAGACGCTCTGAAATTCAATCACAATCGTCACGCCTCAGAACCCTAAGCTGCCACAAAGGACCCCCTGGTCGTCTCCCTTGTCTTCCCACGCTCCTCCGCCGTTGGGATCTTTGCCGTCGACAGAAATCTTCACCGCCGTCCATGCCGTAGCGGATCCATCACCGAGCTAGGGTATGGAATCGACACTTCTTGTGCTCCCCGTCCAATTCTTGCGCAATGAAGATTGATTTATCTATAAGCCCCTGTTTGCACATGTCCTATCCACACAAAAACTCCATAGTGTAGCGAACGATCGAATTTCTAGGGTTTGCCTTCCGCCCGATGAAACTCGGTGGAACCGAAGTGAACAAATCGGTGTCACCGATTTGTAATTTATGCTGCTGAGAACTTTCTCGGTGAAACCGAGTACTTCTTTTCGGTCTCACCGAAAGGAGTGCCAAGTTTCGGCTAATGAGAAAGTCAGTCTCGGTAGTACCAATTTTGTTCCTTCGGCTATACCGATTTTCATGTGACAGAATGTATAACTTTGAAAAAATTTAGTTCAAAATTTCAAAAACTAGCTACATTTTGTGATGACTTATCCTATTCCACTCTTCTCAACTCTATTCATAGGTCCAGACATGTCAGATGCTGAAGATAGCGAGAATCTGCAGGAGCGAAATTTTGATATGAGTTCAGGCACTAGTCCTGAGTCCAGATCTTCCTCAGATCTAAGCACTCTCAGTTCTCATGGGTTGCCTAAAGCTGTAACAAGGACAAGGAAGATACTCAATTCTGATGAAGAAGATTCTGATTTTGTGCTAGAGGAGGTTCTTGCTAAAAAGCAAGAGAAGGCTGCAAAGAAGTCTGCTAATGAGGCTACCTCATCTAGGAGGGTAGTCAGCAAAGTTTATGCACCTCCAGAGACTTCCAGAGCACATGAGAGTGCTAGATCAACTATGTTTGTTGAGATCCCCAAGAAATCTTTGCCTAAGAAGGCAGGAGAGAAGAAGATAGCCAGGAAGAGGATCATTCATGTCATTCGCAGGCCTACCTCTATGTATCAGGTTCCAAAGGAGGCTGCCGGTGCTGCTGAGGAGGAGAAGGAGGAGGGACCTGTTGTCAAGGCCCCTCCCAAGAATAAGGAAAAGAAGCTTATGGAAGATGCTATGCCTAAGCCTGGCCCCTCCAAGAGCACCAAGGCTGCATCCAAGAAGGTTGTTGCAGGGAAGTCCAAGAGGACTACAAGAGATATACCTGCTGTTGAGAAGAACAATACATCGACTTTCAGAGAAGCAGAGGATGCTGATGCTATGTCATTATTGATGAAGCTTAGACCTCACCTTCCTAAACACAATGCCAGCCACCCAGTTGATGAGGATATGAAGAAGAGGAAGGATTCAGGTTTGAGGGCATGGAGAGCTATTGATCCATATGCCCAGGGACAAAAACTATTGTGGGCTACAGGTTCTATACCAAAGAGCAGCAAGACTTCTATGAGACCATCTTACTTGACAAGAGTCCTGCAGTCAGTGATATGAGATATGTTGATTGGAAGTATATCAAGGCAAATGAGGACTACTTCCCATGTGTGCAAGACAACTTCCACTACATTGGCCTAGACAAGTTTGTAGGCAAAAGTTTACTACTTGGAATGATGAGATGATCATGCAGTTCTACTCCACTTCTCACTTCTATGGAGATGGTAGGATAGTTTGGATGATTGAAGGAGCCAGATAGGAATCTACAGTTGATGAGTGTGCTACCATCTTAGGAGTCCCAGAGGTTGAGGATGGTGACTTGGATGTCTACTCAAAATCCAAGGATATCCATAGTGCTATGAAGGATATGTACACTGCTATCCTAGCTGCTAACTTGCAATCACACAAGTTAGGATCCATTTACTACCTCCAGGCAGGTCTCCCTACCATGAACACCATCTTGAGGCATAACTTGATGCCCAAGTCTGGATATGAGAAGATGATTCGTGGCTACTCCATCAACATGCTTATCCATCTGGACAGTCACACCAAGATTCGAGTGATGGACTTGATAGTTGAGACGGTGAAGAGGGTTGCTGCTAACCAGAAGCGCTCATGCTGCTATGTACCCTACATTCAGATGCTTATCAACTCCAAACTTGAGAAGCACATCTTTGCTCTGGATAGACCCCACTTGCCACTTCAGCCAGATTTCGAGGACAATGTTGTGGTGATGGAGCCAAACCATCCCACATCAGCTCAGGCTCAGGCAGAGGCACAAGCAGAGGCAGCACGAGCCACTAGTGCTTAGGTCCCCATATCCACGAACGAGCAGATAGATCTCTTGATCTCCACCATCATGGACATGAAGAAGGACATCAAAACCATTATGGATAGCCAGGAGAGCCTTGTGAACATATTTGAAGATAGAGTGAAAACTGTCAATGACAAGGTAGATTGGCTGACTAAGACAGTCAATGAGCTTAAGTAGGAAGTTGATGAAGCTCCTATCCGTCGCACCTCTTCGAAGTCTGAGTCTTCTAATGATGATGAGGATAGTGCACCTATCAGGACGACTGCCTAGTTCATGACTAAGACCATGACACCTATAGTGCTAGCTTCAGAGACGAGACCTTCATCTTCTACTCTAGATACTGTGACTTCAGCTCCATCAACACCTTTAGTGCCTCCAATGTCTACATCAACCTAGTCCAGGACACCAGCAGAAGTCTTTGCCGACGTAGTTCTCTCGACTCCGACATCGACTACCGGAGGAGATCAGCCGTAGAAGAACGATTAGCTATATCTCTTTGAGATTTTTGGTAACTTGTTGCCAAAGGGGGAGAAGATGTATATAGATCTAGGCTTCGAGTGAGAGAGCATCTGCTTTTTATTGTTGTTTTACAAAACCGTTGGTCTTTTGGTTTGGATGTGAGATACTTTTGTTCGTGTTTGATCATACACTTTAATGTGTGTTGCTACTATTTCCTATCTTTTGATGGATTATGTGATGATCATTCACTTTGCTTGATGTGTTGTGCTATGTCGTTAATTCTTATTACTCTCGCACACCACCAAGTTGTATGTGACATGGAAGAAGTGCCCCATGTACCTAATCGATTGTGCATTTGCATTCCAACACAAATTTAAAAATAATGCACAAATTTAGGGGGAGCTCTTACTTTTCACATACTTCTCTAAGCGACGATTATATTCATTGATTATATTATATGTCGAAGCTTTGATCTATATGTTGTCATCAATTACCAAAAAGGGGGAGATTGAAAGCACATTTGCTCCCTTAGTGGTTTTGGTAATTAATAACAACATATATGTCATTGAACTAATGTTTCCACTAAGCATGTTTTAGGAAAAGTTCAATGATGGGTTGGCAAAAGGATTGTGGAATACCCCAAGATGCAAGGAAATAGATTGGCAAAGCTTCAAGCAAAGGACTCCACATTTTACCTTTTGTGAGAAATCACTTTGAGTCCATAAGAAAGCCAATACTATTAAAAGGGGGTAAGGTTTTGTTGGTGAACAAATTGCTCATACATGCACAAGTGATAGTCACAACATACACCCACAAGTTGTTCCACAAAAGTCTGTCCAAAGCCAAATATATAAAATCGGTGCAACCAACACTTTCCACTCGGTGCCACCGATTCCCAGACTCAGCCAAACCCTGGCTTTTCCGTGCAACCGATTCCACTTCGGTGCCACCGAGTTTGGGTTTCCAGCTTCCTGTTGCGCAACTTTACAAAATCGGTCCTACCGAGTTTTGTGAATCGATGTCACCGAGATTGGAAATCTGACCGTTGGTCACCTTATTGGTGCAGCCGAGTTTTATGTATCGGTCTCACCGAGATTCAACTCAGTACAACCGAGATTTACACATCGGTTCCACCGAGTCTGACTTATTAGGTGTAACGGTTAGATTTTTGGAGATGCATATATATACCCCTCCACCACCACTCACTCGTAAGAGAAGCACTCAGAACAGTTCCCCACTCATACCTACTGATCTTCTTAGAGAGAGCCACCTACTCATGTGTTGAGATCATGCCATTCCATTCCTACCATATGAATCTTGATCTCTAGCCTCCCTAAGTTGCTTTCCACCCAATCAACCTATTCCACCAAGCCAAAACTATGAGAGAGTGATTGTGTGTTGAGGAGTCTATCATCTTGAAGCACAAGAGCAAGGAGTTCATCGACATTATCGAGCCTATTACCTTTTGGAGGGTGGTGCCTCCTAGATTGGTTAGGTGTCGCTTGGGAGCCTCCTACTTCGTGTTGTAGAGTGAACCAAGAAGTTTGTAAGGGCAAGGAGAACTTCGTGAAGATCTACCCTGAGTTAGGTTAGTCCTCCGTCGACGGAAGCCGTCATGGTATAGTCAAGGTTGCTTCTTCGTGGAACCCTCCGTGGGTAGATCCCTCCGTGGACTCTTGTGACCGTTACCCTCCATGGGTTGAAGACCTCATGAACGTGGACGTATGATAGGACCACCTATCGAAACCATGGGAAAAATCATCGTGTCACCAATTGCGTTTGATCTTCCTACCCTCTCTTTAATTACATGCTTGTCTTTACTTTTTGCTGCAATACTCGTAGACATGCATGTGTAGGGTGTACTTGACTTGTTATGAATGTTAAAATCTGCCAAGACTTCAAATTGGGAAAAAGTAGTTTTTTATTTGGTCAAGTAGTGTAATCACCCCCCCCTCTAGCACTACTTTCGATCCTACACCATGACTAGTAGGTATTATTATTTTTGGTCCCCCCTTTAAATGATCCGACCATATCTATCCCCCAGACCGCAAAGGGCCACGTAATCGAATAGGCCGAAGAGCTGTTGGGGGCATGTGACTTTGATTTGCAAAAAGTTGACACCCCATGCAGTGCTTGACAAGAGAGTGGGCGTCCGCTCGTGTAGTGGGCCAAAAGAAACCAGCCCGGAAGGCCTTGCTAACTAAGGCCCTTGTCGTGGAGTGATGGCTGCCCATCCCTTTGTGCACTTGAAAGCACATTTTCTCCCTTGGTGTTTTTGGTAATTTTTAACAACATATAAGTCATTGAACTAATATTTCCATCAAGTATGCTTCGGGAAAATTTCAATGGTGGGTTGAGAAAGACATTGTGGAACACCCCAAGATGCAAGGAAATGGATTGGCAAAGCCTCAAGCAAGAGGACTCTACATTTTATATTTGTGAGAAATCACATTGAGTCCATAGGAAAGCCAATACTATTAAAAGGGGGTGAAGTTTTGTTGGTGAACAAAATGCTCATACGTGCACAAGTGATAGTCACCAGAGACACCCACAAACTCTCCCACCAAAGTTTTTCCTAAGCCAAACACTCAAAATCGGTGCAACCAACATTCCATATTTTGTGCCACCGATTCCAAACCCTAGGCAGACTCAGCCAAACCCTAACCCTTTGGTACAGCCGATACTGCTTTCGGTGCCACCGAGTTGGGTAGCCAACTTTCTATTACGCAAGCTCATAGTATTAGTCCCTCCGAGATTGTTGAATCGGCGTCACCGAGAATGGGCATTCTGACCGTTAGTCAACTTATCGGTGCAACCGAGATTCCTATATTGGTCCCTCCGAGATTCAAAAGTTGCCACCTTTTGGTCACTTCGGTACCACCGAGATTAACACATCGGTGTCACCGAGTTGGTCATTTTGTGTGTAACGGTTGGATTTTGGGGATGCCTATATATACCCCTTCACCACCACCTACTCGAAAGAGAAGCACTCAGAACCATTCCATACCTATCCTATCAGTTTTCTTAGAGAGAACCTCCTACCCTTGTGTTGAGGTCAAGATCTTCCACTCCAACCATATGGATCTTGATTTCTAGCCTCCCCAATTTGCTTTCCACCAATCCCATCTCTTCTACCAAGACATATATGTGAGAGAGTGATCGTGTGTTGAGGAGTCTATCATCTTGAAGCACAAGAGAATGGATTCATCGACATTACTGAGCCTATTACCTTTTGGAGGGTGGTGCCTCCTAGATTGGTTAGGTGTTGCTTGGGAGCGTCCTACTTCGTGTTGTGGAGTGAACCAAGAAATTTGTAAGGGCAATGAGATTGCCTACTTCGTGAAGATCTACCCCGAGTAAGGCTAGTCCTCCAAGGACGTAGGTCGTCATGGTATAGTCAGGGTTGCTTCTTCGTGGAACCCTCCGTGGGTAGAGCCCGCCGTGGACTCTCGCGACTGTTACCCTCCGCAGGTTGAAGACTCCATGAACGTGGATGTACGATAGCACCACCTATCGAAACCACAGGAAAAATCATCGTGTCACCAATTGTGTTTGCTTTCCTTACCCTCTCTTTACTTACATGTGCAATGTCTTTACTTTCCGCTGCTATACTGTTAGACATGCATGTGTAGGGTGTACTTCACATACTATGAATGCTAAAATCTACCAAGAATTAAAATTGGGATAAAGTAGATTTTTATTTGGTCAAGTAGTCTAATCACCCCCCCCTCTAGACCTACTTTTGATCCTACAAGTGGTATCAGAGCCTTGGTATCCATTGCATTGGTTTCACAACCTAGGAGAAGTATGGCATCTAGTGACGGAAATTATCACCGTAGAGGTTCGTACTTTGATGGCAAAAAATTTGCTAGTTGGAAGCACAAAATGAAATGCATTTGCTTGGTCATAATCTTGCCGTTTGGGCTGTTGTTCGTGTTGGCTTGCAAGGTGAATTCTTTGCGGAAGGAAGGGAACCCGATCGTGAAGCGACTCCAGATGAATTGAAGGTGTTGCAACTCAATGCTCAAGCACGTGACATTCTCTTCAACTACCTATGCCCCGAAGAATTCAACAAAATCAGTCGTCTCGAGCACACAAAAGAGATTTGGGATACTTTGGTTGATATGCACGAAGGAACTGAGTCCGTGAGAGAATCCAAGCTAGATGTTCTTCAAGGTCAGCTTCACAAGTTCGGGATGAAGGATGGTGAAGGAGTTGCTGAGATGTACTCTAGGCTAGCTCTCATCACCAATGGGATTGCCGGCTTAGGAAGCACAGAAATGACAGACAAATTCATCATCAAGAAGATACTTAGAGCTTTAGATGATTGATATGACACCCTTTGCACATTGATCCAAATGATTCAAGATCTCAAGCCAACGGAAGTGATTGGTAGAATTGTTGCTCATGAGATGACACTCAAAGACAAGGAAGAGCTTCATCACAAATCTAGTGGTGCTTACAAAGCCACAAGTGATGCTCCCGCTACCTCAAGCGACAACCTTGTCACAAATGAACAGATAAGCCTTATGGTCAAGAAATTCCACAAGTTCTACAAGAATAGAAGCAAAGATCAAAGCTCCAACTCAAGACATGAAGAGAAGCGTTCGTCAAGTCATGACCGAAACTGCTACAATTGTGGGAAGCCCGGACACTACTCCAATGAGTGCACGGCTCCTTACAAACAAAGAGAAGAGTCACCAAGAAGATGAAGCTCAAGAGACGAGTAACCTCGAAGAGAGAGAATGAGTAGAGATGATCGTTATGAACGAAGACCCTCAAGGAGAAGTAGGGACTCGGAGAAGAAGGACAAGTACACCAAGAGCTACTCAAGAAGGAAACATCAAGCTCATATTGGTGAATGGGTTCCTGGCTTCGACTCCGACAACCACTCTGAGAGAAGCTATCACTCCAACTCTGACTATAGTCAAGATGAAGGTGTTGTCAGGATTGCACTAGTGACAACCAACTCCTATGATCTATTCGATTCACCAAATGAAGGGAGTGGAAGTTGCTTCATGGCTAAAGGCTCCAAGGTATCACACCTCGAGTATCTTGATTTCAATAGTGATGAAGATGACTTGTTAATTGAAGATGACTTGCTATTTGACAAAACTAGTAATGATAGTCAAAATGAACTTGCTAGTACTCACTCTAGTATAGATAAGTCGTGTGATGATGATAAGTTGGAAATAGAACAACTAATTCAAGAACTAAAAACTCTTAAGTTAGATCATGATTCAACTCTAGAAGATCATAGAGATCTTGTAAGGACACATGAGAAGCTACGCTTCGAGAACCTCAATTTAGAGCAAGAGCATGAGTTCCTTAAAGCTATCAATGACGATCTTCGAAAGAAGACTACCTCTTATCTAGCCAAATGACTTCTCTTATCTACATTCATGCCTCAAGTTATGTCTAAGCAAGCTAGTAACAAAGGAAAGAAAGGTTCTTCAACTAGTAGCAATAAAAATGATAAATCCAATGATATTGCTTCTAGTAGTTCTCTTGATCCCACTAACTCTTCTCTTAGCCAAGTTACACTTGAGCAAGAAAATCAACTCTTGAAAGGGATTATAGAGAAAGGTATCTACAAGAGTCTTGAAGGGTGCAAACAATTTGAGAAGATTGTGCGCAAGCATGGAGGATACCGGAAGAATCGTGGTGTTCTCTAATTCAATGCTAATGGAGTTGAATGGGAAGAAGGTCAATACCCCAATCCCAAGTTTGTTCCTCGAAAGGAGAAGTATGAAAATACTCATCCCAAGGGAACAAAAGCTCAAGATGACCTTCTACCACAAGACACCAAGCTCAAGGACAAGAACAAGCTTCAAGAGGACTTTAACTCATATGAAGATGAATCCCAAGTTTTGGTGAAGTGGGTTCCCAAGGCTACTACAAGCTCGACTTATACAAGTGCTACTTCAACACCAAAGATCCCCATCAACTTGATGTGGGATCCCAAGAAGAAGAACTAGAGAGTTCTTGAGGGGTGACTCCGCCAATGAAATTCACTCATATTCATTATTGGCAAGAACTATTTGCAAACCACATCAACACTATGCAATTGTTCAAGGAGTCACACATTCCCTCAAAGGTAAGCAAGGGACAAGGTAATCAAAAAATCAATGGACATCATCACATATGCTTTGCACTCCATGTCCATAGATATCCTTGTATTTGTCTCTTGTGTATTGGGACTAACCCATGTAGGTGAGAAGAGTAATGAAACAACAAGGATGCTCCCAACTCTTGGTGATCTTCATCAACTTTGAGAGTCCACCACTACCTCACCAACCTGAAGTCTTCATCGATAAAACCCAAGGTTAGTTTATCCCTCCTTTCACTACAGGAATCAGGTAATTTGCCATCTGCCATGGCTGACGGCAAAGGGCAGGACACCGGATGGCAAATGCATTTGCCATCCGTCAGCAGACAGCAAAAATTTTGGCAAAGAAAAACCCGGTAAAGCGGTCCTTTGTCGTCCGCCTCAGGACTACGGACGGCAAAGAATCTTTGCCGTGGGGGAGTGGATGGCAAAGAGTTTGGATGGCAGGCCCAGGGGCTACGGCCGTTCTTTGCCGTCCGCTCCCTTTGTCGTCGGCCTTCTACCCCCGTTTGCCGTCGGTGGGCGGACGGCAAAGGGTAAGGCATTCGGTTTCGATAACCTTTGTCGCGGCCTCCTCGTATCCCTCCTCACACCTGTAGAAGGTCTGCAAACGAGACAACACTAATTAGTACAATAACTAGCTATTGTTGATTTTTTTAATTGTGTAAAGGAGAAATTACCCAGAACTGTCTAATCACCATGTCAGCCCTCGTGTGGCACAAAACACCGTCGATCTCCACCTCTGGCAGGGCCGGGGCACCCAAGTAGTGCTCCAAGGTCATTCCCACCTCTCGACCCTGACCGGGCAACGTAACAAACCCCAGGAAGTTTTGCCGGCAAAGCACACCAAGGACGCTATTGGGCTTGCAGACACCCTTGGCAACAATCCAACCCCTGTAGTATGACAAATTAAAGCCAACACATTAGATACTTGAGAAAACGTGAAGGCAAAAGGTTAAATAAGAGTAAATGAACTTACTTGTCCCCACTTGGCTGAATCGACCACCTCTGCTCGCGGGTCGCTGGCACGAGCGGGAGCCCCATACTACCACACTGGTAGACGGTGGGCCCCTCACCCAGCTCCTCGTCGCTATCAGCATCGCCACCTGGCTCCGACTGACCCAGATCAGGCCAGGTATCCCACTAGGTCTCTTGGGACATACCCTCATCCCTGCTTTGCTCTGGAGTCTCGTGGAATGAAGCCTCTAGGACACGAGTCTTGTCGACCTGAGGCTTGTGAACCGGAGTCCGTGTAGCCTCCACCTCAGATGGGTCCACCCTAGCAGTCATGTGCTTAGGTGAATCAGCTGGGGGTGGCGGCGAGGAAGGCGTGGCAGCCACCCTAACTCTCCCGCGGCCACGTGTACCTTTAGTAGCTCTCTTCTTCATAGGGGGTCGACCTCCTCTCACGGGGGCCATAGTCGTTGAAGAAGCGGCCACTCCATGCAGAGTAGAGAGCAACGCTCTCCGGAGAGATGGGGCAGGAATGGGAGTAACCATCCCACCACCCGCCGATGAAGAAGGAGCCTCGGAGTGCTCTCGACCCTTTCCCACCATCTTTCAACACCTGCCATGACAAATAGTAAATGAAATAAGTACAACATAAATACCAACATGAGTAATAAAATGTATATAATTTAAGTGTATCATCATCATAAGTACCAACATGAGTAATAAAAAATTATATATGTATATAATAATAGTTGAATACCTGACATGAACTAATAATAATCTTGATCGTCTATATATGCTTTGGGATCAATAAATGCAACATGATCATCACTATCATCAATAAATGCAGCAGCATCATCACTATCAGGAAGAACATGTGGAAGGCCTCCATTATGTAATCGCTCAAGAAGTGACATGTCATCCGCAGCAGTAACCTCTTCTTCTTCTGGCTCTTCCTGTTCCGGCTCAGGGGTTAAGACAGATTCACTGCCGCTGTCTACTTCAATGTTCTGGGGTGAAGTAGAGCGGTTCTTGAAACGTTTTTTGGACATACGTGTTTGTTGGAAGAATTCTCCTTCATATGTGTCAAGGTTAATGTGAGGTTCTTAATCCTCTTCATTGAGGGTAGGTGGTCTAAAACTTGGCGGCACTTCATAAACGACATCCCAACCTTTCAGATTTGGATCAGTTTGGCAGGCCCACGGTAGATAGAAAACTTGTGTCGCCTGTTGAGCCGTAATAGAGACATCGGGAACATCTAAATGGGTGCTTTGGTTGATTTCGACTAGCCCTATATGTTCATGAGTCCTTCTAGTCTCCTTCGGCTGAAACTAATAACATTTGAAGACTACGATGGTCGGTGGGTTTTCACCATAGAATAGAAGTTCATAAATTGCTTCAACTCTTCCATAATACTCGGTACCTCCTTCGCCGATAGCAGAGACACAACAATTTGTAGTATTTACGTCGGGCATAGATAGCTCTTTGCCAAAGGTACGAAAGTGATACCCGTTGATGTCGTATTTGCCAAATGAACGGACCTTATAGTCAAAACCATTAGCGACTTGTCTCAACTCAGCATCCATAGACTCTGCATCAGCCTGCATGTTTAATACAAAAGAATGGATGCATTAGCCACAAATTAGACCAAGAAATCAAATGGTCCAGTAATGGTAATTAATTACCCTTTGTTTGAACCAAGAGATGAAACCGGGATAGTCGCCTCCATGCTTTGCCAGAAGCTCATACTCTTCGACGGAATCTTTTTTGATGACCGCTCCATCCAAGAATTCGGCGACGTATCGACTATATCAAATATCCAGGAATAAGAGTAGGTCAAAGGAATTAGAAGTTGCGGAACAATAATTTACTGAGAACTTACTCGATGTACGGCCACACTTCTATTAGGTTGTTGAAGATATACAATGAACTGGTCCACCATTCTTCGACATCCAACATTTTCCCTTTCGAAGCACCGGCTGGTGCGAGCTTCCTTTTGAATCAGCTGAGGTTGGATCGGCCTTTTTTAGGCTCGCCATCATTGTACAGAGGCTTTGGATTATGCAAATGATGATTTTTGGCTTCGTAGTGTGCTGTCATGAAGTTTGTCGCCTCCTCAGTAATGAATGCTTTGTCCATCGATGCTTCAACTCTACGTTTATTTTTACATATAGCTCGAAGCGTCTTCTGCATCCTCTCAGTTGAGAAGCACCATTGATTTTGAACTGGCCCCCCAATCTTGCCTCGGTCGGTAGATGCAAAATCAAATGCCGCATTCGATTAAAGAAGCCCGGTGGAAAGATCCTTTCTAATTTGCACATCAACTCCGGCGCCAACTCTTCCATTTCATCTAGCACGCCAAGCGATAGTTCTTTCGCACAAATAGAACGGAAGAAATAGCTCAGCTTTGCCAGTACTAGCCATTCATCCTTAGGGGTAAAGCCATGCAACATAACCGGCATTACCAGCTCAAGCCATATGTGCCAATCATGACTCTTGAGACCAAATATTTTCAATTTTTCAAGACTCGCTCCCCTCTTTAGATTCGCAGCATACCCATCGGGGAACATCAATCGCATTTTCACCCACAATAGCATTTCCCTCATAGCTGGCCTTCCAAGATTGAACCATGCCTTTGGCTTCTCTACGCTTTGCTTTCCTTTCCGTTGTCGCAAGTTTTGTAACTGTCTATCACATAGAGCCTCCTGGTCGATTCTAGCCTTAGGATTATCCTTTGACTTCCCCTCTATGCCGAACAATGTACCAAAAATGGCCTCCGCCATATTCTTTTCAGTTTGCATCATGTCGATGTTGTGTGGGAAAATGAGGTCTTTGAAGTAAGGAAGATCCCATAAGCATGACTTGTGAGTCCAGGCGTGTTCCCTATTATACCCTTTGAAATACCCTGGACGCAAAGGATCAGGCTTGAGAGCGTTTAACTGATCAAGGGTCTGTTGGCCTGTCAACGCAGGCGGTGCGGTGTTTTTGACAACTCTACCTTTGATGAAATTCTTCTTGTCTTTTCTGAACTTATGGTCAGGATCTAGGAACTGTCTATGCATGTCGAAGCAAGAAAACTTGTGACCCGCCTGTAGCCAACGGAACTGAAGAGCTGGCTTGCATGTGGGGCACGGGAACCTTCCATGCACACACCAGCCAATGAATAGTGCATATGCCGGATAGTCATGCGTCGATTACATGTACCACACATGCATTTTGAAGTTCTTTTTGGTAGCGGCGTCGTATGTCTTGATCCCATTATCCCAGGCTTCTTGCAATTCATCCTTAAGCGGCTGCATGTACACATTGATATTCTTCCCCGGATATTTGGGCCCTGGAATTATCAACGTCAAGAAAATGTTCTTTCTTTTTATAATCTCTACGAGGGGAGATTGATTGGAATGACAAATACAGGCCAACAACTGTATTGTGCTGCCGTCATACCATACACATTGAACCCATCCGTGATGATGGCAACTCGAGGATGCCTTGGATCTGTCGATTTATCCTTATGTAATGCGTCAAGGTGCTTCCACGCAAAAGCATCTTAAGTGTGTACCAACATCTTGTTCCCATCCGCATCTAGTTCGGTTCTTTTTCCCAATTTGTGCCATGTCATCTGTCTAGCCGTCTCTTCGACAATGAAAAGACGTTGAAGTCTTGGTACGATTGGCAGATACCGAAGAACATTAATGGGGATTTTGGTCTGAATCTTCTCACCCATACCGTTGTCTACCACAATATACCTAGAAGAATTGCAAATGGGGCAATAGTTCAAGGCTGCATACTCAATCCTAAATAAGGCACATCCATTCTCACAGGCATGTATCTTCTCATAGGGCATCTTAAGTACATGGAGGATTTTGTCTGACTGGTACACGTTTGCAGGCAGTACATGGCCTTTGGGTAGAAAGCATCCAAATATCATCATCGCATCGTAGCATTCTCTGCCTAGGTTGAATTGAGCCTTCAGAGCCCTTACTTGCGTGATGGCATCCAGCTAACAAAGCTCAGTGTGCTCGTGGAGAGGACGTTTTGAAGACTCCAACATTTCATAGAAGGACTTTGCGATTCCTCCATCTCATCGTCTGAATCCCGAGCATCATCAAAGTCTTGCACCATGTCTTCGATCCCGGTACCATGCTCGTCGGTGCGACGACAAACCACCTCAGCTCTGGCACGTTGGTCAGACTCACCATGAAAAGTCCACACCATATAATTAGGCGTAAAACCCCACTTCTGCAGGTGTTTACCCATTTCAAACTCTGTCTGCCTTTTAATGTTGTCGCATTTGGGACACGGGTACCACGTTTTTTCCTGTCCATTTGCAAATGCGACTCTCAAAAAAAAATGGTTTTTGTTAACCATTCATTGGTCATGTCTTTCTGACTAGGGTGACCAGTGTACATCCAAGCACGATCGCTCATCTTGCCTACCTACTAAACACACGAGAAATATATATATATATAATTCATCATCTATATTCATCTGGTAATCAAGTTTGTCAGTTTTATTACGTCCATGCAACCTACATGCTAATAGGTAGAGATAGGTCCTAATCCCACCCGAGTATGTGTAGATTGGGTTCGTTTTCCCATGCTTTGCTTCGGATCCAACGCAGAATTTTGGCAGCACCTCCCCGCTGTTCTCCTGATACACGTCTCGGCAATAAGCACAGAGGATGTGTACCCGGAGAACAACAGGGAGGCACTAACGAAATTTTGCATCAGATCCAGTGCAAAGCATATGGGAAAACGAACCCAATCTACACATACTCAGGTTGTCCATGGATAACATTGGACAATTCAAAAGAATCACGGTTATAAATATTCAAATGCATGCATATTTATAGATGTAACCCTTTCGAATGGGAGACGCATACTGGTCACGCATACTCATGATTGAAGACACCTATAGCTAGCAAGTTTCATCGGCATGAAGACCGGACTAGAGCAATTTTTTTAAGGGGGCCGGGGGAGAGATGTCATTTGTGATCACCAACGAACGCAGCAAGGGAGCTTCTCAAACACACGGGGAGGTCGTCGAACAACAAACCCTCGCAGCGACGAAACAACTGCACATTGAAATGAAACTCGATAAACACAGATATGATGTTTTTCATAAAAAAATTGAAAAATATATGACCTAACTCATAATTCACAAATATATGACCCCGTCGGCCTCTGGAAGGCCGAAGAGCACTTTTTTGGGATCGGGGTGTCGGGGTGTCATGTCGGGGTCGGGGTGTCGGGGGTGTCATGTCGGGGTAGGGGTGATGTGTCGGGGTCGGGGGTGCCATGTCGGGGTGTCGGGGTGTCGTGTCGGGGGTCGGGGTGTATTTTTCTACTTTTCCTACTTCTTTTTTGCATCTTCCACTTCTAATTTTTTTTCATCTTCTTCTTCTTTCTTCTTCTTCTCCTTTTCTTCTTCTTCTTCACCCTCTTCTTCTTCTTCTTCTTCTTTTCTGCTAGTTTTTTTCTTTTCTTCTTTTCTTCTAAGTTTTTAATTTTCTATCTAAGTTTTTTCTAATTAACCTAGTAAAGTAACTAAAAATAAACAAACTATCTAATTTAACAAAAAAACAAAAAAAACTAACTATCTAATTTATTCTAAGATTTTTATAACCTAGTAAACTAACTAACTAACTGAAAAACATGAAAAACAAAACAAAAAAAGTGAGGGGGCGGCGGACGGGCACTCACCGGAGTTGGGTGGGGACTGCCAGGGCGGCGGGGGGAAGGGAGCCACGGAGATGGGGGAGCTGCGGGGAGGGGACGGCGCCGGGAGCCGGCAAGTGGAGCGGGTGGCTCGGGGAGAGGGCAGCGCGGGGGAGCCGCCGAGGGGAGGGGCGACACGGGGAGGGGGCGGCACAAGGAGGGGCGTGACGGCGCGGTGGTGGGGGCGGTGCAGCGAGGGCGGCAGCGCGGTGGTAGGGGCGGTGCAGGGAGGGGGCGGTGAGGGGAGGGGCCAACGATGGGAGGGGCGGCTCAGGGTGGGGGCCGGCGCGGGGGAGCCGCCGAGGGAAGGGGGCGGCACGAGGAGGGAGACGTTTCGGTGGTGGGGGTGGCGCGGTGGTCGCATGGGGAGGGAGAGAGTGAGACAGAGAGGAGTGGGGGCAGGGGACAGCCGTTATAGGCACGTCCCCTTTGCCGTCTACCCCCGTACGACAAAGATACCCACGGCCGACGGCAAAGGCCTGGCGGACGGCAAAGAGCCCTTCCGTTGGACCTGGCCAGGCCCAAGGTCCAATGGGACCCACCTTGCCTCTATGTCGTATGCCTTTGGCCTCTTTGTCGTCTGGGCGCAGATGGCAAAGGACTAGCAGATGGCAAACAGATACTTTGCCATGTGCCAGTTCTTTGCCGTCTGCTTTGCTTCAGCTGACAGCAAAGAGCATCTTTGCCATGTGCCAGCAGACGGCAAAGGCCTGGCACATGGCAAATAACTGGATTCCAGTAGTGTTTGGGGGGATGTCACATCTAGGGGGAGCTTTACTCTAAGACTTGAGTTAAAGCATCTCAAAAGAATGTGACAACATAAATGCTTTATTGGAAAGCGGTAACCCTACTTGTGCTTAAACGATGAGTATGACCTATGATCAAGTATTCTTACTTGGCTCCTAAGTCAATATACCCATATATAGATGACTCTGTCATTGCCAAAGTGCTTGATTAGATGCTATTGTGTTTGTGCATGTTTGCCATGATTTCATTTGACATCTTATTGTGTGAGCATGTTGGCTGCATTTATTTACTCATTCGAGGATATCCAATTGTTGCTATTTGGCTTTTCATATTTATTTGCCAATTGGATATACAAGAATGCCTAGGACCACTTCTTTAGCTATCTATGCCTTCTCATCCCATACTCTATTCATGTTGCATCACAAAATTTGAACAAGTGCTTTTCGATCCCTCTGTGTGTGGAGCACTCGGAGTTCCGTATCGACAAGGACTGGCCATTAAAACCTCCCAAGTGCATCTCGGTGGAACCAACACCAAAATCTCGATCACATCGAATGCCTAGGGTTGATCTGTATTTCTTCCCTCGGTACTACCGATTCCATATTCTCGGTTACACCGAGTTTCCCTGTCAACTGACAGTTCAGAAACTCAGTGACACCAAAAATTTAGAATCGGTGTCACCGACAGTAAAGGGTATATATTTGGTGGTCCCAACGGTTCGAAAATTCACTCTTCAAACCGTTGCGCCCCAAGCCCTAAGCTGCCGCAAAAGAACCCCTCGTCGTCGCCCTTGTCTTCCCGCACTCCTCTGCCGCTGGGAATCGTCGTCGTCGATGGAATCTTCGCCCCCATCGCCATCGTAGCGGATCCGTCACCAAGCTAGGGTACGGATTCGGCCCCCTCTTGCGCTCCAACCTCCAAATCTTGCGCATTAGGGTTTCACCATTATCTTGTCACTATTTGAGATTGTTCTATCCACGAGTCAACTCTATAGTCTAACGAATCGGAAAATTATAGGTTTAGTTGCCTGTGAAATTGCATCTTGGTGAGACCGGGTCAGAAAAATTGGTTCTATCGATTCCCTCTTTTGTGCTACTGAGGACAAAACTGGGTGAGACCGAGTGATAGTTTTCGGTCTGACTGAAACTATTGCCAAGTTTTTGTTAAGGGTTTTGTGAGTCTCGACAGCACCGAAAGATTTGACTCGGTGACACCAAAATCCAATTTTGCAGTGAACTACATCTATAATTTTTCTGTTCAAACTTTCAAAAACCAGGTGAATATTTTGTGATGACTTATCCTATTCCACTCTTCTATACTCTATTCATAGGGTCAGCATGTCAGAGTCAGACAGTCAGAATTTGCCATAGCAGGGTGTTGACATGAGTTCAGGCACTAGCCCTGAGCCTAGTTCTTTTTTAGATCCAGGCACCCCCTAGCTCCCATGGGTTGCCCAAGGCTTCCACTAGGGCCAGGAAGAAGCTGAATTCAGACGAGGAAGATTCAGATTTTGTGCCTGAGGAGGCTCTTGCCAAGAAGCAAGAGAAAGCTGCCAAGAAGTCAGCAAATGAGTCCACCTCTTCCAGGAGGGTGGTCAGCAAAATTTATGCACCTTCTGAAACTTTCAAAGCACATGAGAGTGCTAGGGCAACAGTGACCGTTGAGCTCCCAAATAAGTCTATGCCTAAGAAGGCAGGGGAGAAAAGACCCAGAAGGAGGATAATCCATGTGACTGACACGCCCACATCCATGTATGAAGATCCAGAGGAGGCAGCTCCTGCTGAAGAGGAGGATGAGCCAGCTGCAAAGGCTCCTCCCAAGAAGAAGGCCAAGAAACTTCTAGCTGATGCTATGCCTAAGTCAGGCACATCCAAGAGCACAAAATCCCAAAAGGCTACTGCTGAAAAGCCTAAGAGGACATATAGGCAGATTCCAGGTTCTGAAAAGAACAAGGGAACTGCTTCCAAAACTGAGCATGATGATGATTTGACAACCTTGATGAAACTTAGACTACACCTTCCAGTACATAATGCCAGCTAACCACTTGCTGAAGACATGAAGAAGAGGAAAGACTTGGGTTTGAGGGCATGAAGAGCTATAGATCCATATGCCTAAAGGAAGAAGACAGCTGTGGACTACAGATTATATACCAAAGAGCAACATGATTTCTATGAGACTGTGCTATTTGACAAGAGTCCAGCTGTGAGTGACATGAAATATGTAGACTAGAAATTCATTAATGAGAATGAGGAATGTTTTCCAAGTGTCCAAGAAAATTTCCAATGCATTGGTTTGGATGAGTTTGTTGGCAGAGAATTTACTGCACGGAATGATGAAATGATCATGCAATTCTACTCCACTGCACATTTCTATGGAGATGGTAGGATTGTATGGATGACAGAAGGAGCGAGATATGAGTCCACAGTTGATGAATGAGCTGCACTTCTAGGAGTCCCAGAGGCTCAGGATGGAGACTTGGATGTCACGGAATCCACGGGAAGCCACAATGCCATGAAGGATATGTACACTCCTATCCCTGCGGTCAAGGTGCAATCTCACAAGCTTGGATCCATCTACTATCTTCAAGCTGGCCTCCGCACCATGAACACCATTCTGAGGCATACCTTGATGCCCGAGTTAGGAGATGACAAGATGATCATAGGCTATTCCATCAACATGTTGATCCACCTGGACAGACACACCAGGATCAGAGTCATGGACTTGGTTGTTGAGACAGTCAAGAGGGTTGCTGCTGATCAGAAGCGCTCTTGCTGCTATGCACCCTATATCCAAATTCTTATCAACTCTCAGATTGAGAAGCACATATTTGCTCTTGACGGTCCCCACTTGACCCTACAGCAAGAGCTTGAGGATAACATTGTGGTGATGGACCCAGATCATCCCACATCTGCTACAGCTCAGGCAAAGGCACAGGCAGCTCGAGCCACTAGTGCTCAAGTCCCTAGATCCAGAAATGAGCAAATGGATCTATTGATTTCATTAGTTCAGGGCATGTAGAAGGACATTAAGGGGATTCTGGACAACCAGAACAGTCTTGTGAGGATCTTTGAAACTAGGATCAAGACCCTTAATGATAAGGTGGATAGGGTGACTAAGACAGTCACAGAGCTCCAGAAGGAAGTTGACTCAGTGCCTCTTCCTCACGCCACTTGTTCTGATGAGGAGGAGGAGGAGGATGAGGATGGATCACCTCTTAGGACAAGCACATAGTTTCCTACTCAGGCCAGATCAGCCACTGTGCCAGCTCCAGACTTGAGGCCCTCTTCATCAGCTCCTGCTGCTATGACCTTAGCTCCTGCTCCATCAGCTCCAGTTCCTCCAGCTGCTACTCCAACTCCATCCACGACATCTGCAGAGATCTTTGCCGACGTTGTTCTCTCGACTCCTTCATCAATAACCGGAGGAGATCGGCCCAAGAACGCTTAGATGTATGCCTTTGAACTTTTTTGTAACTTATTGCCAAAGGGGGAGAAGTGTATATAGATCTTTAGGCTTCGAGTAAGAGAGCGTTTTTGTGTTTACTGCTTTTCAAAAACAATGGTATTTTGGTTGCTTGTGATACACTTTTTGTGTGATGCTACTACTTCCTATCATCTTAATGCTTTATGAGATGATATTTCTACACTGCTTGATTGTGTTGTGCTATGATGTTCACTCTAATTATTCTCGCACACCACCAAGATGTATGTGACATGGAAGAAGTGCCCCATGTACCTAATCGATTGTGCATTTGCATTCAAACGCAAATCCAAAATAATGCACAAATTTAGGGGGAGCTCTTGCTTATCACATACTTCTCAAAGCGACGATTATATTCATTGATTATATCATATGTAGAAGCTTTGATCTATATGTTGTCATCAATTACCAAAAAGGGGGAGATTGAAAGCGCATTTACTCCCTTGGTGGTTTTGGTAATTCATAACAACATATAAGTCATTAAACTAACATTTCCATCGAGTATGTTTCAGGAAAAGTTCAATGATGGGTTGACAAAGAGATTGTGGAACACCCCAAGATGTAAGGAAATGGATTGGCAAAGCCTCAAGCAAGAGGAATCTACATTTTATATTTGTGAGAAATCACATTGAGTCCATAGGAAAGCCAATACTATTAAAAGGGGGTGAAGTTTTGTTACGTGCACAAGTGATAGTCACCAGAGACACTCACAAACTCTCCCACCAAAGTCTGTCCTAAGCCAAACACTCAAAATCGGTGCAACCAACATTCCATATTCGGTGCCATCGATTCCAAACCCTAGATAGACTCAGCCAAACCCTAACCCTTCGGTACAACCGATACTGCTTTCGGTGCCACCAAGTTGGGCTGCCACCTTTCTGTTATGCAAGTTCACAGTTTCGGTCCCTCCGAGATTGTTGAATCGGCGTGTGATAGCCTGGCTTATTAGGGATGATAGACTACTCATATCAATAAGGAATTCCTTCTTTTCCGGGAGCCCATTCAAACAGAACTCTCAGGTTAAGCGTGCTTGGCTTGGAGTAGTTCTAGGATGGGTGACCAACTGAGAAGTTTGTCCCGGGTGCACATGAGTGAGGACAAAGTGCGCAGAAAAGACTAGTATTGATCTGTGAGGCCAGTCTAGATCCCACCAGGAGTAACGACTACCGGTGGGTGTGTTCGGGGCGTTACATGGCGTCACCGAGAATGGGTATTCTGGTCGTTGGTCACCTTATCGGTGTAACCGAGATTCCTATATCGGTCCCTCTGATATTCAAAAGTTGCCACCTTTTGGTCACTTAGGTACCACCGAGATTAACACATCGGTGTCACCGAGTTGGTCATTTTGTGTGTAACGGTTGGATTTTTGGGGATGCCTATATATACCCCTTCACCACCACCTACTCGAAAGAGAAGCACTCAAAACCATTCCATACCTATCCTATCATTTTTCTGAGAGAGAACCACCTACCCTTGTGTTGAGGTCAAGATCTTCCACTCCAACCATATGGATCTTGATTTCTAGCCTCCCCAATTTGCTTTCCACCAATCCCATCTCTTCTACCAATACATATCTGTGAGAGAGTGATTGTGTGTTGAGGAGTCTATCATCTTGAAGCACAAGAGCAAGGAGTTCATCGACATTACTGAGCCTATTACCTTTTGGAGGGTGGTGCCTTCTAGATTGGTTAGGTGTCGCTTGGGAGCCTCCTACTTCATGTTGTGGAGTGAACCAAGAAGTTTGTAAGGGCAAGGAGATCGCCTACTTCGTGAAGATCTACCCTGAGTAAGGCTAGTCCTCCGTGGACGTAGGCCGTCATGGTATAGTCAAGGTTGCTTCTTCATGGAACCCTCCGTGGGTAGAGCCCTCCGTGGAATCTCGCGACCGTTACCCTTTGTGGGTTGAAGACTCCATGAACGTGGATGTACGATAGCACCACCTATCGGAACCACGGGAAAAATCATTGTGCCACCAATTGTGTTTGCTTTCCTTACCCTCTCTTTACTTACATGTGCAATGTCTTTATTTTCCGCTGCTATACTCTTAGACATGCATGTGTAGCGTGTACTTGACATACTATGAATGCTAAAATCTGCCAAGAATTAAAATTGGGAAAAGTACATTTTTATTTGGTCAAGTAGTCTTATCACCCCCCTCTAGATCTACTTTCGATCCTACAGGACTTCGGCTAAGAGATGTCATCCTTCTTCCTCATATATGCACCGTTGTAGTACTCTGGTGGTGCTTTTCTTGTATAACTCACCCGCGTGGACTTTATAGGCTTTGGATCGCCGAATTATGCATCACACCTCCGTCTGATTGTCGGGGAGTTCTTTGTGAAGAAGGTAGGCAAGGAAGGGCTCGGTCTATAGCGCGATTACTGCCATGACCTCATGAGCCGAGGGTGTTTCGTTCATTACGGAGTCACCGATGATTTGGTCATCTAGTTTGTTTATAGGGGGAACAACCTCTTCTGCGCTGGTGAGACCGGCACCCTTATTATCGTCCTGCCAAACCACTAATGGCTTAAAGAGCCATACTAGGAAAGTGTATTTTGGGACAGGGTTGCGTTTGGCCCCCATGCGGGCGAGTATGTCGGCGGCTTGGTTGTTGTCTCTAGCGACGTGGTGAAATTCTAGCCCCTCGAACCATGCTGATATCTTGAGGACAGCATTTCTGTATGCCGCCCTCTTCGAGGTTTTGGCATCAAATTTGTCGTTGATTTGGGTGATGGCCAAGTTGGAGTCTCCCCATACCTCTAGTCGTTGTATGCCCATTAATGTTGCCATCCGAATACCGTGCAAGAGTGCTTCGTATTCGGCTGCATTGTTGGAATCGGCATACATGATCTGCAACACGTATCGAACATTGTCGCCTCTGGGGATGTGAGAATAACTCCAGCCCCCAGTCCGGCCAAAGTTTTGCATCCATCGAAGTACATCGTCCAATGGGAGTATGTACTATATTCCTTGGGGAGCTCGGCCTCTGTCCATTCAGCGAGGAAATCTGCCAGCACCTGAGATTTGATAGCTCGTCGTGGCTTGTAGGTAATTTCAAAAGGAAGGAGCTCAATGGCCCATTTGGCTATGCGGTCGGTGGTGTCCATGTTGTTGATTATATAGTTCAAGGGTACTTTGGATGCCATCGTAACCGAACACTCTTGAAAGTAGTGTCTTAGTTTCCGTGATGCCATAAATACTGTATAGGCTATCTTCTGGTAGTGCGGGTATTTGAACTTGCACTGCGTTAGTACTTCTGACACGTAGTAGACCGGCTTCTCTATCCGGAATTTGTGTCCCTCCTCCTCTCGTTCAACGATGAGCACTGCGCTAACGACTTGGTTGGTGTCCGATATGTATAATAACATGGGTTCACCAGCGCCTGGTGCTATGAGTATGGGATTGCTTGCCAGTAGTGTTTTCATTTCTTCTAACGAAACCACTACTTCATCCCTCCATTCGAAATTGTTGGTCTGTTTCAGCAATCTGTAGAGAAGCTAAGCCTTTTCCCCGAGGCGAGAGATAAAGCGGCTTAGTGCCGCCACACAACCATCCAACCTCTGGACATGCTTTAGCTCTATGGGAACTTCAAGTTCTGATAGGGCACGAATCTCACCCGGATTTGCTTCTATTCCTCTATGGGAAACGATGAATCCGACCAGTTTACCAGCGAGAACTACAAATACACATTTCTCCGGATTGAGTCATATATCGTACTCGCGTAGGCTGGCAAAGGTTTGCTTTAGGTCGTCGATCAGCTGGCTGACATGTTTCATTTTGATTACCACATTGTCCATGTATGCCTTGACTGTTTTAGCGACTTATTTTGCGAGACAAGTCTGGATCATGCGTTGGTACGTAGACCGAGTGTTTTTTTAGCCCAAAAGGCATCGTGTTGAAGCAGAATGGCCCGTAAGGGGTGATGAATGCAGTTGCAACTTGATCGGATTCCTTCACTTTAATCTGATGGTATTCGGAATAAGCGTCAGGAAACACAATGAGTCATGTCCGGCTGTGGCGTCAATAATCTGATCTATGTGTGTTAAGGGGAAAGGATATTTAGGGAAGGCCTTGTTGAGGTCTTTAAAGTCGACGCACAGCCGCCAAGATTTGTCTTTCTTTGGTACCATCACCAGGTTTGCCAACCATTTGGGGTGCTTAATCTCCCGTATGAATCCGGCCTCTAGTAGCTTGGCTAATTCTTCACCCATAGCTTGTCGTTTGGCCTCGAAAAAGCAACGTAGATTCTGCTTAACAGGCTTGAAGCCTGCGATGATGTTCACACTACGTTCTGCTAGACACCATGGGATTCCAGGCATATCGGAAGGATGTCAGGCGAAGATGTCCCAGTTTTCTCGTAAGAATGCTCGCAGTGGTTCGTCCACTATGGGGTCCAGCTGAGCTCCGATGGGCGTTGTCTTATTGGGGTCTGTTGGGTGTACCTAAAATTTAACGATTTCATCTGTAGGTTTAAAGGACGTGGGCTTGGGCCTTTTTCTAACGATCACATCGTCCTTGTCTGCTATTGACCGGAGTGCGGTCAGTTCTTCTACAGTGAAGGTCTCAGCTAGTGCCTCAAGGGTGAGCGCTGCTGTTTTGTTTTCAGCTCAAAGGGCTATATACGGATCACTTGCGATTGTGATTACCCTGTTTGGGCATGACATCTTGAGCTTCATATACCCGTAATGTGGTATAGCATGGAATTTTGTGAAGGCGTCACGCCCCAGCAGGGTGTGGTAGTCGTTGGGGAAGGGCACGATATGGAAGAGAAGTTCTTCAGATCTGTAGTTTTCGGGTGTGTCGAACACTACGTCCAGGGTGATACGTCCTGAACAACGTGCCTCTTTCCCAGGAATGATCCCCCGGAATGTTGTGTTGCTATGCTCGATGCGAGATCGGTCCAACTGCATTTTTCCTCGGGTGTATTCATAGATAAGGTTTAAACCACAATTGCCATCCATTAGCACTTTATGCAACCTGAAGCCATCGAAGATGGGGTTTAAGACCAGTGTGGATGGTGTATGACCAGGACGGATGGTTGGTTGGTCAGTATCTCTGAAGGTGGTGGGTATGTCTGCCCATGAACTTGTTGGTGCCACATGATAGACATGTTCGAGTTATCTAAGAGCTCTTTTCCTCCAGTTCCTTGAGGGGACGTTTCGTAGATCGTCAGGACTTTGGCGTTGTATCCTGGTGGCGATGTGGATTGCCTGTTCGGCGGTAGTGCCTCAAGGATAGCTTCACCTCTTTTTGTGACCTGCCTGGTGACCCAGCAAGCTCTAAGGCTATGAGTCGGGCTTGTTGAAAGTGCAATCATGCCCTTACATCGTGTTTTGATGTTGATGACAATATACATGTAGGGGACTAACTATGTTTGTCAAGTAAATTTCAGGTGTTAGTCCCCAGTTTATCAAAAGGGTGTGGATCATGAACAAATGAAGTTAATCTTACTCAAGGAAGAAGTATCAAGAAGATTGCATATTTGTTTCTTTCTTGAGTATAGGATTCCGCACTATTAAGAGGGGATCGATAGGGTCACTAAAAGACTTGCTCATGCGACCATATTCCACCTTCAAAAGTTTGTTTGGATCTATGAATTTCTCCCTTGGTTATGTCTCTGCCTCTGGGAATTGCCGGATGTCCGGGCTGCAAGCCGGATGTTCGGGCTTTACTGCCACGCCGGATGTACGGGCTCAATCCCGGATGTCCGGCCATTCCTAACCGTGAAACCAAGGGTCTGTATAACCACGCCGGATATCTGGCCATCGGCCGGATGTCCAGGCCCTACTGCCACGCCGGATGTCCGGGCTCCATCCCGGATGTCCGGGCTCCATCCCGGATGTCCGGCCACTCCTAACCGAGAAACCAAGGGTTTGTATAACCACGCCGGATATCTGGCCATCTGCCGAATGTCCGGGCTTTCCTAACATGCCGGATGTCCGGGCTTGGCCCCGGATGTCCGGCCTACCCGATCACTCACACTACAACGGTCACCTTTGCTCTCACAGTATATATAGCTCTCTTCTCCCATTCGAGAGGGTTGACCATTCACTTTGAGCTTACTCAAGAACACATTTCACTCTCTCTCACTCTCACACACCAAATCTTAGATCCCCAAAGGATTTGAAAGCATTTGAGAGAAGTTGTCCACCCAAGTGATAGATCCACTCCTTCCCTTTCCTTGCACCAAAGGAATTCGTGATTTGAGCAAGTCTTGAGCTTTTTCCCCATCGTTCTTGTTACTCTTGGAGGTTGGAGACTCCTAGGCGGTAGGAGTCATTCAGAGAGGAATCAAACGTTGTGATTACCCCCAGAAAGTTTGTGAGGGTTTGGAGGCCACCTAAAGGTCTACCACTAGTGGTTGGGAATCGCCTTCGTGGTGATATCTCAAGGAGAGAATAGGGTGAGCCTTCGTGGCGTTGGTGTGCCTTCGTGGTAACACCCACCTCTCTAAACAGTGACATAGCTTCCCTCCAAGGAAGTGAACATCGGCATACATCCTCGTCTCTCGAAGTTGCGGTTATTCCTAACCCTAACTTCCTACTTGTGGTTACTTGTCTCGTTGTTCTTACTTATATCTCATTGTGCTTGCTTACTTGCCTACTTGTGTTTCTAGCTTACCTTGCTTAGCATCCTACTTGCAATTGTTAGGCTCACTTCCATATTTCGCATTATTGCCTAAAATTGCTAAGTAACAATTAAAATTTTGTAATTATACCTATTCACCCCCCTCTAGGTCCATCTCGATCCTTTCAATTGGTATCAGAGCCTTGTGCTCTATTCTTGTGGCTTAACCGCCCTAGAGAGAGATGAACCCCGATGGTGCGACATCAAGGCCAGCTATGCCTACTCCTTCACTTGGTTAACAACCTTATAGTAATGAACACTCCAGTGTTCCTTGGCTTTATGCAAGACCTCAAATAGAGAAACCAAAGTATAACCCACAAGGCAAACCTTCTTTACTTGATGATACTACCGATTTTGCTTTGTGGAGAGTTGCTATGCAGGATCATCTTCGATATGGAAATGATGAGATGTTGGAGATCTTGGAATATGGCTACAAAATTGTTGATCCGAAGAATCTTACTCCAAGAGAGGTATATGACAAGAATCTCAACGACACAACAACGATGTGCATAAGGAGAGGTACGACTGATAAGCAAAGGAGACCATACATACATATCACAAGTGCTAAGGAATTATGGGATAGCATTGTGACGACCAAGACCGGTACCTCCACTCTTCGTCTTGCTCAATATGAAATTTCCAAGGGGCAATTGCAAATCTTTTGTATGGATAAAGGTGAATCCCCCAAGCAACTCCTTGAGCATCTCATGACCCTCACCGCCGATATCGAGTCATGTGAATGTGACAAGACACAAGATGGATTCAATTTGACTAAGCGATTTCTCGTGGACAAGTTGCTTCATGATCTTGCTCCGTATCATCACCAAATGGTGTGGGACATAAGACAACACCATGGATTCAAGGAAATGACTCCAGATGACATCATATCCACTTTCCAACTCTTTGAAGAGTCAAAGGCAAATGCTACAAAACATCTTGCCATGCATGGTACCTCAACATCAAAAATCAATCTTGCGTTAAAGGCCAAGCATGTATATGAAGAAGAGCAAAGTGAAGAAGAAGAAGAGGAGGAGGATGAAGATGGTGATGAGATTGACTCCGATGAGAGCCCTTCATATGAAGACATTTCCCTCTTTGTCAAGAAGTTTAGTGTGGGAAATGCAAAGGAAGATTCCAAAAGAAGAAAGTGAGAACATGTTACAACTGTGAAGAAACAAACCACTTATCCAACGATTGCCCCTAGGAGAAGAGTGAAGATAAACCAAGGTTTCCCAAGACCTTTCCCAAGAAAAAGTTACCAAACCCTTTGAACTCAAAGCTTAAGAAGAGAGATGGGAAAGCAATGGTTGCTCATGAAGAATCCGATCCGGATGATGTTAGTGATGTTGCCAGAGTTGCTCAAGATTCTAAAAACACTTTGATGCTAGTCAACAAGAGTGGTGATGTTGTCACCTACAACTATATGAAATACTACAAGGGCAACGCTCACAAGTGCTTAATGGCAAAGGTCGTGGTAGAAGATGGAGAGGACCAAAACTCTCCTGACAAGGTCAAGGTAACCCCACGATCAAATCCTTCTCTCCTCACTTCTCTTACTCCTAGTGATGAGTACCTTGATGTAGAGGATAATCATGATAACAATGATATAGATGACCCCATGTTTGCTAAATTAAATAAGATCATGAGCTCCCTGAAAGGAAAGAAGCTCACTATGTTTCGTATGCTTATGGAGATGGTGGGTAAGCACACCGTCACCATTAAGGAACTCGAAACCCTCGTAACCGAGGAAAAGGAAAAATATGAAATCCTTCAGCGGAAAGTCCAATATGAGGAAGCACGAAATGATGAACTATGCTTGAAAATTGGTGCAAACATTGATGTTCATACTAACGATCTTGCCTCCTTGAAAAAGGCTAAGGACTCTTGCGCAAAGTTGATGAATGATAGAAGTAAGCTTGTGAAGTCTCATGCTTCTCTATCTAAGGATTGTGAGCTCATGTCCGTGTCCCTCAAGACTAAGGAAGAGCTCACCCTTCTTACAAAGAGTTTTGAGACACTCAATCTTACTTATCTAGAAACCCTAGCCAAGGCTTACTCTTCTCCTATTATCAATGTCGATGCTGGTACTACTAACTCTAGCAGTGATCTAGCATCTATTCTTGAGGAGAATCGCCTACTCAAGTCTCAAATCGAGAAAGGTCTCATGACATGTGCTCAAGGACAAAAGAACCTTAATGAGGTATTGAGC